>CM069432.1:187952919-189202919 GCA_035610365.1 Aquatica leii | reverse complement strand
TCTATTGCAATGTAAAATACAGGGAGGTGGTGCACTTTCCCCGGCGTTATGGGGCAAGTGCGCCACCACACAGACCCAAAAAAAAAATTAGTCTATTTTAAGACCCTGACTTGGTCATAATTTCTTTTTTAGGATTATGTTTATAAACCATCAAATTAACACTATGCCAAATTTGAGCTTAAAAAAATTACTTTTATAATTTCTGTAAGTGTTCAAACATAAATTTATTAGTTTAGAGGGTGCACTTACCCCACTTGACCCTACGAATTTACTGACTTCGGCAACAACATTGTTTGTTATTTCTACATCTCTGACATATTTTTGTTATTTATTTAGTAATCGCACGGCGAGATATCAAATTTACAAATATTCGATAACAATTCGTTTAGTCAGGAGCAACCGAAACTTGACGTAACTCAAGGTTGTCATGTGACGTGAGTGAAAGAGAAGAATTGAGTGTGTACCATTTTTAAGCTTCAAATAGGGTTACATTTTAAAATTACCGCTTTAATTGACGCTATATATAATTAATTATTTTGTAAAAAATGCTTAAACTTCAGTAAAGTTCCATAACTTTAAAGCGTTGTTGTGTTCTGTTTATTTTGATTTTTTACAATAAATAACAGAAATAGATATCATTTATTTGACGAAAAGAAAAATACAAAAAACTAATTTTTATACCGATAAATAGCTTATTTTATAAGTTCAATAAACAACTAAAACAATTTTAAAATTGACGAGTTGATAAGAAAAACTGAAAAACCTGTTTTGTCGTAATGTCACGTAACTAATAAGATAAAAACATTAATATCTGGTCAAAGAAATTAAAATTAAAAAAGACTACAATTTCAAAAACGGATTCAATCGTAAGTATTCTTTTACGATTTAAAAACGAAAAGATCAAAACCAAAAATCACATTCACTTACCGTAACGTTTAATCCATTTTACTAATCTTGAACTCTCATGTTTGTCTGATGGAAACAGATAAAATTTTAATTGCAGCGTTTTCCTTTTTGAATTCTCACAATTTTTGTAAACACATTTATTTCCCGACGTTTTCTACCTAATCAGCTATTTGATTATAGAAAAAATAATAAATTATTAATTTTAGAAATATATTTCCTTATTAGTTTCCAATTCTAATTTAAAAATGCAGAAAACTTTGGTTACGTTTGGGTTATATTTTAATACATAGTATGAAAACAATAAACTAATTAACGATATACGTTATGCAGATTTAACAGGTTGCTTTTTAATTAAATGTGACATCTGGTGTTTGCATCCTAAAACTAGCGTTTTTTAAATTTTGAAGGCAACCAATAGATGCGCTACGGTATTCTTGCATCCAAAAGTGGGAGTAAAAAATTTACATTGGATTGGCCTACTATAACATAACATTTATATACAATGATAAAAGGTATGTTTGTGTTTGTCATTTACATGTTGTTTGTATTCTACCACATTATTTAATTTTGTGTTTACTCATTGTAGACTCTTTAGGTATTATTGCATTTTAGTGCACGTACACTGAAAAAAATCTTTGTCATAATATTAATGAATGGCTTTCATCAGTTTGATTTACATTGGTTTAATGAGATTTTCATTATTGTTATGTAAAAAAAATATCAAATATACTTGTTTAAAGACAGTTATCATAAATATAATGTATCAGGTTTTATTGAGTGATGAATGTGACGAACATTAAATTTGTTTTAAAAATTCTTTAGTATTATAACTGCATTTCGTTGTCTCAATGAAAATTATGTTGGATTATAAGAAAATATTAGTTGACAAAACTTTTACTAAACATAGATAAAATAAATGGACGGATTTATCAGTGTTAACATTAATGTTGATGATTGTATGAACAACATTTCTTTCAAAGTAAGCACTTTATAATCTTAATAGCGAAGATATCATTCTTAACGAAGAAATTCGTTTTATCAATGTATGAAACTGTGGAGGGCTTGCACAGCTAAATTTTGTAGTTATGTATAAGTATAAAAGTTATATTGGTCTAAATGTCTGCTAGTGGACGCCAAGTAGACGCATTTTCATATCTGCACGTTTTTAGTGTTTTTTATATCGATAAACCATAATACAATTTCAGTAGATTTATACCCTGTGCCACAAGAGTGTAAAAATTACTTACTGAACAGGTAAGATTTATTTCTTATTAATTTACTGTTGTTTTATTCCTAATGTAAGTGTGTGTGTTTTTTTATAGCGGCTATAATACTGTGCATTAGGTCGCTCAAAATTGACAACTTGTCAATCGAAGAATTTGACACTTATTGGAAGGCATGTCGACAGTTTCGTATGGCGGAGATTAAAACCATGGATAGTACAGCGTCAATTTTGGATAAATGACCTTTTTATAAAACCGCTTCTGGATTTAGACTGGTAAAAAACTATTCAGAATACTTATTAAACTTGCTTGATGTCATTTTTATACTATTATTTTTATATTTAATGAATTAAACGTAAATTCAAAAGTCTCAATTCTAAACAATTCTACAGGTCTTTTATTTCATTTTATTTTTTTCGTATTAGATCGATATGGATTTTGATGCCCTTTATACTATTGGAGATGGTTTGTTGAGTAAATGGGAAAATAAGAGAGTACATATACTGCAGTTTTTGACGTCCGAAAATAATGTTAGAGGTGTCTTGGACTATACACAAAAACATGAAGTAGATGAAAGTAAGTTAGTTGTTTATTCTATTGACTGATTTCGCATTTCTAATACGTATTTAAATTAATACTTCTTTTTGTAATATGATTTTGTAATTTGTTTTTAATTTTAGATAATCGAAACGCTATCATATTTTGGGCAATTCATGGCTATTTAGCTCCTACAAACAGATCAGCCCGGAAAGATCAAAATGGAAAAAGTTTTATTAAATTCTCAAGAAACTTGTCTTTTTAGCTAAATGTTGTGAAGTTTTAGAAGAACATTTATTTTCCAAAGCTTCATTAATATTCTGGACATTTATTGAATAGGTTTTATAATTTGGATTCAATTAATTCTTACTCTAAATTATATATTATATGTAACGCAATTGCGTCTGACTAATCCATATTCGTATCGTCATATATTTGTGTTGAAATTTTATAAATTTAGTTTTGAAAAAATTAAAATTGAATGTTTTCTAAACCATCTAATATTAGGAAATTTGAAACGAGCATGTGGGCTTATATCTTAAAATTTCAACAGAAAGCCGATTTTTATTAGTACTTTACTAATAAGTTTTTATTTAGAATACTTAGTCATTATCGTAACTTGTAGGTAATCAGTTGTTCCTCTGTAATTTAACAATTAATAGTATCTGTTTTTTATCCATGTAGGTAGAAAGGATTAAAAACAAAAACTATTAATTACCTTGTCAATGTTTCTTTTAATAAATATGTTAAAATTAGTTGAAAATTTGATTCATTAACCTAATAGTTTTGCTTCATTAATTTAATAATCCATTTTCATCAATATAAAGAATACATGTAATTCTTTAAAAATCTGGTATTAACATCAATGAAACCAAAACATTGTCGTTAGTATAAATGCTTTAATATGAAGAAAAGTATACGTTAAAGTAATGTAAAAGATTCTTCAATTAATAAAAGACCTACATTGAAACTATGAACAATTTCATTGCCACAAGGAAAATTGTCGTTATAACCAGTTATGAACCTGTTCATATAAACAATGATTCTAGTGATCGATTAAAGTATTTTTCTTATTTCAATGTTGTTAAATTCATTGTAACAATGATGTAATACTTTGGACCAATTTTGATGAATTTTTCATTGAAACAATGTTTATTTTCTTTCTATTTATGCTACTATTTGGTTCAGTGTATTGGTTTGTATACTTATTCGATTAAACATTTTAAATAATTTTGCAAACACTGGTAACCGAGTTTGAAACCATTAATATATGTTGTGTATTGTGTAATAATAATATTTTGAATATTTTAAGTTTTGCATGCTTTTAGCCTATTTAACATTACCATCAAATTAGCAATTAAAGTGATTCTTAAATTTATGTTTTATGTTTCAGGTCAACAAACCGAGCGATGAATAGAACAGGTGAAAATAGAACAGAATTTAAAAAAAAACAACAGACAATACCTAATGAAGTTGTAACTAGTTTGTAAAAACAAGTGTTTATTTAATTACAATGTCAATAAGCAAAATAATTTTCTGTTTTTTTTATAATTTTTTTTAAAGTACAGTGATATTACTGAAAGTTTAACGAACACCCTAAAAAAATTTCAATAAACCTTTATTAATTAATTATCTTTTTATAAACACGATTTTTGTTTTTTACAAGTCACTTCCAATTTAGTAAATCTAGTTCCAGTGAAGAATTATTAGCACTATTCATAGCATTTTTACAAATTTTAAACTGCCATGACAAGGGACAAACATTTTTGCAAATTTTTGTCATGGCAAGACGTAACAATATTGCTACAAATTTGTCGAAACAAGGTTGTAACAAGCTTGTTATTGCTTCCTTAGTCAACTTCGAGCAAACTTGCGGCAAGCCTCCAAATTTGTCATGACAATATTGCTGCAAGTTTTATAGTTGTCACGATAAGTTTGCTGCAATCTTGATATAAGCTTAAATTGCTGTTTGGGATAGCTTTTTCTGTTGTTAATGACATACGAACACAACCTCATTTTTGTTTAAAAAAATATTCTACAAGATTTTTAATTACTACTTCTACAGAAAATAAATGATAATATCATTGCCATCAGTTGATTGACATTATTTATCACTAAATTACAGTTCACGTTCTAGTAACACATATCTTTGTAAAACAGGTAGTTATAATGAAATAGTAGTTTACTTATGTTAGTGTTGCAGTAAAAAGTGAGAATAATTAATTGATTTCACATTTGCACTAGGTTATCAACATTTGAAATCAGTTTGCAATGACTGATCTAAATTATTTATATTGCTCCTGAAACAAGCAGCTATGGACAAGGAAAAAACTAAATATTTTTTGTTTAATATAATAATATGTAATTGTAATGCTTGAGGATATAAACGTGATATTATATAAAACTATATTTTAATCTATTAATACAACTGAATCATACTTAAATAATTTAACCGGTAAATTATACTTATTATAGTACATTACACATTTTAGTTAAACTTATTGTACAGTTCCAGTCACAAAACTTGGCGGTTGCTTGTGAATCCCGGGCTTAACCGATGTTTATTTCAGTGCAGTAAGTATAATGCCTTTGTAAAGATGTGCAAATGTTTAATTGGTAACTAAATAATTTGTAAATTTCATTAAGAGAAATTATGTTCAGCTAAATAAACACGAATTGTCCATAAATATAAAAACAAAGTTTACCGACTATACGCTTATAAAATCCGAACTCAAAAACACCTACTTCTCATAAGCTGCTCTCGCCAGGTTTTGTAACGAATTTTAAAACTAAATTTATTTAAAACTAGATTTTTTTAAACTAAATATTTATACTATTTAATTTAGATATGATAAATATAACTATTTTTAACTGACATTAATAAAATGTAACTGTATTTAAGAAAAACAACGTACAAGTAATTTATGTACCATTATTACTCGATATTTCTAAAAACTGTCCGCGATAAGTTGCACTTTTTGTTTATCTACACTGTTACTTTTTTCACTTGTTTATTTATACTTGTCGCACTTTATATATTCAGACGACACCGTATTCTTCCTCTGACTAGACTCGATTTAAATACTCCTTTCAACTTTTTTCGAATACTTTTTATATTCTTACGTTATCTACTTCGAAAAAATTCTCGTAATTACCTTACATCATCTTGAGTGATCTCGAAGCTTCTATACGTTTTATTATAATTTATTATAAAGAATGTTGTTTTTTAATGGGTTGTTGAGATCGCTTTTATTAACCCATTACGTTTATTAACTTTTGTTGGGAATTAACTGAGGCACACGTTTCACCTCAGGGGGTCTATCCTAAGGACTTTGTTCATACTGTACATACGGAAAGTTAGACCACGGTAAGAAGGAATATACATAAAGGTAAAATATACAAAGTGAAAGTATTTGCATTAATTTACATGTTTAGTCTTATATCGTTCAGGTAGTTATATAATAATTTATAAACCTGTATTTTATTTGTTGCTAGCAGGTTTACAATCCTTATGTATTATTTTTGCGTTATTATTATTATGGCGTTTTGTTTAGTTTGATGTTTTTTTGCTTGTAATGCTTGTAATACACTATGAGAGTGTGACATTATTGTTATTTTTCAAAATTTATTATGGTATCCATATTTTAAAGCTTCTAAGATAGCTACCGCTTGAGCGGTAAACTTTGAAGCATTCGGATTCAGTTTAAATTTACTATTATAGTTGTTTGTCTGATCAAAATATGCACATCCGCAGCCTTCTGTAGTTTTGGGTCCATCGGTAAAGATTATGTTAGTTTTATCTAATTCTTCGTGAATGGATCGGTACAATTTATTGTCGCTATCCGGATTTCCATTATATGCTAGGAAAAATTTTGCAGGTTGTTGTAAGTATTGGAAAAAATTTGTACAATATATTTTTTTTTGCATGGTTCTATGTTGATTTCTTTAATTAATCTAAAACCATCTGCTACAGGAGGAGAAGGTTTTTTTTTGAAAGTAGGGAGCTATTAGAACTAGTGTACTCATCTCGCAAATCTTTTGAAGTATTATAGTTTCCGTAAGACTGCTTAATTTTAGTATATATTTGGCAGTCAGAAATTTTGTTCTGAGATTTACAGGTGGTTCTTGAGCATCTATTTGAAGTGATTTTATGGGTGTGGACTGCATAGCTCCTAAACAAAATCGGAAGGCTTTGTTTTGTATAACATCTAACCGTTTTATATTTGAATTAATTACTGAACCGTACAGAAAACACCCATAGTCAATTCTTAATCTAATAAAAGGTTTGTATAGTTTTAAACATATTGACACGCCTGATCCCCATTTTACTTTGGTTAGCATTCGTATTATATTAAGTGCCTTTTTACTTTTATCGGATAAATAGTTAATATGCCTTGTCCAAGTTAGTTTTTTATTGATCACGAGTCTTAGCTATTTTACCTCGTTTTTTACATCAAATTTTGAGTTTGATGGGTAAATATAATTTGTTGGTATTTTACGGGATCAAGAAAAAAACATCGTAGAAGATTTTTCTTTGCACCAAATCTCGTTGTATGCAGAAATTAAAAGAGTTTTTGCGTTTGTGGGTAACATTTTTATGAATTAATAAGAAATATTATTTATACCCGGAGTAGAGTTGTTTGTAGAAAATAAAACGTTTTAAAATTCAATGTTTGAGAAAAGCATCAGAATAGGTTGGTCAGAAATTGTATTACATTTTTGCAGAGGAAAAGCAACTGAGTGAGGAGCAAGTGTTGATAAAAATTCAGATATCCAACTTTCATCTGTTGATTTAGCTATTATGTTTTTTCTATTAAATTTTTTATTTTTTCCCGTACAAATCCTATGGGTGTGTCTTTATTTAAACGAACAAAATTGTATCCAACTTTTTTTTTCCTTTGTTTAAGAGGCGTTTTGTAAATGCAATTTTCCACTGTCTAATTTTTTATATTGTTTAATTATTTCTTTTCTATTTTGAACCGCCTTAGAGCATTCTTCATCCTACCATGGTGGATTAGAAGGTTTTTTGGGAACAAACGGACGAATACGGTGGCTGCTGTAGAATAAATATTATTTATAAGTAGATAGATTTTATCGCTAGCTGTAGTAAGTTTTGGAACATGATTGAAGGAGTTTTCCAATTTCTTAGCAAATTTTGGAAATTTTGTTTTGTCTACTTTCCACCTTTTTTTGGATATACCTATTGTAGTCATCTCCACTATAACCTAGACTCATTAAAATTGGATAGTGGTCTGAGAAGTAGGTGTCTTCGAGTACGCGCCAATCAATGAATGATGCTAAATTGCTAGTAGATATGGAAATGTCTATTGCTGATGCTACTGAGTCAGGCATTATTAAAAAATATTAGATTATTATGTTCTAAGACACGTAATAAAATATTACATTTCTTTCGTACCAAAAACCATGTTATGTGCATTAAAATCTCCACCAATTATGAATGGGGGAGTAATCTTTGAAAATAACTTGAGGTAATCTTCAAAGCTTACTAGTGCTGTTGGGGAACGATAAGTGGATACGACTGACATGTTACATTTAGGTAAATATGCGCTGCATATTAACAAAGAATTGTCAGCACTTCCAAACGATATAAGATTAAAATCCATTTTTTTGTCGATTAAAATTGCAACTCCAGCGTAGCCATCGTCACGGTCTTGTCTAATAACATTGTGGTTTTTAAAAGAAACTTTATGGTTAGGTTTATACCAGGTTTCAGAAATTAATGCAATCTGTATATTAAAATTAGAAAGTAAGTAGTCTAAACTACATTTTTTAGAAACTGCTGATTAAACATTCCACTGTAAAATGTTAATTTTGTTTTTATGTAAAACCATTTTTATTTTATTTTATTATATATATATATTCTTTTAACACTTTAGAGCAATAATCCGAGTCATCCATATTTTCTTTTGATGAAGTCTGAATTTCTTCTTGTGAAGATAAAATTACGCCTATTGTTTCCGAGTGAATTGCTTTTTTAAGTTTCATGATTAACCTTTTCAATCTCGCTTAGAGTTTGGTTGATTTAATATTTCTGATTGCCATTATGGTTAAATCTATTAGAGGAGATATATCAGTCATATAACCTTTTGCAATTTTATAGGCATTCTCTTGTCCTTTAGCTAATTTTAAGAAATCACAAAACTTATATGTCATTCCATTCACTTCGGTGTTATCATTAAACATACATTTTATTTCTTCATATGAATCTTCTGCCTCCTCTTCATTAGGAGGAGTATTTACTCGGTGAGGGACTTCTTCTTTCTTGGTTTTTTAAACTGAGTTACTTAGTAGGTTTCATTAATTATTGTTAAAGATACTACTCAGTTGAGGATGGCCCAATTCTTAAATGATCTGTCACGTGATATGCACTGTACACATAATTCACACGACAATCTATTCTTGCAAATATAATACAAAAGTAGTGTTCTGAAACGCCGTCTTTAGAAAGTCGCGCAGAAAGGCTTCGCCCATAGGCCCATTAGAAGTTACGAAAACACTACTAAAATTGCTAGTAAAATATTAAGAAATTATGTTCTGCTAAAAATATTTCAAGTATGCACAGTCAATGCATTTTTGTTAACAATTTCTTGTTGTCGTTCATGAACATCAACAAGACTACCAATAAAATATCGAGAAAATAATGTTTTGTTGAGTAATCTTCATCGGAAAGCATGAACATTCAAGAATCATCTGTTGAAAACTCTTTGTCGTCAGGCGTGCACATTTACAACAACGCAAATTGTGTTATAAATATTTAAATTCATAGCACTGAATAGATAACCAAAAGCCTAACAAAGTCAGAAATTTTTTGTGATTCGTAATGTTAGTTTCATAGTTTAGCATGTTATTGCATAATTTATATTAAGTGTTTTTTTCGTTATTTATTGGTTTTTATTTAATGACGTTGTTTGACGGATCACGCTAATTGTTTCTTGTTTTCCGTAAGTTACTGTCTATTTGCTATTAAGTAGCGATCATTTCAGGACTAAAGAACCGTTAGGTGCGCGTCGTATAAATTTGGAATTTTACGATTATGCCAGATTATGCGAATGAAATTCTACCTAAAAACATCTGCTGTAAACAATGTGTCAACTTAATGTAATGGTTAATCTTTAATTTATTAATGCGCACACTGTACACGCTGCATGAAAAGTGCAAACGTTTGCAGGTTGGACAATGCATTGAAATTCTAAACAAAGTTGGTTTCTGCGCAGCGGTTCTTTAGTCTTGAAATGAACTCTAGTGTTTCTTTAAAAAAAGTAATAATAGTTTATAATGTTTACCATTGTCACTGCCTTTTCTACTTTGTAGTTTTTCTTCTAATAAATACAGTTAGCCTGATGAAGTAGACACTCGATTTTTACGAAACGTCGCCTTAAGAAAGCACATGCAGTAGTTTTCTTTGCCTCTTCTACTACTAAAGGATTTACTTAAATTATTAGAATTTAACAATAGTAGGACTAATTACGTATTTCATAAATTTATTATTTTAATCAGTAATTTCCAATTTAAACTTAACGTCCAAATACTTAGTAAATATTTTCTGATATCAAAAACTATGAATAACCTTTTACTTTTAAAAATGTCATTTTAAAAACTTATAAACACTAATTTATTCTTATTAAAACTTATTTAATGTTGTGCATTATTGATAGAGATAATAGTAAATCTAAACCATATTTTAATTTAAATGATTTATATTTATTTATAATTTTCATTGATACCAGCATTTTTATAAAATAATGTTTTATAGGTAATATGTTTCTATGGTCTTTTAATTTTACATGCAAAATTGTATTTCCAGCTTAGTTTGTACATTGTAATTTATGTTGTAAATAATCAGCTTTTTTCGACTTTTATACATAACTAGTTGTAATAAGATATTAATTTTTTTATCATAACAAATGTGCAACATTAATTAATGGATAATTATATTAACTTTACTAACCGAGTTTATCTTACTATCCAATTATTACAACAATTGATTGAATAGTTTTTGTACTTGCATTTTGTAGGATAGTTGTAATTTCTTTTTTGACAATGTCAAGGTATAAATTATCACTGTTTGTAATAACAAGTCTTTCAGTCCGTTATTAAAGAAGTGTCGTCAGTATTAGTGTTGAAACGAATACTACCATATTGTGTACACTTTAACCTATAATTTTAGTCGGTAAAAACGCATATTGATTTATCTAAGTTAATTTTTGACAATGTCAAAATATAAATTATCTCGGTTAGAAAAAATCTTGTTAATGGTTACAGTTGTTGTAGTAAGTCTCTCAATAATATTATCGTTATGCATTGGACTAATTTTACCGCCAAATTTTATACATAGGAATAAAGTAAACTCCGATTTAGTTAGTTATTGTAAATGCAATACAAATCAAAATACAGAACAGATAAATTGTATGCCAGAAAATTTAGAACATATTTCAATCAAAGAAATGAAACATAATAAATCTACTCCACATAGATTACATATGTCATACCTAGTTTCATTATCTATAAATGCATACAAGGATGATGATTTAGAAAAACGTTTTGCTTGCACTGGTGTTATAGTTTCTTCCAGCTGGATTCTCGCTGGTCAAGATTGTATTGTTGAACAAAATGAATGGTATGAGTTAGAAGTGCGCGCTGGTAGCGTATTTTGGTCAAAAGGTGGAACGTTACATAGAATTAGAAAAATCTTACAATTTCATGAAAATGGACCAGTATGTTTAAACGTTTTTCCGTTTTTTTCTTTTAACGAACGTATCAATGCCGTTAAACTTTCAAACTCTTTTTTGTGGACGAAAGCTTATACGGTTTATTGGCAAAATCCAAATATATATAAGAACAACAAATATTACTTAGAAAAATGGTCAAAATATAGTTGTCAGAAACAATCGAAAAAAATAGGCGAGTTAAAAAACAATATTATGTGTAACGTTAAATTTATTAGTAAACCGTTAATAGCAGGTGAAATTCTAGTTGGATTTCAAGTTGGTGTTTGCAACTCTTCTTCACAAACTGCGGTTGACGTTTTTGCCAACTTTCAAAACAGCGATTATGCAACATGGATTACAGAAATAATTAAATTTGGCGAACCTCAATATGACAGCACTACTACTAAAAACAACGAATCAATTACGTATATTTATAAAGAAACCGAAAACTGTACACCCATTGATGCACACCCATTAATATTTGACAATGAAGAAAAACCATTAAATACAACAAAGTCAGTTACAGATGCATATATATGGATTCCAACAGATCCACCAGAAGGTTTCAGCGAGAAGTAGTAACAAATAACAAAGAACTTATTAGTTTATTAATACGAAATAACAGTAAGAAGAAATAAAGTTGATAGTGATAAACATGTGTAAATAATAAAATACAACAGTCTAAAATTTTACTTTTTTTACTTTAAAAACAAAAACTGACATTTTATTAACAGTATTTGTTGTTTTTTTTACATCAATTTGTATTAATAGTAAGAATTACTTAAAAACTTACAGTTTATAATCTTGACATTAAACTGCTTTTATGTAAATATTTTTTTGTATTTTATAATTGTTACAATAAGATATAAAGCAGGTGCGCCTAATTAGGCCCGGTCCCTTAATAAGACCCACTCGTCATTATAAAATAAGTATAATTGTTATAAACCATTCAAATACACCACAAGAATGAATTTTTATCTCCACCAACAATTTTTATTTTACAGTCATACATTACCGCCATGCATGCACAGTTTCTTCAACCCGACTTGTTAAGAAAGTGGATTATAAAAACGTGTATTTTGTTTTTCTGGAAATATTGTAATAATTTGTAAAGCATATCGCAAGTACATGGTCCCAGATAAAGCTTAATGTGTATTGATACTTGTAACATAGTGAATTTATTTTCAAACCATGCTTATAACAGAATAAGAAAGTTTTAATCTAAAAATCTTGAAACACCCAATAGGCGATTCAATTTAAGATTCTAGCGGCAACGAACGAACTACTGTCGCAATGATAAATGTTAAAATTGCCTTTATTACCACCCTGTTGTAAATGACTTACAGAAAATGTATTCAAACCCATAGAAATTTTATAGGGATTAAAGTAAAGCTTTATATGGGTTTTAATAGGTAAATTTTAAGAAATGTTTTACCTATAGAAAAGTTTAGGAACCTCCTGGAAATTTCTTATTAAAAATAAATTAATAAAACATAATAAAATAGGTTAATAAAAAGTGCAATATAAAACTGCCTATTTATTACTAATTCAAAAAAAAAAAGTTTTAATCAAAGAAATTTATGTAGAAACAAATGAAAAGAAGAAATGAATTTTCAGAGCAAATGTTGTTGTATACGAAAATTTTTGGTTTTGCTTCGGCTTCCATTGATATAAACCTTTGAGATTTATTAAAATTTTAATTCAATTTATCAATAACATATAAAATAAATATACATACATCCTTTGGTATGACCTTTGTTTTATAGTTTTCTATAGGAATTTTCTCTAGTTTTTTAAATAGTCTGTTTTAACGTATGTAATTTTATTATCAGCACTAATGTAAAATTATGATAAAAACTAAATATATTAAATTATTTTTAGGGTAAATGGTGTATTATTTATTTAGAAATATAATTGCTAGCTTTCGAACTTTATCCAAGTTCTTCGTCAGGCAAACATTAAATTTTTATTTAGAAATATAATTGCTAGCTTTCGAACTTTATCCAAGTTCTTCGTCAGGCAAAAATTAAATTAATAATACACCATTTACCCTAAAAATAATTTAATATTTTTATGGTGAAAGTTTTATGTCTAAACTAAATATATATATGTTTGATAAAAATAATCTTATATTTAAAAATGTTGCGAACAAACTTTTGTATTATTTTTTCAAGCTTCTCAGTTCCATAATTGTTAATACCTTTTTTTATTAAATATACTTAACACAGAAAAAATTAAAAATGAATGAATCAATGAATAAATGAATCGCATATAGTTCTTAAAAAAATCCAAATAAGACTAAATGGGCCTTATTAAGAATACTCCATTGAGAAGATCTGTGCTAATTATTTATACAGTAAGAATAGTAAAAATTATACAAACAAACTACTATATATTTCATGCAAAGTCGCTTAGGTGGTTTAGCTCGACGATGGTATGATAATTTACCCTCTTATCAACTCACTTGGATGCAGTGGAAAAAACTGTTGATTAAATCATTTTGCGAGCATCAAGATTTTGCTACCACCCTAAGAGCACTTTGTTACATGCCAAAGTTAAAACAAAGTCACTGTCTGAAATGAGGTAACATAAATGATGTTGTGCCGCTGCTCAGTGGAGACGGGGTGGGTTATATTTTAAAATTCCGTGTAAACTTGGAAACGAGATTGACATAAAATCGAAATAAAACGGTAAAAGACTCAAAATCGGTTAGGGCGCCAATCAAGGACACGATGATTGTAGCTTCCGGACCCCTGATAATCCAAAAGCTCATATGGTTGGTTACAACCCCTGAACTTACCTCGAGTTGTAACTGGCTAAATTCTGAAATGTTCTTAAAAATTTTCGTACGCGGCAGCTGAATGAATAAAAGCTCTTTACAGTTTAACAATTTAACATTTATTGACTGAATAATATTAAAAATAAATTTAAAAAAATAATGAATATCCAACAAATTTGAATAAAAATAATAAATGAAATAAAAATTCACAAACTGAATATAAAAATTCAAATATATATAAAAGAAAATAAAGCGTTCACTTATTTTTCAATAATACACAACAATAATAAAATTCAAGGCCTTGTCCGCATACTTAATCCGCAAACAACAAACAAAAATAAAAAAAAATACAAAGTCATAAAATATACGTCCGAAACTTTGCTTCGAACTAAACGTCCAAACAAATTATATGTTACATTATCTTTCATGCATGAATAAGGCTTACTTTTACATACACAAAACAAAATTAATTAATTAAAGCGAACTTCACGCAAACACCTTCAAGTGTTTCTTGAAATAATCAAAGTTAGTCGTAATTCAATCGGCTCAAATCAAAGCTTTTAAATCATATCGATCGCGGTTCACTTCACGGTAATAACAAATTCGATAAATACCTTTACTCAATTGTATACTCCAGATAAACTGTCGGCCACAGCGGTTCCAGAAGCTACGAAGTTAGATTGAACTCGGGTCGGTCTAGGTGTTCAGTAGTCGAATACAAGCTCGGTGGGATCCCCAAACAATAGAATTCCGGCGGAAGATTTTTTCACTATTTACTTGAAATCCGCATAAAAGCGAAGACAGGATTTTTCACACAAAACATCGATAATAAATCCAACTCAAACGTGAGTTTTATTATGGATACCATGAAGTTCCTTAAACCGTAAAATTACGAATTTGGAAAATTACTATTTCCCATCACACCACTCAATTTTCACGGCACCATTTGTTTAACTTCCGCGGTATTGCCTAACGGTAGGGTAAAACACCCCGAACACTTGACTACATTCCGGTACCCGGTATTCTTAATTGCGACAAAAAGATTGATCCCCCAAAAACAAAATTTTACTCCTTATAATACCTCGTGATCCCACTTAATTCAACGAACTTGCGCCGTAAAATCTTTGTAAAAGATGCAACACTGAACCAAGTAAATTAACAAAGATGAAAAATATAATGGCCAAGTGCGTCTTGTCACGTAGGCCTTCGAAAGAAAGAAAAACTTCTCACCGAAAACGCTTACCTCGCTAAATTATCAGGTGGTTCGCAATCGCGCTCGTAAAAGAACTCAACATAAACAAAAGTATAGATACCAAGAAAAATTGATCACATTACATTCCAAAAGGAAGTCGTAAATTATATAGTTGTTTTTCTAATGAGATAACCAGAAGTACAAACACTAAATCAAAATCAAAACCACGGAACTTTATGCATTCAAAAAAAATACCAGTAATAATTGTGAAATAACTATAAAATACAAATAAACTTAAATCAAAAGTAATAAAATAACGAGTAAAACGTTTTCGATGCTAACATCGAACTAATCGTAAAAAAAACAGAAAACAGAAAATTCAGCCAGATGAATCTAATTACGGGGTCTTACATAAAAGATTCACTGCTAAAATCCAACGCAGGTTACAACTTGTTAACAGGTTTAAAGAACCGGATGAGACCTGGTCTGGTTATTACTTTGATAAGATGGAACGCTTGTGAGATAACGAATAAAATGTCTGTATCATGCGTGATAGATGGTATCGGAAAGCAAAGTATTCAAGTAGCCGCTAAGGCAGGTAAATACGAAACACCGGACGCGATATATGCAGAGTACTTGTCAATCTTAAAGCCTGAAAATTGCGCTGTTGCTGGTACCAGTCAACACCTAAAGAACATGTCTTATCGGCGACCTTTAGTTGATAGATTAGAAGAGCAACTACGCAAGAAGCCAATGCTGCATGGAAAAAGTGCACAGAAGTGTTACAACTGTAGAGAAGTGGGACACATCTCGAACAAGTGCCCAAAACCAAAGATTGAATGTACTTCATGTAAATGTCTAGGACATTTAGCGAAAGTTTGCCGTAGGCGTGCAAGGTATACAAGTAAGTACAAAAAACATATTACTTAGATCATCACTGTGTTTCGAAGATAAAGCTTCAATTTCTTGTTTAACGACGGGCGTAAGTAGTAACCAAATCGGGAACAGTTTTTCGGTAGACGACATTATTTTTAACGAAAATTAAAGCCACAAGAAATTGAAATGCTAATCGAGTTAATTAACGAATTTTGTGACTGTTTCGCGCAGAATACTAGTTAAAGAGAAAACGAGTATTCTAAAAATGTCAATACATTTTAATGACGATAGCTCAGTAGTTTACCGTCCTTACCGGCTTTCTCACAATGAACGAAAAGTTATGAGGGAGATAGTTGGTGATCTAGTTAAAAACAACATAATATCTTTAGGTTCCATTCGGTTTAAGTAACGCACCGGCAATTTTTAAAGAACAGTTAATAAAATCCTTGGGAACCTCTGCTATGGAAAAGCACTTGCGTACATGCATGATATTTTCTTGTCAGCGGAAGATTTTCAAAAAGGTCTTCTAAATTTACGCCTAGTTCTTGAATCTATTAGAAGAGCAGGGTTTACGTTACGCCTTTCAAAATGTCATTTTTTTATGAAAATGATAGAGTATCTAGGTCACGAAGTCAGTAGCAAAGGAGTGTAACCAGAGAAGAACAAAATTGTCGCAGTGGAAAGACTTCCCGTTCCAACAGACATCCGGTCAGTCCGTCAGTTTTTGGGGTTAGTTAGCTATTTTAGAAAATATGTAAAAGGGTTTGCAACGATAGCAAAGCTTTTAACCATCCTAACAAAGAAGGATGAAGGTTTTAGATGGAGTGACGAACAAAGTATAGCTTTCGAATATCTAAAACCAAGCTAGTATCTCGACCTATATTGGCAATTTACGATCCGACGTTGAAAACGGAAGTTCACACGGATGCGTTTAAGTGGGGCTTGGTGGCATACTGTTTGAAACGAAAAAAAATGATACGCTTAAGCCTGTCATGTATTATATACAAACAACAAAGGAAGAACAAAGATACCACTCTTATGAATTGAATGTGTTTTATACAATAAAAACTTTTTGAGTGTACCTCGTGGGAATTCGGTTTAAAGTTTCATTTTAAACGCCTTACGTACCACACTATCTTAAAAAGATTTAGTCTCAAGAATTGGTAAATGGTGGCTCAGCATACAAGAATATTTATTTGAAGTCGAATATTGACCTGGAAGTAAAATGTTACATGCCGACTAATTAAGCAGAAATCTAATAGAACCTTCAGTAGTCACTGTAAATGCAATAAACATAAACAACGGAGATTGGATTTTAAATGCTCAGGTAACTGACGACAGATGTAAATTCCTTATTGATATTCTCTCCAAACCACCAAGTGACGTCGAAGAACAGAATATACATGAAAGTTTTAGTCTTGTTAATAACCAACTTTATAAGAATATAGACGGCGAAAAGAGATGCGTAGCACCTAAAGTTGTCAGGAGGCAAATCGTATTACATTTCCACGACGGTGAAGGTCACATGGGTTTGGAAAAGACTATGTCGGCAATTTCCAAACTATATTGGTTTTCGGGAATGCAACGATACTTAAAGAAATACATATCGTGCTGTCTGCTATACTTCTACAACAAAGAACCAGGTGTAAAACGACAGGGTATATGCATCTAATTGATAAAGTGACCGTCCCATTCGATACGTTACACATCGGTCCATTTGTAAAATCAAAGAAAAAAAACATGCACCTTATTGTCCTCGTAGACTCGTTCACCAAGTTTGTGTTTATGAAAGCGGTTTTGAATGCTACGGCAACTACGAGAGCAAATGGGCAGGTTAAAATTTATAATCGAACAATATTAGGGTCGTTATCAGCTTGCGCCGATGACAAAGAAAGATGGGACGAAAACGTTTCGATCATTTGTTGGGGACTGAATTCAACAACAAATTCATCAACTGGAAAGTCACCTTACGAATAATTGTTTGGTTACTCGCCACGAGGTGTGACGAACTCTATATTGGACAACGAAGTGTCAATTAATCCTACAGAGAAAAAAGGTCTATCAAAAATACGGTTAGTTGCTAAGACTAAAATCGATACAAAGTAAGGCCAACGAAAGGCCGCATTTGACGCACATAGGACTGCAGGTCAGCAGTTTAAAGAAGGTGACCAAGTTTTAGTACGTACTTATGTTACGAGTAATTTGGGCCATAGTAAGAAGACTTATCATGTCCATTAGGTATTTATTACACGGAAGATTATTGTTATTATTTCGGGTCGCAAATTTAATTCACTTTTATTATAATTAATTTAAAAATGTAAAACGTTTTTGTTTTCTTTTCTTTAGTTCAGTAGAATCAGTTTTACCGAATTCTCCACTTTTTTAGCTTTGATTTATATTTCGCTTATTTAATTCTAATAAATTGATTTTTAAATGTGAAGGGATTTTTAAGTACTCACAAAAGAAAGATTTATTATAATTTTTACATTTTATTATTCATAATTATTACTAACCATGATTCATGTTCCAAAACTTCGAGTCTTACAGATATTTCACAGTTTGTTTCAAATTGTTAGAAAGTTCTTTACTTTTACAAAACAATATTCTTATCGCTAAAATGTTATTATTTGTAAATTTGGATTTATAAATAATTGTTAGCGATTGGTTCAATAAACAACAATCGGTGAAGATTTGCCTGGTAATGACTTAGATTGTAGGAAGTTCTTCACTAGGAGGAGCAATTAAACCACTCAAGATTTTATTATGGCGACGTTTAGTGTACAAGGCGTGAACTTCTTCAGGCCACTGAAATATATTGTGAGTAAGCTAACACTTCTTTTTACATAAATCCAAAGATAATTTAAATAAGATGCAGCATTCCGGATATAAACAAGTCAAAAGAATTTAGAGAAAAATTGTTATTTTTTAACGTATCTTTCTTTCCTTTTAAGATATGGATTTTTTTCAAAAAAAAAAAAAGATTGTCGTAGGCAGGATTGGAACCTAGGATTATATATGGAATTCACGTTTAATTATAAATCAAATATCAAATAAACTGTGAATGTTAGAAAAAAAATTATTTGAAATAGTTGTTAAGAAGAATTAACAGTATAAGAAATTGTAAAAATAATTCGAATAATTTACATACGTACGAAATTATATAAGAAAAACTCTTAAAAATGGCGGATACACCCACTTCCGGTTTTTTATCAGACCCATCTTGTGATAGAACCGAGAGAAGATGAAAAGCCAGCTCCATACCAAATTTCACACCCACATTTTTTTGTAAAAATTAATTTTTCTGATTCAGGAGACCTTGAAACTTAAAATTATGCAATAAAATGTATTGTTCCTGATCCCTTATTTACATCAGCATTAACCCTCGTGTCTAAGTACTGTTTCATCTCACCTATATCTTTTGTTTTAAATATCAAACTAAGTTCCTTTTTTAAAAAAAAATGTTTCCGTATTGGAATTTGAAAATATAAAGAAATCATCAACATACAAAGCTACATTTGTATTGAAATTACTTTGGTATTCCGTATACACACACGGCTCATATTTAGATTATTTGTAACCTTCGCTTCCATTATCTGACTTAAAAACCTTAATTTTTGCATTTTGTTGATTTTCAACCAACGCTTTGAATTCTTTGAAGTAATCAACTGCTTGGTTTTTGTTTTTCGGAAAATAAACAAATACTATTCTGCTGAAGTCATCTTTCAAATTCATATAGTATTTTATAGTCACCTCTATCGGCCCACACAGGTCAGCATAAATGACCTCTAACACTTTTGTTGCTCGTGTGTCTGCATGCTTAAATGGCAACATTTTTGACATGATAACTTATTAATACTCAGGTTACCTTTACAATCCAAACCATCAACTACATTTTGCATAAGGGAAAGTTTTTTGTAGTTTACGTGCCCAAAGCGCCTGTCACACACATCCACTGTTGCTAACGCAGCCACAAAATGTTCAATTGGTTTGTTCACTTGCACATGTTATTCTTCTGAAGTACGGGAAAAACTTTTCCTGTGCACTGCACGGGAAAGATGACCTTTTATAGTTTATAAAAAATACGAAATACATATATTTTCATTGTGGTATAATGAAAAATAAATTTAGTAAATAGAAAACAACAAATATGACAAGTTTCATTGCTGCATTCAAAGCTGCCCGTTCATTTTTCCAGAAGGTCGAATTACCCCGTGTACAGGGTGTGTATAAATTGACGAAAAACTAAACGCTGCGAAATTTTTCGTTCAATTCTGAATTGAAAATCTTGTATTATGATTCATACGCCTTGATGAGTTTCTCAAACTTCGCACTTTTGGTCTATAGATAAGTGTTAGTTTTGATATCTGTTAGATAGTTGCAATTAAAAATAATAAAAAAATAATAATACATTTGTCTCGTTAACGATTTCTTTTTTGACTTCAAAGTTTGTTTTTAACATTTCTTCATTAATGTATTTTTACGAAAAACACATTTGACAATGTTGTAAAACAAACTTTCCATTCTAATGCGTTTCAACAGATTTCAATCATAAGCATCATCAGTCAAATTTTGACATTTATGTATCCAATTCGAATTTGTTTTGTTTTTGTATAACCTTTGCTTTTTCGTGGTTTTTTGTGTACTTTTGATTAGATCTTGTGGTTTTGTGTTTCTAGCGTTAGTTATTGTTTTCTTCACTCATAATGACTTTTAATTTCAATAAATATTCCAACATGTACCTGATGTACGGAAATAAAGAAAATAGCGAACGGCAGGTATTACAATTGTTAATTTACAGTGTTGCTAAATGTATGTTTTTTTTAAATGCTTTCTAATGACATATGAAGCATAATGCCACAATTTAACATTAAGATTGTCGATTCAGAATTGAACGAAGAATGTCGCACCGTGTATCGTTTTTGTCAATTTATACAAACCCTGCATAAGTTTTATTTTTATTCAGTTAAAAATAAATTTAAAGCAAAGCAATCTAATTTGAATTAAATACAAAATTATTATTTTTAGTTTTTATTTTAAACATTTCACAACACTATGTGTTATTATGGGATCTAAACTTTAAATAGCAGAACTTATAAACAACAGTTTATCGCAAGTTATTATTTTTCATAACAAATATGTTTTCTGTATCAGTGTTGATAAATTTTGGTTTATATTTAGACGATTTAAAAATCTCAAAGACGGTATACTGTTGAAATTTAGATATTTTAGTAGTAGCGTATCGGATCTCTATTGGTCTATTTTTTACACATTCTTCACCTAAAATCAAACAGTTTCACACTTTTATAGGAAACAAATCAATATGTTACAGTTGCATTGTTCAGAACAACCAAACAATTGTGCAATGTTACATCGTTGTCCATATTTGCGTTGACATTTTTGACTTATAATTTTTTTTCCAGCTTTAGCATTAAATTCGTTTAAATTATTTACTTTTAAACTGGTAACATGGATATTTGAGGAATTGTCGGATTGCGAATGATATGATTCGCTTCTTCTTTGTTGGATTATTTCCGAGTTTTTGTTAAGCCAATTATTAAACTCAGAAAAAGAATCATTTAGATACATAAAAGAACTTTTTCCGTTAGTACTTTTTTTGCTTGTATCATTTAGTACAAGATTTTCATTTGTCTGAAATTTTTCTTTAGATATTGACTGCCTGTTAAGCTCTGACTTATCTATGAATGTACAGTTTAGAGTTAACATAATTATGTAACAATTTAATTAACTTATACCTTCAAATGTACTTAATTTTTTGACAAATAATTGTTGATCTTTTACATCTGATTTTACCAAAGTACTTTTCGAAATGACTACTGTTTTACTAGACGGCGTTCTAAATATATCTTCGTTGGTCGACACAGAATTTTCATCTGTAATATGTTCATTATCCTGTTGTTGACATTCGTTGGCTACTGATAATTAATTTAATTAATTTTATTTAAAGTTTAGCTTTACCTTTGAGAAGTCTATTTCTATGAGACATACATTTCTTATTTATTACCGAATCTTGTGTTAGTTTCTTAAAACCATCTACACTTTTAGTGTTTTTTCCTAAAAGCAAACTTGTACGTAATACAAGGAGTTTATAATTTGGTACCTGTGACTGATTTCGGTATCCTTTTCTTATGATGGACTCTAGTTTTGAATTTTTTTGATAAAAATGGTTTTGCATTATTTTCTTTATTATCTCCAAGAGAAATATGAATTACTTTTAGATTGTTGGCTGACATTGTCGATACTTTTGAATTAAGTGGAAAAGAACCGTTTTCAGAACATAATGAGTACAGATAAGATAAATAGCCTTTAAAATCTTTTGATGGAATTTTTAACTTATTTTCCGTTTCCGTAGAATTTATTATTGAGTTATTACTTAAAAACGTACTGAATGTATCTTTTGATTTTATAGACAATGAAGTGGTTGAATTGATATATGTTGTATCACTTATGAATGTTGTGTTCGGAGAATGCTTAGCGGTATAGTTACTAGATGTATGTTTATTATCGACAATTGATTTTTTTGTATTCCTTCTTGAATCTCTAGCGTTATGAGCTTGAAAACATTTGGCGTATATAGAATGAGAAGATTTTGCTACTCCACCTCTTAGCCTGTTCTGATTTATCGATAAAATTTTATGATGTTCAAATGACATGATAACTTCGTTTTCTTTGTTTACCTGCAATTTTTGATTAAAATTTGATTTAAAATGTATTAGTAAATTTACAGTTTCTGTTGCTCCTGCTTTTAGATGTACTGAACTATTAACGTTTTCGATACCTCGAGGCGTATTCATACATTTTGCAGTATTCTCTTTTTGATTTTCTCCTTTAACATCTTCTTGAACCGTAAATTTATGTTCCATATCATCAGTCACGCTATCATTATTAAGCGAATATTTATTTATGTCGGCAACTGAATCTGAAGGGGTGCACATTTCAATTACACTTTGTAATCCAGCCAATACTACTTCTAAACTTTTTATCTCTTTATTTCTTTCGTTCAAGTCGTTGACTAAAATTAAAAATATGTATTAATTTAAGCAAATAAATTTAAAATACTATAAAGGTAGTTCGAATCGATTTTATTTGAGTAGTCATTATTCCAGGAATCACCATTATAATCACATTCTTCAGCTTTGCGCATCCGACAGTTCTTGTTATTACTGTTATTAAGCATTACGTCTAAAATTTTTATTTTGTAGTTTTTCAAGCGTATAAAGTGACTTCAAATTAAATTTAAAAAATGTAGCAAAATATTTAAACTTAAATTTTGGCATTTACCATCGATATAAATATTATTTGACAGATTTCAGATGTATCTATGTTGAAACATGTGTTTATATTAGTAGGATATTTAGGTTAGAATGCATTTATGAAGTAAGTACATGTGATTGCGGGATTTATTAAATTGCAGCCATAGACTTTTAAAAATTTTTTTTATTGAAGTAATATTTGATCTTGAACTACCATCGTTTTGTCTTAATTTATTTAGGCTTCTTCAGTTTATTCAATTTTAGCTTTTTAAATAAAATTCCAACGTACCAGTATTAAAATTGAAATTTATTTAAACTATTAAAAACATTTTAGTTAATAAACTAAATTTACAACTCATTATTAAGGGATTGTCGTAATAATATATTATTATATTTCACTTGGTTGTATTTTACTCATAATGCGTAGGATACAAAATATGTAAACAATCACATAACAACCAAATCGTTATGATGAAGAGCGTTATGAATTTAGAGGGCATTATGAATTTAAAACACTTTCTCATAATTAATTTGACATTAAATCATTAAACGTCAAACTATTGATTGCTCTAAATTACTAGATATACTTGTAATAAAAACTTTAATCGTTCATTTTTGCTTTTATATAAAGTGAAAAATAAAATTTTGTGTGCATCAATGGCGTTATTGAATGATTACGCTTATCGAGCAACAAACATTCTTCGGGCCAGAGGCCCTGGGGCTGCATCAAGTTGCTCTCCAGACTAGTTACAGTAAATTACAGCCAGTTTTACACATTCACATTCAGCAAATTTTAACTACAAAGAACTGTGTATGGAATCGCGTAATGTGTGGTTTCTATTGATGGTTTAGGCGGGTATGAAAACAATGATGTCAAAAGAATAACTAATTCTCTACTTATGTAACAATTTTGTAGCACTTTTAAACCAATTTTCTGCATTTGAAACAGTTGAAATTGACTGAGCAATAAAATGCGTAGGTAAACCAAAAAGTTATTCGTTGTCAAAATAGTATATCTTAAACTTGGCAAGTTTCTTGTTTGATTGTTAATTGACGTGATCATTTTAACCATTGATACATAAAAGTAACAACTATATTTGGCTGGATTAGAGCAGAACCGTTCCATGTCCATTTTGGTTACAAACGACATCATTGAGCTTATGTTGCCTTCACATCGTCAGAAACGTTGTGCAGAGCGATCATAACTAGAGGTAGACCGTAAAACTTAAAAAACACTAAATCCAAAGTGGCTTGTGTCGTACCTACAATAGTAGCTTATTTAACGAGTTGCTGTGTAAATTGGACGCTTTTCTTCCCAAGAGAGCATTTTTAAACCCGAGGAAACTAAAATATTCTATGTTTTTATTTTTCACTATTATGTACTTATGTATTATCCCATAAAATTGTACTAAAAGGGTAAACTGTTTTCACAAAAATACCAAGTTTTTGGGTTCTACTGTGAAATGTACTTTTTGGACGCTTCTGCTCTAACCCATCGATTTTTTGTTTTATTGTTTAGAAAAGGCTTTAAATAACAATAATTGTAGAAAGAATAATACTTGTCATGTTTCCATAACATATAATTTACCACTTATAAAAGCTCTAGATCAATTATCAATTTAACATTTTTTCTTTTTTCTTTCGTTGAATTAATAATGAACTGGTAAGTTAAATCCACCGAATAGAAGATTGAATTTACAAAATAAGTAAAATAAACAATTTTTCCGGAAATCATCTTGAAAACAACATTTTTGAGTTGAATTTTCCAGACTAGTACTGTAAAACTTGAAAAGACGCAAAATAAAAAAAAACAATTTATTCAAAACTATTAATTAGAAATATTTATATGGATTGTGGAACTTGTTATGTTTGGAATATTGATTCCAGATAATGATTTATCAGCGAGCTTCCAATTTTGAGTAAAAGTCGTAGCAGATTGTGGATAAATCATTACTTATTATTATTGCTCATATTTGTAGTTGTGTTTTTTGCTGGCTCTAATTGTATTTTTCTTGCTATATCTAGCTTATTTTGGATCGAATCGGCGAATACAATGGCCCGTGTATTACAGAAACGTAGGTAACTCAAGATACGTTGCAAATTTGAAGAGAAGAGAATGAATGTAACTCCATTGGTTGGACAGTACATTTCTTTTGCTTGTAATTTACAAATAAACACCGGTGTGGAGTACGAATCGAGCGTAATGTCACATAAGTACAAAGCAATATTTCCTTCATCCTCAATTATAAAGCGACGAGGTTTTTTTGTTTTAGAGTCAGGAATGTGTACTATTAGAATGTTATCTTGATCTTCAATATCATCCAGTAACATCTTTGATAATTCGTCGCATCAACAAGCTCCCGAAACACCAACAATGAACGCGACCTGTAAATACATAAGAAAAACTAATTTGAGGTACTTATTTACCAATTGTCACAACTTACTTTCAAGAATAAATATTCCTTGTCGCGAGCGTCAAGAAGAAATTTATCAGTCTGATCCCGGAACAAACATTTCGATTTTTTTGGTTGGTAACCAGTGGATTTTCGCTTTAAGTATGCAATAAGCTTATAAATCTTGCTAATGTCCAAATTCTCTTTCAATAAAAACACGGATTTTAACATAGAATAAATTCTCCAAAGACTTTTTCTGCAAACTTTTTCCGCAAAATACAAAAGAAGTACTTCTTCGGTAAGTGAAGTACCTTTTTTTCTCGACCCCAATTTTCGAAAATCTGCAATGTCTTTTCATACCGCTTCTTTGGTTTACCCGGTAATAGATCGTCAGTAACAGCAGCCGCAGCTTCAGTTGCATCAAGGGAATGCCCTCGCAATGATTTTCGTCTTCTTTCATCACTTTTTATGAATTAACACTGTCTTCACAACACACGCACAAAACTGATGAAATTTTATCGATGTTGTTTACTTTGTAACTATATATGTAACTATAGTTGCCAACAAAATGGACAAACTTGATTTTTGTGGAATTTGTAAAAGCAGTTTCTAATCTTTGTAAATTTATTGTTTTTTTACGATCTAATACAAAACACGTCAGTAAAATGTCTTACTTGATTCGAAGCTTTAAAATACTCGGCACAAAGTGCCTTGTATTTCAAGCTACTCTTCAGTAATGTGAGATTTTCAGGACTGTTATGTAAATAACTATTATTTTATTGATTTAAACAAGCATTGTTCTTTAAGTGTAATAGAGAAGACTTGTCTTCACGGCAAGAGAAGCGTTTTGTGGTAACCGTACGTGGTTCAATACGTTTGAGGTTTATCTAAATTGTCTTACGTCTCTGCCACTCCGCTATGCGAGAGCGGATCGTCGGGATACTTAAAGTAAAGTCAGAAGGAGGCACTACCTATCATGTAACGGAAAGTCTATTAAGCAAGTTAAAAGAAAGCAAAACAAAGGCAAGTGGTCAAATGGTTTTTGAATATTTCATTGCTTAAAAAAATTACATATAATTAAGTGATACAAAGTCAGTTGTTATGTTTCATTAAAATAGATTTTCTTTATTTAGTCCACACGCATGTGATATAAATTATATTTATTCTTGCGTATAAAAACTAATTGTCACTGATGGCAAAAGGTTCTTTGGCATTAGTTCTAATGTAAAAAATTCCTCGTTTAGCACCTCTAAAGTAACATTGTAATTCATATATAAAATGAATGCAATTTACCTCGACAACCAAGGTTCTCCCATAAACGTAAACGTGTTATTAGCACATTTATTATTTTCAAAACTATTAAGGGAGTCACATAAAACTGCTTTGAAACCAATATTTGATACAATTGATTCGACATATAACTCAAGACTTCTTCTGTGACTGCAAGATACTAAAATATTTATTGATTATTTTGAATTATTACAAAATAAGACTTAATTTGCCGTTTGTAGTTGCACACGCAGGTTGTAAAAATCCACCATTTACAAAAAAATCAGCGTGACCTAGATGCTTCGTACTGCCAATAATAGATGTATGAATTACATCAACGTTTTCTGCGCAAGTTTTGTTTACGTTATATCTTACAGGTGGAGTGAAAAAGGGGTTTCCGGCGGGATCTAATCCTAAAGTAAAAAGAAATTTTAATTTATAAACTATAAGCTTATATTTACCAGTGACTCGAAGAACTTTTGTTTTTTGCATTTGAGCACCAATACCAGCTACGTGTGCACCAAGACTAAAACCAACTATATGTACTTTTTTAGCAGGTAATTTAGCTAATAAATATCCAGTCAGTTGCCCTACAAACTCTGTATAATCCGATACGATTGGATAACAAAAGGACATTGAAAGATTATGCCAATCTACCATAATAACATTTACAATTTGATGATATAAATACTCTGTAATTTATAGTTTGTGTATAAGTTTACTAGTATTAGTAGTACTAACCATCCTTCATTTTCAACAAAACTTCATTGTTGTATGCTTGTCCATAGCCATGTATTAAAATTTTTGTATTTAAAGATGCATTAAAATATTTTACAGTTGTTACATTGAAATCATTAATTTCTTCTGCAAGTTTTTTGTTATTCCTACAAAAAGAATATTAAACGAAAACTGTAACGATTTCAGTAATATTACCGAGTGAATAGATAAAACTTAACATCTTCAAGAGTAGGTGGATGTGTGATTTTAATACAGTTTACAACATCACCAACTCCGTTCCGTATATGACGCCAACGAGAAGTATCAGGTAAAAATTTTGTAGAAATTAAGGCTACTGTACTAAAAATTATCAAAATGATACCAATGAAAGTCAAAAAAATCTTACTTATTAATATAGAATATACTGTTGCTACAAAAAAAATATTCAAGAAAAACATTTTCTTAATGCATGACATTGATTTTTAACCATTTTAATGTAGAAGTCTGTAAAATAGTTACTAAAATTAATATAAGATGGCGCAAGATATCTTTTTAAACCAACCAGTCAATGTCAATTAAAAAAAGTATACAAATAAACGCAGTTATACAACGATTTTTGCTCAAAGACCTTTTTGAGCGTTTAATGCGATTAAATTACGAAAATTAGAAAAATATAAATTCGTTTTCAGAGCAAATCCGATTTATCAATTTATAATGCAAGAAAATTAAAAATATGTTTATTGGCAGGTTGTGGAAAAACTTAGTTTAAGGGTGGTGGAAATGAACGAAGGAGGCGTCGTGGGTCGTTACCTCCCACGAAATGAAATACTTACGCCCTTATGTAATATTTTTTGTAATTTTTATATATAATTGTATTAAACCTGGCATTTATCGTCACAAAGAAAATTACAGAGTAATTGTCAGTTTACGAGAAAAGCTGCTAAGCTCAGTTAATTGATTAACAATAAAGTTTTATTGACATTTTGAACTGTTGCTTTAGTAAAGCTTTCCCTTAATCCAAATAGAGTTTTCAAACAAATAGTTATTTTTGAAACTTAAATGTAGACTACGTACCAGTTTACTGTAAAGCTTGTTGAATACATTTATTTTTACATAAGTAGGTATTTGCAATTTGAAGATAATAATTTATAAATAAAAAATCTGTTACAAATACAGTGTACTGTAAATGCGTCTAATAAGCTTTTGTTGTATTTTTTGTTGGTTTGTGTGTGGTTACACATTTTTAGTCGATGCAGATTGTTTAAATTAAAAAATATATAAATATTTTACAAACTTGATTGTAAAGCAAATGATTGTTAAAATTATAATTAATGATTCATTAGGTTTAACACAAAAATACTTATAGTATGATTTAATTCCCGTTATATAAAAACGAATACAATTAAAAATTTCTTAATAGTGTTGTTTCGACGTTGCCATTATTAAGCCTATTTTAAAATTTGTAGGCTGTTAGGCAAAGAAACAATTTTATGTAAATTAGGAAATACGTGAGAGGCATCTCTTTTATTTACTTACAATAATCAGTACTGCTGTTACTGAATCTCGCGCGAAAGTACATGAAATTACAAAACAACGCGTTCTTAAATTATCGTTGAAATACTAGTTTCGTAAAGCATGACTTGATAATGATTTGGCTACTATGACCATCTAAATTGATTTTACTAGTTAGTGCAATGAAATTACACAAATCACGTTCATGATTCTATCCTGACTACCGTACGATTCTAAAAACTATACAATACATGAACCGTAACGGAAATGTTAACTTAATTGTAAATAAGTAGAAATGTTTAATGAGGCATACATTACTTGAAAACAGGAAAATTTGTAAAATTGTTAATGCGTTTACCTTCGATGACAAAAACTTCTTTTTATTTTCGTTTCATATTAAATAGCCTAAATTTATAATAACCTAAACTAAATTAATCTGGAGTTTACCTTGCGAATTGATGGTATCGACAGCTTGGTTTGCAAATCAACTTAAAGAATGTGGTGTATTAATGATTCCAGTTACTATAAAATTTAGTACCCATTTGTACAATTGTAACTATATCTTTGTGGCCTAATCAAGTATGTACGTGTTTAAACCGCTAATGAAATTCGTTTTAAAAAACCAGACCTTCGGTTTGACTATTATATCTTTTTAATGAATTTTTATGAAATGTTTGGTTTAGCTTTTGTTTTCTTTGCAATAATTTATTTCAGAAAAATATGCGCTAATAACTAATTTTGTAATACTTTTTAATAATTCATAACCAATTTTAACTTAATTATATATAATAGGCTAGATATCACTTTAAGTCACACTTTTTTGAAAAATACTATTAGGTATTCCTAATAAAGAAGAGCCTAGTTATTCAAAAAAATTTCGGAATATTAATTTTTTCCAAAGTTATATGGTCTTAAAGTTGGAACTACTTTGTACTTGTATGACGTCATTTACATTTTTGCAACGCACGGCGGCGGTGAATGTAGTGTAAAAATAAGTGTCATTAATGTGGTGTTTCTTTCTTCCGGTTAGAAATATGTAATGAATATTAGACATTTGTTATGTGTAAAAATTTATGTAACTTATCCTAAGTTAAAGCGTAGGTACTACGTTTGCAGCTTTTTAAATACAATATTCTAAAAATATAGTTTTTTTATAAAAATGTGTATCTTTGATATAAGTATTATTCAATGATATAAGATAGGTACTACGTAAGATTACAAGTTTTTAAGGTTTTTTTTAATTTAAAAAACGACATAAAATTGCTACTTAAAATCATAAATAAAGGCAGGCCTAAAGATGTAAAGAAAGACCGTTATCGGTATCAAATGGAAGCGGACAAAAAAATGATTGACAACTACAAAATTACTCTAAAAAAATTATAAATAAACTTGTAGGTTATTTTATCTCATTATTCATCTAAAAACAAACACATTATTGCCCGGTTGAATAAAGCAAAGTTAAACATCTTAGCCGACACCGTTAACTAAATCCTATTATTAATTTAACAATTAAGTTAAGTTAAGGTTAGGGTTAACGTTAGGGTTAAAGTTAGGGTTAAGGTTAGGGTTAAGGTTAGGGTTAAGGTTAGGGTTAAGGTTAGGGTTAAGGTTAGGGTTAAGGTTAGGGTTAAGGTTAGGGTTAAGGTTAGGGTTAAGGTTAGGGTTAAGGTTAGGGTTAAGGTTAGGGTTAAGGTTAGGGTTAAGGTTAGGGTTAAGGTTAGGGTTAAGGTTAGGGTTAAGGTTAGGGTTAAGGTTAGGGTTAAGGTTAGGGTTAAGGTTAGGGTTAAGGTTAGGGTTAAGGTTAGGGTTAAGGTTAGGGTTAAGGTTAGGGTTAAGGTTAGGGTTAAGGTTAAGGTTAGGGTTAAGGTTAGGGTTAAGGTTAGGTTAAGGTTAGGCTAAGGTTAGGGTTAAGGTTAGGTTAAGGTTAGGGTTAAGGTTAGGGTTAAGGTTAGGTTAAGGTTAGGGTTAAGGTTAGGGTTAGGGTTAAGGTTAGGGTTAAGGTTAGGGTTAAGGTTAGGGTTAAGGTTAGGGTTAAGGTTAGGGTTAAGGTTAGGGTTAAGGTTAGGGTTAAGGTTAGGGTTAAGGTTAGGGTTAAGGTTAGGGTTAAGGTTAGGGTTAAGGTAAAATATTAAAAAATAGACGTTGGTAATGAATTCAGTACTTTTTTGTGTTTACAAGGTTATGTTAGTAAAAATAAACCTTATCTGCGCCGGCACTGATTTGGATCTCACTACTTTTCTTGCGCAGAAAATTATGTGACGTTTAGTAATTTTGGTTTCACCTTTTGTGATTTGTTCAATTCTTGGAATATGGATAATTGAATTTACATTTCAACCAGTTCAAATAATAGATAACATGTTGTTTTATATTATATCGTAAAAAAAAAGCATTTGCAAAATATAGTTAACTAAGGCAATGAAAAAAACAAATGGTTGTGGAAAACCGCATAACCCCACCTGACGTGTAACGAAGCCATACTTTCAACCAAATGCAAATATGCTAAATTCTTCGAGTTAAGTTAAATTTTTTACTCTTTCAACAACCTAAATGCATAAAATAATTAAACGTGAAGAAACATCATGCATCAAAACACTTTAAGTGTCTAAGAACCGGCTACGTTTTGTGCGGCTGTGTGTGCACTTCTACAGGCCTAATTTACAGTTATAAAGTAGTGTGTCTACACTTTGAAACAGTCACAACAATAATTAACATTGAAGAATAAATTAACACAAAAAATAAGAATATGACAAAACTAAAACGCTAACGAACGTAAACACGTTCGCATTTCTGAATTCTGTTTCTTACTTCTTTCTCTAACTGAAGATATATTAGAAGTTCTTGAAAAAGTTAATATTTCAGAGAATGAAATATTAGAACTTGATTCAGAAACAACATGTGGTAGTGTTACATGTCAAAGTTTACATCAAAAGTCTTCTCCACGGATATGTTCGAAGCATCAGAATCCGGTAAGGTTTTTGCAGCTATAAAACCTTCCTCGTTCCAAGACACCATTAATTAAGAAACGTATCCCTGTTAACGTAAATCCTCTAACGGCTTTCTCTATCAAAGTTACGCGACTGTACGCTTTGTTAAAAAAGAAGCAATGTCGTATTGCGTCATCTTTTCAAGGGGATGAGATGCTATGAATAGATCACCCTCTCTATTATAAGCTATTTTAAGAGACCCGTAGAAAGTTACGTTCAGTGACTGTGTTTTATATGACGCGTGCGGCGGTAAGGATACAACATGGATAAAATTATTTCTACAAAACTCATATGCAGCCAAAGAAGTATGTGAATATCAACTATCAGTAACATTGGCTTTTCTTTAGAAGATGTAACTGTATTGACAAAGTGACGCAATAAGTTCCTCTGTGATGCAATCTGTATCAGAACAGTCATAATTAGCCCCTGAAAACCCATTTCGTTTCAATAGAAGATCATTCTTTTCCTTCCATATATGAACGCGGGCGGAACATAGACTCCAAAAAGGTTAAAACAACAGCACATTGTCACATTCTTGCCTCGTTGTCCATTTGTGGCAAATCCTACTTATTTCTGTTTTTTTACTGAAATTCTTGTTTCATCAACATTAAAAATAAAAGACTATGAAAAATTGTATTTTTTAGCGTCCTCTAAGTTTTTATAAAACAGTTGCATTCCTCGGTTGAATGCGAAAATTTTATTAATGCATGTAGCTTCCCGTTTTCTTAGGAAAATTTGGGGATTTCTTAGCAAAAAACCATATACTCAGTTCTTTTTAGCTAACTTTAAACTTTTGTTGAAAGTATTTAGAATATAATTTATTTCAGCATATTCAAATACAACTTGACTTACTTTTAACTGAGAAACGCCATAATATTTTGTGGATAGGTCAATAATACGTTCAAGAATTTCTGTTTTTCCATTTGCCACTTGCTTAATTTTCCGAACTGGCAGGGTCCGTATTTTCTGTTATTGCAAGTTTTATTTTAAGGTTAAGATGTGGTGATTCACATTAAATAAATCGATAATGTAAATAGCGGATTATAAAACTACGAAACGCACTACATGACCTTGTGCAAAAGGTTATCAATATTGAAATTAAAAATTGTACTTACATTGATTAAAACCAGGAACACTTTGTATGAAAGAAATACAAAACACAAAACTTGCACATAATAAGACATGTTGCTTTGACATTCGGTGAACTTTGTGAATATACTGCATCGAGGTGGCAGCACCATTTAGAACTCTAAAAAATGTTTTACATAAAATTTAAAGAGAGTGGTCTTATGACTCACGTGGCTCCATTTCCGCACTCTCCTCTAGTTGTGATTTTATTTATATTAAACGGAACACTACCAACCCATACCATAACAGTGTTGCCAGGTCTATCAGCACATTTGTCATCCAGTTAACGTATCTCAAATTGTGATGGTTAACAGTTCTGTTTAACATAACGCTTTCCTCTACAGAAAAAAAAACTATACAGTTAAAAACTTTTATCATACTTTTGCAAAATTTCAATCGCCGGTCCAAATCATCTTCTAATAACTCATGTACTAAAAAAAATAGCAGTACAGTGTGTACTGATTTGAAGCTAAGATTTAACTTTTTGAGCTATTCTTCTGGCGAAACTATGTAAATCTTCAATAAATGTTTGCAGCATTTCTAAAATATTTTTATTTTTAGTTGCAGTTTTAGGTTGATCAACTCTTGCCAGATCTTTGCAAGTACCAGTTTTTTTAAACCTTTTCACAGTTGTATACTCTTGATTTAGCGATTGTTTGACGATATGAAAATGACATACCTTTTTATGTGTTCTTACACAATCTCCATATGTTCTCATCATTAACATTGTTCCTGTTTCAATTTCACTGAGAGACATTTTAATCAAGTTAAACAACTAAATATTTAGCAACAATTCAGGTGGTTTTTTAAGTGATATATAAAAATAATGTTTTACAAGTTTTTATTCAAAATATTGAACATAAGCTAAATGGAAAAAATAACCGGTCTAATCTGAAAAGATTATCTTTTTAGTTTATAGTTTTTATCTTTACTAAAGTTCGACAGCTTGCATTTAAATTGTATTAAATAAATACACCATTTACTCTGTTACCTATATTATTATATAAAATATTTAATCATTTTGTTAATCAGACAGCTGCTTCTGAACCATATTTGTCAACTTGTTTTGTAAGTTTATAGCATGGCCGCGATGCTAGCAAATGCAATAAATGGTTTCAAAAAATGTGGTGTTAAATTATTTAATCCATTTATTTATTACAAATGTGACTTTGTAGCAAGTGCGACAATAGAAACATGGGGCACTTGAAAAATCAAATTGTGAAGATGTTAAAAATATTCCGCTAAACGTCAAATATTAATAGTGGTCGCACATAACGTGGACCCATCGCAAAATACCTGTTTGGGCTGTAATGAGATATACGAAGAGACGCACCGGAGAATTCAATTTGTTGCAGTGTGTACCAGCATTAGTGATTGGTGTTGAACCCGATTACTCAGGTAAGATAACAACTTTGCAATATGAAAAAACGTTAATAAGTGTTTTTGTTTTCGTCTATGTATGTTTTATTTTTTGTATAACATGGTCATTTCCTTTTATACTTTTTTTAAACACATATTTTGAGTTGGCACAAACTGTTAATAATAAAAATTAACTTTTGTTTTCATTGTATATAGAAATGTTTAAAACCAACCGTAATAAAACTGTTAACTATAAATACAACTAATAACATTTAGTTTTGTAATACTGTTTTACTTTATTAACGTGAAATTGAATAGCGTAATTTAAAAATTTATAAACTGTAACAATATGAAAACTATACACTACTTGCTTACGTAAATAATAACCAATTGATTTGTTAACTGGTTTCTAAAAACCGTGTTGCAAAAAGTTTTTTCCAAATACTATAGGTAAACATAAACATTAAATTGTATATGAAATGTAAGTAGTTTCTTATGAAAAAATAGTAAATTCTTTAGATTATAGTTGTTGCCACAACATAATCCCCGCAGGACTTTCGGTGTGAACGCTTGGTTGTTTGGGGCGACACCCTCACTAAACGCCGCTTAGGCTGGCGTGTAACGGTGCGGAAATCATTGCTATCGATAAGTCATGAGACGACTTCATGTCCTGATTGGTAATAAACGTTATAAGAACTCAATTTTAAATTATACTTTTAAAGCGTTCAATTTATTTTTTTTTACTTCTATAAGTAACGAGTTTCTACTTTTATTGCAACTACATTATTTTTGAAACGGAAAAAGGATTCCTCTATATTTAAATCAACAAACAATTTTAAATGTAATTTACTCAAATGAGACTCGTTTTAGTAAACTCGGTGGATATGCTCCCTAGGGATCAATACCATCGTTCCGGGCAACCTCGACCTACTTAAGCTACTCTAAATAGGGACTGAATTGCACTGTTTAAATTTGATACGAATTTCAATTTTCTAAATTTATTATTAACAGTTATTTAGATTATTAGAAAATAGAATTATAACTGTATTTCAACGACATTTGTGTATTGTAAAAATTCTGCGGATGTATTTAAAAATGTCTCACGTTATTAATGTAATTACTGAAATGTTAAAAATTAGAAACAGTTGTGTGTGAAATTAATAATAAGAAAATTGAGATTTGTATTTATAATTACAACTGTTATTAACCTTAGAAAATAATTTTTATAGTTTTATTACCAAATAGTATTATATTGTATGCATATACTTTTTGGTCCTATTCTGAAATGTAAGCTTATTAAATGGACGATCTAACATTTGAAGTTTGATAAAGACGCTTTGAACCTTTTGTAGAATCAAATTTTATGATGCATCCATTAGTCAAGTATACCAATTAATGATATAAACGCTTTGATTTTGTTTGGATTAACTTGTAACATCAGTTTAAGAATACCGCATAGCCGTATAAACTTTAAAAAATAATTCTTGATTCACGAAAATAATTAAAACACGTGTCAAAGCAAAATTATACAAGTTTTAGTGCAAATCATCATCTTAACAATCAACACTTAGATTTCAAATTTACTATGGAAATCAATAGTAGGTAATATGGTTCTCTCCCATTTGTCGACGTTTTCGTGACTCGTAAGCCTGACGGGCATTTGGGCCCTTCTGTTTATTGCAAACCCATACGGACACATACTTTCATGCTTCGTCTCATCATCATCCTACACAGAAACGTTCTATTTTTCAAACTTCGGTTCATCGTGCTTTTTCTATTTGCCAACATTAGAATCTAGACTCGGAACTCCGCCATCTTACTAGAACCTAAGTGAACAGTAGTCAGTATTTATATGAAGCGAGATATTCACAATGTTATTAATCGTCGTTTACATCCTCGCACTCAATTATCTGACATTTCTACTCCCAAATCCAATCCAAAATTGGCTTTTTACCTTACATTGACAAGGTTACAGATCAAATAGGAGAACTTCGTAAGAATGGTATTAAACCCATATTCAACTCGACAGGCAAAATCTCATAGATTCTTCCTACACTTTAATCTCAAGGTGTATACCAAATTCCTTGCTCATGTTTAGTCTACATTGGTGAAACCGATCGTTCCGTCATTATTCTCATTTCAGAACATGATCGTTGTATAAGGAAAATGCATATTTCTAAGTCTGCGGTTGCTGAACATCATTTTACTACAGATCACAACATAGAATTTGATTACGTTTCGGTGATTGTCAAATCCCCATTCTTTTTCAACAGAAAATTCCGAGAGAGCATAGAAATCATCAAATATTCCAATAACTTCTATCGTGATCATGGTTTCGAGATATCCCCTCTTTAGTTTCCGATCATTACTCCTTTATCAAAAACACGCCTCCTTTCGACCGTAACCCAATTAGCGTCGAGTTTAACCAGCTGTGACGATACTTCTTCTTTATATACGGAGATCATTTCTTCTTAAGTCACTTCTATGTAGTTTAGAATCTGGCTTGGTTCACAAGTTAATTACCTAACTCTGTAGTGGTTCTTTGTTAGATTTTCGTTTGCATTTTCAAGTGTATCGTTTTCTTTTTTACCTTTTCAGAGTTTAGAATCTGACTTGGTCCACAAGTTGATTACCTAACTTTTGAAAAGTTTTTTGTTAGATTTTGGTTGCTTGTTTGAGTTTTTCGAATTTTCTCACGCCCTGATGAAGCCATTTATGAAATTGGGCAAAACGTTGGCAACTTCGGTTACAAAAATGACACGGTCCAAACCAGGAAGACGTTCTCATCTATTATAGACTCCGGCCGTAGAATCCTTTGCTAGTATATTAGTTTGTTGTTTTATCTTAGCTTGTATTGTGTGTTTGTGTTTGAGATACATTTATAATAACCATATCTAAATTACGTATAAATACATAGTTAGTTTAAATAAATTAGTTTAAAAATTTGTTACATTAGTAACAGGTATAGGACAAAATTCGTAATATTAACCCGTTCATAAAACGTTCTATGTTAAAAAAAAAACAAGTGATTAGTACGTGTTCGCGTAGGTTTGTTGATAGACTGTAGTGATAGTTTGTTACACTTTATTTTTTCGTCAAACATCAAAACATAAGCATTTCACTGTCAGTTTAAGCAAGGTTAACGTGACACTTTTTTTTACGTTTTGTTTATTCTAGCGGCAGCAAAAGTACTTTAGTGCCGACGTTTTACATTATTCTTTAATATTCTACTTAAATAAATATTATATTTACTTCCTAATCTAAGAAATTTTAATTAAATTAATTATAATTACATACGTTTTACGAAAAAATAGTATATTCTATTTGGCTTTTTGCGGTTCATCTGTAATTGTCACTGACTACGTTCGTCCGTCAAAATAACAAATTTGCCACAAAAAGTCGCACATAATGCATTTTAATAGTGACTAAATTTTTAGTTAAATTTGTTATTAGTGTTTATTAATTTATGCTAGTGACTCGTTAACAAACAGTAAACATAGACACATATTTTTACTAAACACAAACCATGCCGGTTTTATATGGCTATTGCAGTTGGATAATCGGGAAAACAAATGGCAAAATCGATTGAGAAATTACAAGAATATAATTATGACACTGAACACTGTGCCGAAAGCAGTCAACGGATCGCTGATGTTTTGTCTAGAAGAGCATGTACGGCAAACTGCGCTCATTGTTCACAACTAAAAGAAAAAATTTAATGTCTCTGAAGAACTGCTATGATTGATGAAGTGGAAACGTGAGCAGTTGCGTCCTGAACTAGAAAATAATATCTCTAATTAAAACAACTCGTAAACTATAAATTAAAGAGCTGACAACATACCTGAAAAATAATTAGTGTAGAAGACAGTTTTTGTAAACATAAACACGGAGAACAGGCTGCACTTGATAGTTCCGAAAAACCGAGTGTCAAAAGTGTTGCAGCATTTCACAAAATGGACGGAAATTTATGCCATACCTATTCAAAAAACAGTTACACTCGTAAACTTTTTGGTGAAGGAGTTTTTTGTCCATTTGGAGTTGGAATTACATTCCTTTACCTTTACTTTGAGTCTGTTCTGTTTGAAGAAGTTGCCGACTTAATCTGATGCATAGTTCAACAGATGAATCGAACAATGGGAAAGTACTTATCCAAAGTATTGTTTCAACATCAAAGAGACTAGGATCAGTATTACCACCTTTTCTTAATAGCATACCGATCATCAAAATCACAGACCAAATATTAAAATACGACTGCCATGCAATTTCCAATTTAGACTGAAGAAGACTACGTCAGCAAATTGATGAAAAGGCTAGACGATGTACATCAGACGATTTGGAAAAAGCCAGTAACATAATAAAGACCAGATATGACGTCAAGACACAAAACAATAGGTTTCAACGTGAGTGAAAATTTTGAGATTTGAGAAAAATTGCAGTAATATTTAAGAAAAAGTTCGTATAGTTAGATGAATTACGAAAACAGCAACCGGCCGTCGGCAGTCTTAAAACTACGTAATGACTGATGCTTCGTTTTTTATTTGGTCACTAAGAAATACTCACGGGATAAGCCAATATACAAGAATTAATAGCGGACACTATGTAATCTTAAAAAAATAGAATTTTATAATGGTTATAAATTGGCAGTACTCAAGCTTGAAACAACTGGATTGAAGAAAATTCCGAAATATGTTTGCAGTCGTTTTCCGAAGAACAGGCGTTAAAGTGTTGGTCTGCAATCACCATACAAGTAAAGCATTGAGCCAGAAAAACCCATTGATTGCTACTTCTATACGCAAGAAAGTTACCAAAACGAAGAAAACTGCTCTTATCGCCACTACTCATTCTATCAGTATTGCGTTCAGCATTCTATTCTGAGACAGAACAGTCTTAAAAAGAAACTACTCAATAGTTGTATTCTAAAATATAAGTTATTTTTTTCAACTACTTGTAGAAAAAGTAGTTCTGTTATACCACTTTCAATCATATAAACATAAGTACCTATAGATACTGAATTATTATTGCATTAAAGAAGACACAGCAAATCACGCTCACACACGAAAACAGTAAAACAATTTTAACGTAGGTACTATTATTCTATTATCATGTATATCTATTTTTATACAAATTCTCAAAAAAAAATTAATAAAATAAACTTTAAAAAACAGAACTTAAAGTAATAAACTTATTGTGGTATTCGATATTCATTTCCTTTTCAGAAAACTAACTTTTTAAAAGAGCATTAGCCAATGCATTTCTTTTGAGCGAATTTATGAGTGGAAAACAAAAATAATCGTTCGACAGCAGCTGATGAAGGTAAAACTGTACTATATCTAATGAATATTTTTTTAATAATCCTATAATCATCTGTCCTAGATATATGAATTCTGTTATCTTCCAGGTGTTTTAACAATTCCAGTACTATTCTTCTGGTTTTGTAAGTATGTATTCATTTTCAGTATCAGAAGCAACGTGTAACTTTTTAGACAAACCAGGTTCATCAATATCAAAAAAAAAATCTTCATTTTGTTGAGTAATACTTTGTTTACGTTTAGATCAGTGGCATTTAACATTTCGAAACAAATTAGGTTTGCTGCATTTATAAAATTTTTTTGAATAGTCTTTACATCCATGTTACATTATCTTGGTATAGTTATTGTACTGAATCTTCACTTGACACTTTATCTTTGACACGTTTTAATCTGCAAAACTGCAATGCAAGCTGAATAATTGTAGCCATTGCATCTAATTGAAGCCGTTAATAAAGTAGTTTAATTACTAGTAAAGTAGTTAAGCTATTAACAAAGTAATTTAACTATTTTTGTAGTTAAAAAAGGGTAGCTAAGTACTTTTTAAATACGATTACACGAAAAAAGTAATTTATTCCAACTACAGTTACATTATTAAATTAAAGTAACTTGAATATGTAGAATACAAGTAACGTCAACAATAAAGCAGTTAGATTAGTAGCTTAACTACTTTGTAGTTAACTACTGCCCAGCTCTGATCGTACTTAGAGGTAATTTCAGATTGTCAGAATAATTCCGAACACAACTACGCAAACATCATAAATTCAAATTTTGCGTCAACAATGCAGCCACATAATCTTTACGAGCATTTTGTCAAAAAGCGGTTAGATGGAACAAAAACATAAGTAAGTTTTTTTTTAATTTTTGACAACATTTTAGTATAAGAAAATGACATTTTTCTGAGTAAAATTAAAAAACCTATACTTTTATCAAACCAACGGTGTCATTTGAATTGTAATGATTTGTGACAAAACCTAACCAAACAATTGAGATTATTTTAGTGTTTTCTGATATTTATATAATTTATTTTAAAAATCGTGTTTTACAGGAGTAATTCCGGACATGCCAAAAAATATGTACGTGTGCTTGGCCAACCGGGCATCAAAATTACCCGATTAGATCTCTCAAAAAAGTTTTTAAATGACAAAAGTAGTTTTCGTAACGTAGCTAAAAAATATAGTGTACCAAAGTCTCCGATTTCTAAGTATTTAAAAGCACGGCGACGAAAAAAAATAGTCTCTCGAATGAACGACCACTTGCTTTTGCCGACTTTAAAGAAAATTATATAGTTTAAGGGTTAATTATGTGTGCGGCATAGGGTTTCTGTTTACATGCATTGGACGTTTAAGATATGGTCAAATTCTATTTGAACCGAATAAGCAGAGTTATGTTTCAGTTTCACGACAATCGACTAGTACTAGATGCATTGCTTCGTGAAGACAATCCAGGATCCAAAAAAGTGCTTGTACGGCGTAGATGTCGTCTACCAGAACCGGTGATGGACCACTCCAAAACATCAGTGAGTGTAATGATGACCGCAACGGAAATGAATAGCTTTTACTGACTTGCACGGTATACAAAGCAAACTACAGAGATTTGAAGATTGGTTTGTGAACATCATCATTTTTTTTCGTCATAAACAAGAAAAAAAAGCGAACATAAGAGACCATCTAGTCAGCCATGTGTCTCCAGAAGTTGTTAATCTGGTTGAAAAAATCAAATAATTTTGCTGCCTCTAAACTCAACGCATTTGTGTCAGTCATTAGACGTAAGTTTTTTAAAAACTATTAAAGATTTTTTGCGAAAACGACTCGAAGTGTGGAAGATGAAGAATCAGGGAGTTGTGCCAAAGACAGAATTTTTATTGTTTTTAAAAAGTGCGGTGGAATCTATGACAGATAAGATTTCACAAAATATTATTGCTGAGTTCTAGGCATATGGCTTTGTTAGCTTGAATTAGGAGCAAGTATTAAAGAATGTTCTAAGAATAGAATTTGCGGAACAATCACTTCAAACATGGTCGGATGTGTTGGTTAGAAAGTTGGGGGAGTCTAGAAAAAACGCAGATCTTAAAGGTACTCCTGCAACTTCTGGTTCATCAAAACGAGGTAAACGCTTTGCCGTCTGATCAGGTCAAAGTGTTACTGCCACTAACAGTACAACTGCACTACGTAACGACGAGCAGGTCATGGCAGAAGATGACTCTATTTTGTCACAAAGATACCAAAGAAAGAGACAATCTAGAACCTCAACAGTTGGAATCGGAGCAGTTTGAAGAAGAGATTTTATACTAGTAAAATTCATAATAATAAAAAGAACGCAGGTCAAAATTGTATGTCTGTCAAATTGGTAATGCTTTGACGACAAGACTTTAGCTTTAGGTAAAGATTAAAGGAGTAGAAAATTTTTGTGATTAATGTGTTTAATGATGATCTTAAGATTCAGCTTATGTGTGGGTTATGTTTGTGTCGTATAAGGTTATATGTCTTCGTACTTTCCTCCTTTGTCCATGGTTTTAATTTTATGTATATTTGGCAGAAATTAAACATTCTACTGTGATGATTGGCCTGATCAAGTTGGCACAATAGCCAACGAAACGTAGCCACAATTACGACTGAGTTTTATTTCTGAGTGGTGCCTATCCTCCACATCGAAGGATTCTATCGTAGTATAGAAACACACCAAACTATAAAAATACTATATTAGCATGTTAACAAAACGCAAAAATAAAAACTAATTTAATAGCAAATCGTTTCACGGCCGGAGTCTATACTAAGATAACATTGTTGTAACCAAAGTTGCCAATGTTTTTACCAACTTTCGTAAGGAGCTTTATCAGGGAATGAAAAAAATCGAAAAACGGAAACAAGCAACCGAAATCTAACTAAGAACCTTTAAAGAGTTAGGTTATCAATTTGTGAACTAAACCACATCCTAAACTAAGAAAGAAAATGATGAACTTAGAAAAGTTTTTTTAAGTTCATCATTTTCTTTTTTACTTTCCTATAAGGAAAGTATAGGATCGCAATTTTTATTCAAAAAATTTTTATTGCATAATTTTACGTTTCAATGTCTCCTGAATCAAAAAAAATTTATTTTTGACAAAAAAAAATTGGGTATCTGTGTGTGTGTGTGTCTGTAACGATGTACCCACGATAACTCTCGAACCAAAAGTGCTAGTAATTTGAAATTTGGTATAGAGCTGGCTTTTTATATTCTCTTTGCTTTGTCAAAAGATGGGTTTAATAAAAAAAACCTAAAGTGGATGTATCCGCCATTTTTAATAGTTTTTCTTATATAATTTTTTTACGTATGTAAATTATTCGAATTATTTTTACAGTTTCTTATAGAGATAATTCTTCCTATCAATTTCTTCAAATAAAAAAATTACTAACATTAACAATTTAAGAGATATTTAATTTGTAATTTAAAGTGAATTCACAAATATAATATAGTTTCGAATCCGGCCTGCGACGATTTTTTTTACTAATTTACTAAAGGGGTAAGCAATATTGATGCGCACAAATATAAGGGTTAGTCGATATGATCTTAATGAAATCGAGAAGAAATATTTCAAAAAATTATAGCATGCTAGGAAATTAATACAAAGGTGTACATGTCACTTCTAAATGGTTTTATGACAACATATGCCCTTAAAAATATGTAGACATTCCTTTATCATTCCTTATAAAAAAAGTCGTGTGTTGACCACACCAGTTTTTTGAATTTTAAAATAACACGGAAATTATTTAGAATTGAAAACTGTAATAAAAATGTAATGTAGTTTAAACATATTGTAAAATTCTTTATGATATTGTTTTTTGTATTATTTTGATTTAAAAAAAAACTTGAAAAAAAAATAAAAACATGAAGAATGCAATAAAACATATCTTTATAATACAAATATGACGATTGCCATTAATTTAAAGAAATTGTTATTTACATTAAGAAACATTTAAACAAACTTCTTGAATTGAGTTTGTAGGATAGAGTATCTATAAGTTAGTTATAAAAACTAATTTCTGTGTGAAGCCGAAATGCTAATTTACTACACACGTAAAAATAGTTTTGTTGGCACATTTTTACCGTATTTGTTTGTTGTAAACAAACAAGATATCATTTAATTACTTTTATAGATAATAAAATATATGCAATTACAAATTCAACTAAAGCTAAAAGTATCTAATTTTAAAAAAATCACAAACAGTCGTTGAAAACTCCCGTACTAAATTTCTATTTAATGTTTATAATTTTTTTTGTGAATAATATTGTCTACGTAAACATATTTATTACCATCTAATACACCTTGTATATTTAAAAATTAACACAAGTTATAGAGTAGATTGGGACAGGTTGTTACAAGCTTTTGGTATTTTAAGAACCTGCACGGCCAACTCCCAATAGTCGTAGAGAGGGGTAAGTTCACAAGATATATATAAAAGGTGTTTCAGGGCGCCAGAGCTTATCTCAAAGTAACTTCTGTCCCGCTCCAGACAGACGGTTCACACTTGTAACAAGATGTTAGGTTCGTAATGCTGAAAGAAACGAAAAAAAAGAAACTACGTCGTTAACAACAATTGTACTTTAATTACTCTATCAAAATAAATATATTAACAGTTAAATAGCCAAATATGAGCAGGTACTGGAGAGAATATAGAAAAGAGAACATCAGCAGGATCGGCAACTTACACTGCACGTCAAACCAAAGTGTAACTACCATAACATATATAAAACTTTATCAGTAAGTAACATTAATAATGATAATTGACTGTGGAGATAAGCAGCAAGCGATAAGTCATTTACTTAAACTAATTGAGTAACAATAACAAGCAACAAATCAATTCGAACGTACGATTAGTAGATATAATAAGTCGTGAGAATCACCGTAGCGACAACGAATAACTAAGTAAAAATTGTCTTACCAAATTCCAGGGTTACCTTCAGAAAAACGTTTTTCCTAATGGCTTCCTGCAATTAAACTTCCTGAAAATAATCGTGTCTACCTGGCGACTCACAAACTATAAGTAAAAGACACATTTAAGGGAAAGTAATCGAACCGACACTTATCGTATGCTGTTACATTAAATTTTCCGTCTATGGTGGTATTAAGTTATTGCCTCCGGAGAGAATTCAATCGTATCCAGTACTTAGGATCTTCCGAACAAGGTGATAGTCATCAAGGTATTAATTGCCTCCGAAGAGAATTCAATCGTATCCAGTAATTAGGATCTTCCGCTTCCGATTATAATTTTCCCTTGAGGATTTTAGATGACGATAAGAATACCCATGTTTAGGAGGTAGCACATGGCGTCTGCGTGAATAAATTAGTTAGTTAAGGAAACTTCTATTTTTCATCGTGTCCCAACACGTGGATGATTTTAGAAAACGATTTTCAATTCACGCAGACATAGGTTGACACATGCACGATGTTAAAGTCAAAATGCCGGTAATCTCGCCGGATATCGCCTACTCAATACGAAGTGACCAACGAACCCGATAGATGGCGTCGAGAAATATAAAAGTAATTTTTAATTAAACCAATATACAGGGTGATGCATTATTTTTATTTGTGCACGTAACAAGGTTGGTACATGAAGCATGATTATAATACTTTTGACCATTTTTTTAGACGTTCTTTATGTTGTATATGGCAAGTGTAAATAGTAAGTTGTAGTGACACCTACACACACGCAAGTTTTAACCAACAACGCGTTTACTATATAACAAATCGCGCGCTACTACTCGGCACTTCTTTGTTGGTCGTTAGACAAAAAACATCGCGTTGGTAAGATATATAATTGTAAAGCATATGATTATAAGCAGTAATATAAGAAATCGTTATCAAAAACACTAAAAAGTGGTGACCCCGACGTGATCTTGACACCTAAAATAAAATGATAATAAGTGCAACTTGATTTTACTCAAACGCGTACCACGCGGTGAACAAAAATGGCCGAAGAAGCACAAGCAACGCATGCATGCCAAATAGCTTCCGCAACAGTATCTTTACCACCATTCTGGGGCAACAAGGCAGAGTTATGGTTTTCTATGGCCGAAACAAAATTTAATTTGGCAACACCGAAGATTCTGCGTGAGGAAACAAAATATAACAGCCGAGTCATGCGCTCAAGCTTTCATCAACAATTGGATTTTACGATTTGGTGTTTGAGTTTGTACTGTTTACGTCCTTAAGTAACTTAATCGGCATCCATAGGATCAGAACAACGGCATTCCACCCAATCTCTAATGAATTAATCAAAAAATTTCATCGACGTCTGAAAGAAGGAATTAAGTGTCACGATGGTTCATGAACCAAAGCAGTACCGTTGGTGTTGCTTGCAATAAGAAGCGATGTAAAAGCTGATATTTGTTTAACGGTATCACAGCTGATGTACGGAACTAGCTTACGACTACCAAGTGATCTAGTCAGAAAACCATCTACAGTGTTCCCCTGTAGATGGTTTTTTGCTAGCAGATACTAACTTTGAATCTCAATTACAAACATATTTACAAAAAATCCTGTACACACGAACAAACAGTCACAGCAACAATCGTAATATTTACGTTCCAAAAAACCTCCATACAGGAAGATTCGTTTTTGTCCAAGCGGAGGGAGTACAGAAGCCACTAAAAGCTCCAATGACGGGCCTTACAAAGTGTTATAAATTTCGCAGAAACATTTCACTCTTTTAATAAAAGGAAAACCGCAGAATTTTTTTTTAATAAAAGGAAAATCCCAAGAAAACGAAAGTGAGGTTAAACAAACAGTCGATCAAAATAAAAACCATGGGCGTACAGGCAATACAAATATTAAGTCGGTAACCATCAGTGCCAGGAAAAACTACACAATCAAGACGAAGGGTACGCTTTCCAAGGAACCTATACAATTGGTACAAAGTGTAGAAGCACATAGAATAGTTTCGATTTTTAGAATTAGTAATTCATTATGTATTAGTATTTCAACAACAATTTTTTTTATCGTTAGCCCCTCACTAAAAAAGGGGTAGTGTAGCGACGATTACGCACGCAAGTTTTAACCAACAACGCGTTTACTATATAATAAATCGCGCGCTACTGCTGGGCACCAGTGCTGCTGTTTCAGTACAATTGACAACGGCAAGCCTCAGTACGGCAGTACTACTTTTTACAAAAACCACCAGTTTCAGTACATTATAAAAAAACTAAAAAACTAGTATGTAAAACAAAAACAGTAAAAAACGTGACTTTAATCTGGCAAGTTCGCCCAGTAGGACAAACAGTCGCTTTCTAGTTTTTTGGTATATCTGTAACAAATGTGCACTCTTATATCGGAAAAAGAGTAGCAACCACACGTACTCATACAATTTCTCGATTTGGTAATTTTTGTAAACTTTAGCTTTTGAAAAAATAAAAAATTACAAAAAAATGTCTCAAGTTACCCCACCCTACTTATGTATATCATCATGCAAGTTTAAGATGGAACATGTACAGATTTAAAATGATCTTTCTGATTTTTTTAAACTTTTATTTTTTTTTAATTAAAACTTTATTTATCAAAATAAATCTTCATAGATTATAAGTTATTTTTGTAATATATGCAAGAAGAACGTAATAACAGTGTTTTTCGTTGACAACCTTTTTTGGTGTACAGTAATAAGTGCACGGAAGCGGATGTGCTAATTATATTAGAGCATCATTAAAACTAACTCTATCATTAAAATTTAAAAACAATATATTTTATTGTGTTTATTATACAGTTTAAAAAAATATATACTTAATCTGTATTAATAAAAACTGAATTGGGTTATTGATCTTTATTTTTGTTTTCGTAGTCAAGTTAATTAAGTGTGCGACATAAACGCATGATAACCACGCAAACTCTTATTACGTATTTGAATCATACAGCATTATTGACAATTGATCGACAAGAAAAGAGTTGATTTGTAGTCGTACAAAAGGACAAAGAATGAGGTAGAATTTAAACGTAGGGTTGAAGGGGTGCATTTTTCAGAAGTTAATCTGAAAGCTAAAGTACCCTGAACGGGCGATAGGGACTGTTAAGCAGACTCATCAGTTTTCAGTGATTTTCAAATAAATGAGTCTATTATAGGGGGTAGCAAAATTTAAAATATAACTTTTTTCTTCCTTTCTGTGCTGTTCGTAAAAAATATGCATTTTAATTTATATTTTGCGATCCAAATGTATTTTTAGGTTGAAACTCATTATTGTCGCTAGCAATAAAACAAGATTTATATGGTTTTGAAGTCTTTTAATATTTTTAATAAAAAATTAAAAACATTATTTAAACATGTTTTATTTAGACGCCAAAAAATAAAAATATTTAATAATAAATAAGAACTTGTTAATATTTATTGTATTTCCTAAAATTGTTAAAAATTCTAATACAATTTGACACTACTTTATTAAAACTAAATTTATTTAAAAAAAGTCAAAGCTTTGTTAATACGTATAAAAACTGTGTTTTAATGTAGAGGATTAAACTTTTTACGATGCTTTTCTTGTATTGTATGCGGCTTATAGCCATTGTAATTGAGGCACAAAACATCAAACTATCAAAATCAATATGTAGTATTTCATTTTTAGTATATAAATTGTGAAGTTTAAAGTAATCGTTAAAATATTTAACAATGAAAAATTGCAAAACTGTTATATTAAACCTTTTGTTACATGTAGACTTAGCACTGCTAAAACTCAAATTAGAATTTATTACAGGACACCGTAGTGTATGTTAAGTAATACAATTTTTTTTAATGTATTTTGCAATTACTCTAATTTGCCAAGTTAATAAATATAATAAGATCGGTAAGCCCTTTATTCTGTAGGAGAGTGTGGTCATCACACGGCCATAAAATTGTAATGTTAGTGATTTAGTTTTGTAGTGGAGTTTCGTGTATTTTTAAATTAATTGTTTTTTGTTAACTTTTGTATTGATGACGTTGTTTGCGGACCATTCTACTTTGATTTTCTTTCCTTGGCCTGAAAAAGTGGACAGAACAGTTTCACGAAACGTCACCTTAAGAAAACATATAAAGTAGTTTTCATAGCCTCTCCTACAGAATAAAGGGTTTACCGATCTTATTATAATCAAGCATTAGGAGATCTAAAACGCTTTTCTTATTAATAAATACAATATATTAATACAATTTTACTGAATAAGAACTTGCGTGTTTGGTAATTCCTCCCAATATCTTTGGTATCCAAACTGATACTCAAACAAAAACCATACCATAAAAATATAAGCTTGATAAATCTTGAATCCACGTCAAGTTCTATTTAAATTTTGAATTCCAAAATTAATAAAGAATCTTAATGTAAACAAAAAACTTTAATGCATAAGCAAAAAGGTTTTTAGAGTAGTCAAAAATCAGAAATAAAAATGATAGCTACAAGACTAAACATAACATCACTATACAGTTAATTTGAATGGTGCAACGTACAGAAGATAAAACCTTTTTAGAATTTTGTTTAAACATTTAGGTATTGGTAGTGAACGATTAAGTACTTATTATGCTTATCTGCGGTTGTAACTAATGCAAGACTTCAGCTAAATAAACAAAAAACGGTACATTGTAAGTAGTAAAGAAATATAAATTTAGTTTTTTTAAAACTCAGTTCGACAATTTGCTTAATTTCTCTTTTGATATCGTCAGTTGACGCTGTTTGCTAAAGTGATTTGTGTAAATTGACTTGGATAAACTTTATTTTGAGGCATAATCTTTACATCAAGATATTATTATTTTCAAAAGCTTAAACGTTTGACCTGTAAAAGTTTGACTTGACTAATACTGAACCTGGCTTGATTATTTAAAAGCTTGGTTTGATTTTTCAAAAACTTGGTTAGATTTCAAGCCAAGCTTTTGAAAACCTAGCGGCGCCTGTAAATCCCTAATGTTAATTTAAGATACCCGTTTACAAAACACAAAAATTTAGTCTAGGTTCGAGTATATATTCTCATTATATCAGGACGAACCGAGCCCACGATGTACAGATGCAAATTAATAAAACATGTGTTTAGAAGCTATTGTGGAAGAAACAAAATAATAACGTTTTATTGTTTTTTTTTCTCAATATTAAGTTCAATTATGTGTATTAGAAACTATATTTTAATAACTAATCAAAGCTGATTAACCGGATACCTATTTTTTTAATTAAATGTTATAAAGTTACTACTATACTTTAGTCAACTATTTTTTAAACTGGTTTAAAAACCTACATTTTTTGGGCGAGGTATAATCAATTGTTGACTCGATATACATTATAATTTGTTTTTAGGACTTTTGCAGCAGTAATGTTTCAAAAAATAAAAATTTTTTAAGTCTGAACCGCGTTTTAGTTTTTCTTTACCGGAGATTTGGAAACCAGTTTTATCGATATGAAGCAGGTCTATAAAAGCGGAAATTATCTAGAATGGAAAATTGTGTTACCAAAAAAAACTTAGTGTTGGCGCTGTAATGTATACATGGTGAATATTTTACGCACCTATGCATGGTTAGGTGTCACTAATGGGCATTTTATAGAAACCTTGTTAAAAGGTTTTTTTCCAGCTAACTGTTTCTACTAAAATATAGAGGTCTCTTGATTTTTTTTAATAAATAACGTTTAATATTTTACGTTTGATGTTTATTACTATTTAGAATTTATGAATGCGCCTACACTATTTCAACCGTTGATACACACTTGCAAAATCCTTTGGGTGGGTCGCTACTACTTCAGATGGTTTAAAAACTACATATGTTTAGTAATCTGAATGCAATTTTGTATTTAAGAAAAGAAGACAGAAAAAAGAAATATTAACCTCTTTGTTTTAACTTAAAACTGTCGCTTATGATTTATGCGTGTAATACATTTTTCATTGATCTAGTTTCTTACAGTGACAGGCATATATCAACTACACGTGTGTTAAATATATGAGTTTCTTATCATCGGAGTCTCAATTTCAGTACATTGAACAGATAAGCAAATGTTCGCTTTCAGATACAAATTTATATTTTGAATAAAGCAAATTACTATCTTTCAATTTTAGTTCCCACATTAAAATATGAATTTTCTTTAATTCAATTTAGTCATGATAGCTAAATTGACCATTAACAATAACCCGTCAATTTGGTCAATTAAGACTCAAGCCAAATATTTTGTTTGGTTAATTAAACGGTCAATATAAAAAATATTGTCATTTACATATGAGTTTCTTATCAGCAGAGTTTCAATTTCACTACTTGGAACAGATAAGCAATAAATGTTTGCTTAAAGGTATAAAGTTTTATTTTGAATAAAGCAAATTAGTATCTTTCAATTTAGTTTGCACATTTAAATATGAATTTTCTTTTCTTTAGTTCAAATTAGTCATGGCAACTATAACTAATTGGCCATTGACAATAACCGGTCAATTTGGTCAATTCACTCAAGTCAAATATTTCGTTTGGTTAATTAATTGCTCAACATAAAAAGTATTGTATTTCATTTTGCAGTTTTCTTTTACTTAATTAATTACTTATATATTAAAAACTACATCTATATTTAATTATTATATAAACCTTCTTGTTGATGACAATTGTCTACATTATTGTGACTAAACTGTCAAAGGAAACCGCATTTGATCGGCAAACATAACAAAGGTTTATCATTTTATTATATTAGAAATTTGAATATTACTGATATCACATATAATCTATTATACAGGTGAAATATTTGAACCTCTTTTTCTATCTTATTATTTTATATGCGGGTAAAAATGTGAGTAAATACAAATTATTTAAATACATTACTTCACATGTAATTGTAATTGTAATTGCAATGACATATATATTCTAAAAAATATTTTTAACAACTGCGTACATATGACAATGGGGTGCACTAAAATTTTTGTAAGTTAATTTTATCTGAAATTTCAGTAATATTCCAATGCAAATAACAATTGTTTCATTAGAGTGACAGTTTAAATTAATTTTAATTTGATAATTTTAATTAAGTATTTTGTAATACATATTTGTAATAATTTCTTACAAGTTACTTCTATATAGTTTTTAGAACATAAAAATATTTAATAGTTGATTTGAAACTTTGCTTGAAAACTAAATAAAAACTGTATAATTATGCAAATACTACTACTACTGCAGTTTTTTTTTTACTATTTATTTTAACAGTCCAACAAAACACTTTTGCACAGGTTTACTGGAAAGGTAATAGGTAATTAGGAGTACTATTTTTCTTTCAAATTGTCAAAACTGTTTTTTATTTATGACTGATTTCCGTTACCTTGGTAAATTCTTTAAAATCGGATTAGATGCCTCTATACGGAAGGTTTTACAACTATTTTGGAGTAGCTCCATATATTTAATCCGCAGCTCAAAGTTGTTAGCGCCCTCTTTTAATAAATAGCTACACTTTGTTGCTACAAAAATGTTAGTAATATAACCTAAAATCAAGTCGCTAATATTCTATACAACATATTTCAGTTATTATTTACGATTTTGCGCTATTAATTGAAATATAGGTTCTTTAAGGATGGCTTCGGGTTTTGTATATCTCAAAATTTTCTAAGTTCGATAAAAAAAATTCAAAAATACTCAAATTTCACTTCAATTTATTTCTGTGTTAATTAGATTTATGATTCCAGAATAGGAGGTTTCCTGAAGTAACATGTAGAGAATCATATTCTTTAATCAGATTTCTTGAATGCAGTAAGCTTGTATAGAAAATTGGCTTAAAATTATACTGTGGCGCCATCTTTTGACACGCGTGAATTAAACGCCCCTTTTAAATAGTTTGTTGACACCGTTAATAACAAGAAACCAAAAATAACCTTATGATGTTTAATTCAATGTACTAACAGCTATATACATTTATCTTCAGTAATTTATTGACACTAAAAACAAAAGTAAATACAAAATAAGACGTGGTTAAATTAAGTTGTTTTTCTAAGTGCACATTTCTCCAAGTACTACACTAAAAACACAAAACAACTTGAAGATAACGTAAAAACAGATGTTTAAGTCAAGTCAGTCAAAATACTTGAATAAATAAATACCACTGCAAAAATAAAGCTAAGTATGCAAAACAAATACTTTTAGAGTATAGTGATCAAATTTTTCACTTTAAATAAAAAGTAAGTTTTTGTGTACAGAAACGAACCTAAGAGAGAAATTGATAACATTAACCAAAATTATGATTACTGTAAATAATATTTTTTTATGTAGTAACATGCGTCTGGCTGTTCGGTAATTACCTATAATCATTAAATTGACAAAAAATCTAAATATATAATTTGTACAATAAAAGCATTATTGTCTGATCCCAAGCTGCGCGAAAATGAAAAAAGACTACTTTTATACAAGGTGCGTGTATATCATAACTGTTACAAGCTAACTCAAAATAAATAGAATTAAATTAGTTTCAGTGTTAATAATTTAGTGTTACTTATATTAAAGTAATACCAAAAGAAGTCCAAATAAGTATGAATTTTCTGCATTCACAAAATAAATTAACTGTATTGATATTGTAGACTAACTACTCGATGATAAAATCAGCTTTTTTAAACTACGAAAAAAAATTTATACTTACAGCATGTGAACTGTGAAAGCGTAATAACCGACAAACTCATTAATTGAATCTTTGATAATGTTATAAACAAAGGTGTCTACTTATGTGATTATACCAAATTAAAAAAAAAATTGGAAGTTTTATCATCATACAAATTTTTTTTTAATTTTGCAAAATTTTGCAAAAAGTGCATACTTTAATACTTCATTTCCCATATAAAATATCAATAATGCAAAGAAATATATTTCAATAAAATTAAAAATTTTATTTATATTTAAAATAATACCAAGTATAATAAATTGTAAAAAAAAACTTATCTCCGATTTAAAAATAATTTTATACTTATCTTTTGTGCATCAATCTAATAATGGTTCTTGTTAATCATAGAAATAAAACGTGTGTGTGTGTGTGTAGATAAAAATATTGTAAAGTATTTATTGGTTTGACAATATTAAATTTTATAGTTTCTCAGTATAATCAAAATTTTGGTGATGACAAGTGAAATCCATAGTAAAGATGCTTAAGATATCAATTGATTGATTTAATATTTTTCTCTCGTTCTCATCAAATCAGTTACATAAGCTTTTATTTGACGAGTCGTTGACATTGAATGTTAGATTCACAGTAAATATCTCTTATATACTTTTTTTGTATATTCTTCTTCGATTTCTTTAATGCCAACATACTTCTGAGCATTAGTTTATACCTACACTTGTAATTTGTTTTTCTTTACCAAAAACTACTTCATTTAATTTAAATGTGATGTTTCTGATTCAGCCTAATTTTTAATAGTAGCTCAGATGTTTTCAGCTGGGTTTAATTTCGGATAATAAGAAGGTAATCGGCAAACAGTATGTCCATATTTAGCAAATAATGCATCAACAGTAATTTTTATTACTAGGATTCTTCATTAGTATTAAATTATTCATTTATGCATTTGTAGTTTTTTCGTAGATAATACCATGTTCATTTATCCACAGTTACTACTATTAAAAGAGTTTTAATTTCCAAAACATTATAGCAACTGGCATTATCCACAATCACTATAGTATGTTTTGGAAGATTAGGACTTAATTAATGTTCTACCCAAGAATTACAATTTTTTGAATTTATTACGTCATAATAATTATCACTTTTTTTTAAAATTAATTAAATATTAATTGTCCACTATTAACAAATACATCATTATTACTAGCATGTATGCTAATTAATTGTTTAATATTAGATATAGAACATTTTAGTCTTTGATATGTTTTATCAGCACATTGACAGGAAATTGTATGAGAAGCATGAATGTATTTGTATAAATGATTGAACTTAGTTATTGCTTGTATATTGTAAATTTTGCACATCATGATACTTCATCTACAAAGATTGTCAGTGATTTTTGCCATCTGAAAGAAATGAATATGTACAGCTGCACTCGGAAAAAGATAGTCGAAAAATATGTTAACTAAAAGAATTAATTTGAAATTCTTGCCGCGAAAAATAATTTGTCCAATCATTTTTTATTAAAATCCGTTTTTTTAAAGACTAATTTGTTGTTTTATTTGTAAAATATACTTAAAAATATTTTAATAAAATGTACTTTTTATGTTTTAAGGTTATTTTTACTATGGCTGGAAATACAAAGAAAACAGTTTTTCAATAGACAGAAAGCTGCTGGCAAGTGAACGTTCCCTTTGAACAAGGCAACCCAACTTGCAGTGTATACCACAATGTACAAATCAACAAACCTCCAAGTCACAAGAAAGCAGAAAATTACAGGTTGGCTTGAAAGTAACGAAGTTTCAACAACTGGGGATATACGGAAAGCCGAATTGTTAGAACTGGTGAAAAAAATTAGCCACACTAAAATATTTAAGGTGAATGAAATTTTAAAAAAACATAGACATACCGTGTTACCTTTGCCTTTTTCTTTCTATTTTTCTCTTTTTAGTGGTTATAGTCACTGAAAATATAGAAAATGCACATTGTTCAAGAGAATTTCATGTCGATGTAAATTTAATAGTTTGATCATTTTCTCATGGTTTTGATATCACAATTTAACCAAACTGAACTAGTACTACTTCTAAATCTTTTAAATAGAAAAACTGGTCAACTTGGTAAATTTCGTGTCTTTTTTTTTAAGTTGCAAATAAATACATATGTAGTAATTAATGTGTAAAAATTAGATTGAATTGTTTTACTTTATAATTTTGCTTAAACTTGGTTTTCTTTTGCTACATTCTTGAATTCTTTAAAATAGTTTGGTCTAAATGATATTTTTATTCATATTACAATATAGGTACTTACAATAAACCTTCAGAATGTTGTCTTACGAATGTGACAAATAAAATAGATTTTTATTTTCATATTTAGTTTTAAAAAAAAATGTTATTAAACGTAAAACCTAAAATTTAAAGTTAGTTTGTCGATACGTACAGACACTACACATGTTATATTCCAGTATCACGTTGATTATTTGTTCTGTTTACAGCATACAATTGTGCTTGTTTGAATCGTCATATTGATTTTTTTCAACAGCAATCTTTTTATATAATAGCAATCTTTGTGTATTTTTTAATAACTATTTTAGGTTTATATATAAAAAGTTTTTTATTGTACTTATTTTTACTTAACGTATTTGATTTTTCTATCTAAGCAATAGTTTTTAACGGTGTTTTTTTATAAATAATTTTTGGTAATAAACGTGGATCACTCTAGAGCAATAACGGCAATAAGGTATACATGCTTTACTGTATCTAATAATAGGCAAATTTTGTAAAATTTGAAATGAAAATAAGTTCTATATTTATAGTAGTTACAAAATCTGGTTTTGCTTTAACATTTCTACTAAAGCATTGAAGACAAATTGCTGAAAAATTAAAATGTATTTGTAGATATTTATTATATAACCTTGAATATATTACTGCGACTAGAAAATGCATATAAGCAAAAATATAGCATTTGTAAAGAAAAGCATAAATAAGTGAGATTTGGAGATGTCAAGATTTAAATAAAAAAGGAAACAGCCACATGTCATAGAAACTGATTGTTGGCATACTTTAAATGTTTAGATTTTTAACGATGATATTCACGCGTTCTAGAGCTCTTAGACAAGATTCATTGTTGTCATGCACAAAGATCGTAAGTTACGCCAAGAAAATGGTCCGTAATTGAATAAAGTCGTTTAATTTTCAACAATGTGCCTGAAGTTTCTTTTCTGTTCTAAAATTAAATTTTTAAAAAATGCAAATTTTCTTTGTTTTTAGTTAACGACGTAAAGTGGTAAAAGTTTACAAAATAATTTCACTTCGTTTTGTTTAACTTAATTCTTTAAAATGAAAGTTTGCGTTAAGAATATCAAATGATGAGTAATTTCCAACCCCTCGGTTCTTATACGAAAGGCATAACTAACGAAAATTCACTCTATCAGTACTGGTAAGCATAGTCGTCAGCGAAATCAGTTAATAAGATCTGCAAAACAATCGTCTGTGATTTCCAAAATGGCCGACATGTTTCAAAAGTGTATAAGTTTTTTGGTACGGAATTGAAACAATGTGTAATGGAGCGAATGACGCCGCCTCCGCTCTCCGGTTGGTGGTGATAAAGCCAGAAACACAGTTGCCAACGGACGCCAGGGATGTTACAGTGGCAGGGCGCCAATGATACCGGCGCCCCGGAGCCGGCGCTCCGAATTCAACCTCCGAAATACTCCGGGGCGCCCCATAAGTGTATCGGAATCGTTACAACTCACCCGTTGCTGCTACTTCTAAAGGGTAAGTTTTATTATATCGTTAAAAGTCATATAAAAATAATATTTTTTATTATAGGTGGCAGAATGGGGATTTTTCACGTCTGTGATTAGTGTTAAATTTGTTAAATAATTATGCCGGGCTTCGGAGTAATTAGCGCTCTTAAGGGGGCTGTAAAGAGTACCCCCGGTGGTGAAGGTGGTGATGGTGGTGGTAATGTTCCCCCTTCTTCTGGATGGTAAGTGAAACTAAAAGCTACGAATTGAAGTGATATCATTTTTGTAAAAAATATTATGCATTTATTTTACGAAATTATTGTTGTCGAATAGCGCAAAACAAATTTTTAGTAGATTTTATTAAACACTTTCTAAAATACAAACATTGAGAAAAGATTTTAGTTTTCAGTCTGCGCATTTTTTTTCATAATTAGGTAAATACTAGTCGTTTTTATGATTTTACTGTCTAGTATGAATAAGACAAAATTCCTTTTTTTTTCTTTTAAGAGTAAAAATTTTACAAATTTTTAAATACAGATGAAACAATAATTCTACATTTTACTTTTAATTCTAATTTTAAAACTTATTTTGGAAAATTTGAATACATATAATTTTTTAAATGCATTTTAGTTTTATAGTAAATTACAAGTCTTCTGAGATTAGATCGTGACAAATTAGTAACTAATATTGCTACCGTTTTACTTGCATTTGCGTAAATATTTTTCAGCTTTAATTGATTTATATTACAACATATAAATTATTTCTTAAACAATAATTCATGATTTAACTATGTTATGTCTGTGTAATCTAGTTAAGATAAAAAGATTTTATACAGGTTAAATTGTTGTAACTGAAATCTCCATGTCTACAAAAGGAGATATTTTTGTATAGTAACTGTTTTAATACCTACCTCGGTAAAGTTTACAAGTAGCCGTAATCTTTTGGTGCTTTTAGTAAGATAGAAACGAGAACGCGCTTTTAACACTGCAGAATCTGCAGAATATTATATATAATTGCTAATATTTAATAAGTGAATAGAGAATTGTATGTATAATACCAATATTTAAGTTACATAATTAATTATAAATTTTATAGGCTACTTTTTCTAAAATACCTATGCAAGTAAAATATACATCAAAAAGTAATCTTAGGTATATTTTTTAACACCTTTCTATTTTAGATTGTCAACTGTAGTTTCATAGTAATACAAGTAATTTTAACACGCTGAACCCTTTTTTAGATATAGTTAGTACCTAAGTAGGCACCTATTTTTAAAATCTAATTGCTAGAATTTATTCTTTTCAGAAAATATTTTTTTTATTGTGCAATAATTTACTTTTACTTATTACATAGCTTTAATATAATTCGTAAAAAAAGTCAAAACTGTAATTTATTTTAACAGATTTTTTTACAAATTTCCAAAAATATCATTTTTTTTGAAATTTTACTTACTGTTTTTTTTTAACTAAATATACTTTACAGAATACGGGATTATAATCTCTTAAATTTGTTGCCGTAGTTTTTAATTTCTCTCTGAAAATATTAAGTAATCACAGCACTAAGATCATTCAAAATATAATACGAAAGCAGTTCAATGGGAGTATCTTGTTTACACTTTTTTTTTATCTAATTAAACACAAAATCGTTTTTAGCGTTCTAGCACTTTACTCTGTAAAAAAATTACATTATTTTACTGAATAGTTTTTATATCTGTTTTATTATTGTCATTGTTTATTTGATGTAATATCACAGTAGTAAAATACTTTTATAAAATCTGATTTCTTTCTGATGTTTCATATTTTCTGTACTAATTAGCACTGCCGACTTTCAACTTTAATAATTTTTCAGAAATATTTCTAAACCTATTTATTTTGGAGGAGACAAACAATTTGCTTGAAATAATAGTTTGATAGTGTTTTATATAAATTTTACATAAAATTTGCTTAAATATTTTTTAACACATTCAAATAATTTAATCAATTTTTGCTATCAAAATACTTAGGGAAAAAACATTTTTGATTCATTATAAAACAGGTTAAATAATATTTTTATATTATAATTTTTTCTGTTAATAGTAATAGTAACCATCAACATTAAGAAAACTGCTGACGAAAATTTGTAATCTGAAAAATTTAGCATTTCTAAAAACAATATCACATATAAAATTTTTTTTTTGTATTTCTGTTTGATGTAAATGTTCTAAATCTACTGCAATAAGAGTACATCGGAAAGGTGTGAGAGTTTTTACAATTAAACATTTACAATAATGCTTGTTTTCTTGTATGTTATTTGAGATTAGCCAAACACTTTTTTAAAAGTACACTTGTTTTTATCTCATTATTGTTAAAAACATGATGACTATAATAATTTAATTTAAGTTTTAAACAAATCGTATTGAAATGTGTAAGCAGTCTACTTTTTCTGAATCAAAAAACTAAGACCCTACTCGATTTTCAAGAGGTGTTTGTTTTTTTATTTTCTTAATTTACTGTTTCTGATTCTTTTGCCTAGTTTTCAAGGGTAGGCATTTTTATTAATTGTTTTTAGATTATTTTTACAAACTACTTAAGGAATAAACACTACTTTTTTGTTATGTGTATTATCTGTTTGTTTGTTATTTCAATGTTTTTTATTTTTTTAAAAATAAAATAAATTTTAAATATGTTATCTGTTTAAATTTAATTTAGTTCAATTATTGGTAATGCCAAGGAGGTAAGCCACGAAGATAAAAAATGAATTAAAAAAGTAAATTAGATTCATATACTAAAATAAAAATTCACAGATATCGCAAATCTTGCAATTATCGGAAGGTGTTGAAAACAAACATAATATTACCTACGTAATATAATGAACAAGGTTTATTACAATATTCAACAATAAGAATGTATACTATTAATGTATTTTGAACTATTTTTTAATTCAAATTCAGTACAATCTACATTTGCACATGTTTTGGATAATCGTCATAATTTTTTTTCTTAAAAAATGTTTCATCCTTTTAATAACATCTATAACAAATAAATTCTTCAATTACTAGAGTTCAGTTATATTCAAATATCAAATAAATTTTTTTTGTTGAACGATCAAACCAATTTCAATTATGATTTTAAACTTAAATTTTCTTAGATTTGTTTCTAAATTGCACCATCTTTTTTTTTAAATAATTTACATTTAACATTTTGTAAAACTTAGATTTTTTAATTATCTACTTACAAATTTTCATATTTGGCATTTTTCAAAAAATGTAAGTTAAACATTTTTTTGTAATCTTAACTTTTTATAAGTTGTAAATATTTTTTGTAGACTTTTCTGAAGATGAGCTTTATTATTTTAAAGCTCGAAACATATGTAAAAAATTAATTTTGAAAGTTAATGAATTTATTATTGGTGGACTGGTAATATTTTGTATTTTATCTTGAATTTATTAAGCTTATTAAAGAGAAATCAAACAGCTGTGATATGCTAAATAAGAAATGTTCTTTTCTAGCTACGGTTGTAATTCAGTGAACATTATTAATATTTAAGTACTAATGTAAGGTATGGGAATTCCTTTTACATTTTTAACATAAACTGCTAGATGGCAATATTAGTGCTCAATAAATAAAATAAAAACAAATATTACGTGTCGTATATTGAAATTTGATTTGCAACTAATCTATATATTTTCATTAAAAACATATTCCAGTTTGTTTATTTTTACTTTACTTTACGATATGTCTTAAAATATAAAGATGTTTGGATTCTAAGAAGTTTCTATATTGCGCTGTTTTACGAACCGATTCCCCGAAACAACGCAATATAAAGGTTTCCCAGGATATGTCTTTAGTTTCAGTTTTCTGAAGAAGACAGCAACAGCAACATGACTGTCAAATTTAAATTTGTAAATTTTGCAAGTATTGTAAAAAGTGTTAACATGATTGCATTTGTATGTAAAATGTAAGAAATATAAGCAAATTACAATAATTACTATACATACATTTTATTTTTGTAGTTTTTTGATAAATTAAGTATGTATTTATATATGTATTAATGCAATACAAAAATTTTGGTAAAATGGTAAAATTTTTCCAGTTCAAACGAAATTATTATTAACTAGCAATAGTTTTAATTTAGAAAACCTTTGATGTTTATGTATGAATTTGGTAATGTGTAAAATATAATTTAATGCTCGATCATGCTGGAATTTTGCCAAACAGTGATTTGTTAGAATATATGCATGATATATGTAAATTTATGTTGTCAAAGCAAAATATATTACTATTATAAACAACAGTATATTGTATAATAAGCACTGATCTCTATAAAAAAAACTTAAATATGGAATTAGACTGCGTAGAAGACAGTGCCACACAATGCTGAGATTAGAACTAAATTGAATAAATTTTACTTTACAACAGTACCGCTATTTTTCAAAACAAAAAAAATTTACAATCATTCATTTTCTTAAAATTGCATAAAACTGTATAAAATTTTGTGAAATTAAATTACTTGAATCAAATTTTAATCAGTATCAATAAGATTATACAAAAAAACAACACAGTTAAATAGTCACTTTAACTTGCTTAAGAATTAATCACACATGCTTAACCCACTTGTAGATTTAACGATCGAACGCAGGACAGAATTGCGAAGAAACCAAGAAAATTAAAGAACACAACATACATATTAAAATAAGAATCCAAAGCACACGCTACTACTGATGCGCCCAAACAATTTTTTAAATATTTTTAAACATACTAATCTATTTAGAAAATATCTTACAAAAATATTAATATTTATGACAATTACACTGACAATCAAATTGTAACAAAAAAGTATGATTAGCGCTACATTTTAGTTCCTGTCTCAGTAATGAGTGGCGCTGATGATTTCTCTAAAAGTGTCAATGTCAGACTACGGTATCAGCTATCCATATTATTACAGAGATCAGTGAATGATCAGTGATAATGAGTAAGGAATGGCTGTCATTGCCAACGAGTATGAAAATTTGCAGATAAGTCGAAAGTGAGGTTGAGAAATCATACGAGTTAGCAATACACATTTCTTACGAATTATACACTATACTTGTTCTACGACTATAATATGTTTAATTATTAATCAAAGTCAAATTAAACTTTTTACGAGAACAAATAACGCAAAAAATAAATAATCTAAATTTCAAAATTTGTGTTGGTAGTACCTGTAGTAATACCTAATATGACAAACATGACAAATAAAAATTGTTTGTCAAAACTTTGTATTTATTTTATGTAAATTTGTCAGTGTTTATTTTACAAGTTATAAGCGCAACTATTGTTTGACTTTTAGCTATTTACCTCTATTTAAAAAAAATCTAAGTATTATTTACCCCACTTTAAATACATGTAATTTTAGTAACCTTCAAATCATTTACTATTTTAATTTTTTAACACATTGATTTCAAGCAAAAGTTAATATAAATCAGCTAGATCAGTTTAAAAAATATCAATTATTTACAACATTTTGCTTTACCATGAAATTTATTTATGCGGAAGCCTGAATCGTTAACAGTGATTTAAAGTATTTCCAACAAATACTATGTTGGTGTGTAAACGTTATTTTTTTACAAGCTGCCACAGAATAAATAACATGTGATTATGACTTACAAAGCAAATAAGGTAAATTTGTAAATATTTAAAAACAATTTGTAATTAATGGATATTATTACTAAGAATGGAGGTTCTCAAAAATAAAAAGGTAATAAGAAAATTAGTAGTTGTAATAGCCTTGTTTTGGAGTAGAAACTATTTTAATCTTTTTATATCTAACATTTAGAAAATGCAAGATAAAGTTAATTGCCGCAATGGATGTAATATGCTACAATAATCTACTGTGAATTTAAATATAAGAAATATTGCAATAAAAAGAAGTTTTTAACAAAACAAATGTATTGTAACTTAGCAATCTTGTTACTTAAGAAAATGATACTGTAGCAAAAAACAAGAAGTGAACTACAAATGTGACGATAATATTTATTAAATGTTTTTGTTTATAATTACTTTTATATAAGTAATTTCTTCAATGTAGAAAAAAGTGATTTGCAATAGTCTTGTAACAATTGATTATTTTGTAAAATTTATTTTGTCTTATTTATTACAACGTAAGTACAAAGTGTTTACTATTACATTTGCAAGAAGGTAGCGACACTGTGTGTTTTATAATATTATAATTAATACGAATTAAAAATATATCAACACTTTTTTTTCACAAAAAACTGCAAGCAAATAAGTAGTTGCAAATTAGGTGTTTCAATTTATTCTAATTACTAAAATATGTCTTTATAATTGAACTAAATAAAAATAATTGTATACGTTTTCTTACACAAATAGTAATAAAATAAAACTTTTGACAGTTAATTGCTTTTAATTTTTTTAATTAATTATTATGATCGATTTTATTAAAGTAACCAAAAACAAAGCATAAAAAGTATAAACATCTAAAATTAGCATAATAAAAAGTTCAATAATTATGTACCTACTGATTAAGTTACTTCACATATGTTCAACCTTATGTAAATTCCAATAACTGAAATATTTGATATCTTTGTTTTTCTGAAAGTTGACGTAACTTATAAATGTTTCAGAAAATAGACATAAGCAAACTTACATTATACTTTGTTTCACTAATTAATATATAAGTCAAATATTAAAATATTAATACATAATAGATAGTGTTTAAATAAAATGAACTAACATTTTATAAGTAATTATTTCCTAATTTGAATGTCAAGGTAAATTATTATTAATCAAAGATTAAAATAAAAAAACCAGCAAACTATAAAAACCAAACTTATTTATAAAATTTAATTCTTGTAAATGTTACTTAAATTATTAATACCGTTAACACTATTATTAATGTTGTGTATGCTCTGCAACTAATGTTTTTTTGGAACTATTTTTCACATCTATGATAGATGGATTATGAAAATCAAAATTGTATACGGTGTTAATATGATGCAATAATAACGCAATTTTACATTTTTAGTATCATATTTATAATTTTAAATACGCTTTTTTGCTTTCTGTTTAATTTGTTTAATGTAACACACATACATAGACACATACAATTTTTTTGAGACCGTAATGCAATAACTTTCATACGATACACACGCGCATATTAATGCACGTTTTTTTTACATTTTAAATCAATTTTAGTGTGCAATTTAACTACGTTATTGTTATTTAACATTCAAATAGTGTAGCTGTAAAAAATGATTATAAAAAATGGTTTTTCTACGACTAACAGATAATACGATGCATTGTATGTTTAATTGCGATTAGGCAACGTTGTGCATTGTGATTGTCTAATTTCATTTCTGTACAGGTCAAAGTAATTTCCATACAGGTCAAACCCATTAACGTACAGGATAATGAATTATAAGAACATCATTTAGAAGACTTGAACAAATATTCCGTGCATCACAAATTATAAAATTGGAAAACGAAATCAATGAGGATCATGTAGAAGGTATTGCATTACTTTGATTGGGTAAAAAGACTGATTTATAAATTACATATTTTAGGTTATATTGGTAAACGTTGACATTTAGTGGTTACTTTCTGGTAATGAAATGTAAATATATTTTAGAAGTTCAATGTAACTAGAATAAGTAAAAACTTCTAATTTGCAACCTAGCTACTTGTTTTCTTGCAGGGTTATTTTTTGATAGGAAGGAAATGTTAACAGTAATTTATCGACTGCTTTTGCAGTGTTATAAACGGATTAAGTAACCCAATCCTTGAAATAAAATTGCTCATTTTATAATAACATGCTCAAATTAACTTAAAGAAGTTAGTATTTATTAGACAATCTATTAGTTTTTTGAACTGCATGACAATTCAGATTCATCGTTAATTGCAAGATACCATAATGTTTCTTTCGCACATGCCTGATATCTGTTTATTATTTATCCCTATATTAAAGCAGTTTTCATAAGTATTTATGTATACTTTTACTACATATTATATTATAATCTTATAAAAATAATCTATTTGCACATTGTCGTTACCTGGTTAAAAATTTAATCACAAACACTTTGGAGTTACGTTATAATAAATAACACAAGATACACATAAATACAATCAATTGTTACAAGACTAATGCAAGCCACTGGTTTATACATATACAAAAATTATATATTTAGATGTAATTATAAGCAAAAGCACTGAATCGCTTGTTTCCTTTCATTTACGATGTGTTTTTTTAACAATTCATTTCTCATATTAAAACAAGTTTTTCAGTAAAGATTATTGCAGCATATTAGATCCATTAGAATAATTAACTATCTTGCATTTCCTAAAAGGAGTTTTTTTCAATTCTTTAACTACGATGTTGTTATTACCTTCTTAGTTCGGAAAGCTTCATTCTTAAGAATAACACCTATTAATTACAAATTATCTCTACCATTTACAAATTTACCTTATTTGCTTTGTAAATCACATCCACGTTATTTGGTTGAGGCTTCTAGGAAAAACTACCACATATAAGCATTTGTCAGAACTTGACGACATTGTTAACGATTTAGGCTTGAATAGATTTCTTTTATTTACCGGCTGCAAAAACAAAATCTTGTCATTGAATCATTAGTACTTTTTAAACTAATCTAGCTCATTCATATTAGGCTATGCTTGAAATTAATGTATAACGCTGTCAAGTTGACATAAAATAAATGCAAGCTTTTACATAATCTTTTAATTGTCGTTTTAGGTATTACCAATACAAATTTTTAAATTAGTTTATTTATTTTCTGCCTTATTTTTTTTTCATAAAATTTTGTTTAACTTTGATTACTAATTAAATATAAAATCGTAGAAAAAATATATAACTCGTAAGGAATGTGTATTGCCATATCATACAAATTGCCAAGTTTGCCTTCGGCTCGGTTGCAAATTTTCATACTCGTTGGCAATGACAACCATTCCTTACTCATTATACAATAAATTATTATAACGTACTTATTCTATTAAAAAGCTGTTTAACTTTTATGTCTAAATATTGAACATGAACAGATCCGTTTTTAGGAATGGTCCAGCTGGGCCCGGGCCTAGGGGCCCCGATGTCTGGGGGGCCCCCGATGGCCTGGAGCATCCAAATAATTTGTGTCAATAAAAGTTTACAATAATTACGAGGGCGCGGCAAGCCACGTTTCTTGCCCGTCAGGGCGGGAAATGGAATTTTCAGCTCTGAGTGATAAAAAAACTTTCAACGGTCGCTACTGCTTTTCCATCGACAAAAGTCTGTCGCTGAACGCAAGGTTTAGTCAGAAGTCGTCTTTTAAAAACGAAAGCAAAGTGAGATTCTAAAACTTACAAATGTAGCATTTCACGGAATTACATGCTACTGTCGTTCATGATAACAAATGCAAGTAGAAAACGATCATTTTCGAAATTAAATGTCATGTCAAAATCAATGTCAAAAATGAACTGAGAAATAGCATGAGTCAAAAGAGATTAAAATGGCTATCTCTAATGAGCTGTTATTTATTAACGTGAAATCTAAATCGAAGAAAATTATTCATTTCAAACCCAGAAACATGATTAAAAATATTGTGGAGTTTTTCGACAAACAGAAAGCTGCGAGCGTATAGACTTTCTCTTTAGAGAAGGCAACTAAACTAGCTGCTACTGCAACGGGCAAATCAACCACATTTATTAAAAAAATACGAAGTAAAACGGTGACGAACAGAGATGGTCAGAAGAGATTAAGATGACTATCTCTAATGAGCATCGAGAATGACCTTCTTCAACAAGTAGATTTTAAGAATACTGTTGAGGAGTTTGCGACGCGCAAAGCCCGAAAACAGGCAATGTAATGTTATATATAACCCTAACCTTATTGTAATAAACCAATCAATAAGCATTGGGTCCTGGCCCAAGGCCCCAAAAAACTTAACGACTCTACTGGACATGAAGAATTAATAAATAAACTAAGCTGTTTTTAAAGTGAAACTTCTTTATCGGCGTTGGAAAAAAATTTACCGTCACATTTTACGCGTCACATTTTACGCGTCACATTTTTCCGTTACGCGCCATCTTTTTTATTTCTGAAACGCAATAGCGACGTGATAAATAATATATCAATAATAAAGTGATCAACAAAATCAAAAGTTTTATTTTAATTCAAATTCCAGTGGATTTTTAACAAAAGTAAGTAATTATATCTCTTTTTCTAATAATTGGGTGGGATTGTGGTATTTATTTTTTTAAATTTAAAATATTTAAGGTTAATCTCAGTTTCTGATTGTAACTATCGGTCAATGTATATGATTTCATTAATTTATTAATTAATACGACTGCTAATTTAATGAACATCAATTAATTGACATAGAGTATAAATTCTGAAATATGTTATTAATTTTTTTAATTTAAGATATTTAAGGTTAACCTCAATTTCTGATTGAACGATGACAATGGCAGTAATAATTCTATTTCAATTAATGAAATGCTGTAATAATCTTAGTAGCAAAAAGTTAAAGTGAAATAATTGTATTATTTGTATTCATGTCTATGATAATAAAATCCTTTTGTTTAAACTTTATCTAATTTTAAATTTAAGATATTTAAGGTTAACCACAGTTTCTTATTGTAACTATCGGTCAATGTATATGATTTCATTAAAATAGTATTTATTAATTAATACGACTGCTAATTTAATGAACATCAATTAATTGCCATAGAGTATAAATTCTGAAATATGTTATTAATTTTTGTAAATCAATTAACTAATTTTTGTAGATTCAATTATGGAAGAATCCACAAATCCTGAGGAATATTTAACTTTATTTAACCAATTTCTGAAAAGTTGCATGTAGATCATTTTGCGAAAAATAAGGCCATAAAGAAGTTTCACTTCTTACATGTGTACACTAGTACACGCCCATGTTTTTTTTCTTAACTTACTTTTTTTATTCATTCATTAATTGCAAATGCAATGAATAGGACACTTTTACTGTAAAAACAATTCACATTATTTCTATGTAAACTTTTTCATAAGAAAAATAATAAGACAAGTCAACGCACATTTATATATAAAAACTACCTACACGTGAAGATCGTTAAATTTTGTTATTTATTTGTTGTTTTTTTTTGAGTCAAAATGTTAAAATGTTTTTTAATATAATTTTTAATTAAACGAAAATCTAAAAAGTTAAATAAAAGTTACAAAGCAGACTTTAAAAATGTAATGCGTTTTAGCTTAATGTTCAGTGAAACATTCAACAAAAAGTTATACAGGCTTATTAAATAAAATGCGTAAACAAAGTTGAAATTAGCAGAAGTTATCGTGTTTTGAAATCTAAATCGTAATTATATACATTTTTTTTAGTTTTCTGTGAATCTTTTAAATAACAAAAAAAACATTTAATACTTGTTTTTCTACTTTATAAAGTTTTTAAAACATTCTGTTTTATCATTTTGTAGGTTTATATTATTAGAATCCATGTTTGAAAAAAAAAGAAATTAAATGTAATGTCATTTTTTATCCGCTTGAGTAACTTGTTTTTGAATTAAATTAATTTTTAGTACTTAGTACTTTTGTGTTTTTTGTGATATTGATAATAAAAAAGATAAACAATAGTAATATATTTAACAAGGGTCAAAAGTAAGACATAACGAACGTTAATGTGAGTGAGTTATGCTATGATATTTTCGACGAGAGTAACATACATTATTGTTGCGTTGCCTTTTGTAAAAATTACATTATTTTTTAAAAGTAACATAAATTCACTAGAAATATAATGTTGGTACTACATTTATTACTAAATCTGTCACATTTGACATTAAACTTAACATGTGTTTTTTTAACTGAATTTCAAGATTTTTTTAATATCTTTTCTACCTGTCGCATACTCGTTCTAGTATAATAATTGAATAGATATCTTAATAAGTAGCAATTTTGCTTTTACAATTAATTAAATATACGGTTTTATGTATCAAGTAAAATTATTTAATTTTTAGATAACTTCAAATTTAAAAGTTCTAATTAATATATACATATACCTAGAAAAATTATACAGCAAAACGTTTTACTACTATTTGAATGCTTGCTTACAAACTTACCATAAGTTTTATCTTCTTGAAAACAGTAGGAAGCAGGGGACAATTGTAACACGTTGCAGACAAAATTATCTCACAGTGGCAAATCTTAAAATCACTATATTTTATAATTAAATTATTGTTTTGTTCAGTAATTGCACGAAAATAGAATATTCTGTAAAAAATTGGAATAAAAATTTCTTTCCAACAGAGTTTCTCCACGACCAGAAGGTATGAGCTGAATGTAATAAGATAAAATTTAAGCAAATTTAAGTTATTTATATGGACACAAAAACATTACTTTTATAACATTGTATTAACAGCTATCTAACTGTGTTTAACTAGTATTGTAATATTAATTCAATTGTCATAGAATGAAAATGTATGTAAAATACATTAGACGCAACTGTTTTAGAGTAACTATTCTAACACAACGAGTAAGAATGTTTACGTTTTGTTATTAAAAAGGATTTTAAAAGAATTATATTTAGTAATTGTGGTAGAGAAAAACAATTATTGGTCCTTATTGTTCGTGCAAGTAACGTGTGTCCACTTCTTGCAGTTAGGGCACTATATTCATTTTACATTTTTATTGCTTTGGCGACCTTTTTTTTTAATTTCCTTTAATACGCTTGCCTTTCTGTTCTTTCTATTAGTTTGTTTTTTACTGTTACCGGTTGCTTTTGGAAAGCGTCTAAGCAGTTTTCTAAAAGAATTAAGATCTGCATCTAGTAATACTACCATTGGAAAACAACGCTACTACTACCTAGGATCTTAAAACATACCACAACCGAGTTGTCAAACTTTGCTGACATTATTAATTTTTTTACTGTAGATATTTTATTCTCAAAAATCAAATTTACTTACAAAAATGGGTAACCCGACATCCTCAGTTCCAACTAGACTAAGACTTAAAATTGAATTATTAGACTCAAAGTCTTTTCCACAAAATATTATGTTTTAATTTATGATAATTCTTCTACGTGTCTCAATGAAATTCTCGATATAAGCACTTCTCCTCTTCTTAATCCTAAATTCTAACTTTGCTTTTAAATTTTTATATTTAAATTTATTTTTATCATTTCTGGCTGTTTGTTTATTAATAGTTTCAATTTTGTTATTTTTGACATTTGTCAATTTAATAATATTAATAGGTATGCTCTTTTATAATTTGTTAGCTATATTTTTAATGTTTTTACTATTTGTAGAATTACTGACGATGACATTTTATAATGTCGAAACATGTTTAAGATAAAATAAATTAAAATATAATATTTTGTGGAAAAGACTTTGAGTCTAATGATTCAATTTTATATCTATATATTCCACTTTAAGAATGGATTACTTTAACGTTATATAGACTAAGACTTACTTAATTATGTACATAGTAAACTTGCATTTCAACCCACATTCTTATCATCCTATGTAGATGTCATCACTTGCATTTGTAAATATAAAGTTTTGAAGAACTTAAATATTTTTAACAGTTATGATTCACATGTAAAGTTTACACATAAAATTGCAAATCAATAGCACTTTACCGTACTATTGAACTATCTTCCTAAACACCCAAAAATTTTGAAAAAATAAAATCATAAGGTTAAGTAGTCTCCAATTTCATATAAAAAATCTTAACATTTTAAAAAACAGGCTTAAAAACAACAATTATCTTAAGAACTGGAGAAATAAAATTTTATTCTAGATTAACACTACAACTTAGAATGTTTATCGTATGTTTTTACTGTTTTGTATCACCTTTTATCACAATCTGGACTTTTTAACAATTAATATTCAGTTTATAGATTTGTGCTAACATTGCCTTGTGCCCAAGTAACATGTGAAAGAGTTTTTTCAAAATTAAAAATTATTAAAACTAAGTTACGAAATTGTTTAACCGAACCCCTGTTGGCTAACTTAATGCTAATGAATTGTAAGAAAACGTATTTGAATGTTTAGATAAAGATGTTAATCATACAGCATTAACTATAGTGACGAGCTCCGAAAAAAACTGATGCTGTAGAATTAAGTAATTCTCTCTCTAAAATGACAAATGAATAAATTTAAGAAAATATTTATGTAATGTACTCATCTATTTGTTTATTTGTGATTTTCTAATGTAATATTAAAACTTGTTTGTACAACGTTGGTGCTTTTTAACAACTATGCTTAAAAAAGTTTTAGGAAGGAAGGGCCCGTGACGAAGCTTCGCCGAGGACCCAAATAGCTGCCAGACCGACACAGCCTACGATAAGATTATATATACAAGCCATTTCTCAGTGAAGTTGATCCAATTAACATTAACACGTTTTTCTCAGGAAATGTTTATGTAATCCAAGAATTTATTAAAATAAGCCATTTTTTAAAAACATATTGAAATAGTATATTAAATATTAAGAAGAGTAAGGGCTTTTTACTTATTATTTGTCTAAAATAACGTTAGATAATTGCGACATTTTAGAAAGAACAGTACATGAAGTTTACACAGTTGATAAAAAAGTTCCAAACATGACAATTTTAGTTGGAAAAATGAAAGAAAAGATTAATTACAAGAGGGGAGCAGATACACCAAGAAAGTATTTGTTACAAATTGGTTTTAAATATAATACAATACAATAAAAGAAAATTATTGATGGAACGTGACGATATTATTGCTTGGCGTTTACGCAAGTTGAGAGAAAATGATGTTTAGGCGAAAACAAAAAGCCAATAACATATTTAGATGAAACATACATTCATTCGTCATACGGTATTAGTAAGTGCTGACAATCCAAAGAAGAGACTGGTGTTTATCATACGGACTGAGCAGGGCAAAGGTAGATTACTGTGTATGCAGGCGGATTATACGGATTTGTTAATAATGGCTTTTTAATCTTTAAATCTAAAACTAAGTCCGGTGATGATCACGACGACATGAACCATAACAACTTTATGCAATGGATGGAAAAACAATTAATTCGAAACTTGCATCCTAATGGTATTATTCTCATGGATAATGCACCTTATCACAGTGTACAAATTAATAAACCTCCCACACAAGCAGAATGTAAGGAAAGCATTCAACAATAGCTCAAAAATAAAGGAGTAACAACAACAAATTAAATGCGTAAAGAAGAACTAATAATGTTAGTGCAGCAATTTAGTTATACGAAGACATATTACGTAGACGAACTTCTTAAAAAACACGGGCATACAGTGTTATGTTTGCCACAGTACCACTGCGACTTAAATCCGATTGAGTTGATATGGAGTTTAGTGAAACATAAGATCGCTATGAAGAATGTTACACAGAGTGGTCTAGAGATAGAAGTCTAAGTGAGAAAGTCATCTTGTGAAGTAACTGCATCGGACTGGGACAAACATTGTCAACATGTAAATCACTTGGAGCAAGAAATGTGGCGACGTGATGCATTGCTGGATGTAACGGTGGAAAACCTGTCGTCTATGGTAAACACTGGATCATCCGACGATGAAAGTTGTAGTAGAGAAGACGAAAGTGACAGTGATTGAAGTGCTTTATTTTTTTTCATGATGGTGTTTTTCGATATAATTAAGTAATTTTTAGAACTACTTTTAGAAATATGTAAAATTTTGTACTGCCATACCTAATCTTTTAGAAAAGTAAATGTGTAATTTTCTACCAAAATAGTTTTTAATTTGAATGTACTTTTAGAATTAGAGTGACACCAGCCACGCCTCAGGGTTTTTGCTTATTCAGCTCAACTGTAGTTGGTTTTCCAAGCGTTATCACCTTACTTGTCATGTACTTACCGTTCTAGAACGGTAAATAAATCACTTACTGATTAGTTACGACTAACAATTAGTAAATCAAACATACCGTCTTAAAAACAAGCGTATGAACTAGGAGAAAATGACCTAAGAATGCAAAAACGTTTATTTATTTTTTACACATAAAATTATATTGTAAGTATTGAAGAAAAACAAATCTGTGTGATAAACCTTTTCTTTTCTTTTTAATGCGCCGCATTAACGTTTGTTGTGCCATGATGTACTTTTCACGCTTGTTACGTAAATTACTATTTGAATGCAAGTTAATTATCACTTTTCTTAAGTCGTCAGAAACAGCTTTACTACGAGACATTTTTAATTGCCACAACCAACGTTAAGCTGTTATCGATTCAGTGTACTAAAATCTGAATATGTCCAAAATGCTTTTAAAATTAAATACAATGTCTTGACATAAATCCAAAAATTTTGTATTTAACTGGTTAGACCAACTTCACGAAACAGCGCTCGTATAGATAAACTTGTCAATTCTACAAATAAGTAAATAAAAATAAAATTATAATATTCTAACCAACCAATTCAGAGATTTTTTTTTATAATTGGTCTATTATTTCCTGTCTTTTTAACATTATATATTTGTCTTTGAATTCTTGATTTTTCGTCTTGCTTTAATTTTGTAATTCTTTTTTGGTTGGTACCGGGTGAGTTTTTACATTGTTTATACTTCATAGTTTATTTGCTGTAGCAAATTTTTTTTAAACTTTATTTTTATACAACTTTAAAAGTTTATGCCATATTTTAGAGTGACTGTTGTTTAAGGTCGTTGTTTATAATTTAAGAATAAAGTTAATTTGATTGAATGAAAATTAAACTCGTGGAAATTCATAAAAAAAATTATTAGCATAAAAGTTAGTTTTTATTTCGTCGTTTTGCAATGACATTTCATTTTTATTGTTAAATGTTAATATTTTCTGAAGTACTGTAAATATCTGTACAGGAAACAATTCTTTACACAAACATAATTCAATTACTCTTTGTGCAATATACAGCCTGTTTCAGAGTAAGCGTCTTATTTTTTTAGCCATACTAGAGGTAATATTTTCAAAATATTTAGCAGTAATATGTTTCAAGACATTCTCTACACGATGGTGATATCAGATTTTCAATTGAACAAATTACTTCAAAATGGCGATTTTCAACTTTTTTTTTAATGGAATGCCATTATTTTTTTTATTATTGAGACTCTAAAAACATTTTTTTTACGATAGTGTTTCATTTTTTTTTAAATTCGTTTCTTTCCTTATCAAAAAGCCAACTAACATTTTAATCAAGTAGCGCATGAATGTTTTATACTCGATGTCATTTTTGTCCAAATATCAAGTAGAGGTAGACACAAAAGAAACAATTAAACTTTATTCTAGTAGTCAAACGTCAATCAGTGCAATTTAATCCTCAGTGCTTGTTAATAACAGTTGTATTATTGAAGATTATTAATTTAAAATTAACTCTGATACGTTTTTAAAATACCATTAAGTTATATGAAAGACGAGTTAATTGACATGCTTCTGATATTTGGAAAAACAGATGAATATTCTTATGAAGCAACCAGATTGTACAGAAATAAATATCCAAACAAAAAGCACCCTGAACATCAAACATTTACTAAATTATTGGAGAGAACGCGTGAAACGGGAATAGTGGATTATAAGAAACCGGTACATGAAAACCCACCTGCTTGCAATGACGACAACGAAAACTAAGTAATCCTACACATTATTGAGAATTCCCATGTCAGTACTAGGGAGATTGCAAATTTAATTGGAATATCGAATACGTGATCTGGAGGATAACAAAAAAAAAATTAATTTCACCCGTTCAAAATGATCTTTCACTAAGAATTAACTAACAATGATTTTCGGTTAAGAATTATTTTTGCACAGTGGAGTTAGCAACAAATAGGAAAAAATAGAAAGTTTTTTAACAACGTACGTTATATTTTTGCTGCTGTTGTAAGACATAACATGCGTTATTACAATAATGTAAATCCACATTTGACCCGTGAGTGAGGTTGTCAACATCGATGAAGTTTAAACGTGTGGTGTGAAATTATAGGACAGCATATTGTTGGGCCAATATTTATTAATAGACTAAATAGAGAGAATTACTTCAATTTATTAGAAAATAAAGTTCAAAATCATCCAAATAAACTCCCACAAAACATCAGAAATAATTTGTGGTGGCAGTACGATGGCGCTCCAGCACATTATGCCCTTCCAGCTAAAAAGTTTTTAAATAATTGATGTGAGAACCGTTGGATTGATCATAGAGGACCAGTTGATTAGCCACCTAGGTCACCTGATATGGCACCTCTGGACTTTTTTCTTGGGGGTATGTAAAATCCCAGGTGTACATCGTTGAATTGAAAATATGCAAGAAATAATTCATATTTGCATAAACGAAATTTCTCCGAAAATTATCCTTCGATTTATTGGCTCCATTGGACGACGTTTCAATTTATGCTCGAAAAAAAAGGAAAACATTTCGAGCATTTTTTGTAAATACCTAATTTTTATTTGATGTAAATTTTTAATTTTGAGTTTTAAAAAGTAGATGTTTATTACAAAATAAAGTTTAATTGTTTCTTTCGTGTCTACCGCTACTTGATACGAAATACTATCGTAAAATGACTATTTTAAGATCCCAATAATAAAAAAAAGATGGCATTCCATTAAAAAAAAAGTTTAAAGTCGCTATTTTGAAATAATTTGTCCAATTGAAAATCTGATATCACCATCGTGTAGAGAATGTCCTGAAACATATTACTGCCACATATTTTGAAAGTAGTATCCATAGTGTGGCTAAAAAAATAAGGCGCTTACTCTGAAACAGGTTGTATATACCATTAAATAAACTTCTTTTTATTTATTAAAAAAAAACATATTTCATACTCAATTTCTATAAGTATAGATTGGAAAAACCTTTATATTTTTGTATTAAAGTTATTATTGTATTAAGATCAATTAAGTTCAGATTGTAGGTAATAAACTAATATATATTTTATTAAGTATTTTAAATATAATATTTGTCATTAACTCATTACAGTTTCATTCTTATGTGCAACAGAGTACAATAGTTTATTAAAGTATGACATTTATGAATAGTCTTGGTATGATATCAATTTAATTGAATACTTACGGTATTATTATTCAATGTTTTTTACAAAATTAATGATCTCATAATAAAAGTTTATTATCGAACAGATTTACATCCATTTACGTGAAAAAAAATGCAAGTGTACACACAAAAATTTTACACAAAATTATATAATTTGAACATTCCTATATTTGCTATATAGTACATATGTAATTACGAAACTAATATTAATATTATCAATAATGGAAAAATCAAAATAAAAAAAATTTTATTATTTAGTAAGTTAAAAAGAAAAGTAAGAGCGATTTTACATCTTCTTCTTTTTAAAGATTGAAAGTCAAATCGTTCTAATAGTTGATCATTAGAAAAACCTCTAGCAGGATAAGCACCATCAGCTTTGAAAACCAAAAATTTTAAGAATTTTCTTTGAATCGATTCCAACATATTTATTTTATATTTATGTTGAGGATCCCAGATCAAACTGCAGTATTCAAGTTTGCTACGTACCATGAAAAAAACAAGGATTTTAAAGCCGTCATGTTCGAGAATGATTTACAGTTTCTAAAGATAAACCCAAGCATCCCCATTGAAGAACGAGATATACTGTAGACATGTTTATAAAACGTAAGCTTCCTGTCAAAATGGATTCCCAAGTCTTTGATAGAATCAGTTCTGTTCAATCGAACAGAGTGAATACTATAATTACCCAAACAACACATTGGTACAAAAAACGTCTAAATGTCCGGCTAATAGACATTTATTAGACATAAAAACGTTTTTAAACGCGTTATTAACGTTTATTAGACGGACATTTAGACGTTTTTTGTACCAATGTGTTGTTTGGGTATATTGAATCCACTGATTTTTTCGCGTATATGAAACTATTTGACATTTGGGTATATTTAGAGATAAGCCATTATCGTAACACCAATCTTGCAAAATAACTAATTGTTCTTGAACTAGTTCACAGTCTGCAATAGAAGAAATGCTGGAAAATATTTTTAAATCATCAGCAAAAAATATTTTTTTCAATTTAAGTTTATATGTCAAGTCATCAATATATAACAAAAATAAAAGCGGGCCCAAATTTGATCCTTGCGGTACACCTGATAAAGATAAAATAGGACGAGATAAATAATTATTATATGTAACAAATTGCATTCGATTTGCAAGGTAGGATTGAAAAAATAATAGTGAATTGCTGTTGAAACCAAAGTTACTGAGTTTTGCAAGGATAACATCATGTGGTATACGGTCAAACGCCTTGGCAAAATCAGTATACACCACATCGACTTGTCCATTATTATCAAGTTCACTAGCTATGTGATGCAATAGACATGCAAGATTAGTAACAGTGGATCGCTGCTCCATAAAACCGTGTTGGTCTGGGGAAATGGATTTCCTTACAGCAGGATATATACGAAAATAAATGACCATTTCAAATACTTTGGCAAAGTTATTCAATATACTAATAGGCCGATAGTTGGTAATATCAGCTGAATTACCATTTTTTAAAATTGGGCATATAGTAGCTATTTTCCAAACGTTTGGAAACGTGTTGTTATTTAGTGCAATATTAAATATATAAGTTAACGGTTCAGAAAATACGCTAACACAATCTTTCACTAAAAAGCTTGGTATTTGGTCTGGCCCAGCCGTACATTTGTTGCTTAGCTTTCTTGTAGACGCAATAGTTTCTTCTAACGTGATGTTTCTAATAGAAATGTTAGGAAAGTTATTATTATAGTAAAATTGAGATATATCTCTATTAACTACAGGCGCATATACGCTGCCAAAATAATTACTAAAAGCATCAACTATTTCTTGCGGGTTTGTAAATATTTTATTATTATAACTTACTTTGTTAGGAATACGCGATGAGCTGCGTTTAGAGTTAACAAAATTCCAGAAGTATTTTGGATTACTAGTAATCGAATTTTGAGCATCAGTCAAGTATTTGTTGCATGATACAGTAATTTGAGATTTGACAAGTTTCCTTAGTCTTTTGAATTCCAATAAATCAGTTTCTGTAGCATGTTTATGATACCGTTTTAAAGATTTAGCCTTATGTTTGATATTACGAATGAGTTCAGGTGAAAACCATTTGGGATAACCGGAAGATTTGTTTGCATATACAGGAACATAAGAATTTAATAATGAGTATATAATATTGTAAAACTCTCTCATACGTATGATAAACAAAAACTAAGCAAAGAAGGTTAATAATATATATAAAATACATTAAAAAAAACGTAAATAAATCGTTACTGTAGTATACCTAAAAGTATATATGTATATACACAGTTTGCAACTTAAAAAATTTAAAAAAATGATTATTGAAGTTTTCAATGGTTTGGTTATAAACTGGATAGAAAATTGATATGTTTGTTAAACCAAGTAAATATTTACTACGTATGCAATCTTTAAAGTATACAAACTGAAATCGAATTCCCCAAACGCTTTAACGTCAACAACATATTTACAGCCCTTACAAGTTACACAAATTTCTCCCACGAGATGCGAATTAAGTTCTAAACCTTTTTATCGTTACCGGAACCAGTAAGAAAATATTTCGACGTTAACAAACCGAGTAAAGACAATTTTATTAATGTACGTAAGTAAAAAAGAACCCCGAAAAATTGCAATTTTTTTACGTCACAATCAATTTACGTAACAAAGTTGTCTGAAATCATAAAATATTACTACCATAAAAATACGAAGTGTCGTTATTTTCAGTTGAAACCCAGTTAGGACTATGTAAGGAAAGATTGGGGGAACTTTCAGCAGTTAACTGTAAACGAGGACATATAAGAAAGATAAAGCACCAGGAGGAAATAAAATCGGAGTATGACAAAATGATGCTTAAGATTTATTATTAATTTTATTCTTTGATTTTATTCAATTTAATAAATACTAGTACCGCGCAATCAGATAAAATGTTGAAAACGCGGGGAGATGAAAGAAAACGAGAAATAACATAAATCCGAGATTAAAGCCGCTATCGGCCAAAGCCAGTGAGCAGTAAAGAGGATGAGCTTAGAGAAAAACGACTACAGGACTATAACGAACATAACTCCCTACTGTTGAATCAAATATTTTAGATTTTCTTTTTGTTAAAATACAATTAGATTATTTATTTTTATTGAAGCAAATTCAGTTTTCTTTTTATATTATTTGTAGAATAGATTGCCGCACAGAATGTTCGTCTTTAAACACATTTACATCTGTTAAATGCAATTAGTGCGAAGAGGAATTAATAGCGATTGTGTTAGTGCAAATCCTCACGATAAATTAATTTTAGTTGTTTTAATTTACGCCAAGGAATGTTTCTATTAAGATATATTTATTTGTCAACTAATTAGAATTACAAATGCAATTAAAAAGTTTAAGGTTTTAAGCATCTTACTATTCAGTTTAGAAAACTATTTGAAATTACCTATACTTTGTCAAAGTTTAAACTACAGAAAATATAAAAGTTTTAATTAAATTGCTATTGATTAATTTCTCTATATGTTTTAGAAATTTAAATAAAATCTTAAATGTTGAATTGCGTGCAATCCACTGTTAACAGAAAAATTGATAACATAATTCAAGTAAACTATTCATGTGAACAATAGTACAGTTGCTTTATTATTTTACTGTGTTACAAATATTATACTGGCATAAATTTAAAGTTTGCTAATGAAATAATTACCATATACAGGGTGTTTCGCAAAAATCGACACAGAGCAATAGCATGTAGGATACCCCAAAATATGGTGATTTGACCAAGATTATATAGATGGTTCATGCAATGCATTTTTTGCGCTAAGTGTAATGTTGGGTGCATCACGAATTATTTGGTATTTGAGCTTTGTTTCTCTTTCGTTTCGCTACTTCTTACTTTCTTTTTATGATCTTGAACAATTTTAATTCAAGGCCTATGCTGAAATGTGCTGAAATTCATTTCTTGAATAAAATAATTCGACATGAGTATTTTTCTACATGTTTGTCACTGACGCATAGAAAAAAAAACCCATTAGAAACGAAACTCGTACGACCAAGGTTAAAAATTATTTAATAGGTTGTGGATCAGACACTTGGCGCTAGTGTTTTAATTTGTAATTTAGCGGTAAATTTAAATTCAATATGTTAAATGTTTTGTATATTTATTAACTACAATTATTTGCATCTATTGACATAATTATAGAATTTGTAAACATAAATTTGACAATTATAAAGAAATAAATTTTATAGTTTTTGAAAATGATATAATTATGTCAATACATTGAAATAGCTGTAGTTAACAAAAAAGAAATAAAAAATAAGTCAAATGTGGTGATACGAAAGAGGGTATATTCTCTTTGATGATAACATATTACAATGCTGAGGTTTAAGGAATACTTCATACATTACTTACTTAGTCTAATTTGAAGGTACCATCTACACGAATCTGTATATAAAAACATAAATCACTTCACATAATTTCTAATCTGATTAATACAGAAATAGCAACCTCAAGTAGTCACGAGTTCATTAAATGTGATACTTAGCTTTACCAGTTTTTAACTTCTCTGAGATTTATAAAGTATATATTGTGTCACAAATGCCATTGAATTACTATTTGTTACATTTCTGTAATGATTTAAGTTCTCGTATAGTACAATCTTACAATAGTAAAACAATGAATCTTAATTTAACGTGTGCAATAATTAATATAATTTTTGTAAAAGTAACAGTAACAAATTATGGCATATACTTTGAAAAAGGCTATTGCATTAGCAATTAACTGCAGCAAAATTTCAAATTCCAAAAGTCCAAATTAATATTTTTCTTATACACTCACCAAGCTTCTGTAAGCTCAACTTGAACATAAAAATTAGGTCATTTATGTGTAAAAATCGCAAAAGTTCTATACATAAACCTAAAATAACACTTATGAAACTACACTAACAATACAAAGAACACTAGGTAATACAGTCGTTCTATACACTATACTTAACAACAAAACAAACTTCAGTGTCTTAAAACACCAAAATAACAGCAAAAGCGCGCAAAACTAATAAAATTTAGGTAATAATGACGTTTATGAATGACGTTTAAAACGTTTACCGCGTTTTTTCAAAAAGATTTCGTAAATTTCGAGTCATATCGAAAAAAAAACAAAAGCTCTGAGGAGGCGTAACGGAAGTCGCTGTTTTTTGACAGGTACATTCCACACAAAAAGTATCAACGCGGCAAATTTAAATCTAATTTGTGGGATGTTTCAAAATTTTGTGAACAAATTTATTCCTATTTAATAAATCAAATTTAGTAGAAAATTAATAAAAATAAAAAACTTGTACTTAGGCACTAATTATTGAAATTCAAATCAGATAAATTTGAAAACTAAAGCATTTTTTATAAAAAATAATACATTTTATAGTTATATAGTTTATTTGAAGTTTTATAAGAATTTAGTAATACATAAATACAAATATTTTTAACAAAACAAGAAAAACCTTAATTATTGCAAAAACTTTTAATACAGAAGTGTAACAACTTCCTAAAATATATAATAAGAACCATCAACATATTCTGATCACAACTAAAACCTTAAGAACAAATAATGAAGTAAACAAAGTATCTCATGTTCAACTATCAAAGTCGTCACGTATAAATTATAATAAGTTTTGTGAATAAGAAAAATAAATTACTATATCAAAGAAAATGATCGTCCTCTTCTTCTTCAGAACTTTCTTCCTCTTCATCTGATGAACCTGTATTTACTTGAAATGATAAAGTCTCTACCGTCTCATCAAGTAATCCATCACGTTCCCATATTTTATAAGCCACATGTTCAACACGTGCACAACATTTTTCTCAACCCGATACATTTATCTTTGCAAATGCATTTCTCACTAAATTTTTGATTTCACTATTACGTTGAGATACATCATCGCAACTTTATGCTTTGCTAAACTCTATATAAGCTCAATAGGATTAAGTTCCCAGTGATATGGAAGCAAACGTAACACAGTATGACCATGTTGTTTTAATAACACATCAGCATAATATGTTTTATTATAATTAAATTTCTTTACCAATGTTATCAACTCAGCTTTACGCATGTCACTTGTTGTTGGTATTCCATTGTCTTCTAGCCATTTACGAATATTTTGTTTCCGTGTAGATTGATTAGGTGGCTTATTAATTTGAACGTTATGATAGGGTGCATTATCCATTACTACAATGCCATTTAGAAGTAAACTTGGAATTAATTGTTTTTGCAACCAGTTAAAAAAAATGTGTGGTTCATATCGTCGTGATAATCTCTGGATTTACTTTTCGATTTAAATATCAAAAGACCATTATTGACAAATTGATATAAACTACCTGCATGCATTATAATATGCCGTGGACCTGCCCTGTCAGTTCGGTAAACTCCTGGTTCTTCTTCAGATTGCCAGCAACTGCTGAGTCCATATGAGGGATGAATGTAAGTTTCATCCAAGTATGTTACTGCTTTCTTGTTAGCACCCAAGTCATTGTTCTGACTTAATTTGCGTAAATAACGAGAACGCCATGCAACAATGTGATTTCTTTCCATTAATAATTTTCTGTTATTGTGACACTTTTTAAATTTAAAACCGATTTGGTGTAGATGATGTCGTAGTGTTTCTCGACTCCCAGAATAACCAGTTTTCTCTTGCATCTTGTTAACCAACATTTTCAACGTAGTAACTTTGCTATCTATCGTGTAGATTTCATAAACAGTTCGTTTTAATATGCCAGAATCCATACTGTCAAAAGATATTTTTGTAGAACCACCACTTCTCTTTTTTTTTAGAGGGAGATTTTAAGATGCCATTTTCGGATGTTGTCGTTTCAGCCCTAATAATAACAATAATTATTTACAAATTATGTTTATACATTCAAAATTACCTAATCTTTTTAATGAAAGAAACCGATTTTCCTGTCGCAGCAGCAGCTAACTCAGTTGCTTTCTCTAATGGAAATGACCATACACCATCTGCCTGCTGTCTATCAAAGAACTAAACAACGTTCTTAATAATGTTCAGGCTTCAGAATAAACCATCTTCTTTGATTTATCAGTCATAATACAACTAAAAGCAAACGTAAATAATTAAATCTACAGCAAAATAACTATATTGTCTTTATATAATTATTAATTAACGCAATTGCATTAAATGATTAAAAGCCATAACTAATTTTGAGGTTATATGCACTATTGTGCACATGTTTATTATTTTGTAATACGTACCAATTCCACAAATAAGATAAACAGTCTTGAAAAAAACTGTTTTAAAGTACCCAAGGAAATAATCAAAAATAGCGATTTGCAAAATCACAATTGACAAGTCGATATAAACTTATGTCAAGGAGTGTATCAGCTTGAATTTCTTAATTGTGATTGGTCGGATTTTTTACGGTTCAAAACTTGGATTTTAATTCACATATTTTCCGTGGCTTTTGTTTACTTTGTCGCATTGTACAAGTTTGGTTTCTAAAGGGTTTTTTTCTATGCACTGACGTTTATTATTTTGTTTTCATAAAAATTATTAAAAAAAAATGAAATTATGATTTTTTGAAATTTGAAATTAATAAATGAATAAAAAACATTTTTTCTTAATAATTAAGTAGATAATTATGTATCACTGTTGAGACAATTTAGATGTACTACTCAATCAAAATATGAAACAATTCGATTATGCATTCAATCACATCAACACCATAAGGTAATATCTGATCGATTGGAATTAAACATCATTCGAAACTTTTAGTTACAATAGATTTAAACAAATTCAAATGAGCAGCATTTGTTGAAATGTAGAGTAACAATAAAAAAAATCAACCCTTTAAATAGCTTTCGTTTAAGTAAATGTATTTTAATAGATTTGTACGATTTGTTTAACAAAAGGTTTTGCAACAACCTCTGCCATTAATCCTAAACTAACGATTATTAAACATTAAAAACAAACAAATATCGAAACATCTACAAGGTTACGTTTAACTTTTCATATAATACAGGTAAGAATAGTCAATCTTAGAGAAGTTACATTTTCCATTTTATATAAAAGATATGCAAAACAATTTATTATTTTTCTAACCTGATATCGCAGACTATGGGAAAGCAGATTCTTTATAATTGATCTGTAAGAATATGTTCCTGCCATACAGTAGTAGATTTATGGAATAACTTTTTATATTAGGTAACAACCGATTTGATTTTTGTATTTGAATAACAATGTTACGATAAAATTTTAGTTCGTAGCTATTCTTTAAAACTGAAACATTTAGTTAATCATTTAATGTGTTTCACTTTGCTGGTTTCAACAATGTTTACTGCATCTACATAAATCATAATCTTGTAAAACTATAGACCTATATGTAAAGTACTAGTCGATCTCTGAAGGTACCGATGTTGCCACCTCAAATAAGACACTTTTTTCTCATTTTGAATAAATAATTTAAAACTCTACCTAAATGGTTTATGTAAAATGAAACTAACGCTAATACATAATAATTGAAATTTTATTTCAATTAGAATTTAACCCCACTTTTTCTGTATACAAACAAATCAGCTGTTTTAACATTACGCCTATAAACGACACCAACTAGTATGCACAAAAAAACTGTTCTTTCAATGAGTGTCGCCATCTACTACTACTAGTTTCCGTAAGATGTTTTGTCTATACAGGGTGTAACAAATTTAACTAACAATCTCTTAATAGGGTGTAGATATGGTAATTTCCGACACATTTTGTTTATAAACATATGGTCTAGCTTTTCATCAATTTTTCTTAAATTTTTTTGTAATAATTAGATGAAATTACGGACCTGGTTGTTCGTTATAAGAAAACTTGATATAAAATAATTGAAACTGAGTCAAGTTTAAGTTTACTATTAAGTATTAAGTTACTGATGAAAAAAGAAACAACATTTAAGAGATATGGTGTCGTGCTAAATTTAAGGTTATTTTTAATTTGCTTTAACATTCATAATAACAACAGAAAAAAGTAAAGTAACAATGTCAATCGGTTATTTTGAAGTCATAAATGTAGAAATTAAAAAATGGAATTAGTAAATAATACGAAAAGCTATGAAACTAAATTGAAAGAATAACAAAACTAAATACCGAATACCTAACTACAAAAATAATTTAATGTATTTAAAATATCTTAATGTAAATGAAAATTGAATCAACAGTAACGCACAACCAAAATAGAAACAATGACTCCTGAAAGGCCAAAAAAAGAAATTTTAGCTACATAGTCTTCTTTCGTTAGCCAAGGTTATGGTTTCTGTAAGTGTTCAACAATCTACAGTAAAACTAAGCAAAACAATCTTATCGCATTCATGCATTTCATACGTATCGTTTACTACTAAACGATTATGAATTGACAAGGCGGTCCTTAAATTTTAAAATTTATTTTTCTCAAAAACTATAAGGAATGGACCTTATGTTTATAATGCAAACATGATCTAAATTATTACAGCCATCGCACATAAGGAGATTATTAATTATACCTGTCACACCCTGTATAGTCTTTGGTTGCACTTATGAGAACTTATGAGCTTTCAAAGTGAAATTTTGAATTTCGAGAAAAACTAATATGTCGGTAATAAAACTTAAAAAAAGTAAACTTGGTAAGCGTTCTGAGTGTACCAATTGACAGTAAGTGGAATGCAACGCAAGAATTTTAAGTGGTTGATAAAAGATGACAGAAAATTTGAACCTGATGGCAGAATTAAAAAATGACCATTTTACCTTATAATGAATTTAATTTTGAAACTTTTCTTATTGTTGATATTTTCAAAGAAGGCGTTGTCTTCAAAAAACGCCGGAATAACTGAAAAGACGTATTTTTGAAGTGAAGCAGACGCCAAATTAAAAAAAAAAGTCGGTAAGTTAGAATAAGAATAATTTCATAGAAAAAGAAACAACTTAAGCAACAGAAACAATAAACAGAAATTTTATTGAAACTGTTGAAACTGATGTTTTCTCTCAGGCATAAATTTATTCTTCGTCGGTGAATACTACATACATTTTTTTGCATATATTTAAAGCACGTAAATTATACTTACAATTTTTTTAAAATAAAGGTAAATAGCTAAAAGTCAAACAATGATTACACTTGTAACTTGTAAAATAAGCACTGACAAATTGACATAAAATAAATACAAAGTTTTGACATAAAATTTTTAATTGTCAGAATAGGTATTACTACAGGTACTACCAACACAAACCTTAAAATTTAAATTATTGATTTTCCGCGTTATTTGTTCTCGTAAAAAGTTTAATTTGACTTTAATTAATAATTAAACATATTATAGTCGTAGAAACAGTATGGTGTATAATTTGTAAGAAATATGTATTGCCATACTCGCTTTCAGCTCGGCTGCAAATTTTCATACTCGTAGGCAATGACAATTCCTTACTCATTATATAATATATTATTAAAATAAAAACTTTGTTATTACAATGCTTGTTTTAATGTTTTAAAATTATGTGTAATTCTTTTATTTTGATACGTTTCAAAAGTAGTTTTTAACCAAAAACAATTGTTTTTGTTACATCTAAATAAAACGTTTAAGTAAAAATGAATAAAATAAACAAAACGTATAAATAAATTTAACACAAGTTGCTTAAAAAAAGGACCTTATATAAATTTTCTCTTTGTACGCATACGAAAAGTTTACACAGAGTGTTTATCAAATGTAAGCACAAGCGTTGGAGAACGGTTGGAAGTTGCTTGTATTTGTTTTATTTTTTTGTTAATTGTGTGTTAACTGCAACAGTTGATCATAGATTAATTAGTTATTAAGAAACCTTATAAAAGTGTTTTGTATTACATGCATTTGGTACGACTATGATAAATTTTCTAATATTAAATTATAAGTATAACATACGGTACTATCTGTTGTATAATTATAAATAGTAACACAATCAACGGTTTATCATCTAGAGAAAGCAAACTCGATTGTTGAATTTACACATGATACAGTTTGTCTACAAAAGCACGCATGAAGTATATTCAAAAACTCAAAAATGCAAGAATCTAATATGTTGATAATGTTGATTAGAAAAGATGGTTAGCGATAAGAGTATTTGGTCTAGTGCGTCATTGTAGGTCATCTAAAGTGTGTTAATTTAAAAAAAACACACTTTAAGAATTCAGTTAGTTATCGTTTTTTAAATAAACACACCGTAGTCATTTTCCAATTTCGCGCTTTAATAATTACCTTGACAGTATTTTATAACAAGCGTAGAATAAAAATTTCATACGAGTGGTAAATTTCGAGCGCAAGCTTAAAGAACAACAAGTTTTTAATTTTAATTCTAACAGAGTAACAGACCGTGTTCATCCATTAAAACGTATGAGTAATATGCAATGAGATAAAACTTAAATAAATTTGAGTTATTTATACACTAAACAAGCAGTATATTTTATTAAATTGTATTAAATTTATACTTCTAATTTACACAGTTAGTTAAAAAATCAGCTCAAATATATAAACGAAATTTAATTTGGTAAACTTTTAGTATTTATTGGTTTTTACTCTTTAGAAGAAAAGCTTAAAAAAACTTTTAAAACTAATAAATTCGACTTAAAACAAAATAAATGTTATTTTTATCAAAAAAATTAATGTATCTAAGCTAAGTTACAAAACAGATAAAACCCATACGATTAGAGAGTTTTCGCTAACCATTAACCAACAATAATCACATTTTTGATTCACAAATTTGTTAGATAACTCTGTAATGGTTCTTTGTTAGGTTGTCGTTTGCTTGTTTGAATTCTTTAGTTTCTTTCACGCCTTGATAAAGTCCTTTACGAAAGTGGGCAAAACTCCGACAGCGGAAGTCTTTGCTATTACATTAAAAATTACATAGTTTTATAAATATGAATAGGTAAAAGTTTTTATTAGATTAGAAGTAATTACAATAGTACCAGTGATGTAATTTTCAGGAAAAGAGGTGACAGCTTAGTTTAAAAATTTAACAGTTAGAAGCTTATGGATAATTAAAGCTTGCTGACAGTTTTAATTGTTTTGTACTTACATTTACACATAACAATAATAAAATAATAAACTGTTCTTAAATGTTGTTTTGAATAAATCTTTTTTTTTGTAATTTAATACTTTATTGATTGCTAACTATAATTTATATTGTAATTTTTTTAAACATTTATTTTGTTTCTATTGATTTCAACTTTGCAAGCATACTAAAAACGTAATAGAAAAAAGAACAGTTTTATTGCGACATAAACGTGAAAAGGTAGTTTTCACTGATCGTATAATTAAGATATAGTATCCGATAAAGGTACAAGCGTTGTAATTTTAATTTATCAACTTTAAAGTCTCAAATATTCTATATCCATCATCTTCAAGTAGTTATGTAGTAGTATAATGATAACAGGGGATGCTAATACCATAATGGGTTTTGCTAGTGCTTGTAGAGGCGAATCTTCACTAATGGCCTGATTAAGAGATTGAACAACGAACTAATGGACGTTTCCCCTTTTGTCTCATATTATACAAAAATTGCGTTACATTTTTTTTATTTAAAAATTTTATTAATCGCAATTTCTATTAAAATTAAAACAACAGCTACTAAGAAGACAAATCGTTATATACATTGCAGGTAAATGGCGAAACATTTACTTAATTGAAATGTCTAGGGTTGAAACGCACAGTGGAATAATTATACTGAGTGTTAACAGATGATAATGTATTCATTTCTCCCTTTATTTGCCTGGACGCTTTATTACAATATCTACATGCGAAAACGATTCGGTTTGATTTAAATGCATTGTACCCTACTTAAGAAGAAACAATGTACAGTCATAGCTTTTGGAATTAATCATTGGGCTTTTAGGATTATACGATGTATCTTCAATAATTTATTCAGTATATCGTCCCTACAAGCAATTTTTAGAAGTGGTCAGTAAATTTGCAACCAAAATTTTACGTAATTAACTTTTATATAAACTCTAACAAAAACCTTTTGAAAAATGAAACAAACCACCCCACGTGTTTTCCTCAATATCGAAGTTGTGGTTCGATTCTTGCCACGTTCGCTTTCTCAGATACTAATACGACGTTCATTGCGTAATTTAGTCACGTGGTGCATTCTTTTCCCCTTCTTTGAAACACCACTTACACCCTAACAATGTTATTATTATGTCCCAAAGTGGGTATAAACTTGTCCTTAAGAAGTTTTATCATTTTCAAGACAAATTGGTCTAAAAATGCAGTGTCGCTCGTTAACACATGTTGCAAAATTTTAACTAACGGTTATATTATGTAAAATAAGACATTTTACATAGTACAACGTACTTGCAGTTTATTATAAGAATGATACCCGCTACTAAGAGGATTGCTAATGTTTTACAAGTTTTTTTAATTAATAATTTTATATAAAAACTTTGTAACAGCAAAAAATAATATAAAACGTTTGAAATTAGATATCGTAAATGCTTTTTCAAAATTAATTAAACACGAGCAGCTTCAATAGAATTCTCTAATATCAAATTTTCTCTAAGCAACCTTTGATTCAGGTAATAAAGCTCTAAGGTTTGTTAATTATGACAAAAATTTCATATAATAACCATAACTAAGGGTAATGATTCAAAGGAATAAAATAGTATCTTTGCGATCGATATAATCTTTACAGATAGGGGATCTTTTTACCCCTGTTTTGCTATAGAGAATAAGTTATGATCATTCACTTTCGCTTCATTGACCTAAAAATGACAGGCACCAACAAAGACAAAGTAAAAATATTTGTTTCTATCGTGCCTATATATTTTTTAATCAGAATTTTTAAAATAATGTTTTTTAAACTTTATATATACAATCATTACGATATTAAAAATATATATAAATGATAAAAAATAAATAAACAAGTAAAGAAGCATGCGTTAATTAAACAATGTTTATCAGTAGAAAAATAATAATGGTAAATTAAAATTCAAATTTATATACCTATTTTATAGTTAACAAAAAGGTATGTTGGTTAGTATTATGGTTATTGAATATTAGGTATCTGTCAACAGGTTATGCTTTGATTATTCATTTTCTTTATTAGTTATATAAATAATCTAATTTTTAATACATAATTGTTTCTTTTACAATATTGATCTTTAAGTGTCTAGTCAAACTGAAACTTTTCAATAGTTTTTATCTAAGATCCTTTGTTATTTGCGGTTTATGAATGAACAGTTTAGTATTCTCTACTTAATTTAAAATTAACCTCAATTAAAATTCTGGTCTTTTGTTGATTTAAACGTGCGAATTTTCACCTTCAACGCAAAGTGTTTTGATTTGTTACTATTATGCAGTATACTCTATTGTAGATTTATCTTACAATTTTGTAATAAACGTTTACTTTGTCTCCTGAAATTGAGAATGGATTCCGTATGTTAAAATGTTGTATATTACATTCAAGCAATGCATATAATTTGCCGCAATGATAATAATAACTTACGTGTATTTAAAAAAAAAATCGGTTTCATAAAGCCAAATAATGGCAAATTATTTACATTTATTTATCCAAATCGGTTTAACGCGGAAAAAATGAAAAACGTCAGAAGTCCTAAATTTGTATGTAGATGCTTATCTGCTAACTGGTAGTTTTTTTACAATGTTTAATTTGTATTTTACTATTTACGTATAAGTTATTATTTTATTAAAAAGTTGTTTTCATATGTAGTAAACAAAAGGCAAGTAAATTTTGCAAAAGAATAGAACGTTATGAGAAATAAAGTATAAAAGTTCAGTTACGATTCAGTAATGAAGACTAATGACGGTTTATAACAGACATCAGCGACTTGTTTTTGAAGCACTCCGTTAACCACTTATTTACTTATAATTGTCTTAGTAAAACTTAGATGAATGACTGATGACAGTTTCAGTAGTTAATTTTAATACGTTTGAAATTAGGCGTAGCGTGCCGTAGACTAATGAATTTACTTACTAGAAATTAATGTCTCTAACTAAAGCAGATGCGACTGAGTTATTAATTTATTGTTAGAAATTACTGTATGTGAAATTATTGATATTTCGTATAAAAATCATACTTGACAACATGTCAAAATCCACAAATGACGTGAAAGCTTCGTTGTAATCCTCGTTTTGCAGTGACAGACAATGTCTGCGAGGGAGAATAAGGGGTAAATGATGGAAAACAATAAATTTAATGAGTGTAAAAGCTTTTTTATTTGTTACTTTAGTTTTTGTTGAAAAGCTTACAAATGCGAAATATTTGCAAATTGATTAAATCTGGATTAAAAGTGTTTTATCCTCTTAAAAGTGTAATAAAGGTACAAGTTTCTGTGTATTGTACCCAGTCGACAACTCATCACTAAGCAACCCCGTATAGAGCAAGTGAGCTTTACAGGATTTGCTTGGATCCGCAACGCAATAAAGAAGATTTTCTTGTTGAGAGCGATTTCGAGTACCCTTCTGACTCATATCGCTGTTGTTCGCGGATTTCTAACTGACTCAGTTCTTCATACATTAAGCTATGTGGTATAATATAGTGCGATGCATACGTGCTTTGTTTGATGTTACCCACATGAATCTTTTTCAGTTCATTATACCGTCGTTTCCTTAAACTCTTAAATCGATTACAGCTTTGTTTCTAAACCCTTATTAATGCATCTTTTTATATACGAACTACAGTAAATAGCGATTAACATGTTTAATTCTAAATTTGTAGTTTAATTTATTCGAGCAAACATTAACTGTTTAATATCGCATTTGTAATAACGGTATAAAAATGTTAAAAATTGTACAAAAGTTTTTATGCTGGAGATTGTAGTTTGTAGGTACTGTCTTTGCCTTAGTCTTCGACTAAAGATAATTACTATTTTTTTAATGACTCTATAATGAGAATATGTACATTGTTCCTTAAGTAGTGTATATTTTAACAATTTTTGAAGTTTCACTTTAAAATGCTCGATTATAATTTTGTATTGATATATAATTAATTAGTACTTTAATTTAACAATATTATTACTTATGGTTTCGAGTGTAAAAATAAATCATGAATTAACGTTTAACAATTTTAAGCTAACTAATGTACGTTATAAAAACATTTTAAAAATTTGACTAATAAAAAATTTAATAAATTGTTTTAAAGCTAAAAGAAATACATAAAAGTGTGTTGCATGTTCTAAAAGAACAATGTATGTACATTCTTGTATTTCTTTCACAATCATTACTGTAGAGACAAAGTCTGTAACTCTGATATAATCTTCTTAGTAAATTACAATTTGGTTAAAACATATAGTATATAAATAGCTCATGCTAAAAAATACATTTATAAAGGTATTAAATAGTTTTATAGATGATATGATTATTTTATTATATATAACATGAACAAAAACACAACATATTTTTATATAAAAACATTAGTGATATACAAATAGAAATAAATCCATAGAAAGCACAAATACTAAAAATTTATTTACCAAACAAGTAATAAAAACAGATAACAATTATTTTTATAACGTATGTTGTCTATTGCATGAGTTCGACAATGTTAAAATATGATTAATAAGTATAATTAAAGTTTAATCACAACTAGTTTAACTACGGTCGGTTTTGCCAACAGTGACTAAACAAATTACTCAATTATGGTTCCTAGAAGTAAAAGTTTGCTGAGAATCACGCTCTCTTAAAGGCAAATATCATATTATTGTATAAAACACTCTTAAAAAAAGTAAATAAATACATATTAAAGATAGCTATATTAGCAAAAATTACATTAAAAACATAAAATGAAGCCACAGAAAGCTTAAGAGAAAAAACAATTAATATAGCGCAAATTTATAGCAAATTAATAAACTAAACTAAAAAAACACAAACATTATTTAGAACTACTAAAAGTAATAAACACAAAAGTTACGACGGGCATTAGAACTGTACATATTGGTACATACAACCCGATGGAATGAAGAAAAATGTTAATGAAACTTGAAAGTAATTCAGTCAGAAAAACAAAAATACACAAATACGAGTAATAAGTATGAACAATAAACAATTAAAAAACTTTTTTCTTTTAATGAACTACTTTAAAAAATATTTTTAAAAATTGAACAAAATATTAAGTTCAGAATGATGAAATATGTAAAAGAAGAAAAAGTAGAAGTTTAAAGTACACCCTTTTAAAACAGCAATAAAAAAATAAAAAATAGATAAGCATCTAGATTAGATGGAATTGTAAACAAATGAATACAAGGTCGTATCGACAAATGTAACAAAATTATGAACTTTGAAAGGGATCAGAATTACGTACATTTAACTGTAGCGTATGGGCAATTACTTATACAGATACGTTTGTAGTTTTCAAGATGTCTATTGTGTTTAAGGTGATCTATGGTTATACATATAATAGACAGAAAAAAATTGCGTTCAAATCTGGACTGCAGTGGATCTGTGGTTTTTGGAATAAAAAAAAAACAAGAAAAAAAAGAAAATTGTCTTTTAGGTAACGATACTGTGGTTTTTAATCGTTACTTTTGATTTTAAAAATAATAGTGAAAACCAAGAATATGTAAGTCTAAAGTTTTTATTTTGTCATATTATATGTACCCAGACTAATAAAATGAAAGTAAATTCATTTATTCCTATGTAAATTTTAGATAAGTAAAGATGGCGCATCCCTTTGTTCGATTTTCAATAATGGTAATCTATGTATTTTCTTTCTTGTGTTACGTTGTTAAATAAAAGTAAAAGAATTGATCATTGTAATATTGTTGTTTGAACGGTTATCTAAAGGATAATATCTATTATCGTGTGAATTTGGTATAAATGATGATATATTATGTTAGTAAGTATACAATGTCGTTACACTGGTGGTTATTTTGTTTGATTTTTGGTTATATTTGTAAACGTATTGTGCTGTTATGCTGCTTTTGTCTTATGTTAGGTGCATGTTACTAGTTATTCTAAACTACATGTTTAAAATGAACACAGAGTTAAATATGTATTAGCTCACGATTTATTCTGTTATTGGTTTTATAAGATTGCTTTGTACATTTGAGTTAAAGGCTTGCTTGCTATTTGTGTTGTATTGTGTGCAAGCAGTAGAATAATCATGGAAACCTAAAACCATAAATAGTTATTTAGTGAAGCTATAATGTGTGTTTGAATCTAAAGAATTGTCTTTTTTTCTTTAAAACTGGTTTAACACAAACCAACAACAACAAACAAAACCATTGTTAATAGTTATTTAACGAACAAGGTTGTTAATGATTGCGATTAATAATCGAAACATTTTAACGCCGTGAGCGAGTGTAGCGAGCGAACGCGTTAATATGCTGGAGATTATTTGTCGCCGATTAACAAACGAGTTAGTTTTAAAGTTTTTCCGTTGATCATACTTTGGTAAAACGTGTAAAGTTATAAGAAAACTAAAGCATACGTAACCCGATGTTATATTTAGTAGTCGTGCAGTATCGTTAAATCGGTGGTTGCTAACGTTTTCATTGGTTGCTATACAAAATCGTTCCTTAATAGAAATTCATTCATTGGTTCAAAATCGTTCATTAATAGAGGTCATTAACCATTGTATTTTTGATACATGATTATACGTTACTATTGTTATTAACACGGTTGGTGTTTGTGTGTACGAGTCATTTATTCTCCTGGTCAAGTCATATATCACACATTTAAGGTGATAGCATGCTTTTATTGTTGTTTTGAAGCACTTTATACTGTACTATCTATACTGCAAGAATGTACTGTTGTATTTTATATGATGTTCATGTATTTTTCAAGAATCTTTATCTGAGTTTGCTCTATTTCTAACAAAAAGTTAATGAAAACGTTACAAATCATTTTGCAAATATTATAAATGATCAGTAAGCACATCAGTTACCATCCGCTATTTTTCTGGTATAATTCATATTTGATTACAGAGGTTATCTATCATTAACTGTAGATAGCTATAAACGAAGGTAAATACGTTGAGTTGCTTTAACACCCGCGAATTTCAAAATATGCTTTGAATTATTCGTCGGGATAAAACCATCAAACACTTGTGAATGCTAAGTTCGTCGTTCTTAATTATAAAGCTATAAGGGGCGTCAATGCAATTGTGGGAACAACATTAGAGTGTATCTCCTACTACTGATGAGCCCCAAAAGGGCGAAACAGCTGTCTAGTAGTTCACTCTGGTGGCGTTTACACAATTGCATTGACATTGCTCACCCCCAATGTCCTTTTACGTTGCGGTTTTATCCCGACGAATAATTCAAAGCATATTTTGAAATTCGCGGGTGTTAAACCAACTCAACGTATTTACCTTCGTTTATAGCTATCTACAGTTAATTTTAATCACATAGTAAATTTATACTATGAGATGGCTCTGCCATCAAACACTTGTGAATGCTAAGTTCGTCGTTCTTAATTATAAAGCTATAAGGGGCGTCAATGCAATTGTGGGAACAACATTAGAGTGTATCTCCTACTACTGATGAGCCCCAAAAGGGCGAAACAGCTGTCTAGTAGTTCACTCTGGTGGCGTTTACACAATTGCATTGACATTGCTCACCCCCAATGTCCTTTTACGTTGTGGTTTTATCCCGACGAATAATTCAAAGCATATTTTGAAATTCGCGGGTGTTAAACCAACTCAACGTATTTACCTTCGTTTATAGCTATCTACAGTTAATTTTAATCACATAGTAAATTTATACTATGAGATGGCTCTGCCATCAAACACTTGTGAATGTTATCTATCATGTTCTTTCCCCTGTGGACTTTTATTGCATTTAACATGTTTTTTATGGCGTTAAGTAATAAACTCGATTAGTTCGTGGTTTTACTATCAAAGTGTGTTTTATTTTTATATAACCTTAAAACCGATCCTTGTTCAATATTGAGAGTAAAGCACTATATGGAGCTTAGACTCACGCACTCTTATCTTTACAAAATGAAAATGAACATCGTACAAAGATTTAAAGTAAATTGAGTTTTGTGAAACTGTTATTTATCAAATTAATGCAAATCCGCATTTTCTAAGAAATATTTATTTCAGTGATGAGTGCACATTTTATTTAAATGAGCATGCCAACAAACAAAATTGTCGATATTAGAGTGACAAAAGTCTTTACAAAAAACTTAACGTTTGAGCGGAATTTTTTTGGAAATGCTATAATTAGCTCTATTTTCATAGATGGAAATTTAACTGGTGCACTTTATCTTGAGTTGTTAGAAAATGTCATCAAACCGTTAATCACTAAAGACCTAAAAACTTAACACAAATAGACATTTGTATTTAAATGAGACTTTACTCCATTTTCAACAAGATGGAGCTCTTTCTTCTTTCTCATAACGTAGCACCAGTTAGACAACGGCCAATTGGATGGTTTTCCAGATTACCGGTTGATTTTAAAACTCAACCAGAGTCAATTGAAAAACTGTGGCGTACTGTAGTATGACGCACTCTCACAGATGAAACTTTCGAAAATGTTCTACAAGGGTTTGAGACCAGACTTTATCGTTGTCTCGAGAATAACAGAAATCATTTTCAACACTTGTAAAATACTTTTTTGTTGAAGTGATTTTGAATAGAATAGAATAGAATTACATTAATTTTAATCATAAATAAATTAAAAATAAATTAATTTATTTCACCTTAACTTCGTTGTCAAAAAATTGTCACAATTATAAACCAAACATACCGTTAACTTTTTTTTATTATTTTTTTTTAAAAATGACTTATGTATTATAAGTAGGGTCCCGCAATTAAAAAAAATCTGGCGTGGTCACCACACCATTTTCTTATAAAGAATTTCTACATATTTTTTATTTTTAAATTGAAGAAAAACATCCAAATCAAAAAGAATTTAGAGAATTCAAAAAAACTTAAAGTTTATAATTTTATTTGCTTAAAAGAAATAATAGTAAAAGTACTAAATATTACACATTAGACAATTTTTATTTAAACTTTTTTTTACCCTACCCACTTTGAAGTGATATGTACACGTTTGTATTAACTTATTACCATGCTATAATTTTTTTGAAATTTTTCTGCTTGATTTCATTAAGATATAACCGAAATATAGTAAATTGAAGTTATGTTGTTATATCAACTAACTTCTGCGAGCCACGATATTGCTTTTTCCTTTAGTAAATCAGTAAAAATTGTTGTTTCCCTTCAAGATATGGTATTTTTTTCTAAAAAAAAAATCGCCGCAAACAGGATTTGAACCTAGATTATATATGGAGTTCATTTTAGATTATAAATGAAATATTTAATAAACCGTTAATGTTAGCAAGTTTTTTATTTGAAGACTGTAAAAATAATTTGAATAATTTACATATGTACAATATTATATAAGAAAAATTGTAAAAAATGACGGATACACCTACTTCCGGTTTGTTTATCAGACCCATTTTTTGCTAGAACCGAGAGAATATAAAGTCAGCTCCATACCGAATTTCAAGTTACTGGCATTTTTGGTTCGAAAGTGACCGTGGGTACAACGTTACATACAAACAAAAACACACACACGGACTCCTAATTTTTTTTTGTCAAAAATACATTTTTCTGATTCAGGAGACCTTGAAACTTAAAATTCTGCAAAAAAAATTAAGAATAGTTGCTGGGGGTCAAGGGGTTGATTTTACAAATATTGTTAAAACGTCAAAAATTGTACCCTTTATTATTAAAACTAACATGTTTTTGCATTTTTTGTTTTAAAAAACTCACTTTGTGTGTCCGAAAATATATTTGTGACTATAAATCAATAAAACTAGTTTTTTTATATAAAAAAATAAGCAATTGATTCAAAAAACGGTATATAAATACAAATTTTTGAATTACATCACATAAAGTACTGCATTTTTTGAGAAAGTGATGTATTGTGATAGATGCATGTTGACACTGTCATCACTAGTCTGGACATACGCTATACACGTACAATTGGTACACTAATCCTGTTCAACATTTTGTATTGCAGAGGAACAGTAAAGAAAACTTACGCCTGACAAAAAAATTTATAAAAAAGGTGAAAATATATATTTTACAACTGACAATCTTTTACTATGTAGATAGCAAGACAAAATAGAAGTAAGAATGCTTTTAACGAGTGTTATGCTTGAAATAGTTCAAACTCAAAAAAGTGCATCACTGAAAAATGTAATAGAGTTAATAAGCAAAATTATAAAATGGCACAAAAAAATATTTTTGTAATCAATGATATAGCATTTTTAAAAATTAAAGGTAATATACATACTAGTTTAGACTTGTAACTAAAATTAATAATGAAATTAAAATTATAAATTAATAGACGTTGTATAGCGCATTCAAAACGGAGATTAGACAGAAAACTATTTCTGTTGTGCACCATTTATGATACTCTGTTATGCGTTAGAGACATGTCACACACAGTAAAAAATTATTAAACGAGTTTTTTTTTCTTACCAACTGCAAAAATTATACACAAAAAACGAATCTGTTATTAATATCAAATAAAAATGAAAGCAAATTAGATAGAAATACAAGAAAATAAGAGGCTACAAAGTGCGAGTAAAACGAAGCGTCTTACCGCTTATCGACCTACGAGAGGGTTGATAGGCAAAGTAAACAAAAAATCGGTAAATATAAACATTCTGATATCTGTGTTTGTTTACTTTTAAAGTTAGATATGATACGAGTGTATTTAAAATCACGCAAAACAATTAACAACTCAATAACAACAGGATGAATACAGATAGTAAATCAACAGATGCAGAGAAAAGAAAGAAACGGGAGAAGATAGCGAAAAAGAAAGAAATGACTCTGCTAGAAATAAGAAAGTAAGCAAAACACTAGTTAAACAGAGACAAAAAACGAGGACAAATTAGACCGTATGCTAGATATTATACAACAACTAACGCTAGACGTGAATCAAATAAAGCTTGAGCAGATTAAAAGCAATAACAAACTAAGGAAGCTAAAATAGAAAACGGAAAGTTGAAGAAAGACAATAACAACATAAAGGCAAAAAAAAGCAAGATTAAAATAGTGATATAGGATATAAATACAAAGGTAGAACAACCTGAAAAAGAAAAGCGCTGAAATAACGTAGTCACAAGGATTAACAATGAACGACAAAAATGCATTTCAAATAAAGGATGATATCGAAAAAGTCTTAAACAAAAACTTGGATACGAACGTCACGGTTAAAAGTTCACATAAAATAAGAACAAAAACATAATTAGTGGGCCTAGAAAGTTTTGATGAGAAAACAGAAGTAATGAAAAATAAATTAAAGCTAAGAAATATACATAAAGCGAAGGTATTTATAAATAATGATCTAATAAAAAAAAGAGAAATATTCGCACAGATAAGAAAAAGAGCGGAAGAGGAAAGAAGCAAGGGTGGAAGAGTACGAAATGGATACAAAAAACTGTTTATTGATGAGATAACTGGAAATGGAATAAGAAGAAAAGCGAGTTAGAGCATGTGGACAGTAAAGAAGCAATAATGAATAAAACGTTAAAAAACTACTTAAAAATAAAATAAAGACAGCTAAAAAGACGATGAAATTGGCAATAGATACGGACAAAAAAAGGTAGACTACAAGAAAACAGGAAAAGAGGAGGAACTAATCAAAAAACTAGAAAACATAAAGACAAATTTAGTGGACATTACTGAAACCCAAAAAAGGCATATAAAAATCAATATTAAAAAGAGGTCATCTATTGATATACAGTAAATAAAAGAAATATAGCTAGTAAAGAAATGGGATGCTACATTAAAAACAGTAACGTAAAACACATACAGAAATAATATGGGGTATCAGAAATTATTCTAAAAATAGAAATAGAAGTAGACAAAATAAACGACAATCTTAGTTGTATACGGACCCAATGAATACAATAAAACCAATACAAAAAAGTTCTGGGAACAACTAAGAGAAACAACTAAAAAAATTGAAGGAAAGCTGTTAATCTTGGAAGATCTAACCGAAAGAGGTGGCATAAAAGACAATGATACAAAAAACGCAATAAGGATATATGGAAAAAAAAGTCAGAAATACAACGGAAAAAGATTAATAAACTTTTACATCTTGAACAATTTAATAACAAATATCTTTTACAAACACAAAGATAGGCTCAAAATTACGATGAAAATAAAAAGTAGGGAAGAAAGATCTATAATAGACTATGTTATTATTAGCAACGAATATAGAAGAGAAATAAAAGGCAAATGGGTGCAAGATATATTTAGACCACTATATGGTAATGACAAAAATAAAAATAAAAAACAAGAAACAAAAAGAAAATGTTAATCACGTTAGAAAAAATAGAAGTAATGTAGTAAAAAATGTAATACGGACTTCTTTTACAAACAAGAAGAAGAAGCAACCAAAGTATATAAAAAGAAAGTATAGCTTACTTTCTTACAGTAATGTTTCATTTGAATTGTTAAGTTTAGGTAACGTAGTACAAAATTCGAAATTCTGGAGAGAGAATTCGTGTTTGGAAACAACCAAATTTTTCAACTGTAATGCTAGAAAATTGTTACAGAATTACGCGGATAGTAAAGTAAGAACTGAAGATATGCAACCGGTGTCGTCGTACGAAGCGCTTTTTCACCATTTTAAAAATGCATGGGCAAGTAGCAATTTTTTATGCTGATTAATGAAATTGGGTTCATAGAAATTATAAAACAAACAAGATGGTGGAACGAAGAAGTTAGACAAGAAGTGAAGATGAAAACGAAAAAGATACATCAGCGAGAAAATTATAATAAGTATAAAGAACAAAGATTGAAAGTCATAGAAATAGTGAAAAAAGCGAAACATCAATCCCGGGAGAAATTTGCGGATCAAATGGAACGTGATAGTAAAGGCAATCAAAAATTATTATAAAGACTGTTAAAAACAGTAAAAAAATAAAACAAAGCATAAATATGTTTATTAAAACAATAGATAGAAAAAATTTAAAAAAGGGGGAGAACATAATGAAGAGATGGAAAGAGTACTTCAAGAAAATGGTTAATACAAGACAATTACGACAGACGAAATAGAAAACAAGGAAACCACTGAAATCAACGAATATCTGGAAAAAGAGGAGATTACGCAAGACAAACAAACAAACGCTATTAAAAGACTGAAAAAAGGAAAAGCTACAGCGGAAATAACAACGGAAATGATAACAAATATGGATGAACAGAGGATAGTAATTCTAGGGAAACTATTTGCCAAGATTTGGAATGAACAATGTATATCGAAGGACTGCAAAGTGGAAATAATAGGAGAATTAGATTGCTAAGTATTGTGCTAAAACTATATGAGAAAATCCTATAAAAAAGACGATAAAACAACAACTAGAAAAACCGCAAAGTGGTTTTAGAAAATGAAGAGAAGTACGGGACTATATCTTTACAATAAAACAGCTGATCGAAAAGAACAGAAACAATGCCATATATGAACTGTTTACGGATATCGGAAAAGCGTTTAACAGTATCCCAAGAAAAAAAATATGAAGTAGTTTCAGAAAAAGCAGAATAAAGGAAAAATTAAAAAAGCCATAGCAAACATATACAACAAAACTAGAAATTACAGAAAAACAGGTAACATGAAATTAGACGAATTTTTAATCAAACAAGAGCTAAGGCAGGTAGAAATACGATACTATTCTACGTAACACTTGACGATATCTTGAAAGAAATAAAGACACAAACAAAGAAATTACAAGTAGAGTCTTGGAACATGCAGATCATAGACATAGCTAAAAATGCTTTTGCTGATGATGTAATGATATATGCAAAAAATCAAAAAGACTTGTAAACATACCTACATATATGGAATACGGCATTCAAAAAGAGAAACTTAAAAATAAGCAAAGAAAAGACAAAAGTGATGACAATAAGAAAACATGAGACAAGAGTAAAAATTGAAATAGATGGGAAAAACATTGAGACACTTTCAAATATCTAGGAGTAAATATACAGAGAGATAGAAAAGAAAACTTGGAAATAAACAGTAGAACAGAAAATACGTTAAACACAATATTCTAGCCGTTACTGGCACATGGAGGCAGAAAGTTGGATACTAAATAAACAAATGACAAGCAAAATGCAAGCCATACAAATGAGGTTCTTAAGAGCATTTGAAGCAGTTACACGAAATGACAGAATAAGAAATGGGAAGATAAAACATGAATTAAAAGTAGAATTTATGCTGAAAAGTATAGATAAGCAACAATTATGGAGGACGAAAGACAAGCGTAGACTTTAAGTATGAACCGTACGCTATGTCAAAATAGTGCTCGTACAAATGAAGAGAGATGTGTTAATGTAAAATTCTCCCTTCGTATAAATCTATTTTAGTTTTTTAGTTATTAATTATTATAAAATATGTTTGTAATTTATTATGTATGCACTTACGCATAAAATAATATACAGTGTGTTCTAATTAGAAAAATTAAATGTTTGATGCTTGCAATTTGGCGATTTTAAAAATAAATGATGAACACTGTAGATAATATACGTTTTATAATTATAATATTAAACAAAATTTTGTTGCTTAAAGTTAACAGAGATACACATTTTCCAATTTTTTGTGTAGGTATTATAAACCTTTACAAAAATCGTCAAGAAATTAACCGTAGAATAAATATTATAGCATTTTATTTGAAATCAAAAATAGAAATCCAATTATTAAGCAAAAATGCAATTTAATTGTAATTGTAATTCCAAACTTTGTTTAATAGAGCAAACATGTTTATTATCATTAATGATAATGGAATACATGGCGAGACGCATTGTAATTTTTCTTATTTGCTTTATAAAAATAAACGCTAGAAAAAGAAAATATTTGAATACTAGAATTAAAATACGTTAATATCTTTAAAGCATTTGTTTAAAATTTATGATCAATACTTTAAGTGCATCAATATCAGTTAATCGCCGAATTTAAATTATCTTGATCTAAAATGAATAGCAAGTTATATCATATATTCTATATTTATTATATGGCTTATAACAACGAGCGTTTTAATAAAATATTTTTTCAAATGATAAAATATCTTTAGAGCGGTAAAAGTATCTTTATCTGTATGTTTAAAAAAATCAATACACTAATTTTAGAATAAAATAAGAAAGTACAATTATTTAAAGTAGGTAACAGAAATTAGTTGATTATGTATTGATTTATTTTATGTTCCACGAACATAAACGATTTTGTATTAACTATATGCGAAATTTAATATTTTTAAGTTGAATGACATCAAACTGAAAAACTCTATTTTATGTTTAATATATTTCAAATGTATTTCTTAATGACTACTTAAGAGTTAATAGTGGTTCAATATTGCATTTGCTTTGCGGGTAAAGTTTCCAGAGATTAAATGTAGGAAAAAAGCTAAAGCTGAAGTTGAGTTCAAATTTCACATGTAGCAAGTGGTAACTGTAGCAGGGACTTTTGTCCGGAGGCTGTGATATTGGCGCTCTACAGCAGACAAATATTTGAGTAGTCAACACGCGTATAGACGAATCCATCTCCAAAGTCAACAACTCTCTTCATATCGGCGTTTAATATCTACTTGGAGTCTTTTCCAAAGAGTGCACCCTAATCAATCGACCAATGATTGCTAAAAAAAAATTATTTCTTAACTTAAAAAAATACAGAAAAAAATTAAATCCCTATCAAGTTACGCTAATATAAATTGAAACCCCACAAAGATTTAAATTAATGTTGAGAGTCGGTAGCAAATTGAGTTACATTCGCACAATGCAGTGTTTACATCAAGGGTTTTTAGATGTAAAAGGGGGTATAAATTTAGTCGGCACCAAACCGAGTAATTGATTTTGCTGCAACTCGAAACCCTAAAATTATTCCCGTTTAGTTTATAATCATAATGGCAAAAGTATAATTCGATTGCCTGTCTATAAAAAGTTGAATGCTACTTTAGTAGGAAAGTCTGTGGCATTAAACACAAAATATTCTGTGCTGTCTCTATAGAACGTCGGGACGATTCAGACTTTGGGCGCCTTAATACGGCGCCGTCGATCGTTCTCTGTTATAATAAATGGTCCATCGCATCTCCGGCGTCTAAAACTTTTGCCAAAAAAACTATTCTGGTCTACTGCTGGGGATCTGAAAGTAAACTAACGTAAATATTGATTCTAACGTAATGATGTTTATAGGTCAAAATGGCATTTATTTTTGTTGAATACGTTTTTCTTATACATAAGAAATTTATTACATATTTTGTCACTACTAAAATTAATGCAATTTTATATAGAAGCTTTAAAATTATTTTTATCGACATCAAAACAAAAATTATTTAAACAGAAGTATTTAGCACTGTTTTTACAAAATATGCTTATTGTTCTAAATCTTTTCTTATACACTCGTCAAAGTAAAATATCGTCTTTCCCAGTAAACACAAAATTGATAATGTTTAGTAACAGTTTTAAAACAAAAAAATTATGATTCACTCTTGTTTCAAACATAAGAGAAACCTAAGTGCAATAAAATAACTATAAGTCCATCGCTGCTTCACTTATTTGAATCAGTATAGCTTCGGTATTTTAAATTCAAATCTGTTTCAAAATAAATGTTGCATTCGCTTTACGTTTTAAAAGCTTCGTTCTTGAACTGATACTAAATGATCAATAAATATATGATTTTCTTGTTTCAATAATGAACTAAAACAATTATTTCAATAATATAGTAATACATTTTCGAATGCACGTTTCAAATTTTATTGTACAATAAATATTTATAAATACATTATCACATTGAGTTTTAGTAAGTTTAGGTTTTCCAAACAACCAAATTATTTATCAATTATTTTTTACATATTGCAACTTTCTTTGACATGGTCTTTTCACGGAAGCCTCCAAAACTGCATCAGTAACTTTTAACCGCATCTGTAACATAAAAATTAATATTTCATTTATATACATAATCATAGAGTTACACAAAATTAATTACATTTTTTGAAACAAAAACAACACAAACTCAGAAGAAAGTTATAAAAACACTGTGAATACCTTTAGTTGTACATAATCGTATAGAAAACTTGAAGAATTGAACTGTAATTAATGACACTGGAACCTTAATTAATCCTAAAGTATCATCAGATTTACGCAATAATCTACCTTAACGCAACAATTGTGTTACATTATTTTTTTATACAAATTAAAACATGATACATAAAGAACAGAAATGATAATAATATTGATTACATTTATGGATTATAATAAAGTGTTTCGACTTACCGTTTATTGTTCCATTTCGTAATTGTACACACAGCATCACTTATCAAACTACAACAACTAATGCTGACTAATCACAAAGTATTTGTTTTTACTAAAACGATTCCACTGTTTTGAAAATAATTCAATCTTATTTAATCGATCTTTAAACAATTCTAGTTATTCAAAAAATATTCGGTTTTAACAAATCAGTTTTTAAACGATTGCTGATTATTGGAAAGAAATAGCAAGTACTGAAACGATTTAAAAATGATTGCAAAAAATCGGCACTCTTTCAATTAATTTACTGTCAGTTACATGTAAATGAAATAAAAAGAAACTAAGACGAAACCACGTAATGAAACAATTGTTTTAATTTTGTGACTGTAACAGTTTCAATCCGTGTTTACTGGGTTATTATACAAAATATTAAAAAAATACCTACACAAGTTGTAGGATCCTATAAGTTTTACATTTTAAAATTCGTTTTTACTGTACAAGGTATTCTATAATATCAAAACAATAAAAAATTTTATTTTAATAGAATACTTTGTATATTAATACGTTTTCTGAATCCTCTTGAAGTTTATTTTACAATGATATAAAGTTATAGACACTTTAAGTTCGTCTTTACAAAATTATAAGCAGTTTTAAATTTTTTCTTCTAAATTTATGACTTTAAAGAATGGCATGCTTTTGAAAAACAAAATCTTGTATCAAAATGATATTTAATTGCTAATATAAGATATTCTGTATTAAAAATCAAAGATGCAGGACTTCAAAGAGCCAAAACTGGATTTTTTTTTGAATGAAATAGAATAGAATAAACTAATTTGGAGTTCGATAGCTTGTAGAGAATTAAATTTTCTATTGAAATAATATAGCATGTAACTATTCCAAAATAATGGTTCTAAAAATATCTTATTTTATTGGCGAAAGTTATTAATATTAGATTATTTGTTGGTAATCTAGTATACTATGAAAACAATTGTAAATTCTGACAAACAAATGATTAAGTATCTTTCTAAAAATAAATAAAGGCATATTTAGTATAACAAACAACAAAAAATAAACAAGAAAAATTATATGGTACAAAACAATTAACAGAGTCAAACAATAATTTTAATAAGAAGGAACAAACTTAAAAACCATCAATTCATGTCATCCCTTGTAGTAGATTTAGCTTAATCCATAGAAAAAAGTAAATTTTGAACAAGTCAGATGAACGTGGAAGCCGTTCAATTGAACCGCTCTTCCAATTTACCTTTGCAGAAAAAAATTATGACCCTTTGAAATTCTGCATCTTTGACATTTATTACACAATTACGTGTTGAAAACTTTTATCGATACCGCAAATAGTGCTAAAACTCGTACAAAAATATCATTATGATACATGACTTTGTTTCTCAAAAGCATGTCATTCTTTGAAGTCATAGATTTGAAAAAAAATTTGACAAACATGCCAATATTGCCTTGTCAATGATAAACTATAAATTTAATAGATTTTAAAACTACGTATCATAAGTGAATTGGCATTGGCAGTGAGAAAAAAATTATCATCACCGTGTGGTTTTGTTGAAAAACCTGTCGATTGATAGAGAGCGAGTCGTAGGTGGTTTTCGAAGTGCTGATTAAAACAATTAAAATCTTGTCAAAACAGGAAAATATACACTACAGATCCCGTTTACATCTGTCAAACACTTAAGGTAAATAAATCGAACAACACATGTATAACAACGAATATATCTTTATTGCAACATAAAATATAGTATAATTACCGATAAGTAAGTACGAAGTATAAAACAAATAAATCTAATATTTAGCGTCGACAACAATTCATACACGCAAATACATGAGTTAATAATATTAAAATATAATTTAATAATCAAACGAAGAATAAAAATTGAACCGATGAGAGTCTAGTAAAAAACAAAATGTCATCAAGTACAATCTATATTTATTATCGGTATAAACACGTTTCTGCAAAACGATTTAGCTTTAAAACTAATATAATCAATAATTTTTAGTAGAATTACATAGTATCAATAAATCATTAACGTTGTCTTAAACTCTACAAAGAACAATAGAATGAAATTAAACAAGGTACTTACTGTGCTGTCTTCGTCAGTTAGATCTAGCCGATGAAGATTCCATAACCACGTTAAACTGAAATACAAAATAACAAGATTCATCAGGACACAAATACAATAACAAAAAAAAATGTTACGGAAATACATTTAGTAAAACTAAAGCTTGCATAAAAAATTCTCACCTTGTCGGCGAAGATTTTTTCATTGGCTACAGATAATTAACGTCGACCCAAAGACACTAGATAAATAAATAAATAAATATATGTCGTCTAATCAAATACGACTGAATCAACGTCTTTATTTAATTAGCAGAGTTTGGCTAAAAGACCACGTGAACCATACAATAAGGTAAGCAATAACCCTGATCAAACTTGTCAGTAAAGAAAAAATATTACTTTAAATTTATAAGATCAGATTTCAGTTACACTAACAAAAATTTACCATAATAAATTCTTGCATATATTTTACAATAACAACGTGATATAATTATCGATAAAAAAAATGTATAATTAATTTTAAACAGGAGACACCTAAGCTTCAAAAGCGAAAAGATAATCGTTTCTAACTAAAATATTTTTGCAAATATACGGCATGTCAAGAAAATTAATGTTATAAGTTATTAGTGATAATTTTGCCATACAACAAAAATACTTTTGGAGATGAAAATTTAAACCAACATAATGAACCAAATCTAAATTTTACTTTAATTATAAAACGGTAAATACACAAATAAATGTACAGTTACGTGATACTATTTTACTTTACATAATCCAAAAACCTTTACTACTTGAAGTGCATCCGCAACTACTTTACACATTGTATTACCTAGTTTACGAATACTCTTGGCCAAACAAATTTAAGATACCAATTATGATTCGAACTCAATGGTCACATAAATAAATTCTCAAATAAAACAACGCACTATCTGCTTTGTTAGCAAAGTATTATTGCAACAAATCTGTAACACAACTGAGCACTAGAGAATAGACAGCACTAAGCTGCGTGTACATCAAGCATGGCAAGTATGGAGAACATCGTCTGAATGCGATTGTAATAACTTAAAGCAAGCTGTAGTTTGATTTATTCAAAGCATTATCCAAAACATTTACAATGACGTATAAAATATCGAGGTTTTTGCTTTTTTGGTCTATATTTTTTGTGTTGTTTGCCTGAACTGCACACCGTTTTTATTAGTATACACGTTTACAAATATTTCAGATTATAAGCAAATATGTTTTTCCACATTTCTATTGTGATTTACTTTTAAGTGCTACATGTAAAGGCGTGACTTTTTTTTAATCACGCACGATTTCTAATTTGTAGAAAGTCAGTAAAAAATTACGTTTGTACGTTCGGTATTTGTTAACTTGTCACTTTTTTGTGTACAAACAAAAACAAAATAATTTATTTAAAAAATAAAAAAGAGTTGCAATTTATGGGTTAAAAAAGAAACTTTTTTAGTTTCTGCTTAGTAAGTATTCTACAGTATTTTAACGAAGCCTTACGCAATGTATCAGTATGCACAGAAAAACAAGAAAAAAGTTGACACAACGAAATACATAAATTTACATTTTTTCAGACACCTAAGTGACTCCAAAGTTTTATCAAATTCAATACTTTTGTCTAGGCTATTATAGAAATATCTAAAAAAACTCAATGACCTAACAGAACAAAACAAACGAGTCTGATAAAATTGAGCAGTCTTGACAACACGTTTAATCTCTACATCAACTTGTTTCTTTAAATATTTTCTTGAATAAATTTTACGTACCATTATAGTTAAGGAACAATATGTGTATTTGGATACCTACAACTAAGTAAGACTGACACACCTTGTGATTAACCTAAGCAATTGTCTGAAGATAATAAGTGTTACAAAAAATACAACATTAAACACAATAAGCCAACAATTTATATTTTTTTGTAGTTACAAATAATACGTTTTAAATTTAAATGTTTCCATTTTTGTATTACTAAACGCTTAATTACAATTTTGATAACCAAGCTTTTTTTTATTGTTTGTAAACTATTCTAAATTAGAATGACATACTACATATAGATAAATAATTTTATAATGTTGATTATGTCAAATTAACAACATCGACACTGTCGTGAAACTCAACGTACATAAATTTTATGTAGTACATCTTTATAAAGCGCTGTGTAAATAGTATAACGTGTTTGATTTAGTGTATAACAAATTAAAGTTAGGATATAAATTTAAACTGTGTTGTACATCCCTTTAAAAACTGATTAAACAAATATCATCGCTGTTCTATTATGCGAAACCCCATCACTTAAATCTGAGAAAAATGCGAAATGTATCTAAAGAGCTATCAGCGGCACTGAGGTTTAGTCTGATTTCCCAGGGGTTTGCTTTCAATGCCCTATCGCGGTCACACTTGAATGGTTACGGAAAGACCTGTTCACATCATTTCCTGATGGATTACACTTTTACTACAGATTCGCTTCACATAAATTGACCCACGTTATTATAAATATATAAATTTAAAAAAAATTAAATTTTTACTACAAAAATAATCAAAAAAGTAGAAGCAAAAAGGCAATTTTAATTTAATGCTAAGTGATATGGATTCTGCTAAAATGAGTTTCAGACAAAAGAAAACTCGTATTGTTGTGGCGTCCAATGGAGTTGAAAGCACAAAAGAATCTCTCGTACCAGTTTTAATCATGTTAATGGTAGCAACTACGGTTTTACTTGTAAATTTTATTATACGTTAAATTTGATATTTTTTCTTTTATGTTTTATACAAAAAGCTTTATATTTATTTCTTAAAATCAAGATGTGATCCTATCTAAGATTTTTAAAAGATCGTTTTATTCATTTTCAGCAGAATGAAGGGTCAGTTAAAGCCAAATCTAATGCGTCGTTCTATCTTATTCTTTTCTTTATTTATTTTTTAGGAAAACATTTTATGGATACAATAGCGAGGTTCTTACGGATTTTGATTTTTGAATTGTGCATGAGTTGCTGAAGGATGAAAATTGATAAAATCGGTGGCGAGTTGACAAGTGTTAGAGGCATTTGTTTTCTTTCTAAACTACTCAACGTAAGGGTGAAAATCACGACGAAACACAAAAAGTGCATTTCTCGAATCATTTTTCTTTATGCGAACGTAATTCTTTTCTGAGCGGATGTAGGTTCTTTTAGAAGTAAATGTTGTGTAGACGTTGACGTTTGAATAACGGTGCCTGTAGCCGTTCCTAATTATCCTGTGTAACTCAATACGATACATTGATGAAAATCGCGCAACGTCATCATCCCTTTTCATTTGGTTTAATCACGATTTAATCCAACTTCAAAGACTTGATACAAATATTAATTTGTGTGGTTATTTTTTGTTAAATTGTGGTATAGTGGCTTCAAATTCTAATTAGTTACGTTTTCAAAAATTATATGCTTACATCTATTGTTTTACAAAATGTTCGGACTCTGTACACAAGTAAAATAAGTAATTGACGTTGATTAATAAACATCCAATGCAACATTTGTTTTCGGTTGGTTGCAATTGGTCACTTAGATTACAATATATGTAGGTATTGACAGTACGAGTACTAGTTTATATAATACATATTCTGGTGCAGTTAAAATTTTAATTGTTATAAACACTATTTACTTTGACCGTTTTTTTAGGTCTAACAAAATCATACCTTCTTTATTATAATTATAAAAATAATAACTTTCACTCTGGTGGCGTTTACACAATTGCATTGACATTGCTCACCCCCAATGTCCTTTTACGTTGTGGTTTTATCCCGACGAATTTTTCAAAGCTTATTTTGAATTTCGCGGGTGTTAAACTAACTCAACGTATTTACCATCGTTTATAGCTATCTACAGTTAATTTTGATTACATAGTAAATTATACTCTGAGATGGCTCTGCCATCAAACACTTTTAATGGTATCATCGTGGTACTTAATTATAAAGCTATAAGGGGCGTCAATGCAATTGTGGGAACAACATTAGAGTGTATCTCCTACTACTGATGAGCCCCAAAAGGGCGAAACAGCTGTCTAGTAGTTCACTCTGGTGGCGTTTACACAATTGCATTGACATTGCTCACCCCCAATGTCCTTTTACGTTGTGGTTTTATCCCGACGAATTTTTCAAAGCTTATTTTGAATTTCGCGGGTGTTAAACTAACTCAACGTATTTACCATCGTTTATAGCTATCTACAGTTAAAAATAATAAGCTAAGTAATGATCATATAATAATGTCATATTGCAGTCTAAAAACGACGTTGAACGTAAAAACATGAATAGAAGAAGTCACAAAGATTTAACAATCTATGGAATGTTTAAATCACTGTTTTTAATTTTAATGTAATGTTTGTATTATTAGGATGAACAAGTTCCACGCAACAATATTAATACATAATCTAAAAATAGTTTGTACATCCCAAAAATCTGTATTTATTAGTTTTTATTTCTGATATTTTTTTCTTAGATATTGTTTTATGCATGTACTAATTAGTAACATTTGTTAATAGTACTTTGCATTTACTTATTTGTATTGAGTTTTTATGCCAGAATTGTAATGATATTGATCTGGAAAAGTTATGCGCTAGAAAAATAGATATAATTTTAGAAGAACTTACAATGATCTATATGCTCTGATATTATTATGATATGCTACTTTATCTATAAAAAATATTTCTTTAATAAATAGTTATGGTTATGACTGATAAATTAATGAAACTCATATCAAGCTGAATTGGAAATAAAACAAATCAAACTAACATTTGCTTCAAGTAGCATTAAGTGAAATAACCAACTTTTTAGTTTTGATATAATATGTCAAAACTTGATTTTACATCTATTCTCAGTAATTATAATGTTTATTGTTGTTTAGCCACTAAGGAAAAAAACTAGGTAGGGTGGAATTCTTATTTTAATTAAAAAGAAATTATGTACCGAAGCTGAAATTACTTGTCTATTTAACAATAGTTTTTCGTTATTTGTAAGAAATAAAAAATTGGTGTTTTACATTATGTAATAGGATGCTGTTATTTAAAACCCAGATGTAATGACAACATTTGCATTAATGCATTAGAAGAAATTGTACATAGTGTAGTTTATAGTTACAAAAAAGACTCAGTAATTATTGGGGGAGATTTTAACGGTAGAATAGGTAACATAAACTCATGTGAAGATCTTCAATTAGACAACTCAAGTTGTTTATTTAATAACAGAACTTCAAAAGACACAAAAATTACGCCTAGAGGAAGGTTTCTAGTAGAAATGATGGAAAAGTATGGTTTATGGACTCTTAATGGCAGAACACAAGAAGATTCATCTCATCAATTACATTTAAATCCGAAACATTTTATGTCGTTTACTAATAATCAACATAAGAATGTGGTTAAGTTAATTTGGGATCAAAAAAAATCTAACTCATATAGTAATTTTTTAAATATTTCATTAAACAGCTTATCAATCGAACGACAATGAATCTACAAGCAAATTTATTGCAACAGCTATCACAAACACTAGCAAATCTCTCAATATGACAAACATTATTAACGTTAACAGCAGTTCATTCATACATTAAAAAAAATTAGTATGACACAAAATGTTATCAAGCAAAAAATGACTTAAAACTTGTACTTAAACGTCATAAAAAAGAAGAAAACGGGGGAAATTTAAGTGTATATAAATAAAAAGAAGCATTACAAAAACCTAACAACAACAAAAAAGCACAATTACCAAAATTACTTAAAAACAGAAATTGCCAATAGTGTAAACTCTTTAAGCTTTTGGCATTAGAAAATTAAAAAAAAATAACTTAGGAAATAATATAGCTATAAATCTATGACAAAATCACTATGCGATACGATTTTTCTGGACGCAAGACACCCGTATTTAAACCAAGATATTACAATCAAAATCACATATAAAGCTTTAGAAAAATCAAATAATAACAAATCTCCAGGAGTTGACATTTTGAACAAATTTTGTAAAAACATGCCAATCAGCGCTTAATTTGTGGCTAATTTAGTTAATAAAGTTTTTAAATTTGAAAACCTACCAGAAAGCTGGTGCAACATAAATATGTTTCATTTACATAAAAACGGAGACGTTAATAATATAGAAAAAAAAATAGAGGAATAGCAATTATAAATTACATAACAAAGTTATTTACGCAAATTTGGTATAATAGACTATATAAGTTTTCAGAAAATTATAAGCTTCTTTCTGAGTGTCAGAGGTTGCGAAGAAAACATGTTTGTGTTAAATAGTTTAATAAAGAACTCAATTTGGCTTAAAAACAATTTATGCTCTTTTTGTTGATTTTGAAAAAGTCTTCGATAGCGTTAACTACAAACTCTTATGGACGAAACTTTATAACATCGGTGTAAGTAGTAAAATCATTCGCATACTAAAATCATTATATAATAAAGTGCATTTAACCATCGATAATTTAGAGATTTGTCTGATAATATAAAAGTTCGCTCAGTCCTCTTCTTTTTTCATTATTTACCAGTGACATTGAACTTTTTTTTCAAACCAGAAGAATTACAGGTATTCCATTAGATAGTCGTACCAACGTCATAATGCTTCTTTATGCCGACGATTCAGTTATTTTTGCTGATAGTCCAGTTCAGTTACAAAAAAGTTGAAATCTTTTAGAGCAGTATTGTGATTCTCTACAACCACAAGTAAATGTCAACAAAATAAAAATTATCATTTTTAGGCAAGGCAATAAAATAAATGAGACTTTTTTTGTTACAAAAATGACCCAGTTGAAATTCTAAACTCGTTTAAATATGTAGGCATAACATTAAACTTTAATGGCAAATTTAAAAAAGCAAGTGAAGAAAGGATAGCATATTTCATATTAATATCTACATTAAATTTTTGGCTAAGAATATCAAGACAAAGCATCTTGAGATTATCTGCAATTTTTTTTACACGATTAGTAAAGTTACATGAAAACAAAAAACAGAAAAATCACCAACATATACGATTTAATTGGGTCACTTTAGTACATTCCTTCACATCCAATTTTTGCAATTTTGATTTTAACTAGAATACGATAAACGAACAAACAGTAAACACGATCCTTCAAAAATTAAAAAAAAAACTATAGTATGATGATTGAAATGACATCTTACTTAGCACATACACTCCACTATATAAACACCTTTTAACAATGTAAACCCATCGTATGTAGCTGATATGTTACCATTAGAGTGCAAACGGAACTTTGCTCAAATGAGGTTAGGAAACCAAAAAGATATTCGCACGCGGTACAACACATACACTCCACTTAAGTTCGAAATGTTCTCTGTGCAATACAGATAATCTAGAACCTTCATGTTTTAATGATATGCCCAAGATTTTTTAAATGACTTTTCCACCTGTCGCATAAATTCGAGGATAGAATTAAAAATACTTATTAGACATATTAACAATATTAACATATTTCACTATACTTACCCAATGAAACAGAACAGAGCATACAGAGTCGTGATTTGCAATCTCTACTATTAAATTTCTCTCGAGGATATTATTGATGAACTAGAACGACATAAACATACTGTACGCAACGCAGATAACAGTAGGCATAGAATAACTAAACACCCATTAACGATGTTCTATGTAGACCTTGAACCAAAAAAAACAAACAAACAAAAAAGGAAACATTATCTAGTGCACCAGGTTCAACTATATGGTCACTCGAAGACTTATTGCAACAGACTGTAAGAATCCGTAAATTTGTTTTACTTTAAATTATAAATATATAAATAGTGTAAATATTTTAATTTATAACTCATATAATAGGCGCGAGTGGCGCTGTAAGTATAATTTGATAATCCCCGTTTTTCCATACTCTAAAACCCTTTCCTTGTTGCCATTCAATTTTGATAAGGATCCCCTATAAAACTAGCAGCACGACAATTAAACAGATGGAACCTGGTTCTCGAGCGTACCCTCAAGAACGCTTCCTGATCTAACTCATCCCTACGTAAGAAATACCGACAACTATTCTACACCTATTAGATGTATGGAATACCGACATCTTAGCTACTTCATTACCTTTGGCCTAGTAGATGTATGAAATACCGACATCTCAAATACCCTGGCCTTTCAGTTGTATGGAATACCGACAACTGTTCTACTTCTGGGACTATCGAATACTTAGTTCAAAACCCGTCAATACGAGAACGATCACTTATAATTACAGTTTCTTTGCCTTAGAACCCTGTACAAATACATACATTACTTACCGATTAACTACAACTCTTCGTGCTATTATTCCTTCATTGGCTAGTAGTAAAGCTACGTTGTCGAGTGAAAGCAGAAATAGTAGGCCAGGGGTTAACAACAAGCAATAACAGGCTGGATTCCACCTGTAACCGAACTTGGTGTAAAAACAACTAAACTTAATATTATTCTATGTTACTTATTTATTAACTACTCGTAGCTGTTCTGTATCCAAATCGGAATAAAACTGCAAAAAGTCATATATTTACAGTACCACCGGCTGTAATACAATTAAAGGTAATCCTAAGTAGTTAACCTTAGTTACTACAGCCAGAGGCGTCCCGTTTGGGCAACTGAATTAATAATAAATTTAGTTTTGGTTTTTTTTATATATGTTTTTGATCATGTTTATTTTTTTGAATTGTTATTCAGTCTTGTTATTTTTTTTTGTTGAAATAAATGTAAAGCGAGTTATTGAACCCTAGGCACTGCTGAGACATCCGACGACCAAATCTAACCCTAACTGAGTTAAAAGACAAAAGGGATGAGGTTTACAAGACCCTATCAATGTGTGAAATGTGGAGGTAAACACAAATCAGGTTATTGCACAAAACCGAATACTTTACCTGTTAAATGTGCACTATGCGATGGTAACCATACCGCAAACTACAAAGGATGTACGGTTTATATAAATCCTCTTAATACAAAAAGGAAAGCATCCGGACAAATTACCCATACTTTAAAGTATCAATATCCATTGCAAAATCAAAATGTAGTTGGAGCAAACCCTCTTAATAAAACATTACCCCGACCATCTTTAGCTCAAATGGCTATTAGCAGAAATAATAAATTTTCTCCAACATAATAAAATTGACATATCACTCGTATTAGAAACGTATTTTACGTAACGCACGATGTTTAAAATACCACATTACTCTATATATCACACCAACTATCCTGACGGCACGGCGCAAGGTGGCACTGCAGTTATTATAAATAACGCCATAATCCACCATGAAGAATTTAAATATCAAATAGATCAAATACAGGCAGCAGTGGTACATGTCAACGTTTCGGCGTGGTCGTTTAACATTGCTGCAATGTACAGTCCTGCAAAAGAGTACAAGTAGAATACTAAAACTTTTTTGGGCAACTAACAGAAAGATTCATCATAGGAGGCGACTGGAATACAAAAGATTGAGGAACGTGACTTTGCACTACAAAAGGAAGAAACCTGAGACAGGCCATCACATACTCAAATTGCTCTTATTTATCTACAGGTCAACCTTCCTACTGGCCATCTGATGATAATAAAAACCCCGACCTTCTTGACTTCTTTATCCTGAAAAGTATTTCACCCAGTTACGTAGACGTAATAGTATCCTGAGACCTCTCTACAGATCACACTCCCATCATTATGACACTAAGCATTCACATCATAAAACATCCAATAGCTCCTAAAAACACGTCATCGAGAACAAATTAGTCTGTATTCAAAACATGCTTAGATAAAAATCAGCGGCTAAATATTCCAATAAAATAACAAGATGAAATTGACAATGCGGTACATTACCTCACCCAAGTTATACATACGGCAGTAAAACTAGCTACGCCCCAAATGAACTTAGGAAAAAAAACCAAAGTCAACATTTTCGTGTACATAAAACACCTAGTTGCTGAAAAAAAAGAGCCCGACGCACATGTCAAAGAAGTCGTGATTTAATAGACAAGAGAGAATACAGTAATCGAACCCGACAATTAAGAACAGCACTACAGTATATTCGAAACGCTACTTTTGAATTATATATCACTAATTTGACCAAAGAAGATTACATAGTTTGGAACTCCTAGACCACCCCAACGATGAAACAACAACTTCATACTCAACCATTAGTCAGAAGAAATCTAAAGAAGCAGTGGCTAACTGATATTTTAGGTCAATACAAATTATACGATTTTAATCTCTTTCATTTACTTATAGCTGTAAGCAGGAGGTTGTAAATTTACAAAAAATAAATTAAAAAAATTAGTCGCTGAGCAATTATTTGTTTATGCAACTTATATATACTACAGTTAATAACATTATTCTTCTGTAGTTGTTGCAACTAGTTTACCTTTTTTTGTATACTAGTAGTATCAATGTAACTGTTCAGTCTTTTCGTATTTGTTTATCTTCTCAAGTTTTTGGCACTAATTTAGATACATCTACATTTCCCTATTTTTCATAATTTTGAATCTTAACTTGACATATCCTGAAGTTTCTTAATTATTTAAGTGCTTAATTGTTCATTGTATTTGTTCTGTTTTTACATACATCTTGTTTTGTAATGTCATTGCTTGTTCCAGTTTTTTTAAATAATTTTTGATAAAACTTCATTATCGTTTTTTTTCTATTTTTCCATAATTTTAATTTTTTTATTAATTGTATCCATTTCTTTATTACTTTTGCATAATTTTAAGATTATGTAAAATATTCTTGATTTTTGTATTATTATTTTCTAGTTTGTCTCTAAATGTAGTTCAGCTTGTATTAATCATAACTATTTCTTTGGCTCGTTTTTTTATTTTTGTAGAATTTTCTATTTTTGTTAGTTTTATTAGTTAATTAATTTTGCTATTTGTTTTTTTAAATTTTAATTAAGTTTTGTTTATTTTCTGTTTTTGTTAGTAATTGTTCTACAAGCATACGTTTTTAGTTGTTTGCAGCATTATGTTTTATTTGTTATGCAATAGTATAGTTTTTAATTATTGTTAACGTACTATTTTTTTCATTTTTAATTTTTTTTTAAATCATTGTTACTATACTTTTAGGTATACGTAGCAATTTAAATTTATCGCAAAAAATAGGAATATGATCGTATTTATAAGAGGTGTCTTACGACTCATACTTGACCGAGTAGAAAATTAATGTAATATAGTATAGTTATTTCACTTATTTTTGCAGTTAGAGAAAGATAACTAATGTTTAGAAAGTTTGTAATGTTCATCTCTATAACGTAGGTTGTTTATAACGCCAGCGTACGCCGATAACTTAATCAACGTTCTGTCAGTTTATGTGTCAGTTTAATTCACATTAAATTAAATTAACTGTTAATTAATCAAACTTTTTTTTAAGTCAAAGAATTCTAATATTATGTGTTATAATTGTGCATGACCATAAGTACATTTAAAATATCGTATGATTTTTTAGTTTTATTTCGTAATACAAATAGTAGTATAATTATCTACATTTCAATCCTAGCTTTAGACTTAAAAAGTACACATGATACAACCGGAATACATTAATTTCAGATCATCCGTTCAATAACCGTAGTTTTTTATTGGGTCAGATCACTTACTTGTAACTTACAAAATACAAAAACAATTATTGTTTTAAAATACATCTTTAGTAATACTAAATATAACTTGTACCGTGTCATTCTTATCCTACCAATTCAAACCAATTTTTCTTTTTGGGTCATTGGCGTTGTTATGTTTTAACTTCAAATATGCAATTACCGAAAAGAAAAATACAAATCATTATGACTATTAAGTAACTATGTACCATATCTCTTCTTGAAACATATTTTATTTTATTTTAAAACTTTGTTTTTAGGTCACTAAACTATTCTTGCTACATAAGTTGATAAACTGTCACAGGTATCACTTATTATGCGCGTGCTAGTCAATAAGGACATATGTTTCAAGCATCTTAAACCTTACGTTGCTTACCGATGAGTCATAAGACACCTTTCACGATTTTAACTATTCATTATTAGTTACTAACAACACAAGCTTTTTTTTTAAATTTTACTGCAAAAACAGTTCTTATAAGAAGTAAACTTGCAAGTCATATATTTTGTAAATATGCATTGTTTTCCTTAATTAAAAAATAGGTTCTGTGTAGATTTTTTGTCCTCGTTTTGTTTTGGCATTTAAAATGTTTTTTGCAGTTGTTGTGTTTTACCAATACTAACAATAACTTAAAACAAATAAGTTTTAACAATGTTTTAAATGTTTCAAGACACTTACTTTTTTTTTTTGAGAACTACTACTAACTCTAGCTAACATTTGCGGGGTTGAAGTGTTTCTTATGCGTCTTTTCATATATTGCGGTGCGGTCGATAGCGTATTTTAGACAATTCCATTTATGTATTCCCATAAAAAAATTTGGTGTAAGTCCGGAAATAGGGATGGAACCGGGTCGGGCCAAGCCTGGTTTTGATAAAAAACTAAGTGTGTGTTAAACAGCTGATAAATCTGTATAAAAGAAATATAGAATTATTCAGTTATATTACAAAACCAAGTTTCAAAGTAAACAACGTATTTACGAAACTTGACTGGCTTAATTGAGTACAGATATAATTTTTATATAATATTATAGCCTATCTAAAAGAAAATTTATACACTTTAGAACAGGGGCGGATGTAGAAGCATTGTACAGTGCAGTAATTTTTCTAAAAGATTAACCTATTAGTTTTTCTTTGTATTCTATTAAATGGGGGGGTTCGGGTAAATGGGCCAACTCCGGGATCCGCGCCTGATTTTAGATAACTTAACAAATCCTATTTGCTTAGTGGTCAGCGTTTCCAAATTGCTTCATATTCGTACTTACTTAATACAAAAATCTGACAAAACAGTTAAAATCGAGTAGAATAATCGCTATACACATCTTTAAAGGTGATAAAACCAACAATTTTTAATTATATTATAATAAAGTTACCCGTTTTTAGAAAAATATTAACCAATAGAACAAAAGATCTTAATTTTATATGAATATAAAATTCTAATGAGACACGTCGGAGCTAAAGGTAATAAATCACACTTAATATTAGTCATAACAAAATTAAAGTTAAGAACGTCAAACGTTTTATAACGTATGTTTTATATTATCATAACCATTAATTAAATGAAATAGTATATTAAAAGATACTAAAATGTTTGAGAAATTATTCTCAAGCTCGATAGCCTTCACGAAGTTTTTATCCATTTCCAGAACGTTCACCGAAACATATATAAAATTCTCGAAGAATGAGCAAAATATATAAAAGCGTTACAAATGAATCATAAGTCAGTTATTTCAGTAATTCGAAGTCGGCAGTGTTAAGAAGATTATTCAGTTTTAAATAAATAAGTGATTACCGGGTGTCGAGATAAATATACGGACATTATCTTTTCAGTGATAATGCTATATAAGTTAGTGTAAGTGTTTTTATTAAATATTTTTATATTTAATTAGTTTGGTTAGTTATAAACGTGTACATATTTTTAGTATAAATAAATTAGTTTTAATAATCGTTAGAATACTAGTAGATATTCTTAAACTATACTATAATTTAAAAAAATCGTTTAAGCAATTAAATTGGTTATTCAAATATAATTTTTGATAAAATTAAATTAAATTCAACCGTACAAAAATTTATTGACATTTGGAAACTGAGAACATCCTCTTCTTCCTTAGTTTTGTTTGTACACCAAAGTTTTGCAACAAACGCAGATTTACACTTTTACCTTTGATTAAATTTAATGTGTCACCTTGTAGTTTCAAATTAGTCTCGTTAAATCTGGCAAATAAATCAGTCATATAAGCGTTGTCATTTTATGAGATAAATAAACTATATCGCAAATCATTGTCTTTACTCTCCAGAAATTTCAACACTGAATCAAAGAACGAATAGTAGCGATCCAAGCATGCTCTTTTAGATAACCAACGTACTTTTGCGTTAAGTAGTAAATGATTATAGTCATCATCACTTTCCAAACAAAGTTGAGCAAATAATTTCTCATTTAACCCAAGCAACATTTTGTAACCGTGGTTACGTTGTAACCAGTTGCAAATTAGTAACATTAGCACCATGGTAAATAAACCGTTGCAGCAACGTAGCAGCAACTTTCGTAATTTACTGAGGTTTCAAATCTATTACAGAAATAACCATTTTACAACTATGGTTATAAGTAAGTTTTTCTTAAACCCTTATGTAACTACAGTGTCAATTTAGTGACATTAAAACCTTCATTTCGGTTTCGAGTGTAACCGTCTTGAAACTATGGTTACAAGTGTAAATTTCTAAAACTACACTACAGTGTTAATCTATGCTTTCAAACAGCAACAGATGAAGTGCATTTTACGAGATTTTTATAAGACACTTAGTCGATTATCATTATCCAATAAACAGTACCGAAAGTGTTTCTAATTCAAAACTACGTAAGTACAATTATTGGTATATTATATTACTATAATTTTAATCGTGCATTTAAACTACTGTTTCTAATTTAATCAACGTTGAAGAATTAGTTGCCAATTATAAGTAAGCAAATTTTTAATTGATTTTATTTTCTTCTAGGATAAAATAGCATTTGATTGCAAGAACATTACAATATTACACACAGTGATCAGAACGTGTAAATTAGATCGCCATTGCGAACACCTATAATCTTTAAAAAACCAGTCGAGATTATGATCATTGAACCGATTATAATTGCACATGTGCATTTATAGCCTAATACAAATATTTAACTAAGAATTATGTAGACGCATTAAACTATAACACGTGAGGAATATCTTAATCCGCCATGGTCTTTTAACACAAAGACATTTTTCTCTTAACAAAATTTATGCATTTACTATTTACAAAATTTATAAATAATAGACATAATCCGCTTTTCTTGAAAATTTGCCGTAAAAACCTGTTTACTTGTACCTACTTGCAACAGATGTAAAAATTCTTTTATTATATCTTTTTTGTTTGAATTTAGTTCTATAAGAAACTATAAAAAATTAAATAATGTACATTTATTATAACTATTTATATATCTGTATCTTTTTATTAATATATTTTTATCTCTACTTTTGTTTTAATCTTTATAATGCAGTTAGTAAATAAAATCTTGGACAAGTTGCTTAACAAAAGCGGTTATAAAGTAATTTCAAATAATGGTAATAAGCATGTTTTCAAAACAGTTACATAGCAGTTGCTATAAACGGTAACTACAATGTTACAAATCAATTACAAAACCGTGATGATAAACCATTACAGAAACGATTCAGAATAGGTAAACATGATTTGTAAAAAACCGTTATAGCAACGCTGCAAAACAGTTACAAAGTAGTAATTGCAACGGTTTCAGACACGTTGTAAAACGGTTATAATTTTACTGCAGTTGCCTTGCAACTGACCAAATCCGGTATTGACAACGTATCAGGAAAGGCTCAGCAACTATTCTGTAACTAAATACCGTACTGAAACCATAGTTGCAAGACAGTTTTACAACCGTTTTGTAACTGATTTTTGCTACTTGGGAAGGTTTTTTGTCACCAAATGATGTCGGTAAATAACATAATTTACCAATAATACATTCGATATAGTATATTGTTTTAAGTATGCCAGGAAACCTCGGTGTCGTTCTACCATTGCTGGAGCACTGTCAGTAGCAACGGAGATAATACATATTATTCAAGGGTGTAGCTTTTACATCGAAAAATTGTTTTAATTCAGTAAATAACGTTTCACCTTTGTATCAGTTTTTAAACATTTAGCAAATAACAATTCTTGGGAGAATTTTTCTTCTTTTACAAATCACACATAAGCTAAAAGTAAAGCTTTTTTTCCTGGTAATGTTGACTCGTCAAGCTGTATAAATAAATATGTTTTTAAGTAGTCACATAAACAGTTTTCTATAGACTGAGCCATTTCGTGGATCCTTCTACGTACAGTATTATTACTCAGTGGAATTCCATTTACAATACTGAAAACTGGTTTGTGCAAGACGGTGCAGTGCGTATTACCTGACTTACAGCTGGTAAAATAAGTTTTTCACCAATATTGTGCGGCTTTTCGGACTTCGCAATCATTAAAAAAATATTATAAGAAACACGAAGTCTATCGTCATTTTTCTAGATGTTGTCCCTACGAGAAATAAATCATTAATGAATGTTAAGGGATTACTGTACTGATAACTGTAACTAGGTCGTGCAGGTATCAGTTCTATTGCGTTCCTGTATAAACCTGTATAACTCTCTCTTTGTGTTCCCAGTACTTCAGTTAGGTAAAATGGACTGCAAAGTTGACCCTTTTTGGCTTTCTTTCATTTAATCTTAAAAGTCTTAAAAATCATTTTGATGGCATTACAAATTGTATTCCCTTTACGTGCATATTAAAATCTCCACTCTAATACAGTTGAATGCTTGGTAAGACATGAAAACGCATAATAATAAGAAGGCCCAAAAAAGCACGAAGCTTAGGTACTGTGAGATTCAAAGTGGTGTTTCTTTGTTGAACGTATCAGTTCGACTCATCAACGACATATAAAAAGTACAATGTAAAAATTGTTTAAAAAATTTTGTTTGAGGCTGTTTAAGTTAATGGTAGCTCGATTGGAGATAATAAAAAGCTTTTAAAAATCAACAACAGAAAACATTTGCAATGGCCGATTGTGTCGTCTCCAGTTACATTCATTATTGTTGCTAGAATTCGTATCGTTCTGATTCTTTGGAATTGAAACATCTTCTTCGTTCGGGTCTTTTATCAGTTGAGTCGGTTTATCTTTATCGAACTGTAATTGTTTACTGTTTCTAAAAGACATTTGTGAAGAAGAAACGGAGTAGGTGGTATTCACAAGAAATTCTTCAGCTTTGTCGCTTTCCGCTTCGGAATTGATATCAATTTCATCATTGGTATGAGACAAAAATACTCTACGTCATGTGGGTCTTTTAGATTATGAACTTGCTTGAATGCTAATAATAAACTGATAATAATTTATTTGAACAAAACCTGCGAAATTATTAGAAAAACTTTTGAAGTGCCTCGTAATTGTGTAAACTATAAATGGTTAAATTTGATATTAAACTGAATCCAATTTTCTTTGATCACTTTTTCTATTTTCACTTTATAAGGAACTAGAATATTCTATCTGTTTCGAAAATGACTACAAATACTTTTTGATGTTTATGTTTTAACGTACTTTTTTTTCAATTTTTATACTTACTAAACACTTTTAAAGTTTACTGCATTGTTAATGCACTAAATATGTATATGCACATGTAGATTTAAATTTAAAATTGTTAGATACAAAGTGTTGTTTTTTAATTACATGAGCTTTTATTTGCGTTGAAACAAAGAATAGGTAACAAAGTTCATTGGGTAGGTATACACAATAATGATACTTTATAGTTTTTTATTATCTTCAACAAATGAAGTTTGTAACACAAATTTTGTAAAACATGCATCGTATTATAATTCATCTATCAGCATAGATCTTTAGAACAAATATGATTCTTAAATAATAAGTATAAGTTTACATAAGTTTATAAAAATTATAATCATTATATACCTTTTTGTATATCTTAAAACGAATAATTGAATATAGATATTAGATAACGTAAGTAAGTTTTAAATAACATCCCTTACTGTACCGTTTTGAATATGCAATATTAACTAGGGAGATGTTCTCCCTTTTGTACGCTGATAGCTACAAATGTTTTATTGCAGTTATTACTAAATCATCACGAGCCTTCGTAATTTGTAAAACACGAAGTTTTACGTTGTGCAAGGAAAAAATTGTCTCGTCCGCATCCATCAAAAACGACTGATTAAATTAGATCACTCAACCCTCCAACGGACAGAGCAGTTGATTGCATTTAATGCAGAAATCGAATAACCCAACCACCCCCATAAACCTTGTTATGCAGTTCAATCTAATATCACAAGCCATATCGTTTCCATCAACTCTGTTTACTCATATTTTTTACTGCTTGTCGACGATAAAACTTTTCATCAGACTGTACAGTCCACAATTTGCATTGAATTGAAATTGAACGCCGAGTATTACCAGCGAACAAGGAAAGAGCGTGGCTTTGAAAGCTACAATCATTTTAAAGCACTCTGCTTTACCAAACGTTTCTTTTACTGTTTCCACCCCTTTTGAGTAACAAATATATGTGATACAATTTTGATGTAAAAGGAATCCTAAGATGTGAAATGGAAAATCAGAGAAAAAACATTTTGACACATATTTTCTGGAAATACAGTTTTATACACGAAGATGGGAAGGGGGTGAATAAGGAAGGGTCAGAAATTACTTTTAGAAGTTAATTCTAGAATGACAGACAACATCGAACTGTTACGGTTTAGTAACGCCAGAAAGCTGAAATCTTTTAGATAAGGACTCCCTTCTTTCTAAATCCATTTTCTCTCATCGCCTTTAACATCTACGGTTTCAATTATCACCCCCTTTAACTCTTAAAGATAATTAAAAATGGAAATTGGAGTAATTGTATTGCTACATATTCACTTACTCTTTAATATTTAAATAACAATTCAGATCGTTTTAGATTGCAGCAATTAAGTATATCCTAAAAAGGTGCATCTTATGCTTTGCATTACCCCAATTAATTGTCATTTAATACGAGAACCTGACGTTGAGATTTAATGCAGTTTGGAAGCTTAATTACTACAAGGTTTTAAATTTCCGCCACTTTTACATTATTTTTAAATGGGCATTTTTATTTAGTTAAATTTTGTAGTGTTAAAACAAAATATACTTAAAGAAAAACTTTTTAACAATCCGTTTTTATTTAGGACAAAATAAAAAAGTACAAAACAGAATACAATAAACAAAAATTTATAGACAAATTTTTGTTTTTACTACAATTGAATGCAAATGTCGACATATTTAATTAATCTACCACGTCAATAATAAAACAACACTTGAAGCAAAGCAAACCGACTAATTACAAGAAATAAACAGAATTAAACATGAATAAATAGCAAATAATGAGGCTAAAATCAGTATAAAAATCCACGTTCTAATTCAACGTTGTCGCAAGTGACACCCACTTGACCACACACTTGACAATAGAACAGTTTCGTTCCCTAGTTGTTAAAATATTGATACTAAACTTAATACGTATATGTATATAGAATTTTAATAGGTTCTGCTTGTTGCACGTCGGACTTTTCTAGCGCCTTTTCCGGGAGAGACAAAAAAAATGATTCGTAGAAAATGTTATTGGTTTAAAAATCTTTGTCGTAAAATTATTTTCAAACTTTCTTATTTTCAAAGGAACACTATGTATGTTGTTGCATAATTAAATTTCTTTCTAAATTACCTGTCGATTGGTATAACCATTCCTCATATCTAAAATTACTAATTTCAGAGCCACAGCCTGTTATTATATATATTTTGTAAGAAGTGCAAATCCATAAACCCATTGAAATAGCCATCGAAAAGATGTGGACCTGCCACATGGTTTCCAACAGTTCCTCCCCAAACATTCAAAGACCATCGATGCTGATGATCAACTTGTCTCATAATATGTGGATTTTCAGTACTCAGGTACAAAAATCGACACGAAATTGAAAATCAGTATTACTCAGTTCTTGATGTAACTGAATATAGTTGCATGATACCGTTTTTTTAGAATGCGTTGTACTGACCTCTTGCTTATGCCAGTTGTTTCACCGATGCCTTTTTGGCTCATGTTGGGATGCTCAGTTGCAGTCATACTTCCCGTTTCAATAAATCTATTGAGTACGTTTCTAAAACTTTTCTCATTCGGATGTCTTCTGTTGGGATAACGTGTCGCTAATAAACAATTTTTAACAGTCTCCCTTAATACAAAATCATCTCGACTTGTTCGTCTTTTTCGAAATTTATTATGAAATGCAGAGAATCACTTTTTCTTTTTCGGTGCATAGAAATGGAGTGAATTATGTAAATGTGTTAAATATTTCTGAAATTATTAACTTTAGGTATAGAAAATGGTTATACCAATCATAACGTAATTTTTTTTTTTTTAATTAAACACCTGTGTTCTCTGTGATCTGCCCAAAGGCAATAAACAGATATTTTTACACTTGGAGCCATGTTTAGATGGCTAGCGTTACATTGTTATCTTACATTAAAGAAACAATTATCTAATTATAACAACTTAATGTTAGTTTTAACATAAAATCCAATAATAAAAATAAAAATAATATAAAAATAAATTAACAAATTAAGATTTCAAATTAATGTTACAATTCTAGTTAATAAAAAAAATAAATAAATATGTATAATTTACATTAAAGTATTATCTATACTGTATATCTAAAGGACTGCATCGTTTTAGTCGACGTTGCGATTGACTGTTATCCAGTAGATTTACGGCATGAGGATTAGGATGAATTTCCAGTCTACTCAGGTATTTTTCGCTTAGTATTTTTGCCACTTGCTGAACATACGGCAGTTGGAGATCTTGATGAAGAGACTTATTTGTAATAAACCACGGTGCGTTGGTTATCGTTCGAATAGTTTTGGATTGAAATCTTTGCAATATTTCTATATTAGAAACACTCGCGGTTCCCCATCGTTCTACACCATACGTCCATACCGGTCGCATAAACACCTTATAAATAAGAATTTTGTTTCGTAAAGAAAGGTCAGATTTTTTTCCAATTAACCACATGAGTTTAGAGTATAGAATTCCTAGTTGCTTTCTTTTAGTAAATATATGATGTTTCCAAGTTAACGCTGATCAAGATGCATACCTAGATATTTTACAGTCTCTGCTATTGGTAGTAATTTCTTATTTAAGGTGACACTTGGGCAGGTTTCTTTGCGGAGGGTAAATGTGACATGTCGTGATTTGCTTTCATTGATTTGTATTCGCCATTTTTTACACCATAGTTGTATTTCATTAAGCGCTATTTGTAATTTTGCAGAAGCACGTTTAGCCAGTGCACTTGTTGCCATTATGGCAGTGTCATCAGCAAAAGTAGCAATAGTTGTTCCTTCTGTGTGTGGGAAATCTGACGTGTAAATAAGATAGAGAATTGGGCCTAGAACACTACCCTGTGGAACCCCAGATTGAATTGAGTACATTTCTGAGGTTTCGCTTTGGTACTTAACTATAAAATACCTTTCCGTTAAATATGATTTTAAAATTTGATAATAAGGAGCAGGTAACTTGTATTTTAATTTGTATAGTAATCCCTCATGCCAGACTTTATCAAACGCTTGACTAACGTCTAAAAAACATGCCGAACAATACTTTTTGTTTTGAAATGCTTTATTTATAGTGTCGACTATTCTGTGTACCTGTTCGATTGTAGAATGATGTTCTCGAAACCCAAATTGATGATCAGGTATGATATTTAATTTTTCTAACTGGAGCTTTAGTCTTTTCAAGAAAAGTTTTTCAAACAGTTTTGACAACGTTGGTAGCAAGTTTATAGGTCGGTATGACGATAGTTCTTCTAACGGTTTTCCTGGCTTTGGAATAAGAATAGTTATCGACACTTTCCATTGGGATGGAAAATGACCAAGTCTTAGAACAGCATTATATATGTGGGTAAGTGTAACAAGAGCTTCATCAGGCAAGTTTTTAATTACTTTTCCAGTTATAAGGTCATAACCAGGCGCTTTTCTTGTATTTAAGTCTTCTTTTATAGTTTGCTTTACTTCTGTTAGTTTTATTTGTTTTACAGGTAGTGACATTTGGTAAGGTGATTTTAAATAAGACTTTATAGTATTTTCTTCATCATATGAAATTTCTGATGCCAAAGGTTGAAAAACATTTGCAAGGTGTTTGGCAAATACTTCAACTTTTTCACTATCTGTTCTAGCCCAGGTTCTGTCAGATTTTCTTATTGGTGGTATATATTCTTGCGTTTTCTTAAACTTTGCTGTCGCTTTCCAAAGAGAATATTCTGTTGCTTGCGTTGGTGTTAATCTTTGAAGGTAGCTTCGAATTGCTTGATTTCTTTCCACCATCAACAACTTTTTAAGTTTTTTTACTGCTCTATTAAATTTTTGCTTATCTTGAGGAGCTCTTGAAACCATCCATATCTTTCTTAGTTTTCTTTTTTCAATTAATGCTATTTTTGTTGAAGTAGAGCAATTTTGTTGTTTTATGCACAACTCTTCGTTGGGAGTTGATTTCCAGGCAGTTTGTTGGATTGCTGTTATTAAATATTCTACTGCATCATCTATTTCTTTAGGAGTTTTTAGTGAAGTTTTAATGTCTATTTTTTCTTTGAGCAGTTTTCTAAACATTTCCCAGTTAGTTTTTTTTATTGACAAGATACAGTGGTTTTGATTTAATAATTATAGTTGAGTTATACGTAATTATTATTGGCGAGTGATCTGAAGACAAATCAAAGTTTTGTTCTGCTTGTAAATAATGTTCAGGTATGCCTTTGACGATACAAAAATCTATGATGTCAGGAATTTTTTTCCTATCACTCGGCCAATAAGTGGGTTTACCAGTAGACAGGACTATAAGATTGTTTTTTTCTATAGATTTTACTAATTCACGACCTTTAGGGGTTGTTAATCGTGATCCCCATCTTAAGTGCTTGGCGTTGTAATCTCCACCGGCTAGAAATCTATTTCCTAAAGTAGTGTAGAATTCTGTGAACTGTTCTTCTTTAATTGTATGTCGTGGAGGACAATACATTCCTGTAACAGTTACTGGTCCATACTTGTCTTGGATGACAACACTTGTTGCTTGAATATATTGAGTCTGAAACTTTTTTGCTTCGTAGTGTTTTATGGAGCTTTTAATAATGACAGCGCTACCGCCGTGTGCTCTTTCGTCCGGATGTTTAGTGTCATATACTTGGTAATTTTTAATTTTAAAGTAACTACGATTCGTAAAATGAGTTTCTGATATTAATGCAATATCGATATCATGAAGTTTTAAAAATGTATTTATTTCTGGCCCGTGGTTACTTAGACCATTAGCATTCCATATTACTATTTTAAGTTGTGAACTCATTAATTAAGTTTATCCAACAGTTTGGTAACAATGTTTAAGAGTGTGTCCATGCGTTGAGCCATCTGCTCAAATAACGTTTCCAATCTGAAGATTCTATCTTCTGAATCTTGGCTTTTTAAGACTGTAACTTCTGCGTTACTATTTACTTCTTCTTGCCGTTTTACAGCTGCTGCAAATGATTTTCCTTCGGAAAATTATATACCACACAACCTCGGTAGTTTGCTGGATGATTTTGTCCACAAAGAGCGCACTTTAATTCTTTGCGCTCTTTAATCGGACAGGATGTATTGCTGTGCAATCCACTACATTTTAAGCATCTCGTTTGACGTCTGCAAAAATTTTTAGTATGCCCAAGTCTTAAGCAGTTTCCACATTGGGGAATTTGTCGATTTTGACGTAATGGCTCAACTATTATTATGCAATTTTGTAGCTTTTTGATGTCGTAAATAGATTTATTGTTTTCATCTGGTTCTAAATCTACAAAAAACATTGATAAAGGTTTCTTATCGCGACTACTTTTGGCATTGTAAATATTTCTAACACGGTGTCCGTTATCAGTTATTTCATTTTTTAGCTCTTCTATGTTTATAGAGTGGTGAAGTCCTTTAATTACAGCGCGAAAGCTACGCTCGGATTTAAGTTGATAGGTGAAATATTTTACGTCATTTTTATCTAATTCTTTTACTATAGCTCGATAAACGTCTACATTATCGGTCATAAGTTTGACCTCATCTTTTCGATTAATAATTTTTAATATGTATTTATTAGCTATTAATTTATTGGAATTTAACATGGTAGTAAGGCCAGTCATGTTGTTAATACTTGCCAGAAATAATGGGGGTGGTTTCGTTTTAGCAATATTAATATTTTTAATTTCCGGAAAACTGGAAGAAGTTTCATTTTCAATTTCGGTTATATTTTCCAGAAGTTGAAATTTGTTAATAGGGTTAACAATTTGTATTCTGTTAATAATTTTTGACGTGTATTTCTTTCTGTATTTTCTGGGGAGTTTCTTTTATTTTTTTTGCCCGAAACAATTTTCCAGTCATTTTCTTGCTGGAGATTAATTTGTGTATGTAATTCACATGTAGATTCGCTATTTACAGTATCTATAACTTTGTTGATTTCATGGCTTGTTCCCGACAACGGAAGAATTAAATCGGTTTGATTTTCATTTTGTGGCGGCGTTCTTAACATTTTTAATATTATTTAGCGAGCCCGGCCGTGACCTTCCGTGAGTGCGATATCACGCGACCGATTAATACTAACGTTTTAGCATTGGTGCCGTAGTCTAACTTTATAAATATAAAGATATTTAATTACTGTACTTACAGTTTATTAAAACACTAATTGTTGTTTGCAAGGTGTAAGATAACACTGTTACACACAATCTATTACATTTACCAAACAATTATTAGTAGCACTTCGATTTATTATTATGTAAAGAACCGTCAATAGAACACAACTTTCTATTCGGAAATTTGAAACACAATCTACGTAATTTAAAAACAAACTTTAGTATTCAAAAACATATATAGTGTTATATTGAAAATAAGAATGTTATACGTTTAATGTTTGCCAAATTTATGCTACTTTTTATCAAGTAAGAGGTTAGAAATATAGCAAAGTTTGACGAGAAATCATTGAAATTCCAAAAATCTAAACATTAATAACTCAAAAACTTTTAAATTTAGGTATAAGGAGTGGTATAAACATTTTATTAAGAATTACTTCACAAAATGTAGAAATCAAAAAGTATACACGGTGTCCCATTTGAAAAAAACATTTTTTCGTTATACCGCAAAATTCGGATACCTTATGTTTGAAAATAATTTTACGACATAAAGATTTTTAAACCAATAACTTTTTGTACAAATCATTTTTTTTCTATCTCTCACGAAATAGGCGGTAGGAAAGACTGACGCACTGTTGCAGGATTCAGTATATTCGGTAATTTATTTTATCAAAAAATTTCTGAAATAAAGGTTGTCCAGTATTTAGTTTTTTATTCAGAAAAATATTTAGTTGTGTCTTGAAAAACAAAAAAACAGCAAATATCAACTTTTTATATTGATGTCCTCGTTTAGTAAAAATGTTTTTTTCTCGATTCAATGATATAAAACTTTAATAAACAATAGTAAAGCAATGTTAAGTTTGTTTTATTAGCCATTAGTCTAGAAAACTTGCTTTTAATTGTTGAAACAATTGATTCCTCCTTTGAACTGTCAAGGTAACATGAATGTGAAGTAAAAAATTACTTATTTAGTTAACGTTTATTTGCGAGTGAAATACGTTTTTGACGTAAACAAAAATGGCTCCAACAGGCTACGTATTAAAACTTTATTAATGCTGAGATAGAAAAAGGATGCAGACAGAGGTTTGCAATTTGTTTAACAATTTGTACTCCAAATTTCACATTACGCAATCAACTCTAAATGAAATTTAGTACAAATTTTAAGATAACGACTCTGTTACAGATTCACCAAAAACGAAGAAAGCTACACATAATGAAGAAAGTGAAAATGTGATATTGAGCGCCGTATAAAATCCACATGCTTCCGTTAAACAAATTGCGCGAAATTATAATACAAGCAAATCATAATCAATTCTCTATATACAAATACATCTACTACACTACTTGTAACTATCTTCTTCTTTTTAATACGTCTTCCATCCATCCCACTTCTTCTCCTCCTTCTCACAAAATCTCCAACCTTCCTCTCTCCTCTTCTCTTAGTTATATGCATTTCTTTAACATGTGTTCTATATTATCGTACACCTCCCCACATAGTCTATATCTCCTATCTTTATCTTTTTTCCTATACTTATTGTCTTGCTCTTCATTCCCACATCTAAACCTTGCTACCATTCTTTTTAATCTCAAGCTTTTTTTGCCTTTTATGTACCTTGAAATATTGTCTATCACTATATTTGTATATCTCTTATTGTAATTCTGCTCTCTTATTCTTGCTTTTGTTGCTTGTTTCTATATATCCTTATCTCTTCTTATTATTTTTTCTTTTATTTCCTTTCCTGTTTCTCTTATTTGCTCTATCTCTTCTGTTGCATAACCAACTCTTTCATAATACCTTCTTCTTTCTTCTTGTCCATATTTAGATTTTTCATTCTTTACCTCTCTCCAGCATATTTGAAGCAATGTACATTCTTCTCTTTCTTTCAGTTGTTCTTTGTAACACATTGCTCTCTTTCCCGCCTGTACTCTTATCTTTTCTAACTTCATTTCCTCTTCTACTATGTACCCTGGTGTCTCCCTTTATAATCCTAACGTCCATCTCTAGTAATTTTCTTATACTTTCTCCAATTACTCCCATTTCTTTCACCCCCATATTTCCTCCCCGTACATCATCACACTCTTTATTAAAGTTATTATTTGCAAATTTTGATAATCTAAGTGGCCAGCGAACAGTTTCTTTAATTTCTATGCAAGTATCCCCAAATGTATTATTTAGATAGCGTATCACAATTTGGTTATTATGTGCTGAAACCATATTAGTCTTGCATTTCTTGCCAGTCGTTGTAGATCCAACTTACTTTCACCCTGCAAGAGTTCTAGATAGCTTTCTCTAGTAAAATTTCTATCAAAAATAGTTGGTTTAATTAATTTGGTTTCAATTAGACCTAACCACACATTGAATCCAAATTTGCCAAATAAAATTAAATTACAATCAATATCTACACGTGATTACATTGGATTACATATCACTAAAATCTTTCGCTAACGAGTACAAATTATTAGTCAAATATTATTTTAGTTCTCTCTTAAATTGCACAATATTGTTACATTATGTGATGGTTTCAGGTAATCTGTTATAGATTTTTGTAGCTCCGTATGTCAGCGAAAATTCAAGTTTGTGATGTTGTGGCTTGGTACAACAAATTTATCTTTGATTTTTAGTATTATATGAGAGATTGTAATTATTTTTTAAAAGATTCGATTTTTGTTGTGCACCCAAATTGCACATTTGTACACATATAATAATGTAAAAGTTCATTTTGTGCTTTTTGAAAGCACCTTGACAACTTTTCACATACTTAAGATCAAACAGCAACATGATTATTCTTTTCCCAGATATTAAAATACGAGAACGTGAATTGAGTTACCCCAAACCACAACATTAAATGCCATATGCGAGTATGCCAGGGCGTAGTATGCCAACATCAAATTATCTACGCTTACATTTTGTTTAAGGTTTAGTAAAACGTAATAGACCGAATTTACTTTGCCAGCTACGTAGTCCATCGGTGACTGTCATGTTAGTAGAGACTGTAAATAAATTTCTAAGAATTTAATTGAGGAACGACATTATTTACATTTACAATTGACATTATTTTGTTGTGGTAATTTATTTTTGTATAACTGAATATTTACCGTTTTGTTGTCATTCTATCACATCGTTAATGCACTCGTTCACTTTTTGTTCAAGTTCAATAAAACTGTTTGCTGTTATTGTCGTAGATGTATCATCCACATAGATGATCAGTAAGTCAGCTTTAAAAAAAATTACAATATCATTTATGTAACAAAGAAACATATCTGGATTGAGTACCGATCCTTGTGCTGCACGTAACTCCAACTCCTGCATTACTATAACATTCTTATCTGCATCTACATACATTGTTCTGTTGAATAGGAAAGATATTATTAAATCAAACTATTTGTTTCTTATACCCATTGCATATAGCTTTTGCGCTACAAAATCTTTATTAACTAAATTAAAAGTGCTGTGTAAATCGTATAAAATAACCTCCACTAATATACATTTGCTCATCGTTACATGTAGAAATTGTACTAAATCTATAAACACAGTTTCTGTAGAACGCCCTTCTCTGTATTCATGTTGGCAGCGGTTTAATACGTACGTTAAACTCTTCGAAAAAACTCTAAGTTTGTCACATATTATCCGACATCCGTTTGAATGAGGTATATAAAATGGCACAATTTAGGACTTCTGTACAATTATTTTAAAAAACTTAAATAAAGACAATAAAAATTCAGAACTGTGCTATTTTATCAAACATGTCCGTTTTTCGAAAAAACGTTAATGATTGACACTGATCTGTACTGCAAGGGATTGTGCATGCTTAGCCCTTTTTTGTATATTGGAACTACTCCTGTAATCTTAAGAAGAATTAAACATGTAAATTAAAAATTCTGCAATTAAATCCGCCACACATTTAATAACTTTAATTTCAATATTATCTTGCCCGGCCTGTGGGCTTAGCGTCTTTAGCGATTATTTGTAATTAATTCATTTTGTTAGTAGCATCTAATACACTTAGATAAATTAAATTTAGATTATTTTCTTCAAAACATTCATGTTTAGATATTTTATTAAATTAGTAAACAGGCACTCATCGGCAAAAAAGGTAGTATGATGGACACGTTTTCCACTGCTAGTTCTCATTGGAAAAAAAGAAAGAGTTTAAAAAAATACAAGTCAAAGTGTGCAATAGGAACGAAATGTATAATCAATTATTTGGTAAAATTCTTAATTCTCCTCTATATCTATTGCACAAAATTTTTTGTTTTTTACTTAGGAGGAGCAAAAAAAACCGCTTTACACTATTATCAGACTAAGTTTCGTGCTACAAGTAAGCACTTCATCAGACCACTAAAATTTATTAAAAAGTCTAAGATAATAATACAAGATTTAAACAACTAACTAATACGCTATCTTTCTAGCGTAAAAGAACATACACAAATAGGTTACAGTCAGTGTTGTAAATAGATAATTTTTACATTATACAGTTACAGATAATTTTTTTTTCTTGCAAGAATTATCTAGTATTAGATAATAGATGAACTGTTCAAACTTTATATAGATAACAGATAATAGATGAAATAATCTAGGTAGTAATAACGATAGATGGAGTTCATTTGAAGAACTACTATGGAATGTGCGAAATAACTGAAGAAAAACATACATATTGTAACTTGAATTTTACGGGACACTGATGGATTTTTTATAAATTTTATTTAAATAATTTAAATAAAAAATTATATATATATACAGATACATATAACTTATATATTTTTGATTGTATCTAGATATATATAAATAGATAAAAAATATGAATCTAGATTTCTATATAAATTTATATAGATAATTTACAACACTGGTTACAGTGGCACTATCCAACAAGCCATGAACACGAGCAACTACGTTATGACATATTTACGAAATAATCACATAAATATAAAACATGAAAATATCAATCTATTAAATTTAAAAATTACAAGGAACATGAAACGTTCAACAAACACTTAACAAATAATGTAGGTATAATAAAATATTATTGAATGTCAAAGCAAAAGAAAATAATAATTAAGAAGATAAACTAGAATAATTGAACAGGAATTGAATTACCTACATAGTTATCTCACAATTATTGAAATTAAATTATTATATATACTACTTAGATTATTAGTATCATTATTGAAGTTGATATATATTTTATGTATGTTGATGTGTATCATTTTAGAAACTAAACTTTTTTGTCACTTTTAGCACAAAACGTAGTCTTATAAATAGTATAAAGTGGTTTTCCTTGCCTCTCCTAAGTGAAGAACAAAAAATGTTGTGCAATAATCAATTATATATACTTATATATATGTTTGTTTTGCGTAAAGTCAAAAGTCTTAAGGGGGAAAGGGTTTTAACACTCTAACCCATCCTTGGCTATGCCACTTTGTATAACCAAGCATTTCTAGCCGATTAAGGTATGCTAAAATATTGTATAGGTTTGCATTTTTGTAATTAATTTCAGCAAGGTTGAAAAAAGCGCTATCATTAATTATAAATACATACAAAATTTCAAAATTTTAGTCCAAAAACATATAAAATTATAAGCTGTTACATGTCCGCTAAGTCACCCGGTATATTAAATTTAATTCTCAATTATGGTAATTTGTCTTTTAATTTGAACGTGTTTGTTGTTAAAATAAATAAATATAAATAAAAAACGAAAACTATAAATAATATGGTACTGGTACGAAGAAAAAGCATTGTTTGCATTATTTTTATACACGATTTCTTAGAAAAACTTTTGCGTAAACAAAATCTAATACATACTACGAATCATACGTGTACTATTAGGTATTGATAGTGCATTTTCAATTGTATTCAATATTGTATATAGTGATGTATTAATCAATAATTTTATAATTTTGATTTTAAAGCATTAACTTTTAAAGTAGCAGTAAAGAACGTTACAACACAAAAAAAATCTGTATAAAGAGAAAAACGACCACTTAGAAGATCACTAACAAAAAAAGGATAAACCTTACTGTGTCTTTCCTAAACTTATTTATTATTTGTGTAATTTGGTTAATAAAATTAGTAAATTTATATCTCTTATTTGCTATTTGAGTCAATAGTTGAACAAACAATTGTAACAAATCGTATTTAATAATCGGTTAATTGATGTTTACATTGTATGAAATTTCTATGCATGTTTCACTTTTTATTTGAACGATCACTGGTTACAAATTATTTATAGAGACTCAAAACAAAATTTAATAATTTAATTTAAAATTTAAATTAAATACGTTGCTTTTTGGAGACCAATGCATTCTGGAAATAGTATTAGATTTCCTAGACTATTCTTTCTGCCTCGGTTATTTTTTTAGTAGTAATTGTTTTAGTCTAAAATTGTGTTTGATTAATCTTTAGTTGTGTTTTTAAATATTAATGTAAAACTATTATAATCGTACCATTCCATCGTAGTACTTCAAAAATGTTTCAATAATGTATCTTGTTTGTTTACTTTTTTTAAAGGACTTTAATACACAAACTCTTTTAAAAAGGTGATTGTGACTTGAATTATTAAGTCTTAAAAATAGTAACACGTAAATGATATGAAATATCTGTTCTCTGTGAAAGACGGTGCAAAAATGCGATAACACGTGACTGCGTGTAATACGCGCGATCCGGAGTTCTACAGTCAGTCTCAAACTCCGGGTTGTTGAGTTACCCCACAAAATAACGAGAATTAGTACTTTTTCTTTCTTTCCATCCGCGTAATTATCGTATCGTATTACTAAATGGGTTTACAAACGTAAGTAATCGAATGAATAAAAAAAATTGACGCGTGTGTAAGTGTTAAACCGTTTAATATAAAAAAAGCAAAACAGCGGTAGGGTAGCGTAACAGGTGAATTTTCGATTAGGCAGGAAACTAAATAATAAATATACAACTCGACTTCAACCTGTTGAATTGAGGGGGTTTCTGAAACGAGAGAAACGCCAGGTGGTACATGTAGAAAAAGAGAAAAATCTAATTACGAAGAAAGTAATCCGGGAATTGAGATAAACTCAGTTAAAACGGAACCTCAAATTGTCTAATTTGTTTATTCGTTGGTTCAGGTTGAAAATTGAATCCCTTTCTTAAAATCATCCCTTACGTAATCTACAAATTGGCAGTTGATGCACGTACGAAACGGATTTCTCTATATTCTTAAAACCGGAAAATATTCCAATATGTGCTTATATATTTCTTTGAGTAATAAGTAAAATAGTTCCTTACTATAATAATTGAATTTGAATATTTTTTTTTGTTAAAAACACATCGATTTTGTTAGAAGTGATGTTGCGGTTGTACTTAACTAGGAGTACAAGAATAGGGTAAGATACACTCGATCGGGGTGCGTATTGAATTTTAAATGAGGTGCAGTTTTAAAACCGAGACACAATTAATGTCATTTTTATAACACAATTTTCTCTTTTACAACACAATTAAGTTTATCTTTTATACATAAAATTTGTAAAAGAAAAAACTAAATAAAATATTTTATTTATTAGGAAGAAAAATGACACTTAATAATAAATATTATTAAGAATTACCTACAGTGCTTTAAACTTTCTTTTTCTATAATTAAGCTTTATTAAAGTTTATCTGTCAACTATTGCTTGTAAAGTTTTGAATATTTTCTTATTTATTTTGTAGTTATTTTTTACTATTCTAAAAAATAATAAAACGTGTTAGCAATTTTTAATAAAAATACGTGTATAAACGCAGTAACGTAAAAGTAATGTAAGTTAAAATATTTTTAAAATGAAGGTTTGTCAAATACATGCCTGCAAAAACAGAAAAAATATTGGAATAAGTCTAATAAATTTATAGAAATATTCTACAAAGTTGGTTACGTTGAATATGAGTGTCTTAGTAAAATTTAACATTTTGTTTTACAATAAAAACATTTTTAAAACATTATTTTAAGTATCAAAAATGTCTTATAAGTACTTGAGTTTACCATATACATAGTCAATAAAAGCTTCCGTGGAGTACATCTAACTTAGATAAGCATTTTAATAGTTTTTAGGTAATGCTTTAGGCAATTTAAAAATGTTTTTTATTACAAATTTTTTTTTTATTTTTGAAACTAGTTTACTGTTTAAAAATATTTATATGCACACATGTAGTACATTAACGCAATTAAACTTATATGTAAGTGCTGCTAATTGTTATGAAATGCTTAAACATGATGGTTGTTTTATGTGATCGTGTGTAATTTAGAGTTGTTGCACATTATTTTGAAACAGACAAACGAAGTAGGTTAAAATTTGATACTTTAAATATTCTGATGCACATAAAACAAAAAAGTAGTTCAAAAGATGTTTTGTTGATATTTGAATGATTTGGAAGACGTAGAAATTTTACGATGTAAGTATTAGAATTAACTATAATAGTGCATACAATATGCACAATAAAGTATAGAATTGTTACATTGTTTAAAAGATTTTCAGTATTGGCTTTCCATAAGCAAAAAAAAAAACATATTAACAAATGTGTTTTGATTAGAATTCTTGGTAGAATTGTCACAGAAAAATTAAAAATTAACATACGTATACATGAACACACAAAATATCCAATATAAAATTAAAATACCGTCGTCTATGCATTGCTTTATTTAAAATATTATTACGATTTATTTTTCATTTGACGGTCATTTTATTCTTTATTATTTCTAAAAATTAAATAAACAAAAACGTGTTTGAAGTGCATGCGCTGTGTAACCAAAATTATATAAAAAATTAAAAGGAATACTATATTCGCCGATTTATAAACAAAATATAAATTGATGTACCTACATTGTTAAAACGCCACAGTGACTTGAAAACTGTTCATGAGAGAACTGCTAAAGTACTATATTTACGTCTTAAATGCATTATTTTAATAATTTAACTCAATGATATTCTACTAAAATGTACATCATTTAGTAGTTTCTGGTACATAGCATAAATATATTGGAAAATGGCATACAAAATTAAAAATACTTAAAAAACACTATTTATTCGCTAACGAGTTATGGTAATGAAGAAAAAAAAATTTCATTTTGTGACGGTAGCTACAAATAGATCATATTTTAATTCAATTTAAATTGTAGGGAGATTTTATCATTCTATTCAGTTCAACTCATAACTATGTTTGTTTTTTTTATAAATCATATATTTAAATGTGTTTTTACATTTATACTGTAACGAATTTTAAAACTAATTTATTTATAACGAAATATTTACACGTTTCTTAACTACACGTAACTAATTAAATCTAACGATATTTAAGAAAAACACTAATTTATATATTACAATCACTCGAAAAATAATGTCCGCATATAACTTCTGTTTATCTGAAACTGACACTTATTTACATTACAGGCACGTACGTTTGAACTCCGCTATATTTATCTCAAACACACGCGTTAATCATTTATTAAAACATCTTATGAATACTTCCCACTGACCCATGATATATTTGAACGGCTTTTATACGTTTTCGCTATGTTTCAATAATTTTCTACATCTTTTGGTGAACGTTTTGGAAGCTGACAATAAGTTCTCGAAGCTGACAAAAACTTCGCGAACGTTTTAATACATTACTTAATTTAGTGTTGTTCTATGTTAGAAAATCAATCTCTATAGATTCTTTGACGAATGCAATACAGATCAAAATTATTATAATACCACGTGAACACATTCAAAAATATGAAAAAAACATATGTTTGAAAGTGACGAGATTTTGAAGTATCTATGCTTTCATAAAACATGTCATTACCCGCGTAATTTAAATTAGCCGTATTATTAAGTTCGTGAAAGACAACTATGGAACTCTATTAACGATTTAAATTATTTTTTGAATTATTTGTCCCTTTTGTATTTTGAATTTAGTTTGTTCAATAAATAAAAAAAAATGAAATAAAGCTACAAGAAATAAACACTAACGGACAACTGCAAACAAAAAAACAAATTACGCAGCTATCTGCGAGTTTATCATGCGTTTTAAAAAACAAAGACTATGTTACCTTAGAATTGAACTACTTGGTTCTAAAAACATTACACTGTAATAGTATTGGATAGTTTTTAATGCCAATATTTAAAGTAACATTGAATATTTATTTTCCAAACAATATCCGTTTTTTAAAGAAAATAAAATACATTTCGACATGTTTAAATGTTTAAAGACAACTTGTAAATAATTAACTACATGATCAAAAATAAAATTTTATAAACTAAGTAAGAAATATTCAAATCTGCTTCAAAGAAAAAAACTTTTACTACTGTAGACAAAAATGTTTTAACAAATAATTTTGGTGTTGCCGCTACTGAATACTTCTTTAGAAAAGAAAAATAAGCCAATTATCTACTAAATATCTTTTATTCATTCATCGTAATAGAAAGCTAGTATATAAGTAATGGCAATCGATAGATAAACTTGCGATGTACAACACAGCTTACCAGACCTATAAAATATTTGGAGCATGTGGATCATACCGCTTTGTTTTTATTGATTTGATTAATCAAAAAGTAAATCTGGTGACTGCTGTGATACCATGAACTATAATTTTATGTGCTGTGCTTACCACTTCATGGCTTCAAACAAATATTAATGCGGAGTTTAATAATAAAGCATAACAGTAGCAATGAATAATATTTCGCAAGTTGGCGCAGAATTAGAAAGTAATGAAAATAACGGTGGTTAAGTACTTTTGGTTGTTTTTTTTAAGTCATATAAGCAAGGGGATTACAGAAAGCTTGTGACCGAATTATTATATACAATCACGGATAATGTTATCAGTCGGGTAATGATCGTATCGTACTACATAAAAAAAAAATTAAATCATCATATTTACGGTTTATGTTATCAATTTCTTTCTTAGGTTTGCTTCTATACATAAACAATAATCTATTTTGCATAAATTTTTAACAGAATTTTTACAATACGCTTGCTTAGAGTCAAAAATTCATTGTCACCTAAAAATATTTGTTTTGCATATTTAGTTTTATTTTTGCAGTATTATTTATTTATTCAAGCATTTGGAAACAAGTGGGATTCTAAAAATAACACTTTATTTAACTACGTTTTATGTGATAACGTTATTTTGTATTAATTTTTATTTTTAGTGTCAGCAAAACAGTGAATTAAACATCATAACGTTATCTTTTATTTTTTTTAATTAACGGTGTCATCAGTTCAATGCTACAAGTTGTTGGTAATTTTCAATTTATTTGACTCGAAATTTATAATTTGTTTGAATTCCTATTCTTAAACATGAAAACTGCATTTTGTAAAACAAAATAATGCACAAATATAAAGTTTTTATTTTTTTATTCAAAAATTGCATTAATAAACTACCAACAAAAATTATCATCAGTATGCAGTGTAATAATGTACTTTTAATAAAATAGATGCCTGAATAAGTGCGCACTTAGCTGCACGAAACGTGCGTATTGAATGATTATTCTATATTCTATTCAAATAGTACTCGTAAACAATAAACTAACATCAAATGATACTAAAAGTTCAGTTTCTGTTAGTATAATGTTTTTTCATCTTTTCAATACACTTAATTACACTAAATACCTGACATAATGCGTCGCATAGCGTTACCAGTTTTATATATCTTACGTAAACATTTTAAGGAGTACTAGATTAGATACTGTCATCGAATTTAGATATGAGTCCGTGATAACCCTATTACAACTTGATAAAATTTTCTTTATTTGGGTAATTGTTTTAGTAAGAGAAGTTTTAATAACTCTTAGATAAAAACCATAATATAACACTTTATTGTTTTTATCTGCTTTGAAATAAAAACTTTTTTTCCTGTTTCGCGATCTTGTTGTTTACGAAAATAACATTTAAACGCTTTCTGAACGTTTTCTGAAATTTAAATTTTACTCACATGTCTAGATTTTGTACGTAAGTTTATTAAATTTCAAGTTATATTTCAAACCATTGTTTAACAAATCTTTCTTTTTTTTAAGAGACAGAAGATTCATTAACCACAAAATTTTATTTTGTAGAATAACTTAATAAACTTTTTGTTCCCGTCGACAAAAAAACTTTAATAGTAATATTTTCTATTTTGCACGTTTGAGAAAACTTTAATAATACGTTTTATAGTAATATTTAACAGTAAGATAATTTCTATAAAATAATCTCAAATTTTGTATGTATCAAAATTTTGATAACTACTTGATTTTTTTATGTTAGTGTCTTCCTTATCTTATTTTACTATTTACTTTTGATTTAACAACATTTCTATATAAGGTATTTTTGTTAATACGTTTTACCAAAGGTTTTACTACACATAATTCCACTTAAAGCATTAATAATGTTTTCAACTTTATTAACATTACTAAAATATACATATTCTAGTAACTACAGTACTGGCCATACGTGCACTACTAATTAAATACGAAAAATTTTATTACTATAAAGATTTGTTACCGAATCGGCTGGCGCCGATTTGGTCTTTTGGTTTAAAGAATCTTACATACTGTTTTTTCTACATGTAAGTTATTTTTTGATCTGTATATTTTTGCAAAAACTAAAACATAAAGAGTGCAGTTTTTCAAATTTTTCAATCCTAACTTTTAGACAAATACAGCTGAATGTATCACATTGCGAACCATTGCCGCTTGAGACGCACGACGTTGTTTTGAAAGCGACAACAGTTATTTACGCCTGAATTACACAATTTTTTTACAGTTTGATAAATAGCAGGAACAAGCTAGGATGTTATTTGGTCGCTAGTTGTTTCTGCATGTCTCAATTAACAACGTGTGGGAATGAAAGTACTTAAGTGTTGAACAAAAAACGTTACTTGCTGATGTTAGATGAGAATTGACTAAGCTAACTTTCTAAAGCTGCAGATAATAACTAAAATTACAATCGTGTTTAGCTCGTTTGAACTGTATGTTCAAAAAATATTCTCGAATAATTAATTCTCAGTTGCTTATACAAAAATGCATTTCGAACCACATTTTTTTAGATATGTTATTGTAGTCAGATAAAACTAGTTTAACCAAAATCTTTAAACAATCTAAAAGCATTTGTCACCAACAACAATTTTTTGTTATGGTAAGGTGTGGTACCCTGAATGAGTAGTCTTGAGAATCTTAGTGTGGTTTGTATAGCATTATTTAAATTGCGATGTCACAATTATGTAAATAATAACATAAATATTTGTTGTTTATTGAGATCACTATCAACTAGTGTTAGTTTGTTATAAACAATTATTATACTAATAACATATAATGTTTTTGTTCAGTACAATCCCAGAACATTATAAAATTACTCGCTGCAATCTATTTCGGTTTACACGCCTTTGGTTTAAGCAACTTTGTATTCTCTAATACACAGAGTATTTACGCGTCGTGCTCAAATTCAAAAATCGTATTTCCTTTAGATAAAGATTTGATAAAAATTTAATTCTGTTCCGGGTACTCATGCGATGCAAACGGTGCGACAGAATTGTCAAGTACCAATCGAAGTAAACTATCGCCTTTGGCGAATTTGATTATTGGAATTTGCCCTTCATTATTTTATTTGACGCCAGTTGATTACTGGTAAGCAACTCGCTTTTTTACTTTTTTTTTTTGAACAAACGCACGACTCATAAATTTTTCTTGCAGGCTTCACCCCTTTCCTATCATACAAGCCTTTTACGAAAATATAAATATTGAGATGATCAGACACCGTTTGACTTTTGAGTGAAGATAAGTGTAAACGGTAGTGGAAGCTCAACCGCTGGCAGTGGACGCCACTGAAGTGAATAATCAATTACAACGCTGCTACTTCAGCACACTGTTAAACACGAATTTATATCTAAGTAACGAGAATAGGTAACTTAATTTAAGATAACATATGTGTAATTTAACCAATGACAGGAAGACAAACCATTAGGTTTCATATTTCTTTTAATTTTATAATTATATCTTTAGTAAAGTGGGAAAGAGTTCTTTTACTATTATTATTACTATTTTTTTAATATCCATCAATGTTAACTAATCTATATAGTAGAATTCATCCGTTCCAGTTCGGGCATAGTTGGATGACACCCAACGATTGTTAGGGTGATTAAATTAACTGTCCATACTTTTATCTAATAAGAATAAGCTCTAACAGTTCTTAAATAATAAATATATTAAATAAATGTGGTTCAAATGGAAATCATATACATATATAATATATACTTTGTTAAAATTTAAATACGATTAATCAAGTTAGACAGAAGTGTGACTGAATACGTTTTACTACTAGTTTACATCGTAACATGCACTATAAGTCATGAACTTTTTGTTGTATGTGACAAACAGCCTTTGAAATTTGAGGATAACTTACTACTAGTTTTTCTGAACTATTTTGCGTGAAAAATGGTTTCTAATGTCTATCGTTGTATTGCAAGCATGTAGTTTGTATTTGAATCAATACAATACTGCACTTATACATTGTATAATAATGTCAAAAAAATATGTTTGAGTTTACTTAATCTTTCACTAATCATGAATCAATTTTTGTTTTTACTTTCCTATAGTACAACGATCGCAATTTTTTTTTCAAAAAATTATTTTTGCATAATTTTACGTTTCAAGCTCTCCTGAGTTTTTACAAAAAAAGTTTCGGTTTCTGTGTGTGTATCTATGTGTCTGTGTGTGTGTGTGTGTGTGTGTGTAACGATGTACCCACGATATCTCACGAACCAAAATTCCTAGTAACTTGATATTGGGTATGAAGCTGACTTTTCATATTCTCTCGGTTTTATCAAAAGATGGGCTTGATAAAGAAACCGAAAGTGGGTGAGATAATCTTCCTAACAATTTATTCAAATAAAAAAAATTTCCAACATTAACAGTTTATTAGATATTTGATTTATAATATAAAGTGAATTCCATATATAATTTAGGTTCGAATCCTACATGCAACAATTTTTTTTAGAAGAAATAAATAAATAAATTTTAGTTCTTGAATGACATTTGTTGTTTGTATTTATTAGAATAGCGTTGAACATTAGCTATTTTATTAGTTTTTAATTAAAGCGGCGGTGAATTTTACAAACTTTTAGAAGTGGCAGTAACGGATTTGAACCACGGACCTTTCATCCGTCGGTGTAATGCAGCATAATGGGAGATTTTGGGAAGACCATTAGATACACTACACCACGGCCGATTGCTTGTAAATTGCTTAGTTAAAGTATCACATTCGTACGTTTTTTAATGTTTGAAATTTCAATAAATAAATACTTGTTTTATGTTAAAATAAATATGGCTTGTCGTTTTTTTAACTTATGGAACAAAATTATAGAAAACTTGTAAAGTTAAAAACATATGTACGACATTGCAATTTTTCCGCATATAGCTGTGATTGTTTAAGCACTGAAAAAACAATTAGAAGCATAATAAATAAAGAGAATACGTTTTACTTATAAATTTAATGTTTTTTAGGAATTAAGTTTGAAGACATTCTAATAAGTAATTGTATTAGAAGTCAATACAAACGTGTACATATCACTTCAAAGTGGTTTTATGACAACATAGTTTTTAAAAAAATATGTAGACATTCCTTCATCATTCCTAATAGAAAATTCGTGTGGTGACCACACCAGTTTTTTTTAAATCAATTATTACTATAACAAATTTCAATAAAGTAAAAGAAACTGCCATCAATTTTAATTTTTCGCGATTGTAAACCAGTTTGACAGTTTTTACGCACTTGTCAACATGAACGTCAAACTATTTTTTAGAACTTTTGAGAATTTGGGTGCCTCGTAGTCTCTGTTCGAGCAATAAAATGTTGTCTTCAACTCGTTTCTGTCTAAATTAGGCGTCCAATTTACACAAGATCTCGTTAAATTAATAACTATTTTGCTTAGTTTAGGCATCTATTGTATTTATATCAGTATAATTTATTAATAAAAACTTATTTAGTAACTATTTACCAAAAATCAAAATTTTGTATAAGAGTAACAATCAAAATTAATAAGTAATTATCAAAAAAATTACAAAAATAGTTATAACACAAATAATTAAAAATGCGTATGGTTTTGAAATCATCTTTGAAAACATTATGAATGTCAATAGCGTTTAGTAGGAAATGTACAATATGATTATTTGCAACTGACAATTCCAACCTAATTTTTAAAGATTCTATGAAATTAACCGTGAACCATTAAAACAGAACTAGACAAAAATGATTAAAAAAAGAAATTCAATAATTCTTTTTTTATATTGCTATGTAAAAAGTGTGTTAAATAATTAAACTAAAAAAATTAATAAAAAATGAAGAATAAATAGAAAATTATATATTATTAGAACAGTAAAACTAAGAACTAAGAAAGTCAATCTTACAAGTTTTTTTAAATTTTTATTTGATGATTATTAAATGATTAAATTAAAAAATGAATTGAATTTTTCAACGATTCTAACTGTATCATATTGGCATGTATTTTAGTTTTATATATAAAGTATTCCGACGTTACAGCTACTGGGAATTTGTTTGGTAATGATATTACTCTAGTTGAACATTTTAGTTAAAAAGTTTAGATTAATTTATCCAATGTGTCGTATTGATTTTGAAATTTTCTCGATAGAGATAGCGATATTACGTCTTGATTGTGAAGCACTTAGCTCATGAATACGGAACAGGCCGGGAAGTGACGTTGAGTGGACTGTGATATTGCTTCGACTTAAGATGCTGCGCTCTCCTAGGATACCAACAGGGGTGACTCGTACTTTCGATTCGTTGAAATCGTTTATAAATAAGTTCAAACTACATGTACACCTGTTGATTTTAATTAAAAAATTGCCATATGACACCGTTAATTCACCCGCGTTTTTAAATACTTCAAATACTTGAGTAAAGAGAAAATATCTGACGAGCCGTTCCTAATTTTCTCGTTCGTTGTTCTATAATATTAAGTTTGAAGAAGACGTGATAATTTCTGCTGATGACATCAATTTTCGCCTTCACTAGTAACAAAACTGCCCCATTTTAAAGGAATGTCAACGAATATTTTCTAGTGTGGGTTTTTGATCCTTGTAGAATTGTTCAAGGATTAAACGTAAGAAGCTTTGTCGTTGTTTGGTCACGTATTTGGTATTTGCTACTTATATTTCTATTTTACGACAAAACGTTTTGTTAAGGGACGGGGGTATATTTTAGATCTATTGACGCCACCGAGCAAAAAAAAAACCAGCGAAATACATTAAATTTAATGGAAACGCATGGATTTACGTTTAATCTGATTATATTTATTAGATAGTACCATTAGGACGGGGTTGTTTGTTAGAAAGGGGGTTTTACTAGCGACATTCGTCAAATTGTCACGACACAATTATTAATGGGCGGCTATTCGATTTTATGCATCTTTCTCTTTCTGTCCCTCTTTTAGACTTTTTGTTGATGATAGGGAAATACATTAACATGTAGCCCTACACAATGTCGACCTAGTCATTACACGCCATGAAAGCCGGCGTTAAAATACATTACACAAGTCTTTTAGGGAGCATTTATTATAAAACGTTTTAGACTACATTACCCTGAATTTTGTAATAATAACTTACGCTAAAAGGAATACAAATATTACAAATAAAATATTTTTTTTATTGTTTTAGGAATGTCCGATATGAAGAATTCGGATTGCAAAAGCAAAAAAGTAGTATGGACGAAGGGGGCGATTACCCAAGTTCGCCAGATAGTCTCCCGGAGCCCGAGCGTCCTCCACTTCGACACATCGACAAATACATTCGACCCGAATGTCCTTGTCTTAGCAAAAGAGTAACAGTAGCGGTGCTTACTTGTATAGGATTTATTATTATGTTTGGTATGCGTTGTAACATGGGAATGGCCAAAGTGAAAATGGAAGAAGGGGTTAGTAATTGCCATGAATTTATATAAAATTTATAAATTTAAACCGTATTGAATGATTACGATTGGCGCTAGTTTGACGGATTGCCGTCTGGGACTTTATTGTGCAATTTTACCCTTAACGGAAACGGATGTACTTCGGCTCTCCTAAAAGGGTGTCTGAATGCAAGCGAACTCACAACAATACACTGTTATTACTAAAGAAAAAAATATTTTTGCGCTTTTCAAATTATTAACGAATGCTTTTATTACAGAAAGCTAAAATGAAGTGGTCGGTTACTACAAGTTCTGCAGTAGATTCATCAATTTTCTGGGGATATTTTATAACTCAAATACCCGGAGGTTTTTTAGCTGCTAAATATCCGCCAAATAGGTTATTTGGTGCAGCTATTGGATGTTCTTCTTTACTTCACTTTTTCGTTCCTAGTGCCATGGAACTTCAAAATGCTGGTTTAGCCATTACTATTAGAGTAATGCAAGGACTCGTAGAGGTAATTGTCGTATTCACCATAACATTCTTTTCGTTTTATTAATTTTTTAGTAATCGATTTTAATCAAGGAATGTTTGCTACAAATAAATGCATAATATAATTAATTACCTATAAATATACTCTTATACTAATAAATGAAGAATTTTTTTAATGATTTGAATATTTTCTTTAAATTAAAGTTGTCTAAAATTTTTATGTGTTATTTGTTTTTATTGGCTAATTAATGGAAACATAAAAGTTTTTCTACATTTCAATTGAATCATGTTTAAAATAATTTAAAATAAACGATTTTAACAATAAACTTAAATTTTTCTGTATAATAATTTAAAAAATTTAAACAACAAAAGGTTTCATAATTATAATTCATTTTTTGTTTATTCTGCATTTTATTAATGTCTACTATTTATTTTTTGATTATTTACCGTAGCTCTTGTAACAATTTATTTACTACTGTTGTATTTAATATTGCTACTTTTATTATTACTAATGTTATTCTTATTTTTGTTTTTTACTGCTGGTATTTTAGCCTTAGGTTGAAAGTTCTTCTTGAAGTACCTAGATAATTAGCGTATAGCGTTTCTAGTTTCTAAAATAGCTTGTTTATATATTATACATATAGATTTTTTGACAAATATTAAAGCAGTTTGAGTTTTTAGTACTTTCCATATTCTTTTGTTGTTTTCGTGTAGTTGATTATATGATGATTTTTTTGTTCTATGTGATAAATTTTTAATTAGATTACTAATTAAACTCACACAGATTATGATAATTGACTTTTCTTTAATTATAGTAAAAAATGTTACATACATACATATTTTTTTTTAACATAAAACTACAACTTGTTGTTAAGCAATTTATTTACATTTAAATCTTTATAAATTTCCGTATTACCTGCCAACTTTTTAAACAAAACGAATTATATAAAACTAAATTTAACACACCCCTTCAATCAACAACAAATTTTTTTTTAATTACTGATTGACAGCTTGAATGAAAATAATAAACGTTAGTTTGCCTAATGGCTTAGTTAACAAATATTATTATCTGTACTAACATATTCAATTCTAAATTCTTTCTTGAGAAATAAATCTTTTATGAAATGATAACGTATATCTGTGTTTACATCTTTTTGAGTTTCCAAAATTTTTAATCATGGAAATAGCACTTAAATTGTCCACTGTAAGAATTGTTTCTGTTCTTAATACTAGCTGTTAAACAATACGTTTTAGATTTATTATTTCTTGAACGGCTGCTCTTGCCGAGATATATTCAGCTTCCATTGAGGATAAAGCAACACAATTTTGCTTTTTGAAATGCCACATCACTGTATTTCTCGCGTAAAAACCTACAAACCCACTAACACTTTATCGTCACTGTTTATCATTAGCTCAATTGTCATCACTAAACCCTTCCAATTTATTATGGTATTTCTGGTTTCTTTATTATTTTCCCTGATCTAGTCACTCTTACTTCTTCTGCAACACTTTCACCTTCTGTTGTCTAGTTTCATTTAACATTTCTACTTCTACATCTTTTTCTGGTATCTTTTGTGTCGTTTTTAGATTATCGTTTCCATTGTTTGGCAAAATAAGTGCACTTCCTTGACTATTTGTATTTTGTAATTTTTCTTTATATTCCATTTCATTTTCTTCAAATCTTACATCTCTAAATTTTATAATTTTTTTTTCATTAAGCACACAAAGTCGATAACCACCCCTGCAATATTCAACAATAACTGTACGTTTAAGTCTTAAATCCAATTTACCTTACATTGGTACTATGCTTGTCCATGCTCTACACCCAAACACTCGAAGTTTCGACAAATCATTCCTGCCATTCCAAATATAAGATGGAGTTTGTCCTTTCTCTAGTGCTGACGTTGGCGTTCTATTAATCTTGTAAACGCTAGCTTTAACCGCTTTACCCCGTAAAACTTTAGGAATGGCTGATTCTACTACTCTATTCAATAATGTTAAATTCATCCGTTCAGATTTTTCATTTTGTTGCTGACTATAACTCATTGTGTATTCTAACTGTTTAAAAACAAACAAAAGTTTCTAAAATTATTTAAAGTTACTTCTCCTGCATTGTCTAATCTTATGCTTTTTACCTTTACTCCATGTTGTCTTTCCGTTTCAACTATATAATCTTTTAAATCTTCTTCAGCTTCATTTTTATTTTTAACAACCTTACTACTAAAAAGTGTGAAAAACCGTCTATTATTACTTGAAAATATTTCTCATCATATATGCTTTGAGGAGTAATGGGACTACTTATGTCACTGTGTATTAACTGACCTATCTATGTGGTTAATTTTTCTGCTTTGTGAAACAGTAATCTAGTAGCTTTTGCTTCTGAGCAAACGTTGCCAGTGCTATTTGGAACAGGTAGACCCAACTGTCTGAATAAATTATAGCTTGAATTATCAAATTTTAGAATATAAAGACCATTCAAGTTTCTACAAATAAGTCTAAAATTCTTACCGCATATTGATGTTTTATCTTTTCCAACTATTATTTGGTGACCTTTTGATGTTACTGCTGCCGCTGAGAGCAAGTTACGTTTAATACCTTGCACAATTACTGCTTCGATTACCATTTTCTTTCCTTGACATTTTACTTTTAAAATACCTTTCTTTTGAGCTTGCAAAATTTGTCCATTTGCTATATGTATACTAATAATATAATCGAGTTCTTCTATTTTTGTCATATATTTTTTTATGTTGGGCGTCACAAAGTGATTACTTGCACCGCTGTCTAACACAAATACATTAGTGTCTATGATATCCTTTTGATTCTATATATTAGCTGCAACCAGTACTATTTCTTTTTCTTCTGCTATATTTACATGTTGTTCTCTTACTTGAAAATTCTGATACCTTCTCCTATTTCCTCCATACCTATATCCACTTCGTCTATGAAATTTGTTCTGGGTAGTTTTCTTAAGACAATGTGCTTTAAAATGATTTTTATTTCCACAAATAAAACAACCCGTAGATTCTTTTAAGCTGTAATCACCACTGAAATTTAGATTTTCTTTTACTTGTTTTGATTTTAATTTTAATTCTTCGTCGAGCAATCTCGCCTTGACAAAATCCATTTTGAGGTCCTTATAGACTCTAGGGCAGTAATAACTGTATTATACCTTGTTGGAAGTGACAGCAATAGATACCTAGTCAGAATCATCAATTGTTGATCTTAAATCTTGTAAATCTCTTATTATGGTGTCAAAATTTAAAAAATGATCAAAACTTTGATTACTACCTGATTTGAGGTTAAACAATTTTTTCCGTAATGTAAGCTTTGTAAACTAACTATTTCTTACAAAAAAATCTTTAAGCGCTTTCATCTGTTCTTTCGCAGTTTTGCAATCCTGAATAATATCCAGCTGCTTGTCTGACACACCATGTATAATAAATGATTGTTCTCTTGTATCATGAACAAGAAACTCTTTTTTTTTATTTTCTTCTATTGGCGGATCCGCTTTAATTACCTTACTACACTGTTCCTTTCGTAATATAGCAGTTATGCGAAATTTCCAATTATCATAGTTGTTTGCGCTTAACATGGGCACATTTGTTTACACATTTAACCTTGTTATTATTTAACGACGTTTCTTTTACACGCAAAAACTTAACTATTTACAACGTTCTGTTTTTTTTCGAAAAAACCGGCGACAACTGGGCTCTTCAATAAACCAATATAGACTAAACCACATGAATAAGATGCCGGATGATGATGAGCCAAAGCATGTAGATATCTGTCTGTATGTATGGGTTTGCAATAAACAGAATGGCCTAAAACTCCGTTAGGTTTACAAGTCACAAGAACGTCGAGAAATAGAAGAGAACCATTTTTTAAATTTTCATGGTGAATTTAATATCAGGGTGTTGTTTGTTTAGATGCTCAAAAACCTAGACAATTTAAGACGACTATGAGACAAAACAATAAAGGTTTTATTAAAATACTTAAACCAGACTTTAATATCAATTATTCTAAAGCAACCGTTTTAAAAGATTGTATAAAAATGTTAGCTACAACAGGAGATAACGAAAAACTCATAGCGGCGTCCGACACTTGTCCGTAAAACTTGTTAGCAAATTAAAAGTAAATGATTGATAAACACTTATCAATAAAAGGAACCAAACTCAGAAACAGAATTTTCTCGATGATAATAAGAGAATCCTTAATTGGAACTTTGATAAAAAATGAAGGGATATCAAAACTTACAAAAAGATCCTGGGTATCAAACTTTATAAATTTCAAACCTTGAATGAAATGATAAGAGTTGAGAATGTAAGAAAGAGTTTGAAAAGAATGTTGGACAAAAACGTGGCTAGCTTGTAAGTAGGAGATTGGATAATACTGATGATAGGTCTAAAAGGTATACCTTGTTTGTGGACTATAGCATGTCCGTACAGACAAAGTGATTTAAAAGCTGAGGGGGTAAGATGACGTTTGGTGTCGGAAAGTAGATTAGAAAATCTGATGATTTTGCTGACCTCGCGTTCAATCATCAAAGTGAGATTACGTATTAAAGGAGCGTACGTATTCTCTGAAACAATAGAATGTATGTTTTCAGCGTAACCCGGGTAATTTAAGATAACAGTAGCGTTGAATTTATCGGCTGGAAGAGCGATGATTTTGCGGTTCTTACAAAAACTTTTTAAAACTAACTTTTTCGACTTAGACATTTTAAATTTAGGAACTATCGTTTTCACGAAGCCACAAGTTAAAGAAATTTTCTGATTTTTGGATTCCAACAATTAAAACTTTTTGAGATGAAATTCAGTGGTTAACAGTAGAGTGGTATTAGACTTCTGATGAGTAATGTTGTCAGAGAAATTCCAATCATTCAGAGATCCAAAGTCCTCGACAACTCAAGATGAAGATAAAATAGAAATCGTGTTTAACTCACGTCTGGTTTGCTTAATCCGTTTGCGTATCAATATTATGAATGGTGAAGAATGTATTTTAGACGAACGTGTCTAAATGTGGAACTTAATTATGAGAAATTCAGGAATGATGTGGTCACAACGACTAAGAAAAGTTAAAGTGCAGAAAAAATTGACGAGTTTGTGACGGAGTTTAGAAAGTACGAAGCTTTTAGAAGAAATATTCTCCCTGTAGAAATTTTTAATGTAATCGCAAAGATTAGAAACGTCTTCCAGGTTTGAACCGTGTTGTTGTTGTAACAAAAATTGGCAACGTTTTGCCCGCTTTCTTGTGTTATTGCTTTAATGCTAAAATACACTTTCTAAGGTTATTTTTTAAAAATTAATTTACGTAAACTGACATAAATTTAGTTTAAGGTAAAAAAAGATTATATAATAAATTAAATTTATAATTTGCTATTTATACTTATATAAGTTTGAATTAAAACGTTACACAAAAATGTTTTTCCACTACTAGTGGTATAGGCTTTCATTATTACGTATAATACCCATGTAGCAACGTACGTAATAGCTACGTACATTTTACGTGATACAGTACGTAACATTACGTACCAAACACGTGCAAATGTCACAGTCAATTTACTTAAAATATCACATATCATTTACGTTTACATTTACGTACATTTCACGTAATGAATTTACCGATTATGTACGTATGTATACTGTAAATATTTACAAACTAATTTGATACACAGAGTCTGAAATCATCGCCGATAACTGTGGCGAGTGTGGATTATAACTTTTAAAAATAAGTCTCAACATTTAAGTGTGTATTGTAGAGGTTACACTGTTATAGCCTTTAACTTTTATATATTATTTGTCACTTTATTAAACTCATCTGTTAATTTACTGGTGCAGTTACTGAGTATTTAAACAGTAACGTGTTAAATTTGTAAAAAAACACGTACATTTTTATAATGTTTTTAAGTAACGCATATAAGTTGTTTTTAACTACCAAATGTATTTTCTATGTTAATCACACATTGTTATCTGTAATTTTAATTACTAACTTTTATTTTTAAACTACGTAATTGTTACCTACCTGACACATAATAGTAGATTACATACCGAGGCAGAAAGTATTCCATTTCTGTCGAGAGAACTATAGTTTACCGAGAGGCATAGCCTCGAGGTGAACTAGTTCTGGAGACAAATGGAACACTTTTGCCAAGGTTTGTATACAATTTTATTCACAATCAGCCATTAAATAAAATAAATAATATAAAACTAATAAAAAATGAATGAAAACCTACTTCCAAAATATTATCGATTATTTCGGTAAAATATTAACACATAGGTAGTAGGCACTTCACAATTGACATATACGTATTTAATTTATGATTGTCATTTTATCAAATTAGTTAAAACATAACACACACGAATTACAGGTTCGGAAAGTGTACATTACTGACCGCGAGGTTTCATTACATACTAGTTTTTTTTAACCATGGAAACCGCTCACTTACCAACCGTTAAGAGGTTCGGGAAACTGTACGTTACGAACTGATTGTGAATAAAAACTGTTACGTGGTAGTTTGGAAATAAACTATACGTGACAGTTAAGTGTCATTTTGGAGTTATTACGTAAATTACGAATTTACACCAAAAATAAACGTAATTGTTACGTACACTTACTACTTGGGTAGTAGGTTGTGAAGCAGCATTTTTTTAAGTAAAGGTAAATAATATTTCATTATTAACCACTGGTTAATAATGAACGTGTTTGCATTTTCTGATAATTCTATAACAGTTTAAAAGAAAAAAGTTTACAAAACTATTTACCAAAGGCAAGAGATTTTATTTAATACTATTTTAAGAATTTAAATCGTTCATTAAATAAATTAATTTGATTTTTAAAATGTAAGTTATTTGAAGTTCGCGCTTTACTAAATTTAAATCTTACGGAATTAAATATATTTTAAACATAATTAATGCTTAAATTAATAATGTTTTTAAACAATTTTAGTAACTTTATTATTTTTGTGTTACAAATCACAATTAAGAATTACGTTAAAATTAAATCTAATAAACTAATAACAAATATCATAATCACTGACTTGATTTTTGATTTAAAATCAATACCTTGAATAAAACATATTTTTAGTCGTTTAAATAAATTAGTTTTAATAATAAAGTTCGCTACAGTGGTGTCACGGTGTAGGGTTCGCGATTTTTATTAGTGTAAATACCATTAAGTAATCTAATATCGCTCCTATAATTAATAACATTGATTGCGTAAATAACTGTTAAGTTCGCGATAGTGTTTTTCTTTTAGCAAGTGGGTGATGGCGATATTTTTAAAGTAGTGTATTTAAACTTTATATTCGTGTTATATTTAAATTTATGCCGGAGACGCGTTTGCAAGCAGTTAAAATGGATTCAAAAATACTTGAAATTCTCGAAGCAATGAATAGAAAAATGGGCGAAAATTCACAGAAAATCGAAGCAAAACTGGAAGAAAAGTTTCACGAAAAGTCGCAGAAAATGGAAGAAAATTCTCAGAAAATTGAAGAAAAGCTGATGGAAAATTCTAGACGATTAAAAGAAGAAATACAAACGATCATAGAAAATTAAATCAAAATTGTGCAAGAAGAAACCCAAGCAGATATGTTAAATTTAAAAGAAGAAATTTGCGAATCTGTGAATGACAAAATAGAAGAAGTAGAAGACAAATTAGAACAAAAGCTAGAAAAAAAATTGAGAGAAAGAATACAACTGCTTGAAGAGCGAATGAAATAAATAAATTGTCACGGGGAAGGAAGCGTCACGAGTGAAGATTTAATAATGGACCATCGAGAAGAAAACACTCATAAGTTCAAAGTTGTAGCTCCGAATTTTGATAGTAAAGTTCCATGGTCAACCTACTACAAGCAGTTTGAAACCGCAGCTACAGCTAATGGTTGGACCAACAAGCAAAAAGCGACGTCTTTAATAGTGTTCCTACGTGGAGAAGCACTTGGAATTTTACAAACTGTTCCTGACCACCTACAAGAAAAGTACGACCTCTTAATTTCACGATTAGAAATGAGATATGGAGATGCTCATTTTTAACAAGTCTATCAAGCTCAAATTAAAAGTCGGGATCAAAAAGCTGCGGAAAGTCTTCAAGGGTTTGAGGCTGACATCGCCAGATTAATACGGCTTGCGTATCCTACAGCGCCAAATACCTTCTTGCAGCAGTTGGTTATTCAAACTTTTGTAGACGACCTCCAAGACAACGAAACGCAGCAGACTCTACGGTTAGCTCGACCGAAGACGTTGGATGATGCTTTAACCCATGCTCTGGAGGTCGAGGCGGCGAAACAAGCGTCACACCGAAGCAGCCATAAGCTCCGTTGTGCTGCAGAAATACCCTCGCACTCAGAAGACAGCATTGAAGACATAGTGCGACGTGTATTTCGGGAACAAGTAGCTCGAGGAAGAGAAGTAACGTGTTAGAACTGCCGAGAAGTGGGCAAGGTACGACAACGTTGTACTAAGCCTAAAAGAAGACCACAAGAGCGTCCGGAGAACTAGAACAGGTCGACCAAATGGGGCGAAAGTTGACCTCAACGAGCCATGCCCCGGAGATTACCATTCAAATTGCGACGCCTAGAAAGCAATTGCATAGCATTTGTCTCGATGGCAAAATCAATGGAAGAAGTGGTTGACACGGAAGCGACGAAAACCATCATTCGTCCTGACATCTTATTGGAAAACGAGAAGACATCACCAGTAACCGTACGACTTCAAACGGCGACGGGCGAAGAAATACCTACTCACGGACATGTCAAAGTAACCATTGGTTTGGGAAATAGAGTACTCGACCATCAAGTACTGGTATCCGACCTCACGGAAGAAGTTAGAAGAGAGAAATTGAGTTCCAACATGTTAAGAAATTGGCAGTACCCAAGCTTGGTTGTGGCTTAAATCAACTGAATTGGAAGACGGTTCGAAACATGTTAGAGGTCGTCTTCCGAGGAACAGGCGTCCAAGTGTTGGTCTGTAGTTACCAACCAAGGAGAATATTGGGTCAGGAAAAGTCCATTGACTGTTACTTTTATGGTCAAGGAAGTTGCCGAAATGAAGGAAGCTGCCGCTATCGCCACGATCCTTTTTACCGGTGTCGCATCCAGTTTCCTGTTCTGGGACAGAACAGTCCTAAGAATGGGGCCGTGAAACGTTCGAGAAGTTATCCGCAAATTCAAGAACCTTCTGGAAGTTGTTATCTATCTTCTAAAAGATATACCGAAAGATAGGGAACACTCGAGAAGGATTTCCAAATGTATATAAATACCGAAGAAACAAATCGTAGGTCAATTATTGCCGTAATGCGAATACAGCAGTGTTAAGAAGATTATTCAAGTTGAAATAAATAAGTCGTTAGCGCGTGTGTGTACATAAATATACGGAGAATAATCTCGTACGGGATTTTTAGTGTAAACAAGTGTGTGAAGCTATCCGCGGACTTTATCTTATCTTAATTGGTGTAAGTGTTTTTATTAAATATTATTAGATTTAATTAGTTCGGTTAAGTTACAAGTGTACATATTTCTAGTATAAGTAAAACATATTTTTAGTCGTTTAAATAAATTAGTTTTAATAATAAAGTTCGCTACACTATTATTAGCTCTTGTTACTGATAATTACTTGTAGGTGGTTTCTTTTTGTACTTTTAATATTTTTTGTTTTTTTTTTGTATTTTATTTAAATTAAACATTTTATTTTAGGGTGTCACGTATCCTGCTTGCCATGGTATTTGGCGCTACTGGGCACCGCCGTTAGAACGTTCGCGTTTGGCAACACTAGCATTTTGCGGCTGCTACGCCGGTTTAATGTTTTCAATGCCAATAACTGGTGAATTAATAAAACGAATTGGATGGCATTCACCATTTTACTTTTATGGCACCGCTGGGATCATATGGTACCTTTCTTGGTTATGGTTAGTCTTTGAAAAACCGTGCAAACATCCAACTATAGAAGCGCGTGAACTTATGTATATAGAAAATTCATTAGGTAAATCAATGCAATCACACGTAGCTCCAAGTATATCAAATACGCCGTGGAAATCGTTCTTTACTTCTATGCCAGTGTACGCTATTTTTGTTGCAAATTTTTGCAGATCTTTTAACTTTTATCTATTGGTATTATTTCAAGCGCTTTATTTCACATCTAGATGGCACATGGACATTGAAAAGGTACTGTTAGCATTTATTTGTAAAAAAAATAATCTTACTTTTTTAGAATGCGTTTTTGGGTGCTTTTCCACATTTGCTAATGACTATTATAGTACCAACAGGAGGTGTTTTAGCAGATTACTTGCGTAAACGTGAAATTTTAACCACTACGCAAGTACGAAAAGTATTCAACTGTGGAGGATTTGGAATGGAAGCTACTTTTTTTTTAGTTGTTGCTTACGCAGGTTCTTCAACGATTGCCGTTATTGCACTTAGCTTTGGTGTTGCCTTTAGTGGATTTGCTATATCTGGATACAACGTTAATCATTTAGATATAGCACCTAAGTATGCAAGTATTCTAATGGGTTTATCAAATGGAATTGGAAGTATAGCAGGGTGCATTTGTCCGTACGCTGTTGATTTAATATTAACGGAAAGAGTAAGTAAAATAAAATTTAAAACGCAATTTAAAAGTGCTATGGCGCTATTTTGTTACGCACGAACGCTTACGGTAACGCAGAACAATGATATCACATTCAAAATATGACGGTGGAATAATGTGCATAGAGAAAGTTCATTCCTCCGGACGCAATCAGAATCAGTCGTGTGGAACTGGGGATGAACCCCAATGATATATCGTCTTCTAAGTTATGAATCTAAATTTTGTTTCGGAAATTTTGATTTCCTTTATAAGTTCGTTTTTAAATTTGATTTACATTTTATTTAACGGAATATTGATAAAGGTGTCGCGTTGATTTGAAATATGTATGTTCAATACAGACAACTAATTTATTTTACTTTAAAGTTTACGTTTTATTGTTGCGAAATCATTATAAAACGACGATAATTAAGTAATTTATTGTAAATGTTTTTGTTCTAGCTTAAAGTATTGTTATCGCTTAAAGTTTATTATAATTGAAAAATGTAATTAGAACAACAATAATTGTCATACTAAATTTATATACATATCTAGTCAAGTCGTATGTCCTGTTACAAAGGTATAACAAAATCTATTTCTAGTATATACATTGGTAACATTTGTAATTTAGCGTCTAAACGGAAATTTAAAAAAAACATAATTGAAATAGTTGCCTTGCATAAGTGTGATAAATGCCAGTTAAAACTTACAACATCTACTAATAAATCGTCTCGAATAGATAAAAAATAGTTGCTGTTTACAAAGTGTACAAAAAGCAATGCTCAAAGCAAAGCACGGAGCCCACAATTGCTCTAAAAAACAGTAACCACAAGAAATACATATTTACTAACAAAAAAATAATACAGGTTAAGGCTAAGAAATATCCAAAAAACTTTTTAGAGTATAGAAGAAATTTATATATTTAATATACTATCGATTACAACTTTATAATGTTTGTTTTAAATGTGGTCAATTTTAATTAAACCTAAATGAATGAATTAATGATTTGAATGAATGTTTTTTATCTGAATTTTGTTCTTTTAGTTTACTGAACTGAACTGAACAGTGGCCGTTGTCTGTATCGGAGTTAGGTATGTCGACTAAGTATGTTTTACTAACATTAAAATCCAATAACATTTATACATTTTCTTAAATCTCTTATCTAATTTAATTTTAAAATAAGCTAATAATAATTATTATCGTGTTAATATAGTTTAATGACCTGACTTACTATGAGGTAAAGATACAAACTCTTCCAAAAACTAATATCTTGATATTGTTTCTATATTCAAATAAATCCTTCGATGTGAAGGATAGACACAAGTCAGAAATAAAATTACGTTGGTTATTCTGGCTACGTTACGTTAGGTATTGTGCTAACTTCATCTGGCCCTCTGTATCAAATAGTCATTATAATTTAATTATACAGTATCACAGTCAAAAACATTATTAAATAGTCAATATAATTAAAAACTTAAGTACTAGAATAATAAATTACAATTGCAGCAAAATGAAAAAAACAAACAAAGGAGCCAGTAAAACCTTATTCCTTTACTAATATTACGATTGTGTTAACAAGACTAGAATTGAGACTTACCTTAACCGAAACGTTTAAATTTCTACCCATACATGTAATTACTTAGCATGAAAATTAAGTACAAGACGAAGATATATAAATTATACGACACAAACATAACGCACATATAAGTTGAATTTCAATGAGTGAAAGAAAGTACATTTGATGACAGATAAGAGTGGGAAGTTAATAGCTACAAAGTCAGTTAAATAAGCAAACTAGCACTTTTTTCACTGATTACGATGGTGAAAACTCAACAAAAATTAAACATCACGTTCACAAGTCAAAAAGTTCAAGTTTTCCAAATAGGACACCCAGTATACAATAGTTTCAACTAATCGAAAATTAAATTCCTAACAAAAATTTTCTTATAACCTTCTATTGTCAAGCCAAAAGTGACAAAACTATTGATGTTTTTTCAAATTTGTCAGAGCGGCAGTGCTAGTTGTCGTAATTTGGCCTTACCATAAAATAAAAATAAGAGAAATATTCCTAAAGTGAAACAGTTTCGTTTATTTGTAATTATTCTATAAACTTCAAAAACAACAAAATTTAAATTAGATGCTCGAAAATATCAAAATTACGCATAGAAAAGAAAGCACTAGAACGTTCACCGGCTTCGTGGCTATTCTTATGACAAACGATATAACATTCCATCATATCACATTTATTTTATTGTGTGAAAAGCATTTCTTACTCAAAAAATACGAACTGTAAACTGTTTACTAACAAAACTTTAATTTGACATTTTAATCTTGATTACATTTTATAAACAAACTAATTTTGTTAGTGAAAATTTGACAAATTAAAAAAATTCTTAATACTTTTGTCATCTTCGACTTTAGGATAAAAGGTCATAAAACAATTTTTATTCAAAATTAAATTTTCTATCGATTGACACTATTGTATACTGGAGTGTCCTATTAAAAAAAAATTGGACGTAATCAGTAAAAAAAGTACTAGTAGTTTGTCTATTGAACTAACTTTGTAGCACCAAGTTAGCAATAAATAGTGTCGACCCGAAGTTTCAAAACCCTGTATATTAAAAATAAAATATTACAAAAGTACCTAACAATTAAAAAAACTAAGCATTTTATACTTGGTCAAACTTAAATTTAGCATCTTGCACCTTTAGCATGTGAAAAGGATCTCACGTTGTAGCTTGCGATGGTTTTACTTCAGTATTCATGAAGCAGTTGTAGTTGCACGGCGTATTATAAGTGAAACGGTATATTTGTCGTACATAATTTTCGAAAAATTCAAAAAACTGTATATTTTTCTTAAAGTACTTTGTGGCTGTTGTTGAAGGTTGAAATAGTATTTCTCAGAAGACTATAAAAATACTGCCTTACAGTTTTGTCGAAAAGAAAACAATAAAATGAAGTTGACCATAACATATCCGTTGAATCATACTACATGATACTAGTATTTTTGAACGTCTTCACAGATTCAAATAATATTATTTTACACTAAGATGAAAACGTCTTCTGGGTTTTGACCATGTCATTGTTGTAACCGAAGTTGCCAACATTTCAATCACTTTCGTAAGGGGCTTTATTTGGGGGTAAGAGAAATCGAAGAACTCAAACAAGCAACCGAAATCTAACTGCTACTGAAAAGTTACAAAATCAACTTGTGAACCAAGCCAGATTCTAAACTCTGAAAAGGTAAAAAAGAAAACGATACACTTAAAAAAGCAAACGAAAATCTAACAAAGAACTACTTTAGAAATAGGTAATCAACTTGTGAACCAAGCCAGATTCTAAACTCCATAGAAATGGCTTAAGAAGCTATGGTCTCTGTACATAAAGAAGAAGTATCGTCACAGCTCAACACTGAGTGGGTTACGGTCGAAAGGAGGCGTGTTTTCTATAAAGGAGTAATGATCGGAAACCAAACAGAAGAAGTTCTTAGTTAGATTTCGGTTGCTTGTTTGAGCTCTTCGACAACAATGATACGGTCCAAACACGGAAGACGTTCTCATCTTAGTATAAACTCCGGCCATGGAAGCCTTTTCTATTACATGTTATTTTACGTTTATTGTTAATCAGCAATGAGTATCCGAAGAAATCGTTTCTTTAACAGGTTCAATATCAAATCTCAATTCACACAAAACAAAAATCTGTGGTTTCCGGTTGAAAGTAGTAAATTATTGCTTTATTGACAAAATGCAAAATTTCAACTATTCAAAAAAAAATGAAAAACACATTTTTTGGTCTTTAACAAGGCTGCCATTTGTAAAATCACAAAACCGAGACAAATAGGTTTTAAATCTCAAATTTATAATTGCAAACCCGAACAATTTTTTAAATTATAATGTAAATTCAAAAAACAAACAATTATTAACAAATATTAAGTTCTAAACGAGAAACCTTTCTGGAAACGATTTTCTATATTAAATGTAAAAGTAAACACACATAATTATGATGATTCTTAAATTACAACAAAGCTATCTTTGGAACATCTGTGAAATCGACACGACTATAGTTCTTGTATCAAAAACAATCATTAGCCTTAGTATTCTCTCAATAAATCGCTAAAGACTAACCCAAGAAATGGTTGAAATAAAATCTCTTAGAAGATCAAGTCCAAATTTAGAATTAAATCAAGCGGATAAAACTACAAAAATTAATTTTTTAAAAGGCATTTTTTAGTGCAGTTTATAATAAGAATAAGCGGGCATGTGGATATAATACAATGAATGCCTTGCTTTCTTTCTCATGTTTATCGTTTTATTCCAATCGAGCCAATAAAACTAACGTATTTAGACGTACGTAGAAACTTGAAACATTTAAATCAAAAAATTAAAAAAACAAAGTTTCTGCACGCCATGTAATTTGCTCAACGTAATTTATTTGTTAACTCCAAAATATTTTGGTAGTTACCTATATAACGCTTTATTAATATTTGAAAACGTTTACATCATCTAGAAGCATTTTGAAAAATGTAGCCCACCTCACGAGCCGCCACTGCTTAGATTCAATAACCTCGCAATGTTTAATATGAATTCGTGCAACTAATTAAAGTAACTATTAATTGTACGTACTTACTTGAAAAAGACTTAAAAATAATATTTACATTTTAAATCAGAGAAACAAGTGCAAACAAAATACAATAATAACAATAGCGAATTGATGACGGACATTTTTAGATTAAGTAGTTGAACGTGTCACAGCTGATTATACTCCACAATGTGACGTCATTTTCATAAGAAACGTCACATACATTTTATTTTAAACGAAAAAATTGTTTTATGTATAAAGAGTTTGAAACGGTTTTGCAATTTGCTATTTGTTATACTCATACCAATCTGTGTTTAGTACCAATGGTAATACACATTTGATTAATTCTATATTGTACTAGTAAGTCGCCAACATTAAAAAAAAAAGGTTAACGTTTGTTACAAATTGAATTGTTTTGATAGTTTTGTTTCGTTTATTTACTTAGAGTTTTCTTGGAATTCGTTTTTCTTTTATTTTTGATGTTTTTTTAAACAGTTTTTTCGTAGGTTAGAACTGGTTGTGGTTTCAATTTACCCGATGGTTAATCACGACCGGGTGTGACCAAGTTTTATCGGTTAAAACTGCATTCTGCGAATATAAAAAAATAAGAAGCTATATATATATATATATAGACATATAAACCGGTTGCTGTTGAGCCCGTAGAATATATAAACGCTACGCTCTTTAGCCCGAAGAAACGCTATTAAGCCCGGTTTCGGGCTCATCTACGTATCCATGTGTATATAATCAAAATACGATTATATAAGCATCAAAACGTGTAAATCCAAAAATTCGGCCGGGCTTCATATTGTACCGTTTATATCTGCATTATATATAAAATAGTTCAGAGTTAGTCGCTGCAGAGGTCGCTTTTATATACAAACTGTTTACAGACACCGACGGTACGTTGTGTAGCCCAACATGCGACAACGTTGGACGGGCTTAATAACAAGCAGTAAAAGTATACTCTAAGTGTATTTTACTTTAGTATGGATTTTATGCACTTTTTGAGTATCATCACGTTTTAATAATTTTTCACAAAAACAATACAAACGGTTTTAGTCAAAAATCGGAGGTTGATTTTTAAAAACGTTTGCAATTTCTACGTGATGCTTGATGCTTAAAATTAAAGTATTGAAAAAAATATTTGAAAACCTCTAAAAAGATTTGGATCAAAAGTACAATATAAGTAGCTAAGAAACTTTAAAGTTATAAGAATGATTTGTTGGTTCATTGATGATGTGATACCTATAAAATAATTTGAAACATAAATACATACGTTTAATAAAAACGTTATAACGAAAAAGATATGTCTTAGGATATGATATTAGCATTTCTCATATAATTTTTTGTCTTTTACTAAAAATTTTTAAAAACTATGTAGGAATCTCGTTTTGTAGTGTAAAAATTCTTAGAAACATAAAAATTTTTTAGTATTCTGAAAGAGTTTTGTAGAATCAATTGGAAAATATTACTTCTCGTAAAATAATTATGGAAAGTTATGATAATTTTGCAGATAACACTGTACAATTAAAAAAAATTAAATTTGGTTTTACCAACACAAAGCTTTTACAAACAAAATTAAAAAAAAAAAAGAATTGTCCTAGCAGAAAGAGAAACAAAACTTACAGTCATAAATTTTAAAATCGACTCAGAGTTTTTAAGTAATTATGATGCCAATTTACTTAAAAGTTAGAAAATTAATAATTAAGACAAACAGTTAATCCAGTTCTTACAAGGAATAAGATATTTTTTTTAAAGTTTGAGTCATTTCATATAAAATCGTCTAAAAGTAAAAGCTGACTTATTTTAGAGTCCTAAAAAAGAAATCTACGCACATTTAGTTTTGATGAACGCCCGTTTTCACCTGACCGAATTGAAAAACATAATTTTTATGCTTTTTTTGAGTGCGCAACGAAAATTTATTCAATACCGATCAACAATGACGCGCTGACTTTAGTGTCTTGGTCGTTTAATGTAAGCACCTAATGTTATTCAGAAATTAAGTTTACATATCCTAAAAAGAATAAACCCAACAACTGATCAAAAAACCCACTTTTTGTACAAAAAAAATGCTTGAAATTCGATGAAATCGCGTTTTTCAGGCTACATTGGTCGTCTTGTTGTTGTCACATTCTTAGTGCCTATACACTTGGTTTTTTAAAGCAAATATCTTAGTAATTTTATTAGTTTAAAAATATTATTTGCAATTGGTTACTTTTTTGTGTAAAAAATCATAAAACACTACATGTTTGCAAGTAGGTTTAATGTTTTTTAAACGTGATATTATGTTTTCATTTTAATTGAAATTGTGTGTATTGTAAGTGAGATTTATTACGTAAATATAACGTATGATAGAATATTGAATTTTTTGAAATAAAACATTATATTTGCTTAGAAGGCTTAGCTTATTGGCTTAACGATATTGACAGCATCACAATTATAGAAAACTGAATACCTTTACGGTATCAACTAGCTGTGACCGTGAGAAACCTAAACTATATTAAATTATTGTGCATTTTTATGTTATTATCTTATTAATACATATGTTACAGCAGCTTGAACATTCACACTCGATACAAAAAACTAATTTTTATGCCAAGAATTTCATTAGAGCAGAAATCGAACATTGTTTCTGGAGTTACTATATGATGATCTGTAGTTCGTTCTAAACTTTTTTCAATAGTTTGTGACGGCCCGATTAATGATAAATCTGTTACTTTAATCGGCATTTAACGTCCACATTAAGGAACAAATAAATTGAGTGAAAATGTTTCAGACTACTTATTAGAATTCCTCAATTTCGTTATTTGAAACAGAGTATTCTATTTACTATCACATACATATTTTAATTTCAACTAAAATTTCATGATAATGTTGTATGACATACTGTATGCCCAAAACTAACCTTTCCATTTATTTCCGATTTATTAAAAAAACTTTGTGTGCGTAAATAAGAATATGTAGGTACAAACATGTAAACAGGTTGTTGTTGAGTCCGTAGAACATATAAACGCTACGTTCTCTAGCCTGAAGAACCTTTATATATTCCAGTTTTAGGCGCATCTCTGTATATATGCGTATGTCATCAAAATACGATTGATCATTATTTTTTTTATTATGCGGTATATTGTAAGTTTGATTTAAAAATTAATTTGTGCTTGTCAAATTATGACAAATAACACACTCTACGTTAGTCGTGCAACTTGCGGCAACGGTTAAATTTAAAATTTCTTTAAAAAAGTTGCCAAAAACAGAGTTACATGCGGAATTCTAAAGAAAATTATTTAATTTGCTGCCGTTTTGAGTATGTTTTTTTCAGATAAGAATTTGCTAATACACACAAGTTATAGCTTACAATTTTGAATTATATTTACAAATAAAACAAACTTTGCACCAATCATAAAAAGAGTTGATTGCTTGAATACAGTTTTTATTTTAAATCTGCAGAAAGTTTATTTGTTACTAAATATTGATCAAGTTAAATTTAAAAAAAAAATATTAGATCGGAAGATGTTTAAGAGAGTTATCTGCAAAGACTAAACGCAAATGTTAAAATTTCAAATCATTGTCGAATTTTGCTTAATAACTACGTTTAGAGCGTGTATAATATTGGCAACGCAGTCGGGATTAACAGCGCGCTAATAACGTCGTGTAGAAAGGCGTTACCGCCCGGGCTCATCGGGCACCTGTTTACATATCGGGCTCAATTGCGTGCAGTTTATAACTATATATATATATATATACAGATCTATCATAAGAGAACTCGCAAGACGCGTCGAAAAACTGACAAATTAGCGGTGATACCTTATATCTGGAGTTTTTTTACTATGTAATACGTGTATTATATTTAATCAAAGTCTAACAATCAATGAGCAGCTTGTTGGTTATTGAGGTCACTGCAGATTTATACAGTATATCCTCAGAAAACTTGAAAAATATAGCTTTAAGATGTTTTAGATGTGTGAATCCAGCCTCGGATATGGTTGAAGTTGTTTAGACATTAGTTCGTAGTGTTCATTATTCTAGGCTAAACCTTATAATAAATCATTTCTTTACAAGTAGGCAGGAGTGTTTAGTTTTTACTAATTTCATAAAAACAACAACACTATATGTTAATAAAACTGCAACATAACTTGAAAAAAAATACTGTACTTAAGTGTTGTAATTTTACTCCGCAAGGTTAAGATAATAGTAGTTATTGAAAATACGAAAAACATTTTTTTTTAATTTAAATAAAGCGTTTACATAAAATCTTAGTCAGTGGTAAAACTACTACATGGTAAATATTTTAATTCATTGTTAAAAATAGTTATAAACAAACAAATACTTTAAAATATCATACAGTATAACCTGCTAAAACGAAAACTGCCAAGACCAGGTAATTTTTTTGTTTAAGACAAGTTTCGGCTGCTTAAATTTGATTATTTTATTTACAAAATACATAGATAATAACTTATAGCAGGTTTATAATAAAAAAATAATAAAAATTATGTTTAAATACGTAATTTATTTTAAACCATCGGTAATTGTAGTATGTTGTAGTTTTTTGTAATAATGAGTTATTTATAAAAGAATTTTTAAGTAAATGTGCTTTTTTTTAAGTAATGTACAGAAATGATTGTTTTTTACGTGACATATACATTAAGCAACCAATATTGCTTGGATTGGTATATAGTAAAACAAAAATTACTAAATGATAAATTTGTTTTGTAAATTGAAGTTAAGTAATTATTTAAAACCCGTAACGTATTACAATACGATAGCTGTTCATTTAAAGTAAAAATAGGTAGTGATAAGTATTTAAAATTAATATCCAATGTTCAACATTGGCTATTGATTGACTAGACATCGAGCCAATGTTGAAATCTTAACAGAACAATATTGCATTGAGTCATTATAGGGTCTATGTAATATTAGTTCTACATACATCCGATTAATATTTATTATGTTGGCTGTCTATTAGTAATAAATAGAAAACCAATATAGCACTTTGATATTTTGTCGCAATTAAAATAAGTTACAGTTATACAACAAAGTAAATACTGTATCAATATCAATATTGCATACTCATGATTGGACCAGTGTTGAGCAAGTTTTAGCCATTAATGGCACAATATTTTATTGCCACTTGGGAAGTGCAGTGCGAGTGTAGTACGCTTTCTGGTGTGTTTTGCCTTGCAATTGCAACTCTTATTTAAAAAAACAATGAACTAGAACTTGTTTAAGTTTTTGAGAAGTATCGTAATTAAAGTTTGCTTTTGGGAAACGTTCGACAAATTGATCGGCTTGAAATAAAATACGACTAAGTTCTAGTGGAGTTGTGGGTACTCTTTCAAAAATGCGTCAATACAATAACGGCGTCTTATCCAAGATTAAACATTGTAAAATTCTATTAATATAAAATTACGAACATTAAATAACCTTAAAACTACAGCTGCTATTTAGTATTTACCCACAAAAACACAAATATTACTGAATAGTTGTAATTGTTTTAAAATATGAAGATAAAAAATAAGAAAAACGCCAAAAAATATAAATGTAAACTGAATTAAACAAAACGTCACAATGTTACTAAATGGTAATACTACCACTCTAATTCAATGTAAGCGTATAGGGCACGTGAGAAACGGGTATTAATGAAGTATATGCTATTATTAAAAGCTAAGAGTGTGCAAACCTTCCAAATTTTCGAACTATACCGTAAATAATTTTCGAACCGTACTTCGAACTTAGCGCCAAATTAACTATAGTATAATTTACAAAGCAACAGAGCTACAAAAACGTGTGATTAGTGCCGAATGCTTTATCATTGACTGACAATCAGTGGTATATTTCGATGTATATTTCGTAGGTATATATCTAAATATACAGTTTGAAATATAAGGCATATATAAATAAATTCGAAAAATACGGTGTACGTGCACGTGTATATATCAAAATATCTACAAATTATTCTTTCCGGAAATACTCAAGCTAATTTTATAAAGCAATAAATCAAAATACAATAAGACATTTGCAGTCATATTTTGCTTTTTAAAAAAATTCCATACGTTGAAAGCTGATACGGCACTTATAGACATATGCCGCCGTTTTAGATTGTAAGAACCTACTCTGTCTTATCTTCATAAAACTAAGTGTATGATTATTTATTTCTTTATTATCAATAAGATGTTATTATAGTGTATTCAGTTTCAAGAAAGTTATAAAATAAAAACATACATTGTTTGCTTTGTTAGAGATCTATCTATCGCATTTTATTATTATTAGTTAAAGTCATTATTTTATCTGTTTACTATAAAATTTCTTGTGCATTATATGTACTTTGAATTATGCATACTATTGTCAAACAATAGGTCGAATTTGAGGAAACAATAGTTCGATAACAGTTCGAAGTTTGTAAAAATATTCTCGAACAATTTTCTGTTCGAGTTCGGTTCGAAGAAACAAGAGTTGGCATACCACTAACATACCGCTAGAAACTCCGCCAAATTGTCTAAGAATAAGAACGATAAAAACTTATGGTACATTCGGCAATAACATTAAATTTATAATATTTTGTAGTTTGGAATCAAATTAACAAAAAAATATGATAAGTTAGATATAAATACATACATGTTTTATTTATTTTTTTGTTTTGGATAATGCTCTTACTTTTTATTTTATATTTCAAATTTAATTCGATTCCAATCGCATTGTAAAATTAAATGTACATATAAATACAATGATAGCAAAAATTTTAAGTTGAATCTGTAAATTACGTGTCATAAATTTTATTTTAATGTAAAGATAATTGTGTAAAATGTGTGATCTCAAATTGAAGGGGAATGACATAAAAATTTCTTGAAACCACTTAGTTTTCTGGTAATTGAAGATAAGATATAAGAACAATGCAACAGATTTCGGTACATTTTGTGTTAGAATTGTACGTGTTGCAAAGTGCAATTTCAAAACGTAACACCGACGATATGCAACGCACATAAGTAATTATTTATTAGTGAGCAAGTTCCACTGAAACAATGTTAAAACCTGTAAAATTGCAGTATACCTACTACTGTCGCATTTAAAACTTTGTCGCGTTGTATTATTCAAGAACATTGTATTTCTTGATAATCGAAAACAAAAAACTTGAAGGTTAGAAATAACAAGTAATACTGAAACAGTACATGATATAAACCAGAGGTTCCCAAACTTTTTTGTGTCGTAGACCCCTTGCCATGTTTTTCGGTTTTAGGTAGATCCTTTACTTACCTGATATTGATTTTTTGTAAATTTCGAACTGTAGTGAAGTTTAGTGTTAAAAACTTAAACTAAAAACACATGTTAAGTTTTATACATTTATTAATTGAATTTAAATTATAACTACTTAAAATAAAATTTTGTATCTGTTATATAAAATATACGTAACATAAAATATACATTCAATAAACTAAGCAATAAGTAAATGTTTTTAGTGAGAAGGATGAACCTGATGCTTTAATAATAAATTGTCAACATTTGGCGTCAATTATGTAAGGTTTAATCTTAAATCTCCTCGGCTAATGATGTCCAGTCTGTTCCTTTTTTTCGTTAGGAGATTGGTAACAGCGCTGAACCCCTTTTCCACTAGGTAGACGATGGAAAGGAAATTAAAAATTTCCTCGCTATATTCCATAATACGGGATAAGTAAACGGGTATGTTGTTGTGCAGCCAGAATGGCTGATATTCGTTTTTAAACTGAACCGTAAGTTCTTCGTTTGTACTTAGTTCAGTCAGTTCCTCTTGTATTATGACATTCGTTTCTTCTATATCACCATATAGGTTAATTATCCACGGTGGTATTACCATAGTCAAAACATCCTCAAACCTAGTTTCAAAATCTAAATAGATGGCATTTAAATGTTAAACGTAAGTTGAAACGTCGTTTTCCTGGCAGTTCGTCTGTGACAAATTGGTGAACTGGGAAAATTTGCCCAGTCCAATATTTTGCTTCATTAGTTTAACTCTGGCAAGAAACACTGATAAGATAGACTTTGTTTTAATCAAATTTAGACTGTCGCCTTGTAACTGCAAATTAACCATATTAAATTTTGTAAACAAATCTTTTAAATAGGCGATGTCTGTTTTTCGTTTCATTAAATTGTCTTTTAAAATTTTATTTTTAGTATTCAAAAATTTTAAAATAGTCTCAAAAAGTGCAAAAATCTTGTCAAACATAAACCTTTCGACAGCCAGCGTACTTCAGTGTGAAGGAGTAATTGATGAAAGTGTTCGTCATTTTCTTCACACAACTGCGCAAATAACCGCGTATTCAACGCGTTGCTTCGGATTCGGTTTACTGCATCAATGACTAATTGAAGAGATTCATGCAATCTAACAATCAAATTTTTAGCAACTAAATGTTGTCGATGGTTGACGCAATGTATTGCTAACGCCCCTGACACATTTTGTTTTAAATAGCTTATACATCCACGATAACGTCCAACCATGGCAGGTGGTCCAACTGTAGCTACTGATATTATATTTGATAAAAGGATTGCTTTTTCAATGAAGTAATCCTTCAAAACATGAAATATTGATTCACCTTTAGTGTCGGTTGTTAAAGTTCTTGCGAAGAGCAGTTCTTCGTAGATTTCTTGATTCATAATAAAACAAACATATGCTAATAATAATACTTGTCGGAGGCACCGAATATAAACCCTGCCTGCGGCCATGGATTGTGTACACGTGCACTTATTTGTTTGTGTTCCCATAAATTATGTTTCAAATGTTTAGTCTTTGTAACTTAATAACTTAGAATCAACCAATAAGGATTTGATATTTTCTAATATTGCCTTATATGGGCAAGGAACGCGTGTGAAATTACAATTCTTTCATGCGAATGAAACGACACTAGCTAGAAAATGTAACTTGTAAGAGGGCAGATTGAAATGAGATTTGGTAGTGACAACTTGTTAAGATAAAAGAGCTGGTGTCGGATCGTTTGTTCCAGTGTTGATCATTAAACGTTTATAAATTTAATTTTTATATTAATGAAATCGGTTTTGTTTGTTTGTGTTAATGACTGTTTGAAATTTGTAATCGTAACTTTTGCTATAGTAAATAAATTGCGTAAACGGTCAGTGTCGTGCGTTATTCACTTGTAATAAATTATCGATGCAGTCTAACCCAGTACAAACGCCCAGCGAAGCCCCCTTTTATTTTCGAGGCGTCTCTGACATCAGAAGTGGGATCAGGACTGCAAATGATAATGATGATCCGTTACGAAAAAGTGCAAGTAAAAGTCAAAATTGTAGTGAAACTATAGAAAGAGTAAAATTGCTACAACTATTATTGTTAGTTATTTTACAAGTCACCAAATTCAATAACTTTTACAAATGTAAAATTGCCAACGTATTTTAAGAATTTAAAAAATGCTGAAAGATGCACTATTTTTGATTTGGATGGAATATTTACGTGACCGAAACAAATTGTTTTAATTCAACTGTTTTCTGAAACCGTAAATGGAAATTTTAGTGTTGCCATAAACAACCAATTAATTGATGAAACGCTTTCGACAATACAGAATATTCAGAATGTATTCAAATTTTAAAAAGTGATTTATTATTTGGCGTAATTGTAATCCGCTACGTTAAGGGCACGTGTACCATACTACAAAGAAGACTCGGTAAGCAACCGGCGCTATTTCTTTCTGGTCGTCAAACTAGATCGAAGCGTCGAGTATTGTCACCGTCTTTTAAAAATGAAGGAGCTGGACGTCTTGAACTTCAATGAAGACACCGCAGTGTATCGCCGCTTAGAAACTCGATAGGGGTTCGTGACCCTGTGGCAACCCAGGCCATGCTTCCGAATGCTGTAGTTAAAATCTGGTGAGATCTTTCCTGTTTATTTAATTTGGATTGTCATTCTTATAAACAAAAATATTGCCGTTTATGAAGTGGCAAATGTTTGAACGACATAACTACCTTAGATTAAAAAAAAATGTCACTATTACATTGCCAAATGATTTTTATACAGACAAACATTATAATTAGTAAAAGTTTGATAAAACAAAATTTTAATTTGAAAATTAATTGAACTGATTTTATTGATTAAACATTTAAATTTACCTGAATGAAGGTAAGGTTGTTCATACTGTTTTTGTGTTAATCACAGGAAGTTTAATTCTAACACAATAAGTGTCTACCAGAAAAATATCCGTCACCTTTAATTAGAAATCAAATTATTGCTTACACAATGCATACTATTTTGTGTGTAAACCGGTGTAAACATTGAAATTATTTACATTAAGGATGATTTATTTCTTTTTCATCTTTTGTATGACTAAATTTTTAAAACGCATTTAAATTGTCGTGAAAACTTTTGTTAAAGCAAGTTTTTGGATTACCGTAAACAAAAGTAAAATTTAAATTAAAAAGTCGATTATGTTGCTTCTGTAAGAGTTAAAAAAAAATTGCGTTAATCTTCAAACAACGTCTGTACTGCGATGAGGCAAATAATAAAGTAATTCCCTGTCTAACGTCCGACCCGTTTCAACTATTTTTAATCTGGACTTACCGATAGAACTGCATACAGATGCTAGCTCAGTTGGTTATGGTGCTGTACTTTTTCAAAAAAAAGAAGCTAAAATTCATTCTGTTGCGTATTTTAGTAAACGTACTACTGGTTTAGAATCTCGACACAATTCTTATGAGCTTGAAACTCTAGCAATCAAAGGTGCAAGGCATTTTCGTCAAAATCTTTCAGGCCGTTATTTTACAGTCATTCAAGATTGAACTATCTTAAATCATCTCGTATAAAACAGGACTTTACACCACGAGCCCATCGTTGGTAGTCATTTTTACAGGCCTTTAACTTCGACATTCTTTATTGCGAAGGAAGCATGCTGATTTCTTTTTACGAAATCCAGCTACATCAAGTAAAGAAGTGTCTACTTTATCATCACCCAAATCTAAAAATGACTCAACTTATATGATTCAGGTTAACGACTTATATTTCGACTGGTTGAAAGTTTCTCAACAACGTGATGATAATAGCTTGGTTCAGTTAATTGTGCCGCTTTGTGTTGATCCTGGTTTGTATAACCAGATGAGGCAATTGTGCCGCTTTGTGTTGATCCTGGTTTGTATAACCAGATGAGGCAAGTGTGCCGCTTTGTGTTGATCCTGGTTTGTATAACCAGATGAGGCAATTGTGCCGTTTTGTGTTGATCCTGGTTTGTATAACCAGATGAGGCAGTTGTGCCGCTTTGTGTTGATCCTGGTTTGTATAACCAGATGAGGCAGTTGTGCCGCTTTGTGTTGATCCTGGTTTGTATAACCAGATGAGGCAATTGTGCCGCTTTGTGTTGATCCTGGTTTGTACAACCAGATGAGGCAGTTGTGCCGCTTTGTGTTGATCCTGGTTTGTATAACCAGATGAGGCAGTAGTGCCGTTTTGTGTTGATCCTGGTTTGTATAACCAGATGAGGCAGCCGCTTTGTGTTGATCCTGGTTTGTATAACCAGATGAGGCAGTTGTGCCGCTTTTGTGTTGATCCTGGTTTGTATAACCAGATGAGGCAGCCGCTTTGTGTTGATCCTGGTTTGTATAACCAGATGAGGCAGTTGTGCCGCTTTGTGTTGATCCTGGTTTGTATAACCAGATGAGGCAGTTGTGCCGCTTTGTGTTGATCCTGGTTTGTATAACCAGATGAGGCAGCCGCTTTGTGTTGATCCTGGTTTGTATAACCAGATGAGGCAGTTGGGCCGCTTTGTGTTGATCCTGGGTTGTATAACCAGATGAGGCAGCCGCTTTGTGTTGATCCTGGTTTGTATAACCAGATGAGGCAGTTGTGCCGCTTTGTGTTGATCCTGGTTTGTATAACCAGATGAGGCAGCCGCTTTGTGTTGATCCTGGTTTGTATAACCAGATGAGGCAGTTGTGCCGCTTTGTGTTGATCCTGGTTTGTATAACCAGATGAGGCAAGTGTGCCGCTTTGTGTTGATCCTGGTTTGTATAACCAGATGAGGCAGTTGTGCCGCTTTGTGTTGATCCTGGTTTGTATAACCAAATGAGGCAGTTGTGCCGCTTTGTGTTGATCCTGGTTAGTATAACCAGATGAGGCAGTTGTGCCGCCTTGTGTTGATCCTGGTTTGTATAACCAGATGAAGCAGTTGTGTCGCTTTTTGTTCATCCTGGTTTGCTCAACCAGATAAGGCAATTGTGTCGCTTTGTGTTGATCCTGGTTTGCATAACCAGATGAAGAAGTTCTGCCGCTTTGTGTTTATCCTGGTTTGTATTACCAGATAAGGAGTTGTGCCGCTTTTTGTGTTGATCCTGGTTTGTACAACCTGATGAGGCAATAATGCCGCCCTGTTGCCAAATTCGATTTTTTTTGTTTGATGTAACTTAAAATTGTTACTTGATCTACTTCTTGATGTTTTCTATTTCGTCAGAATGGACGAGCGGTATCAATTGAAATGGCATTGTTATTTACGTTGCAGCAACTTCCTTTTTACAATTGCCCGAGGACGTGCAAAATGTCAGAATGGCCGTGTCGGAGGCACCGAATATAAACCCTGCCTGCGGCCATGGATTGTGTACACGTGCACTTATTTGTTTGTGTTCCCATAAATTATGTTTCAAATGTTTAGTCTTTGTAACTTAATAACTTAGAATCAACCAATAAGGATTTGATATTTTCTAATATTGCCTTATATGGGCAAGGAACGCGTGTGAAATTACAATTCTTTCATGCGAATGAAACGACACTAGCTAGAAAATGTAACTTGTAAGAGGGCAGATTGAAATGAGATTTGGTAGTGACAACTTGTTAAGATAAAAGAGCTGGTGTCGGATCGTTTGTTCCAGTGTTGATCATTAAACGTTTATAAATTTAATTTTTATATTAATGAAATCGGTTTTGTTTGTTTGTGTTAATGACTGTTTGAAATTTGTAATCGTAACTTTTGCTATAGTAAATAAATTGCGTAAACGGTCAGTGTCGTGCGTTATTCACTTGTAATAAATTATCGATGCAGTCTAACCCAGTACAAACGCCCAGCGAAGCCCCCTTTTATTTTCGAGGCGTCTCTGACATACTGCATTACCAGGTAAAGTTAACTCGTCCAGTTGTATAGAGAACTAGGTCGTTTTTAAATAATTACACAAGAAGCTTTAAATATCAGAACTCATTTCATCAATACGCCTTTTACCAGTATTGCTGCTTAAGGAAATTCTTTTAATGATATCAGATGCAATTTTATGTAAAACAGTTTTTAAAACCTCTTCAACGGCTGGCAAAATTAACTTCTCTCCGATAGTATGCGGTTTTCCGGATCTGTTTTGTCAAGGTGACATCTTCTCAGATGATCCTGCAGCTTAAATGGTTTCATAGCGTCATTCCTCAAAACTTTGTTGCATAAAAGACACATAGGCAATTGTTTGTCCGACAATGATGGAATGAAGCCAAGTTTCAAATAATCAACACTGTACTGTCTATATTTCTTTTTAGATTCGGACATGGCATCAGTCATCTGTGGGCAAAATTAATCTATTTAAATAAGACATAAAGTCCAGCAGCTGTATAATAAAAAATCAGTGTCAAATTTAAATCGTATTTAGATTTTATGGCAGGCATAGGCGTACAGCCATTATAAATGAATGTGAGAAAGGGAATGTTATGAACGTTACTTAAAGTTTTGATATGATGGAACTTTAAGAAAATTTTAAAGTAACATGACAAAAAATGTTAAAATAAAATATTATACAACGAATAATAATAACAAATTGTTATGCAATTTGTCTCTACGTACATTCGACTGGGATGTGTAAAAATTCACTGGTTCCACTTTAGCAATAGTACAAAATTTTAATTTTAATATAGAGAAGTATGTACAGTACAAAATCTATAATCCAAACTTCCGTAATCCGAACTGGCCCACAGTATAACGACCAATGAACAAAAGTACAATTTTTTTAATTTTTTTGGTGAAGTTATTTGGTAAGATATATGTATTTATAAAGGAATAATAGATGCCTAGCAAAGTCGTAAATAAGTAGATGTTGACACACATACATATTTGTTTATGTGACCGGCCAAAATATGTGGTTTAATTCCAAAATAAATTTTTTAAATATGTTTTCTATATGTAAACATTTAAATTCTATGGAAAAAAAAACAAACAAATGAGAGTGTGTATTAGAAATTCTTCAAAAAACACGTAGCTGTACAGTTGTGGATTTGTTATTTTCTTAATTTAGCATTCAAAGTGGTAACCTATTGTATGTTAATAATAAAATACATACGTAATATGTATGTACAGTTGTCCTTTTTTATATTTTTCCGAAAACATTCCATAATCCAAACATATCTTTGCAGCAATTAGTTCGGATTACGGAGATTGCACTGTAATTATAATAGCGATTGCTAAAACTTTTAAAAAGAAACTATTGAGGAGTACTCGTGTAATTTTGCATGACTTGAATGTTAAACTACTAATAACTGAAGTGATGATTAGCGTAATTTATCTATCTTTGCTAACTACGAGTACAAAACTAAAATGTAATAAAAAATAATGTACTTACTTTTCTGCGGAACTCTCAAACAAAATAACACTGATTCACTATAATTTGTGTGATAAACTACCAGTTTATATTTTTTTAAATATTTTCTTAGCACTTTCCTCACAAGATGATACTGGTATATCATTATGTGCAGGTTTTTACGTTCAAAATGTATTGCGACCTTAAAGCGAATGCCTACATCCTAAAACTTACACAATTTTATAAACATATATAATAATTTTTTTACTTCATAGGTACTTTTATAAATAATGTATATGTCTTTATATTATAAGATAGTCTAATGTAAGTAAATAGGTACTATCAGTGTATGTTGAGATTCACTATCGTGGACCCCCATTTTCATTTCATGGACCCCCAATTTTTTTTTGCTGACGTAGACCCCTTGCAGGTTGTAATAGAGCCCTGGGGGTCGATATAGACCACTTTGGGAATATAAGCTATACTTTATTAGGTAATAATACAAATTCCAAAAAAAAACTACAACATTTTTTTGTTATTAAAAAACAGCATTCTAATATTTCTAACGAGTCAGTAAATAATAAAAATATAAGTGATATAACAAAGGTAGATCAAATGACAATAATAATTTTGATAGAGATAGAGATAAACGATAAAGCTGTTTTTACACCTACCGATAACACAAGACAAGAGTGATAATAATAATGCTATAGAAGACAAAAACTCACACAAATAACTTTATGCTGTACAAAGAATAATACAGAAGCTTTTATCATTTTCAAATTAATTTTTTTAATATATTTTAATTACCATCATTTCAGCTAAAACATATGCTCTTATACTCTTATCTACAATAATTAAATTAAATTTTTACTTTTACAAGTAATAACTGTTGTTATTCTCCTCATCGTGTAGTTCACAAAAAAACTGAAAATTAAACTGACTGATAACAAGAAATTAATAAAATTAAATGTAAATAAATAACACAAAACGAGGTTAGAATAAGAATAACAATGACAGTTTCACGTCGGCATTTGCGTTACCGGTACCAACTCAACAAATAAAACACTTACTGTTGTTATAACTTTAAGTAGTTTTGTCTTTTTCTAAAATCTTTTGTTTTATACAAATGATTAATAATTTAGTTTAATTAATTATTTTAAACAATAGATAATAAAAATGATTACATTTTTTACCAAACAAAACAAAAATAACAGTTTAGTGATAACTAGTTGAATTTATATTTTGGTAGTACTACATTAAAAGTAACGTCAATTATTATATTATATTAAAAATCTTTATGTCTCAATTTTGCGGTATAACCATTTTTTTTTAAATAGAACACCGTGTATATTTTTTGATTTTTAGGTTTCTTAAGTAATTCCTAATAAAATGTCCATTCCATATATTTAAACGTAACAGTTTTTGAGTTATTAATTTTTTTCGTAAACATTTGACAGTGTTCTCACAAAAATAGCCTATAACTTCTTTGTTTTTAGCTCTATTGGTATGCGGTTTAAATTTTTGGAATCTTTAAACATTTGGCATATTTCTAAGCTATTTTTGTTGAAGACACAACTGGCAAATGTTTACGAAAAAAATTAATAACGCGAAAACTATTAAGTTTAGGTATAAAGAACGGTATAGACATTTTATTAGGGAGTTACTTAAAAAAATTTAAAAATCAAAAAATATACACGGTGTCCCATTTAAAAAAAATTTTTTTTCATATTGCAAAATTGGAAATTGTTTGAAAATAATTTTACGACAAAGATTTTTTAACCAATAACATTTTGTACGAATCATTTTTTTCTGTCTTTTACTGAAAAACCGCTAGGAAATTTGCACGCACTGTTGCAGTATCCTGTATGTACATTATTATTTCTAATATTTCATTTAGATACTGTTAACGTTAAAGTTGATTTACGTTTTTATAAAGAAAAAAATCTGTAGATATGTATATATATACATATATATACATACTTATCACCTTTACTGGAAACATATAACTAAACAAAAAAAGTCAGTAGTGCAATACAATTAACAAAATATCCAGTCGTATATGTAGCATCTTGTTTAAAAAGTTTCTTAATTTGAAAATTACAATATATAATAGAAATCAAAGTTTTAATTATTTTAGTAAAAAACCCACACAGCCAAAAGTAACCAAAAGTCGTAATAAAGGTAACCGCTTTGGATTGGCAAATGTGATCATAGAGTACCCAAAAGTACACCCAATGGTGAACTATGTCCCACTTAATCCCTCCATAGGATACTCTTATACTGACCTTGCGTGTATGCAACGGTCAACCTTTTAGGATAACCCGAAATTAACCGAAACGGACAACTTATTGTCCACTTTTAAAGCTACTCTAAAGATACTTCTTTTTAGTTATTCATTGGTCAACTTGTTGGGCTAACCTAAAGTTAATCGAAATGCCCGGTGCATAGTTGAATTTTAAAACTACTAAAAGATACCATTTTTGTTTGCTCAGGGTTCAACCTGTTAGGGTAATCTAAAGTTAATCGAAAGTGATTGTTAATGGTTGGTATTTAAAACTGCCTAAAAGATACTAATTTTTGTTTGCTTAACGTTCAACCCGTTAGGATAACTTAAAGTTAATCTAAATGGGTATTTTACTATTTAATTTTAAAGCTGTTTAAAAAATACAATTTTTGCAATTTATTCAAGAATCAACCTGAAGTTAACTGTAAAAGATGTATAATTGTTGGATTTTAAAACTCCTTAAAAATACTATTTTTTCAGTTGCTCAACGATTAATGGCTGCTTAACGGATATCTTAGAGTTAACATTTGAAAATAAAACACATTAAAGTAAAGGTGCAAGTCTTGAAAACAGATTTTATACGATACGATATAATACATATATATTTATTATTTATTTACAAATTTAAAAATATCTAAAATAAATGTCATCGCCTTTAACCCTTTTTCACACGTTTTCTCGATTTTCTAATCCACACCTTTGTCGCCACTAAAACGTCCATTTCTGTAGTTGTAGAAACTATTCATTTTACGGAAGCTGAAATTAGAAAAAATACTTAACTAAACCACAAATATTTATATTTGATTTGATTTTTTACAGGGTTTTCAGCGATCTAGAAAATTGTAAAAAATCTGGGTATTTTAAAATCAGGGCAAACATGTAAAATTTAAAGAAAGCCTGTTTCTATGTCTTTTTGTATACTGACCGTTCATCTGCAATTATGAATTATGTGTTCTTTTGTGTCTGTTAAAAATATGTATAAAGGTGTTTTACCTTTATAACTGGAACTTTTAGTATAACACAATTACACGAAGTTAACACTCGACTTGTACAACACGCACATCAACAAAACTTGAACGATTGTCTAGCAGGTAAAAAAAAACGACGTTCAATTTTAAACTAGTCTTAAAAGAACCCGGTGGCTATTTAAATTACTATACCCATTCTCTCCCACTTCAACAACATAATTTTAAATTTTACAAACGGTGGGCGTTTGTTTAATGTTAATTCAATGATTCTTGAAATCGATTTTTGTTAAGTTTAAATTAACCCCGTAACGTGCATGCTCGAGTTAATTCTATTACGCTAAATGGGCCAAAAGAGGCACGCTCGAATTAATTCGAGCGCTATCGCTATAGGAAACATAAGAAAAAAATTGTCTTTTTGATTTTTTTTATTTACATCTGTCTTGTAAGCTATAAAATGTTAGAGTAATATTACTTTTCGTCCAGTTGTAAAACAAAGAAGCGTTTTTTTTGAAAATTATTATTGATTTAGTAGTGAAAGACTTTTTTTGTAATGTAATATGTAAAAATTATAAAACTGCAAAGATAAGTGTTTATAGACAGTTATTTTGTGTTTAGTTATTACTTTTGGCCAAAATAAAGTTCAAAAATGTATTTTCTTAAATTTAAAAAAATGATTCTTTTGTGGTTTTTTAAAAAAAAAAGTGCTTTAAGAGGTTAAATAAGAAGTTGAGAATAATCAGTACAAATGTCATATCCTTATTGTTAACTGCGACATGAAAACTTAAGTTACAATTTTTTTTACGAAATTTAATTTTTTTTAATGATGGCTACATAATAAAAAACTGTTGAATTAATTCCAGAAAGTTCATTTGAAGCACTAGATCAATTATTGTATTGTCACTTTCGACATTAATAATACTTTTTTACCGTTTATCGCAAATAAACTATCCTTTAATAAGAAACACTAAAATTTGCCTGTATTACGTTTTTAAAATTGGATATTGATGCGCATATAGCTCCTTTATGAGTCACAATATTAAAGAAGCTTAAATACAAAACTTGTTCGGTATGTCTGTTTGGAAAAATTCATTTTTCTTATTTGCTATCAAGAGGCCAAGTTTATATTGTAATTGTTTAACGGATTTGTTAAAGCAGAAATGAATATTAAACTCTGCTCAAAGTAATAACGATTTGTTTTAAAAAAAATTTGTCAGCATCGACAGAATGAGATTCTTTAAATGAAATTTCCGTTAAAACTGCAATATCTAAGAAAAAGACCTTGAATGGTCGAAGAGACCGACACAGGGATTATCCACAAAGGCTATTGTTTGGTGCCCAGTTGACACACAGCCGCAATGCAAAACAAGTTCTTAAATTAATCATTTACCGTAACGGATGAAACAAAAACGACAAAAAAAGTTTTTACAATCAACATTAAGATGCCATCGCGTTTATTAATACTTTCTCTTTAACCTGCTAAACGCCTTTGAAGAAAAATTTCATATTTTTTATCGATTTAAGGGCGATAACTTGAACTATTGTCAATACGATTTTGTATCGATCCACATTACAAATTATAAAAAAGTTTGTTTAAAAAAATAATTTTTAGGTGAAATTAAATTTAAAAAATCATTAGGCTACAAACAAAAAAGAACAATGTTTATGACGATAATCGGATTAAAATAGTACATTCCAGAAAACTGTTGTGCGAGGGTAATGGTGGAACTTAAATAAAGTTTACTTCTAAGGATTTCATTGTTAGCCAATTAGATTTTTATTATAAATGTAAGCAGTAACTAAACCTACAAACACTAATTAATAATAATCAATTACACTTACAACTCCACTAAAATCTTTTTTCAAATACAAGTTTTTCTAAGATAATTAGTCTCAGCGTATACAACTACGGATCCTATATACTTATAAGAATTACAACAAATAATTAGCGAAACAATGACTGCAGGTTCCATCTGCAGTGCTTTTAAATATTTTTAAAATAAGTGTTTGTGTATTTAAAAAAACATACCCTTGAATTTGTTGTAATTAGAGCTTACGGAGCGACTAACTAACTTCTGACGATTTTGATCAATTCTTTAAAAATTCATAATCTGAAAACTAAGCGGTAATGCACAAAAAACCAAAATAAAAGTACTTTTTTGCCATGAGAATCACCAAAAATCAGAAACGCAATTGGTAAACTCATTTCTTAGTTCCTCCTTGTAAGTCGTAATAATAGTAAGAGGTAACTATTAGAATATAGAAAAGTAATTTTGGTTTAGGGTGATTTTTCTTCCGAGGACGTTTTTCCGCGATACAGTCTTATTCTACACAAAAACATTCTACTAAAAGGTTAATTTTTAGGATTAACATAAAATTAACTTTTTAGAATGTCTGTTTCACAACTTTTATAGACATTGATTATAAAAAATAAAATTATGTGGTTACTAAAAAGACATGTAGTCTCATTCTGTACTATAAGGCTACTAAAAACTTAATTTTTAGGATTAACATTAAATTAATTTTGTAGGATGTCAGTTGTATAACTTTTTCAAGACATTAATTAGAAATCTCTGAAAAGATATCGAAAAGTTAACTTATAGGGTTAGTAAAAAACAAGTAGTCTCATTTTATACTTGAAAGCTCTTAATAGGTTAATTTTTATGGTTACCATCAAGTTAACTTTTTAAAACGGCTTTTGAGTAACAATTAAAGTTGTCTATTGAAAAGTTATCCAAAAGTCAACCTCTGTGGGTAAGAAACGAGATAGGTCGCCATATTTTATACTTTAAGCTTATACAAAAAGTAACCATTACGTTTACAATTTGGCATATTATTAGGAATAACTATTTGTTGTGAATAAGTTAACCATTAAGGACACGCGGTAGAACTAACTTTTATGAATGACTAAAAGGCACGATAAAGATACCACATGCTTGTCAACTTTTCAGGTTAAAGTATGATCACTTTTTAGACAATTAAGGTTAACTTTGGTTATGTGGGAAAGCATTATATATTTTCTAAACTTATTGTTTTTATTGGATTAGATAGCTACTATAATGAGTCATTATAATCGTAAATAAATGAGTTATTATAAACGTAAGAAAAATAATGCAATTGTACACATTGTTTATTTAAGCAGTTTTGAAAATTAGCATGTGTTGTAATTCTTATGCGGCGTTGTAAAATGTACCATCCAGTAAATATTGTGAAAATTATTTATGACTTCATTTTATTCTAGTCGCCGGATGAATGGAAACTAGTGTTTATAATGGCAGCAATAGTTCACTATATCGGAGTAGTTTTTTACGGGATATTTGCGTCGGGTGAGCTTCAATCTTGGGCTGAGGCTAAATCTTTGCAAGAAGACAAACAATGGAATCCATATGACGTAGCGTTACAAGGCGAAGTCAAGAAGTCTTCAAGCGTAAGTGTATAGTTAAAAATGACTAAACCGCATTGGCAAAATTATGTTTAGATTCAAAGCAATGGTCTTCTTCAGCGCCGCCTTAGTGGAAAAAACGTCAATTACGGTTCATTAGAAGCTCCTGCAGAACCAACAATAGTATCAACCGGAAATCCTTTTGTGAACACAAACCCATTTCGACAAGAAACTGTACAACCAGAACCACATGATGCATACATGCACGGATCGGTTGATGATAGGGAATATTAAAAACGTTTTGGCAATTTTTTGAAAAGCTTTTTGTAGGTTAGATTTTAATTTAAATAAATAATTATAAAATAAAAACATGTGCATTATATTGTAATTTTAGTACTAAACAAATGATTAGTCGCCTTTTTGGCGCCCAACGTGGGGCCATAGAAATTTAAAAACTGACATTTATTAGAAAAAATCTTTGCAATTGTTAGACAAGGCACTATCAGATGTATATTTATATATATAGACATTTGTCAATTTCATTGTATTCTGTTTTGTAAATACTAGACGAGTGTGAAATTATTGTATAAATCTAGAAATTAATCTACTGCAGTCAGTATTACGAGTAGCTAGGGAACGAATATTTTATATATTTTTTTTACTACTTAAATGTTTTATGATTAATTTTATTGCAATAAAGTAAATAAATAATTATAACATATCAGTTTTTTAAATTGTTTTTATTAGAATTGTGTTTTTTTTGCTTTTTTAAATCATATAAATGTTTTGAATTGTTTAAGTTAATTATATAAACGTATAGTTAGGTTAGTTATGTAATATTGAGGTGATTGTCACTCTCAAGGCTGTGCTGACAATAAAAACTGACGGGTACCGAGTACCGCGTCCGTATCGTTGATAATAATCGAGATAATAATTAGAATATTTTTGAGTATTTGTTGTTGTTGGTACACTAATGGCACGTGAAGATTTAGATAAGTACAAAATTTAGTCAAGATGGGCGCGATTAGCTTTTGTCATGTGTATATATATCACGATTATATTAATGTGCACTATAATGAGTGTTTAGAAATTATATTTTGTTGTTGAATGCAATTTTAGAAAGTTTATTAAAGTCAATTGTACATTTTTAACACTTTGATTTGATCTTATTGTCTCAGCTGTTGCATTCTATTTGAGTGACTATCTTTCTCTCTCTATCTTGGTCAATAAATCTTAATGTAGATGAACGTTTGTTATTAGACAATATTTAGTAATAAATAAGCTATAAGAAGTTTAATTTAACTTTAGACATATCTGATGCATTCGTCGTTAAATCTTTTGAAATAAAATTACTTTGTTTAACACGAATGTCAGAAGTAGAGAAGTAGTGTAGAGGCAATAAAGATACAAATATATTTAAATGTTTTTAAGCTTCTAATCAATCAAAAAAAATGAATTTAACTGAATAAATGTCTAAATTATTTTTATCCCAAATGAAGTATATGTAGTAACTAATAACCTACGAGCTCAACTTATCTGTGTTTTACATGGCTATTATTACATATGATAATTGTTGAAAATATTACAATTTTATTGCTGTATTATTATGTAAGTTTACGTACAATATTAAATAAAAATTATAAAACATTATCTACGACTTATCATCAAAAAAGATTTGTTATTAGTTTTCGAATTACTTTTTTTAGTTACTATGATTATCATGTATTTATTAAATTTGTTGTTTCTGAAGTATGAAAGTTAACAAAAATATGATTATATCTACAATACTAAGTTTATTTTTGTTTATCAATTTTGAATTAAACAGTTTTTATTTTTTTATTTTGTGCAGTTTTGTTTTTATAAAAAATGCATTAGAATCCCTGATTAACAACAACTGATAGAAAGACACTTGTTTAGTTGTTAAGTGAAAACTTATCAACAGATATTTGTTGTACAATTTAGTTACCCGGAACTTCAAGTAATGATGATCATTAACACGTATAAATTAATTTTTTACGCCTGTACGTAAAAAATAAGTGAAAGCATCTAAATAAATATGTAAATAACGGCCTAAATAATATAAAAAATATCCATTTTTAGAAACATTATCTATCAACAACTATTGAAGTAAACATTCCGAGGATTGAAGTGATTTTATTTCTTATCAAAAACTTGAACTGGAGCAAAACTGTTATTTTACCTATGTCAAGGTTGTAAGTATAATTAAACGTAACACTTTTTTTTAGTGAAAGCAAATATACAGTGATAGAAGATGTTAAATGTTCTAAAGTATGTGCAGTAGTAATATAAAGAAAATGTTCTATTGGAGTTTAATTTAAATTATAAACATTAGAGAAAAAAATGGTTGTTATTTATAAAAGTTTGTTTTTGATATAAATTTACCTTGTAATGCAAAAAATTTCTGTAAAAAATTTACTTAATATTACTTTATTTTTAATAGATTAAAGTTTTGATTATTGGTTGGTATTACTTTTATTTTTAATTAAATAAATTTATAAATTACATTATAACTATAAAAACGAACTTAAATACTAATGTATCGAATTTTATTATTCTTGATTGAGGCTGTTGATAAAACTAATAAAACATCACATATTCTAGAATTTATTCGTATGAAACTTAGTAAATGTCTTTTCTACGTTTTCGAGGATCGCCTTGTGCAAACGGTACGTCAGGATTTGTTCTAACGTAATATATTCCTCTTGCTCTAAAAAATAAATTTTTAGTTATTTTTTTTAAACATTTAAAAACATTTTATTAAAAAGAAATTTGTATAACATTTTATAATATATGGTAATATGTATTATTGCTGATATGTCATTGATTTAATTAAAGTATATGTAGTTCACAAACATTGATGAGTAGTTTAAACCCATTAAAGTGCTTAACACGGGGTATAATTTATTATAAGTTGTTTCATAACAGACTCGAGCTCTTAAAAGTGTTATTGCTATTAAAAATGTATGTTTAGATTCTTTACCACGTTCAAGACGAAATCGAATGCAGTCTATGCCAAAGCTCTCAAAAATACTATTGACGTGTTTTTTTGCTAAATGAAGTAGAATAAGTACGATTTGAGAACCAGTAGACGTACCTCTAATTATTAATCAAAGAGTATCGGATATTATAACTATTAATTGGAATGGTTTTCGCAATTAATTTTAAACAAATCTTAAATCTAGTAAAGTACAGCGGTAGCAGCGTCTACGTGTTATTACAGGTTTTCTTGTAGAAATGTTTATGTATTCCTAGCTAGTCAATCCACCTCATTAAAATTAAATGGTAGGTATACATTGAAAACTGGTTTAAACGTGTTAAACATATATTAAAAAATCATACACAAAGAATGTTTTTTGAAGAACTTTGCAACGTTTTTAGCAAATAAAATGTTAGTGTATTAAAGTTAAACAGCAACGATAGGTATATATGGTAAATCGTTTATTGTTGTCACCGAAAAGTACCTTAAAAAATTTGATCAATACAAAACACAAGTTACAAATAAAGTTTCAAAACAACAGACTTTCGAAAACAACTATGACTTAAATGACTTTATTCTAATACAAAAACACAAAAATCTATGGGTATTTTATATTTCCATTCGCATCAAAAAAATGTTCTTCTGTATTTAATTGTTGAAAATTTATCCGCTAGTTCTTCCAAGTTTAAAGACTTTGCGATATCGTTTTCAATCGCAATTACTGTTAGATCATCTAGCTTCTCTTGACCAAGGGTGGTCCTTATGAAGTTTTTAATTCTGCTCAGCGAAGAAAAACTGCTCTCTTCTGTTGCATTGGATATATTTTAGGAGCTGTATATATATTACGAAATGAGAGTATCAATTCTTTTGATATAATGAGTTTCACTTAAGGTACTTCCATCAGGCAACTTTAACTCTCAAAGTGTTGTCACTCTTCAATTAAATTTCCATTCAAATCATCAGGATATCGCTCTATTAAGTTTGCTAATTCACACTTTATTACATCAATATCTGCTGTAGCGAGTTCGAGTAAGGATCCAAATAGACTGCACACTTCACTATATGCCTTTCTTTGCTTCCCCAATTCGGCAATGATGAAATCTAATATGGTATTGAAAGTTTTGAATTGCAACGATTGTTTTGAGTCAACGTTAATTTCGGTTTCAGCCTTTTCTATTGAGATTTGCAGCTTTGTCATAAAATTCGGCAAGGCTATTTCTCTTAAAATTTAAATAATTTTCCAAGGAGACTAATAAATCAACTGCTGTCACAATGTCTAGATTTACGGATGGTAAATTTTTATTTGCTGTTTCGACTGTTTCTAATATTGTTGTCCATACTATCAGCATAAAAACGGTATCATTGCGGTTCAATTTTTTTTAAAGCAATTGGATGTCATGTTTTGTGTCCTTATTTTGTTGTTGATCATTGACAATAGCGGATAAGCACTGTTTAAATTTGCACACCCATTCAATAAAGCCTCTGATGCATCATGTCTTGCAGAGCAGCGCGAATCACTTATTGATTTTATGACTTTATATTGTCCAGTTGACTCCTTTAGACGATCGTTCATCACTTTCCAACAACTGGTACTTGCGCTAAAAATGTGTACAGCTTCTGTAGAAACATAAAATAATCTATAGCTGTCGTACAGCATTCAGTACGTATACAGCAAGGTTATTATGGATTTTTCTTCTTCTTCTTCTTGCCTGCAATTACGTATATACGCTAGACACATTACTGACATTGTCGTAGTATTGTTCTTTCAGGTTTTTTATGTCTAAGTTGGCATTGATGAGTAATCTAATACCACTGACTCGAGGGATTCAGACTTAGGACTGAATATCGGAATAAAGGTGTAGAAACGTTCTACCGGGACTCCATCAGCACTATCCGGAAAACAACACTTAACTGATCCACGTGTGAAATATCTGGAGTCGAATCAATTATCACAGAATAGTACTTTGCGTCAGTCACTTCTAATTTCTAGCTTTCTCACTTCAGTTCCAATCAAATTGATAATTTGGTTACAGATATCCGAAAACAAGTACAAAGTGTTGTCTTTCCCAGGATTGCTATATTTTCTGATATGTTCCGCCAAAAAATCGTCGAATTGCAAAATTAGTTCTGATATTCCGAGGTAATTGCTATTTTTCGTTCATCCAATTGTTTGGTTTGAGCCGTGAACCGCTAATCCTTTGGATGCCAAAAATTCTATTACAATTTTTCGGATTCAAAATGACTTCTCAGTTTAGAATCTATTGTGTATTTACTTCGCCTGGCTGTTAAATTAAGAACGTTTCTACGATCATCATAATTTCTTTCGTGGTTGGCGAGTGCTATACCTGCGTGTTTCCAGTCATTAAATTCATCATGGGCGAGTGCGAAGGGTAGACTAAACAACACGGCATACAAAAAACTTTTCCAGTTGATTTGAAGAAAAGCAACTAGCCACTAAGCATTAATTGCCCATTGGGCAATTTTAAATAGAAGTACGAAAATTTTAAGAATCTAAATTTTACAGGATTATCATACCTCCGCTTGGACTTTGAACAACATTGCGAAGATCATTTTGTACAAAATTATTTAAGAGAGAATACAAGTCGTTTTACAGTTGCATTGCCAATCAAAAGAAATGTTGATGAGCTAAGTGATAATTTTTATACAGCAGAAAAACGGTTTATAAACTTAAAAAAAAAATTAATCAAGGATCAAAATCTTTACAGCATGTACAAACATTTTATTTACGAATATGAATAATTGGGTCACATGAGCAAACTGAATGAAGAGCAAAGCAAAGGCTCTGAGACGACGTATTATTTACCACATTATGGCGTATTCAAGGCTTCGAGTGCTACTACAAAGCTTCGTGTAGTTTTCGAAGCTAGTTCAAAGGATTCAATAGGTTAGTGGCTTAACGACATTTTGCATGTGGGTCTAACAATTCAGGACGCTTTATTTGCGATACTGTTAAGATTCAGAAAGCACAACTACGTTCTTAAAGCTGACACTTGTAAAATGTATCGTCAGGTAAACATGGTAAGGGATTACCGCAATTTGCAACTAGTTTTATGGCGTGACAAACCCGAAGATAAATTGTGTCATTACGAATTGAATACAGTGACCTACGGAGTATCATCTGCTTCATTTTTAGCGATACGATCTTTACATCAAATCGCTATTATAGAAAATAAAGATTTATTTCCGAAGGCATCTTTAAAAATTCTACAAGACTTTTACGTTGACGATTTGATTACAGGTTCGGACAATAAGAAATCGTTAATCAAATTGAAGTCGCAAGTAGCAGAAATCTACCGAAATTAATAATTTCCGCTACTTGCGACTTAGTTTATGACAAACATGGAAGAAAACTCAAATAATGATCATAAATTTTATGTTATGGATGATGTTAAGTAATCGAAAACTTTTTTGGAATCCTAAAACAGACGGAAATTTATTTCTGATGTCAAGACTCCAGCATAAGGACTTACAAAACGCATTTTTTTATCAATAATGAGTCAGATTTTTGATCCCTTAGGTATCATATTTTGCAACAACTGTGGAAATTAAAATCCAATTCCAAGCAATTATAGTGCGCATATTTTAAAATTTTATTGTTTTTATTTTTTTTTTATGTAAGTAACATAAGCAAAATCACGATTTCTAGACGTACACTATTATCTAATTACGTGAAAATTCCATTACATGGTTTTATTGACGATTCAGAGAAGGCGTACGAAGTCTGTATTTATTTGAGAAGTACAGATTCATTTGGAAAGATTTATTTATGGAAATTGTGCGGTGCTGTCTGACAAATAATTATTTAAAAGCATTGAACTTGGATGTCAACAAAATTTATTTGTGGACAGATTCAGAAATTGTTTTATCGTGGGTTTCGACAGAATCCATGAAATGGAAAACATTCATTTGTAACCAAGTTGCAGAAATACAAGGTTTAACAAGTGATGCGCATAGGTGTCATGTAACATCATCTGAGAATCCAGCTGATATCAGTTCTCGAGGATGTGAGCCACAAACTTTGAAAAAATTTACATTGTGGTGGTTTGGACCATCTTGGCTGAGGTTATGTAAGGAATTTTGGCCTTAACAATCAAAAGAGTTCTGTGTGACACCAATGAAATTCCAGAACGTAGGACAACGAAACGACAAATTTGTTTGTTAACATCAATTGACTTCGATATTTTCAATAGAGTTTCCAAATTTTTTATGTTAATAAAAGTAACAGCTTGATGTTTAAGACTTATTAAAAACACAAGGTTGAAGGTTCAAAGAGCAACTTTAATCAATGGTCAGTTGACACCGGTTGAAACCAAAAAAGCTTTAAAATGCTTGATAAAAATAGTACAAGGTTGTGAATTTTAAGCAAAAATTTCAAGCTTATCTAAATTAAAGGCTGTTTCAAAAGCTAGTAAAATTAAAGGTCTGAATCCCTTTCTAGACACAAATGAAAGCTTGCGAGTCGGGGGCAGATTGATTAATTCACAATTAAATTACGATTATAAGTTTCCAATTGTATTACCCGACAAATATGAATTTCATGATGATTTTTCTGGTCTCTTGTTCAATTGTTGTCGTGGTTTTTTTTAGCTATGTATAGTGTTATGAATCTGGCAAGGTCTGTTTTTTATCTTTTACTGGTAGTTGTATTTGTATATTACTGCTGTTGCGTTACTTTTAGCTGCTCAAAACAAGGTAATATTTGCGTTGTTTTTAATGTCCCATAAAGCTTTCTCCTTGTTCTTAGTAGATGGTTTGGGTTTTTTGTAGGATTTGGCAGGTCTCATACCTAACTTCTTAGACTTTCTCAAATGGTAGATTTTTTATTGTAATTTTTATTTCCACATTTACTTTTTCTTTTAATATCGGCACAATGACAAAGTTTATTCAAGCCAAAACTGAACTGAATTTATAACAGTGTTCTTAGTATCTAGTTCAATTGTTAAATTTTTGCTTTTTAAAATTTTCGATTTGATTCTTAGTGGTGTTTTTTAAGTAGCGTTCCAAATGTTTGTGGTTGATCCGATTTACTGTATTCTGTAGCTCTTTGTTTGCTTAACTTTAGGAGTAGATAACTTATTTTAACAGTATCGGCTTGCAGGTAGTATCAAAACTTAAGAAACATTGATGTGACTTATTGGTTTTGGCGCCTTAGCAGAAATCCTTTAGCTGACAAGTTAGTTTTTGTTTTGTAGGTTTTCACGGTTATTGTCTATTGAAGTGGTAAAGTAGCCAAAAACACACTGCATAGAAATTATCAGATAATCACTCAAAATCATAAAAACACGAAAAAATTTAAACAAAGAGAACGGCTCAGCGACACATAGAAGCTGGTAGTGTTAGGCAAACCACACCGATTGATTAATCACAACCGTGATGGATACGCAAAAACAGCAAAGCAAAGCAACTGTTCTAAGGAACTTCGCACAGCATAGGCAGCAAAACATTAAAAAAATACAACAACCACAGCAACAACTGTGAAAACTTGCATGCAATTATTTACATTCTCTGCAATTGTTCGAATGCTTGTAAAAATAAATGAGAAGGTTTATTTAACGGTAATTATAAATTAGTGATCTAATTTGTATTATTTATTCTCAGTATAAGATTCATAACTTAAGTACCCGTCATCACATGCAGTTTTAATTATATGTAGCCAAAAGCTGTAATTTTAACTACTGTTGTTTAAAATATCACAGATTGCTAAACAAAGACAAACAGCAGTGCGTCAACGATTCATCGATAACCAACTCCGTCATTTTTCTATTATAATTAATGCGTGTAAATGTATGAGGTAACGAAAATTGAGTACCGCGCTATCAAAATCTTTCCGTTTAGGGTAAGAATACCTGGAAGATGCAGAGTGGTCCAGCTGGGCAATTGAAGTGATAACGACTCTACACTTTTAATAGCATCCGTCTTTATTGCAGAAATTGAGAGACAATGTTCATGTAAAATGTTGCCAAAAATTAACAAAACGTGTTTGATTATTTCATGACAATGCTCCTATACTGTCGCCATTTGAGCTGCTATCCATGAATTTGGCTTTTAAGAATTGAAATATTCACTGTATAGTCTAGACATGGTTCCCAGTAATTATTATTTATTTTTTAATTTATAAAAGGTTTAAGGATCCGTCGCGTCGGTTTAACAAAGCGAGCAGCTGTAATAGAACATTTTGATAGAAAAAATTATGAATGAATCGTTGTAATAATTGTGTAGAAGTTAGAAAACATATTAAAAAGTAAAAATAGTTATGTTGCTCCAAGTTTAGTTTTCTCAGAATCAAACAATAACTAACACTGTTAAACATACAGACAGTTTTAAGACAAACTTACTTTTGAGATACGTGTTCTCCCATTAAAACGTATTCATCATCATCGGGATTACACCAACCAATCAAAAAGCTTACTAAATTTGGACATGGATACGCGTAAAATCCTTTACTTGTAACAATAGATTCAATAAAGTATGGCGTAACTTTAGTATGATCACAAGCTACAGTTTCTAAAAAAATTAGATGTTTTAAATAGTTTTTTTTTTAATGTTAACATACTAAACAAAGTATCACTACTGCAACCTGGTTGACTAGAACCACCGTTAATATAAAAATCAGCATGTCCATTAGGTCCCCACTGTCCTAGTATTCCAGCACCAGTATGTAAAATATCGACAAAGTGTGCATCGGATTCATCAATATCTCTGGATCGGTTGCCTCTTTGGTAGAATACAATAGATGGATCTAAACCTATAGAAAATAAATAGATTTTAATAAAAACATTTTTAAACTAATAATTGCTTTTTTATGTTATCATTACTAGTAATTAAGTTTATTCGGTAATAATACTGTTGTTTTGTGTGGTTATCAACAAATTAACCGTAAATCTTTTAAAACGCTATTTATCACTATTTTTATTAAACAAATATTTTGAAGAATTCAAACAAAAAATTACTTATCTTACTTTAGTATAAACAAAGCTATATGTATATTGACACTAATATATTGCAAATTACAAAAATAATTTCGATTTATAAAATGTATTAAAACCAATACGAAATTAAACCGTTTTAAAGAATTAATCAAACTTAAATATTTGCAATAATGATACTAATAGTGACGGCGTTGCGGTTACTTAATGTTAAATTCAGTGGCGGCTGGTGGTCAATCATACCAGAGGGTCATTTTTAACATATTCAAAAAAAACGTAATGATCACAAAAAGTAAAAAAAAACTTTGTTGCATTAAAGCGATTTATATTTAAGATCAATTCATCTATCTTTACAATTAGTAAAATGATCGATCCAATTTTCATGTGATCCGCAGATAAAAAGTGCTTTGTCGCTTTTTCTGGTAAATGTTTTAAATCGGTAACACCATTTTTACATCATCAGTAGCGTATCCAAAAAATTATTATTATATGAAGGGAGGGGGGCCAAGATACAAAACTAAAATATTTCATATGCATATGCACAATCTAATAGGGTTGGCGTGGGACTTATTGATAGGTCGATATAGGATGGGTTTTTATCCGATGCCCCTCAGGATAAAAAAACATTTAAAAAATGTTTAGTTCCATATTTAAAATTACAAGTCTGTTCAGTCTTTTGTTTTCCATGTTTGACCGGAGATAAGTTTTTATCCTTTTTAGAGCAGAAAAGGATCGTTCAGATGTTGCCAAAGTCAGTGGTCTTATTACCAAAAGCTTGAAAAGTTTTTGGATGTTGGGCAACAGCTCCGCTTCTTCATATGCTAAACCAAAATGTTGTCGGCTTAGAAGTGTTGGTCTCAACGTTTTCCCATATGTTTGTCCATATCTTTAACTCCACTTTCAATTCTGATAAGCACAAATCACTGTTGTAATCTTCTGACACGATCTTCATAATCTCTTCGATATACATTTTTTCGCAATTACTAAGCACAAGCCATGACAATTTTGTGGTTTTGGACATTAATTTTTCGCTGAACCGATCTCTAAATTCTGCTAAAATAAAATCTAGAAAAAGTATTTAAATCTGTTATATTCCTCCGGCGACTGAGTTTCTATGTTGCTCCTATTAGTTTAGATAATTGTCAACCGAGGACGTTTAGCGAATCTGCTAAGGCTTCACTTTGCTCAAAACATTTTTAGAAGTAGATATCAGTGTTGCAGCGCAACTTTTTTAATTCACTGATAACAGCTTTTGTTAAATCAGCAGCTTGAGCAAAATCCAAAATCTTTTCTGAAAGTTGCTTTGATAACGGTAGTGTCAAACCAAACACAGTTTCCATCACTGCTACACTAACAATGAATTTACTAGAACGTATGGCATATTTTAAAGAAAAAGCAATCGTGCTACCCGCTGAATTGCCCAGTTTTTCGAAAAACTGGCAAAAATCGAGTAACTGCGTCGTATTTTTCCACCCAACCAGTTTCACATAGTCGTTTGATTTTATAGTGATTTTTAAAATTGACGCCTGTAGAAGTAATGCTTTCAAAAGTAGTCGTTCTTTTGGGAGATTCTCTAACAAAGTTGGCTATACTACCAATAGTTCCCATGGTGTTGCGAATAATTGTAATTTGATAAACGTTGATCAGCACAAGATTTAGACGATGACTAGCACAATCTTCATAATGAGCCGATGGCTGAATTTTTAAAATGTGCGTTTAAACCTCTTTAGTACCCCACTCATGTTGGCTATATCATCATATGCTTGACCTCGACAGTTTATCATATTGAGACGTAGGTTTTCCATTTCTTTTGGTATCACAGACATTAAATTTTCTTTACTAAAAAGTACACAGGTTTTGAAAAATCCTCCATATTCCTGCGCACTAAATGCAAGCCACTTATATTGATCGAACCACTGCCTGGAATCGTCGTTGATGTCCTACTACCCATATATTTTTTATCTATTTGTAACGTTTATGTTCTGATTGTATTTCTGCATCACAGAAATGGGCTATGCCCTAAACGTTTACTGTCTCTGTGGTAGTTACCGTATATTCACTAGAAAAAACTTGTGGAATATTCGGGCATGGAAAAGTTTGCGAGTACACTGTCTATTGAAGTAGAGACTGTGATATGCCTGCAGCTGAAGTTTCACTACGGATTCTTTTAGCAGACAAAACAAAGGAGTCTAATGTTTTTTTTCATTATTTGTATTTGTTCAAAAGCAATCGAAATATGCTGCAATGAAAAAACACACTACAACGACCAAAGATAACGTGTGTTAACTGTCCATAAAAGTGAATGATTAGTCAGTGCATACATAATAAATAGTGCAGACATAAAACTTCTCAAGATAGTTTTTCTATACCTATTATGAATTGAAGTATATTTTTATTTATGTTTGGATCACTTTCCAATAGTTTGTTTTATCTATTGTGTTATCAGCACATGTGTATTCTTTAACTACTATGTTTGTTGGGATGCGTGCATGTATTTGTAGCGATCTTGTAATCGGTTTCCAATACGTTTTGAATTGTTCTAAATAGCAAAGGCGTGAGTATGCATTATTTTAGTTTGCATATTATGCAGTGTTTTGCTTACTTTTGTTTTTGAACAGGTAGCTGACCAAATTTAAATTAAAATGAACTTTTTAAAAAGACTTAATTATACTTACAAAAATATACTTCAGTTTGATTACTAAATATTCAAACAAAGCGTTTTTTTGTCGAAGTAACAAAAAAATGCTTTTTTACATTTTTACATTACATTCCTGAATTTGTTTTAATACATTTCCGCTTTTACAGATATAGAACTTCATTCTATAAAAAACTTAACTTTTATGTCACTGTACAACATAATAAATCGTGTGAAAATAGTATAAATATAAAATAGTAAAATCTATTAGTTTTTCTACATCTACAAATCCAATCTGATAAATTATACATAGATTCTTTGTACTACCGCCATTATGAAACAAAAACGGTAATATGTACTTAAACACAATTAATTTTCTTTTAACTTGTGAATGTCATTGTCATTCGTTACAAACGAATATTATCAAACAACTCAAAAAACGAGTGCAAAGTTTGTCGTATGTAATAAGAAATGTGCATTCCAGCATCTTTGTTTTACAAACAGGTGTTGCGAAGATGATATTAAATTACGTAAGCATTGCACTGCGTACGCGAAATCGGACCTGACTGACAACCACAGAAAGCATTTAGGCATTTAGTTGTATTTTTCTAATGCGCATAAAATTGTATTGTGCGTGTTTCACTCTTGACTACAATAACTATCATTTACGATTCGGCTACATTATATAATACAAACGGATTATAAAACACAACAGCCTTGGCTGAATTCGTAAGTTTTCGCCTAAGTTTTTGCATCTGTTGCGCTTATAATAAAAATTGAAATTCAAACGCTGATAATTTGAATTTTTTGTAATTTTAAAGTAAATAAAATACATTTCTTATTCATTTTGGAAGGTCATTGTCCGAATGACCTAATAGAGAAACCGCCACTGGAAACTTATATCATATTATATTATATTTATAACTATCACCTTTAAATTGGTATGTGAGTTTTGTTTGGTTTTTAAAATAGAGTACATAGCGCCTAGTATTGATGTAACTCATAATCTTTATCTATCAAAGCCACCTTCCATAAGAACTAACTGATAAAGATCTTCAAAACAATAAGATATTAAACAATGTAACCAAAAAGACCTTGTCAAAAAATAAATATAAAACAAATTTATATTGAAACTCGATATAATTATTTACAGTTATCATTATTTACATTTTTTTGTAACCAAAATTTCATTAATATTACGTTTATTTTAAAAACATTTTTTCTAAATTGTTAATTATAATTCTTTGCAGTATCTCAACACAATTTGGTCAAACTACCACTTTCTGTTTAAATAAGTATAAGCTAATAATGTAATAGCGGAGGCCGGAGTCTATACTAAGATAATATCTTCCAAATTTGAACCCTGTCAAAACAAAAGTTGCCATTGTTTTGTAAGAAACTTTATCAAGGCGCGAAAGAAATTGAATAATTCAAACAAACAAACAAAATCTAACTAAACACATCTAAAAAGTTACGTTTTGAATTTGTGAACTAAGCAAGATCGTAGTGCTTAAGCACCTAAGGACATTTCCACCTCTGTATTTAATTCAAAATTAGTTTTCATCATACAGTCACAGATCAGAGAGAAAATCTTTTTTTCGACAAGCAAAATATCTCATTATATTTTTTTGAAGACAAAACTATTACATTTTAATCTCAAAGTCAAATTCCTTGTTCATTTGGTGTACAATTTACTTTGATACCCTGTTGATAGCAGCAACTTTTAATAAACATAAAGAATTAAAAAAATATTGCAGAAAATAAATAACATTAAGTTTAATGCTGTGTTTTCAGAACAAAGGGTAGAGCTAGATTGCAGTGACAGTTATAAAAGTTAAATGAAAAAAAAAACTTATTAGTTAAGAAATAAATTTGTTTCGTATGGAATAAAAATAAAAAAATATTAAAAAATGTTGGTATTAGTCAGTGACCTATATTACAAATTTTTATTATATAATAAATAAAAAACACAGATTTGAATTCTTTACAAAATGACATTAGAACATCACATTTTTGTTTAAGCAAGAGTGAGTTACAGTACGGTTCAACTGCAAAAGAAGTTTTTAACATGTCTGCTAAGAAAAAAAATTTTTTTTGTTTGGGGTCAATAGCAAAACTTGAGTGTATAACCGAGGATATTTTATTCCTTTCTGTTATTTTTTAAAGATATTTATTGCTGGTCCCATGGGACCATCACGCCTTATGACCAAAAAGTTGTGTGCCGCTGGTTTCTTGATCTCGGTTCACTTTAAAACAGTGCATCTCTTATCGGAGACATCAGTTGACATATGGGTTTATTTTGAGCAACATGCGTACCGTATTTATTGCAAAATTTGTGCAATTTATTGTTATTACGCAGTAACTGAGTGTTAGGTATACTATAACAAATCATTGATACTATTTCGTTTATTGTTTGTCTTTTAGGTTTGCCATCAATACAATGTTTTAGATATTTTAAATCATTCAAATTTAAATTACCCGTTTCTAGCTAGGAGAAGAGTAACAGTTATAGATAATTAAGGTTGCTTCCAAGAAATAATAAAGGAATTGAAAAATTAATGCATACATTAAATTTCATTTTAAGAACCAATTGTTTTAAATATATTACAAAATAAGTTAATACAACTAATAGGACATATAGTGATTACACCCAACTCTACACTAAAAGTTGTTGGTTCAATTCAGGTTCAATTTCATTCAAGGTTTTATTTTTATCTTTGAATGTGTCAATGTAAGCAATTTTAAAAATAGCGGTCAAATTGCTGATTCGAATTTCAACAGCAATAGCTGTAATTTGAATGAACATGAACGAAATAATTATGTAGGAAATAAAATTACAAGCATATATAGTGGAGGTTCATTCCAAATTATTTCTCATTATGCCATTCAAAAATTCTTTATTACGGATTTCAACTAATAAACTGAATTACTACATTAACTATTATTATTCAAAAATAGAAAACAAAATTTTACTGATAACTAATAATATTGTAGTTTTTCTTGAGAAAAGATAGATTTTGCGATTGGTTTATAATCGAAGCGTCAAAAATCAATCTAGAGAAAAATTGGTGGCACTATAATCGATTTTTTCTAAATTGATTTTTTTTGCAACCTACATATACTGAACTTGGAAATAATCATTTAGTCAAAATGAATCTACAACGTTTGATTGAGAAATGGAAATAGTTATTTATTTAACAAGTTCTTGTATAAATTAAACGGGCATTTTTAAACCCGAGTGAAATGGAAGTTTTAAAAGTCCACTAAGAAAAAAAGCCCAATTTACAAAAGAACGAATTGAATACGATATTTTATTGTTCGAACAGGGACTGCAAAGCCCCCGAAGTATCAAAATCTCACAAAAACAGTTTGACGTTTATGTTGACAAGTGTGCAAAAACTGTCAAGACGGTTTATAAAAGCGAAAATAGTATATTGAATAACAAATGTCACAATGAGACTTTTTGCCGCACGAAGACCAGGTTTGCAGACCGACTAAAAGGTGGTCTGCAAATGATCGAGTGCGGCAAAAAGAAGTTGTGACATGTGTTTCTTAAACCTTAACTCAAACTGCTTCGTACCTACTTCATGAAATTTTTAACTACTAAAATTGTTTATACTGTTAAGTATACCGTCTACGATATCATATTTTTGGGTATTTTTTTATTGCGAATTGGAGGTCATGTAAGTATAATCTCTTCTACTTTGGATTACAAACTGATTTGATTTGATTAAATTTTGTTTTTATTTAATACTGCAATTAACCATCATTTATAACACCTTCTTGTTTCGTTTGCTAAAGGAGTGTAGAAATATTTTTGGGCTTATGCACGTTAAATACCTACCTACGACGTGTCGTTGGGAAATCATTATGTAAGTTTTTCTACTCGAACTAAATATTTTAACAGTTTGTTGTACTCAATAAAAGAAATATAAACTTATTGTGGTTGTCTAAATTATGTGAGCAACTAACGAAATTACATAATTCTTCCTTCCGATTATTATTTTTATATGCAACATTTTCAATAATTACCGAGAATTCTAAATTAACCGTTTCCCCAAGTTTGTCAATCATATTTTGGTTTTATCTCGTGCAATGCGAGTACATAAATCTTATTATTAACGTTAGAAACTAGAACAAAAATCAGAACATAATTAAAATATATGAAATTATTAAAGCGAATTATATTGTGTTGAAATTAAATGTGAATGCTGTTTTGTGTTTCGTTCCAAGTTGTTTTACTATAAGAAGCTAGTGTATGATTTCATTAATTAAAAGATTTGTCAAAATGCTTTTATTCAGTGCTGGAATGTGCGTATTAATTTGAACTTGTTTCAAACTTTGACTTTTAATACTTTTGAATCGTTACAATACATATGAAAAACATTTTTTCCCAAAATAGTTAGTAAATCGTAATGTTTAGGTTTGTGTCTATAATTAATTTTAAAGAAGGTTCAATAAGCGATATCTATCGCCGACTTAGGTAATCAACTATTGGAAGTTGCAAAATTCTGTTATATTGGCTTACTGTAACATTTATATAAAATGGTAATAGCATGATGTAGTTGTTTAGGTTATGGTTTACTGTTGCCGCTTCACTAAATTTTAGAGATACTAGATTTCACTAACAGAATGTACTAGATTTAAAAAAATGACCTACTAAAACCACCATGTTCAAAACGTGTATGCTTAAGGGAGCCATTAAGGGAGCGTTTGTACGCCACGGTTTCTATTACTTAAACCCCGTTTGACACGAAGTTAAATTTAACAAAAAAATTAATGTTAAATTTTTATAAACGTATTTAACCTTTCGGCGGGCGCGCCGCGCCGTAAAACTTAACATGAGCGGACGTGCCGTATAAATTTTATACAATGCAAAATATCATGAATTAAGCAACATATAACTATTTTTTACGCAGTAAAATTACTAAATGGGTAAAGAAATATGTTTTTATAATAAATAAAAGTATAATCTATAAAACATATGCTTATTCTATTATATCTAATTCTATATCTTATTCTAAACAAATATAAAACATAACAAATATGCAATATAGTAACATAATAATATTTACAATGTGAATTTACGTACTGTTACCTAATAAAGTTTTGTTAATGATTCGGATTCTAGAAGGGATCGAGGTAGCCACAATAAATTTAACAAATGCGTTGGAAGATACTAATAAAAATAAAATCAAATCAGACAAAAAAAATATGTTTAATCAGCATAGTAATAATTAAAGTAAAAATTAAATTGATTGGTAAAATAAAGACTTATTTCGTTGAACTATGTCCTGTACATAAGAAAGAGTGAGAGACGCAAGAACAAAGATGGCTGTGAGTGACGATTACAGGTGAACTTGTAAGCAGCGATTTCCCGTATTCACACCGCATTCACGCAACATTCAAACAAATCGCAACTTACCCAGTTAAATTCTTTCAATAAAGGTTAAAAGCAAAAAAAACAAGGCTTGCGCTTCCCGTCTTTAATGTACAAAACCACAGATCTTCGGTAACCATTAATAACATCAATAAACGAATCCAATACTGCTATGATGACCCTTGACCCAATGTAAGATAATTATAAATATATGTACGTATATGGATAGGTGTAAATCCAAAGGTAATTAAGAACCCTAATATAAAGAAATCATATTTACAGGAAATTTTAGAAATGCTGAACTTACCGTGATAAACGGGTTCTTAGGTAAACAAAAACTTGCGATAATGCAAATTCAAATAATGAGAAGACGGGACAAGTAATCCGGCTAAGCCGTAGAGTGTATCTATTCTTAATTTTACCGAAGAAACACTCAAAATTATGTACAGTGGCACAAATCCGCAAACGATATAATTTTAATAAAGAATAATTGCCCCAATATTAAAATTTAAGGAACCAGCTGTACTCGCGTCACCGTTCTTAACTCAAAATTGTGGATTTCCCAAAATTTCCTTTCGAATCAACTTATCGCTATAAGCAACTCGCGCAGTTTCCGAAATTTTACGAATAATGAACTTAAAAATGCGGTATAAATAAAACTAATTTTTATACGTAACAGTACTTGAAGAAGTGTTATTTAGCAATCAGTGCACAAAACTTTTGTTTGAGAGTTTTTTTTTACACGTAAAATTAATTACAACTGTAACGTTTCATTGACGCTGTAGTATTTTTCTTTTCCAATACACATTCGTGACAATGTCCGCGCTTTGCTGGTGGTTTGCCATCAAGAATTTTGACTGTAGGTGTACCATAAGTTAGTTTTAGAAATGCACTTAAATCACTTTGAAGATTTTTGAGGGCTGCTCTAGAAATAAGGTGTTCCTTCATTAGCGCAAGAGATAAATTCTTGAGAAAAAATCTTCTACGTTTTCAGTAGTTGAAGGTTTAGCAAAGGAGTACAATATCTGAGCATTTATATCAGCAATATTTAGAAAGCTATAAAACCTTTTGTAGCATTATAATCCATAATTAATTCTCGTTTTTTGGTAGCAACATCAATTTCACCTGTAAAATGAGATGTGGATAGGAGTATTATTTTTGCGAGGAACGTAAGAAGTAAGCATTTTATCTTTTTGGAATCCAAATGTTATTGATTCTACAGCTTTAGTTTTGTTTGCTAAAAATTCTGGTGGAATTTCCTTTCTATTTTTTTCAGGGTACCAAGTAATGTAGTTTGTTTATTATGTAAATATTCAGCAAGCGAAATACTTGTATAATAAGTGTCGGTTGTCAAGTTTCTTCCAGATTTCTCAATTGGGTCAACAAGACGTTTCACAATTTCTATTGGCGAATTTGATGTTGCGTAAGGGCCATCTAGTTGCTTTCCACAGTAAATTTCAATATTGGACGTATAAAAATTTTTAGCGTCACACATTGCATACATTTTTATGCCATATTTAGCAGGCTTGCTGGGTATATATTTTATGAAACTGCAACGACCCCTGAATGGATGCAGCATTTCATCAATAGTCACATACTCGCTCAAATTATAGCAAGCCTTAATATTTTTAATAAATGGATCTGAAAATTGTATAATTGCTGCTAACTTATTAATTACACACCTTTCTGCTCTTGTCTTATCATCAAATCTTAGACTACGTGTAAGGAACAGGAAACGCTTCTAGTTCATGACAGCTCTGGTAATTGTAATTCCAGTTCCGTGTGGTGTCCAAATTTCCTTTACATTTGCATGATGTAATTTTTTTATTCCAAGTAGATATAATAAACCCAAATATGCCATAAATTCACTTCTAGTCGTATGCATGCAGTCTCTGTCTCTAGAGTATTTACAATGGGTTTTTCGTTGGTCAATGTACAAGTTAGTAAACTTTACAATTTTATCTATCATACTAAAATCAATCATTTTAAAAAACGAATGAAGTCCATTGCAAATATCTTTTGCGCATCCTTTTAGGCCCGCAGGAACCTTCACAATATTTATACTTTTAGCTGTAGAAATATTTTTAAAATTTGTCTTACTCCATTTGGTGAGTTTGTCCTTTCCTACATAAAAGTTTCTATCAAAATAAGCTTCTTCCTCTGAAGCACTTTGTTCTGCCAAGCTATCATGATTATCATTTTTAATTTCCTCCTAGCTAAGATCACTGTCGTAGTCGAATTTATCATCACTCGCAGAGTTTTCTATCATTCGGTTTACCATATCTTTAAGTTCCTTTTCAGAAAGAGATCTTTTTAATGCCTTTTTTTGTAAAATCTATTATGATATAAAATTACATTAAAACTTGAACTGCAGGAATATTATATTAATTAATAATTAAAGAGAACATAAAAATGTATAATACTTACATAAGCGAGCGCGCAGTATAAATAATACACAAGACGTTCTCAACACAACTAAAGCTTGCTAGAAAGTGCACTAACACAAAAGCGGCCAACCACGCTCCAGCTACGTGGAGGGCATAATGTCTTCTAGGATAAAAACCGGTTATATCCAAAACGGTTTAGAAAGAACGATTTTATGCTGAAATTACAGTTTCTCGTATACATTTTATACGAACGCGCCCGCCAAAAGGTTAACATCGTTGCAAACAGTAAAATTTACTATAGAACATGTTTTAAATTTGTAGTTAAATATGCGTCAAAAAATGCGCACATAGATCATTTTTTTTAAAGTAGTAACATAACCCATAAATAACGAGTATGTTTAAGATAACGTCATCAAGACCGGTGCATTATAATTTTTTATAATTAATATTTTGAATGTCTTGATAATTCTTTGGATAAACGATCTAACAACAATTGTAACTAGATTTTTTGTTATTACGCACGCGCAAGGAATAAATTTAACATCAATTTTAACACAAGTTGCAAACAGAAATTATACATTTTTTCAGGACAAATTTACACAAATATTTGACGTTAATTTTTTTGTGATGATGAGACAAATTACTTGACACTTGTTTTTTCTTAGATTTTATTAAAAGAAAGGTTTTTTTAGTTGACAAAGACAAAATACACTGCAATAAAAATACCGTTACGACAAACACATGGGAGACTCGATCGGATGGAGGAATACAGAGTAGCACGGGACCTGGCAAAACTATATTAGGAAAAAGATTCAAAGATTACCTGTCTGGTATTTAAACTCCAAACCACTTGACACGATCGTCTCGTAAACTAAACTTCTCACTTAAAAATGGAAGCTTGCGTGCTGCTTATCCAAAACGGAAATGCCCTTATCATATCACTAGGAAATTTGAAGAAATACCTAAAACTTTTAAAATAGGACGACATCTGACAATGTAAAATAAAACTACCACATCTTATTTTAAGAAATAAATTAGCTTACGCAAAGGCTTAACAGTTCTTATTAATAAAAACATAAATATTCGTTTTCAATTTTTATGCTATATTTTAGGCTACTTACTATACGCAGTTTTAAGTATACCTAAACACATAATGCTGGTATATTAAATCAGGATAGTCAAACTCTTACAAACAACCCTTCTTCATCAGAGTTAGAAGAAGAAGATGATTTTATCAATAATGTTTCAACTGCAAAACCAAGGTTACTTCATAGAGAGAATTGAAAACCGGTGATGAAAAATTATAATACAATTCCAAATTTCACCACTCACTGAGGAAATGCAACCAGAAGTCGTTACTGGCAAATTCTAGTCTTGGAGAATTCTACGAAGCCATGGATGATTTGATTATTTCCTACATCGTGTATCAAACAAATCATCATGCTACTTGTTTATTGTTTAAAAAGTGAAAGTTCCCGATTTTTTAATTAGACTCCGACAAATGAATCTGAAATGAAGCATTTTTTAGGACCTGTAACATAGATAGGATTAACAAAAATGCCTTAATTGGTTGACTATTTGTCAACTGAGACATTATTTAGCATAAATTTGGCCTATTCTGTAATAAGTAGAAATCGCTTTTGGGATTTTACTAAAAACCATCAATTTTTAAGACAATTATCAAGCAATTCCGGGAGATGAGTTATCAAAAATACAGCCGCGTTTAGATAAACTCCCGAAAAAAATTAGAAATCTATCTACTCTAAAAGAATATGTTTGTGTGGTTAAAATTATGTTGCCATTTAGGGAACGATTATCTATAAAACGATATATAAAATTAAAAAGACACAAATATGGAAACAAACTTTTCTTATTATGTTTAGGTGAAGGTTATACATACAACTTTAAAATTTATCCAGGTACAGAAATATATGGAAAACGAGTAACACCAAAAACTATTGTCATTTTTCTTACCCAAGACATTGTTGGAGTTGGTAAAATTTCAGTGGCAGATAACTGTACACTAGTTAACCTTTAACAAAAAAGTTTAAATTACGGCAATCCTCCTATTGGCACAATACATAAAACGTCGTAAACAAAAGACTCAAACAAGAAGAAACAGTAGCAATGTAAAACAAAGATAGAATAACTGTATTAAAGTGAAAACCCAACTAGCATTTTTGGTGATTGCCACGTGGCAGCCACAGTCGTAGGAACTGTAGAGTGGCGTGCCACTAGTCACTACCACGTTACAGGAACAATTCTATACCGTGGCTACCACCAAAATGGGGAACAAATATTGGGTGGTCGTTACGTGATTACAACCATTTTATCACTTATAAAATAACAGTACAGCCAGGTAAAATCCACGTCGCTGCCAAGTGGCGGCGTGGTGACTATTAGTGGCCCTGAACATTTCAGAAACTGCTTTAATGTATTTATATCTCTGTCTCATTTTTAAATGTTGTTTACTTTCTCATCTAGATCCCTTCTTTATTTTACAAATGGACAACTAAGTTAACTTCGATCAAACTGTTTTAAGTTTTTATGAACTACATGTTTATTATTGAATTTGTACAACATTTGCTAACAGCAAAATTGCAACAAATGCAAGTTTACTGTTAAATGTAGAGGTTATAGTTTGAAATATAACCATGCGCCAACAAAATCTTTATTTTTTTTAGAAAATCAAAATTAAAAAGTCCTAAATATAAAATAAAAATTAAATAACTATACAATCTAAAACACATTTTATTAGTATTTACATTATAAATTTAATTATAATTCATTAATTTCTTACATTCAATGTGTTGTTACTTAGAAATTTTATATATTTAGAATAATTGGCAAATTTTTGTTAATGGCGGCATAGGGATTCTTCATAAATATGGCTACTTAGAAATAAAGTAACTGTTAAGTGGCAAAAACTAAGGATAGCCACTTTGGAGTTACTTCCACTCATAAGTGGCCAAAAGAACTAAGAAACATCCAATCAGATTTCAGAACACTTAAAAGTGATTTTTAAAAGTGGCAGCATTGGTGGCGACCACGTGAATTTTGTTGAACGGCCACTCAATAAAATTTACATGCTTTCACGTTCATTTTCATAATGAAGTTGGATACATAACCTAACTAATTTATATTTTATTATCAACTTCATTTTATAACGTATAATTACAATCAATTATTTTGAACACTCTTAATAATATTGTTATTCAGCTTATACATTTGTAATTGTTCTAAATCATTTTCACATTATGGATTATATGTGTTATTAAATGTCAAATTTCTAATAAATAACTTTACTTTACGGATTAAACTTTTGATGTCTTCCTGGAAAGCAATTTTAGGTTAGACAGATTTAAATACTAGCAGTGTATTTTTATTTATACCGAGCCGTGATGCATTGTAGGAAATAGGCCACTATTTAGTTACAGTAACTTAAAAGTGGATTTCAGAAGTAAATGTCACTATGTAGTGACCTTAATCTAAAATCACTTATGGAAGTGGCTAAAACGTTACAACAACGACAACATACCACTCTAGAGTGCACCTACATTTTAGGTATATTTTAAGTTTCCAAAACGTGGCCAAAACTTTAATAGCCACTTTAAAGTGGTTATTACTTTTAAGTAAGATTTTAGTGATTCGATTTAGTGGTTGCCACTTTAATTTGCCACTCTAAAGTTAAAAAAACTTATAAGTGATTTTACTTAGTGAAAATAACGTTGGAAAAACTTTACTTTTCACCACAAAGCTACAGAACTACAAAGTGGTTAAGAAAGGATGTATCCACGTAATTTCCACTATAAATCAATAGAATAAAGTTATTATTACTAAGAAGTTGCATATAAAGTGTTAAATACGTAATAATCACTAAACTGAAGTGGCAGTATAAGTTATTCTCACTTTGATGCTACTTGGGAAGACTAACAAGAACTATTCATGCTCTCTACTCAACATGACGACAAAATAGAAAAGAAAAGAACTAATAGAATTCTAGACAGGTACTTAAAATTATTGTATTTTATAGTGTAGGAAAAAGTTCGGTTGATCTTTCTGGTCATATGAACTCGACGATCTGTGAAGTGGCATAGGAAAAAGAAATTTTCGAGTTTTATAGTAGGCAATATACTACGAACCAAACAGATAAAGTTGACAAAATTTTGCGATGATTGTAAAGAAAAACCATTTTTATTGTTTTAATAAAGAACACACTGTGTAAATTTGTTTTTTTTATTGATAAAATAAAATGTTTTGTTAAATGCAAGTGTACACTTTTGCAAAAAGACCACACATACAAAAAAAATTAGATTAAAGTAATACGAACAGAATCCCTTCCCCTAAAACAGGACATTATAAATACATCATAAGACGGACCAACGAACGGTTTTCCAACGGATCGAATGTCTGCTGGTCCGCTGGAATCAACACGGCTCAGTAGGATTGCTAATGCTAGTCCCATTGGACAGGCATGGCAGTCAACTATCTTTTTTTTTAATGTAACGTAGGTTGATAATAAATCTTATGATAAAAGAAATGCCAAATTATACAACTATATTAGAAGTATTACATGATGTTAATAAGTATTATAGGTAATATAATGAATAAATATGGGTCTTATTTAATAAACTTCAAAAGATTTAAAAAGTAACGGATTTTCAGAAACGATAAAAAAATGGAAAAAATACTAAAAAAATACCGTTTTAACTACATAATAATGAATAAAAGGTTAAAGATTGGTGGCATTTACATTAACATTGTTACTTTACAATGTTATACGTTGTGGTTTTAGCCCGCGGTTTATTTAAACCTTATTTGAATTACGCGGGTATAGTATCAATTTTCAATGTTTCCATCTCTATAGCCGTTTACATACTATTATTGGTGCCTAGTAAATTTATACTATGGCATGGCTTTGCCATCATAGTTAACTCATGTTTATGTGGTAATACTTATTTAGTGTTAAGTAACACCAAAGAGTATATAATTATAATTATATACTCTTTAGTAACACTTAATTACTACAGAAACTTGTTGTTGTAATAATTGTTTTTACGGTAATGAAGCGTTATTTAGAACTAAGTGTAACTATAAAAATGCGATGCAATCGAGCGAGCACATAACGTTAGACAATAATTAATAGTAAAATATACCAATAGAATCTTAAATTGCAGTAAAGTTATTTTAAGAAATATTTTTTTCGTTTTGTAAAATTAATAATTCTATATTTTCATTGTATAAATGATAGTATTTTATAGAATTTTATGATTAAACTTTAAATTTTAGTGTATTTTTGTGTGCAAGGTATTTAATAGATACATATATTTATAACACGTTTTTTTAAAACAAAGTAAGTATTAAGCTTTATTGTACTTTTAGAATCATTTACATACGTTTTTTAATTAAATTAAAACAATAAAACCGGATGCGATTTGAGAGAAAGGCTCAATAAATGTAATTGATATTACGACACACCTTTTATGCATTATTGAAAGTAAAGTACTAAACATCCTCATGAGATACTCGCTTTCACTATTAAAACAGAATGGCATTGAAATAACGGCAAGATCAACCTCTTTTTGTTTACTTTCTCACACAACATTAAATGTACTTACCGGTAATTCTTCCTAATTTTCCATCAATTTTTGGATTTAAATAATTAGCAGCAACTCCAGCGATATGCGCTCCAACGCTGTACCCAACAATATGTATTTGATCAGCCTTAATTCCTCTAGGATGCAAAGCTAAGTATCTTATAAATTGAGCCACGCATTTTGCACAAAAACGTGGTGCCCAACTCATTTGTTGTAGACACGGTTCTTTTGCTAAACTACCATAATCCACAATTATAATATTATATGCGCCATTATGAAAATACGCGGCTCTCATGTCAGTACTTGGTGATAAATTTCGTCCACCACCAAAACCATGTATTACAAGCTTCGTCGGATTCATTCTATTAAAATGCGAATTATATAATGAATCATTGCTCAAGGTGTTAAGTATTTCTGGTTTCTGTTGTGTTCGTCTATAAAAAAATAGCATGCATTACATCTTCATGACTAGTTGTCGTAATTGCGTATATGTTGTACTGTTAAAAACTTTATTTCTAATACAATTTAACAACTTTTTTATGTTAATGTGTGCTTACAATTTTGAGCAACAAGAAGAACAACTACCTACACATTATAAAATTACGAAATTCAATACTTACCTAGTGTATAAGTAAAATTCTATTTGTGGATGTGGACATATGTACGGTTTTGGTATGCACGAACTTGTATTGAATAAATCTTGCATATTTTCCGCTTTTTTTACTTTTGGATTTTTTTGAGCAACTAAAAAACAAATGTATATTTAAATATATAAAGATAATTAAATGTTTTACAATGTTAATATGTTTTTTAAAATTTTTACATAACTTTAAGTAGCGTTACAATACAATAAGTTATTATTTCAAGTTTTATTGTTGTTAGTAATTATTTTCATAATAAACATTTAAATAAATTTGTTTTATTATTAGTTGATAATTAACAATAAATGAGTAAATAAAAATAAGCAGACAAAGAATAAATAAAGAAAAAGACCACTTTCTTTTGGAAATCTGCTTACAACAAAAAACATTTATTTTGCATAGATTGTCTAAGGTTTTAAATGTCAACAAGTAAATAAGTTAACTAATAAGTAGGAAATGGTTACAATAAATTAAGTGATTAATAACAAAATTGTAGTTGCATTTCTTTAATTAGTTAGCAGTTAATGGCATTTGCATTAGTATCTTCTAAGATGCCAAAAGATAGTTACGTATATCTTTAACTTTAAACTAGTTTGGCAAAGAGTATACAATTATAAATATATTTATAAAAAAAAACCGTTTGAATTTAAAAGTCTTAGGTAAAGTGGATCATAGCACAGTATGTCATCTTATGTGTACTGAAATGTTTCGATATATTGTTGTTTTTAGTTAATTTTTATTATACATGATTTAGTAACTAGCAGACATTTTTAATTCTATTAGGCGTAGGTTATTCTCATTACTTAACTTAAAACTCATTATTTTTCATTTTAAACAATGTGTTACAGTTTTCACTGTATGTGTTAGTACTTCAAACATTTTTATTTTGAAACTATTTTACTTTGAACATATTTGACGTGTAAGAATTACATAAAAACATTTAAAAAATAAATATATTTAATTTTTGTTTATTAGTTTTATAAGTATACAATAGTTATGCCATATTGAATTAACTTGTTTTTGTGTAAGGCAATTTAGAATTTTTTGTTAAATAATATGTAGGTACATAAAAATGTTTATAGTTTAACATTTCAAAACGCATATATCTTAATAAAATAAATTACTTACTTTGCTTCTCCTACTTACTAAAGGATTTACCTACATTGTTAAAATTAAACATTAAGAGAACTCAAAAGTTTTTATCAAAATAAATTACCTTTAAAACATACAGTTGATGTCTTTACAAACTGTAGAACTGTTTCACTCTATTAGATGTAAATATTACAACAGTCATTTGTTTAAATAAAGTAGCAAAATAAAAATTCTACAAAAGAATATTTAAAAAACAATCTGTATATATAAGCTATTCTGCCTGTAAAATTAGTAATTACTTATGTAATTGTAATTTTGTAATTTCGCCGATGGCTTATTACGTTTATACAAAATATTTACATATTTGCACTTTAAAATATTGGTCATTAATTAAATTTGTTATTAATTTAACCTAATCTTTTAATTACCATCTTTAATTTTAAATGCAATTACAAAATAAGTTAAATATAAAAGTTCTAATAAAAAATTATTTGATTTAAAATGCATCTTGTAGCTTTAACTTAACAGTAAACTTTGATTTTTTATTTATCTAAAACATTTTTCTAAAGTTAAACCTTACTTTATAAATAAATTTATATTTAAAATTTGTTAAAATCTTCAGTACAATGCTGTAAATACGCTGTTAAACCGTTGGTTAAACTACATACTGCGGTGATAGTTTTACACTGATTATAACTAATGACCATTTATAAGAAAACAACGATAAAGAACAAATAATAAGCACATTTATTAATAACGCTTAACTACTAAACTTCAAATTCTCAGAACTGCTAGTTAAAACCGATTGTAAAAACACCTTCCTTTTACGAAAGAACAAAGTCACTATTGATACTTTCAACCGACCCTTTTCCATAGACGGGACACTTCTTAGAATGAACGTTAACTAAATTCAAGTCTGCATCCTAATTACGACACTTTTTAAGACACTCAATACCGGAACCGTTACACTAACTTATCTTCTTATAATAATGTTTGTTAATTTCGTTATTTTTAAAACCATACGAATATACGGCGCATCTATTCAATTTCTTAATTTTGACTAAAACTTTGTCACTTTCATTGTTTCATCTTTGCCGTTTGATCACTAAACTGCACCAGTTAAAGATACTTTAAAATTGTTCCCATTTGATGTTAAATTTGTTATGACTGCTACAGGTGCACTACTTCCACTTCCTCATGCGTCCAGAAGAAAAACTTCTCTCCATCTCGCATCCGTCATCTTCGTTCTCAACACTAGAGTCCCTTCTCGGGTCCCCAAAAACAAATTAATCACATCACTCCCTTCTTTTTCCTCCCTATCCTTATACTACGTGTTTTTACTTATACAAATGTTTTTTCTTATACTATCACTAATATCTCCTCATATTTTCAGACAATAATGATTTTAACGAGAAAGAAGCTGCTGTTGAAGACTAAATTCCACCGTCAAATAAAATGAATGTTGTTTAACTCGGCAAAATCTAAATTGAATTCCAGTCAGTGAAGAGGACATCGCCTATGATAGGGCAGTTAATCATTCGATCTGTCCTATTGACCGAATTAAAGTTATGCAATATGTGAGAATAGTGCCAAAATAATAAATATGTACATTTATTGATGCCAGGTGTTTTATATCTTAGTCTTCTTTGTTTTCAATGTTTTATCTTTTTATTGTCTATTTTTTAAGTGTTTTTAAATTTTCTTTGACAAAAAAATATATAGGACAACTCTGACATATTTTAATTGGAAAAGGAAGCATTTTGTTTCCTATAAACGTCGTCTCCGGTAACTATAACCAAAAAATGAATTAAACTGACCTACAAAAAAGTTTTAGTCTGCATACGGCACCAATTTTGTCATATTATATTCTAAAAAAACAGTCCAAGCGGGACATTGCTTAAGTATCATGATTGCAAGCTCTCTATTAAACAAATAATTAAGGTTGGTCGTTTTTAATAAATTAATTTAAATATATTGTAACATGTTAAAATTTTTTTTAAGTATAAGATCACCTTCTGGTATTTCTTTAAAATAAGTTTTTACAACATAAATTCTTCAAAAATTACATTAAATTAAATGTTAATTTTAATAAATAAAAATTGAAACTTAGTTTGAAGAATTGATTGAAACTGATTCAACTAAATGGCAATTTAATTTGAACTAATTTTTAAAATATTTATGATGTATAAGCTTAGTTTGAAAAACTACCAGAAGACGGCTTTATTTTTAGAAAAAGCCGAAACATATTGAAACATATTGAAATTAATTTAATAAAAATATATTATTGGAAAGACGACCAACTTTAATTATTTAATCAGATCCAATGATATTATAGATCCTTTTCAAGTCCTAAATATTAAATTAAAACTTATTTTGAACAGTTTTATGAAAAATAATTATTTTGTAATGAACTATTTAAGAATTGGCAAAGATATATAATCGATTTCGCGTTTCGACGTTCTGTCAGCAATCGACAAGACGTTTCGGCGTTGTGTCCAGTTTCGGCGATGTGTTCAATTAGAAACTTTGGTATTATGTCTGACATTAGAATTTCAGCAAAGGAAACTGTTGTTACAAACAACTAAAGTTAACATTTTTATAAAAGACAGAGTTGTTTTAACTACGTTTCTAGTTTTGACTAATGTTAAAAATTATTTCCTTATCATATACGCAGAATTGGCAATGGACTTGCAAACGCAAAATAGAACTTTTTAAACAAACCTGAGGAAAAATATGATCTGTTTGTATTCAAAAATGAAACAAAATTTAAAGATGCTTGATGTACCATAGGGGATGTAAGTATGACGACCTGTTTACGACATAATGAAGGATGTAATCTCACGATCAAATAAAAAAACATCGTTAATAGTATTCTTTACAAGTATTCCCATATTCTTTAAAAAAATTAAGAAAGTACTCTATATGCAGAACATAGTATAAAAATAACTAACGATACATCTATTTCGGTTCCACTTTATAAATTTTCGTCCTATAAAAATTAATTTTGCAGAAGGAAATAGTGAGGATGTTGCAGAAAGCAGTAGTAAAAGAGTGCAAATTGATATATGCTGCTCCGGTTGTATTCGTTTCTATAAAAATAGTCATTGAAGAATGTATGTCCACTGTAGTCGAATAAACGTTGTAACAGCCTGATCGGTACCCAATGCCTTCCATAGACGACATATTGCATGCAACCAAATCTACAAAGTACATATCAACTCTTAACTTACAAAGTAGTTATTGGCAAGTAACGGTTAAAGAAGCGATAGCATTAACGCGGCTTTTATTTCACCGTTTGGTTTAAATAGATATTTTCTGTTTTCCTCTACAACTTGCTACCTCACTGGCTTGCACAAAGATATTGGTTGACGCAGTATGATGTTTCGAGAAAAATTATAAATCATAATGGTGTACAACTCGTTAGAGAGATTATGTTTATTTTCTTGGGTTTAAGCAAAAGGCAAAAACACAGATTGCTATAATTGTAAAAGATCAACACATAGAGAAACAAAAGGAAAAGTATCGTATATACAGATGTGTCTATTAGTTCTAAAAACCATCTTTCGGGGCGTTGGTGAGCAATTTTGTAGATGCGCAACGTTGATAAAAAGGTTTGGTTTTTTACTAAACTATCATCTGTAATTTTCACGTTAGTTTCTAACCTTAGTCAGGTGATCGATGATTTTTTTTAAATGTAATTATTTATAAAAAAATATAACTAGATATTCACTAGTTTTGAGTATAAATTTAATCAAAATTAGTATATAATTATGCAAATAAGTGTCAGCATGCAATGATTCTAGTATTTTTCATGTTACAATTATTTTAAACTGAATGGAAATTACAAACAATAAGCATGTTAATTGTTTATAATTATTGTAAAATATGAGTATTAGATTAAATTAAGTTTTCTATTTCAATAGATTATATATTGCTCAACAAAAGAACACCTTTCTTCAGGTAGTTCGGAGTGCGAAGTTTGCTGCATTCCTACATGCCGTAATGTCTTAACTTAAAATAAAAGGGTAAACGTTATTCTAAATTTCCTGTTAATAAAACGAACACGGGATGTTTTATTTAATCTAATTGTAAATTATTTTTCAAATTGCAATTAATTTTTATTCCGTTTAAATTTTATTTTTACATAGGATTTCTTTTTGTTTTTTTGCTAGAATATATTTTGTTAGAACTTATATTTTGTTGACTATAAATTTTCAATTATACTTCATTTGTGTTTGTAGGAATAAAAGTTCAGTTCGAAAATCGTTTAATTTAACTCTTCTTATGATAACGATTTGGTGAGCAAGTAGTCTTGTTGTAATCACTGTCGTTTCCAAGCGCTTTTGTTAGTTGATGAAATAGAGTTATTTATTGTTATTTGACATTATTTCAGTTCAGTAGCGTCCAAAAAGTTTATACAGAATTAATACTTTTTCCTTTGTTTCTCTATGGGTCTACACAAAATAGAAAAATGCCGTGCCGGTCAACCGATTTGCAATGAAAAGGGCATCAAATGTAAGAAGAAGTTGTAGCCTTACGTATTTGTGTTATAGACGCCAATTACAAACATCTTTACACGTGCACCATAATTTACAACAGGTGATTAAAAACAAAAATTTTGTAGAAGAGATAACGCCACAGCTCCATAATCAAGAATTAGTAGTAGTGCAAAATATTCTAGTAAGTTAACACTTAAGCGAGATGGTTCTTGTCAAATCGGTAAGAAAATAACAGCTACCATTTACCAAATTTGTCCAATAGGTAAATAAGAAAACATTCCTAATGTCTATTACATGTCAGCTATTACAAAGTGCAATGGACAATCTGATGTAATGGTTGTTGGCTGCCAAACCGTTGAAGAAAACAGGAATATCGAAAGGAAGTACAAAAAAAATAAGAATGTTGTTCGCATACGGAACGTTCTATACAAATCAAAGAAAAAACTAAAAAGAATTGGAATTATTAAGAAAAAATGTTGCAGTTTTAGGTTTATTAATTCATTAGAAAATATAACACTACTTTACAAAGTGTTATTGTTTTCTAAACGTACATATCATGTGCAAGAACAATAATGTTACCATACCATATTTTGCATAGCGTAACACTAAAATAATAATACCAAACAGCAGCTTTCGTATGAGAGTAAGTAATAATAAAAATTGGAATAGTAGTAAGTAATAAACTACGTTGATAATGAATACGTCCAAATCATTGAGTTATAATATAAGAAGGCCTCGTTTTGTATTCTAAAACTATGCCACTACCGCCATAATGATGATAGATTAATGTCATGCTAATGTCAAGTGTTTTGTAGTTGTGTTTTTCAACGTTTATAGCAATTTTTTGTTTGTTTATGTTTTTTAGTTTTTAATTAAAGACATTTAAGACTGTTTCTTAATTTACTTTATTTGATTTGTTGCATATTCTTTATCTATATTTCATATGTTTTTACGTATAATAGAATTAAAAATTATTAAGTTTGGTAACTCTTTAGTATATAACAAGTATAAAAAAAAGTAAACAATGGTTTGCAACGATATAAGTATTACGGCCGGTTTCAGCTATTCAACTATTGTCAACATGTTTTAAAGTGCTTTTTGTAAGAGCTACTTGATGATAAATTGATAAATTTCAAATATAATAAACTATGAAAATGAACTTTAGTTAAAATAACCTTAACGGGTTATTATGAGACCGGGAGTAAGTCTAAATATTTCTTCTTTACTTAAAACTAATAAAGGTTATAAAAAGGTGCATAATTGAATTGCGTAGATCCGCAACTCTCCAGTTAAATAGTTTTCTTAGCAAATTGTGATTACAAGTCTGTAACATTGTAGTTACGGCAGTTACAATTATTTTCTAAGCATAAATTCAAATCATTTGATAAATTATTTTAGTTTTATAAATTCATATACAACTTGTTGATCTAAAAAATTTACAATGTACGAGTAAACTTCAATTTTTGTAATACGGGTCTGGCAAAGTTTCCATCTTGATAGTAGGCTAAACCACATCCTGTGGTGCGACTTTGTACGTAGAATATTATTATATTATACTAAAAAATTAATATAATAAACAGAGACCTCAAGTAACTAAAAACACTATATATATAATAACTGTATTGAAGAAAAGTAGTATCCTTGACTTTTTATTTGCTGCCACTTTATTTTACAATTACATTACATTTACTTTTTATTTTTTTTTCACTTTTCACAATTGAACATGTTTAGGATCAACTTTACAAAAATGTCATCGTCGTTTGTCTATATTACACATTGTTACAAAACGTCTACCATAAACAGTTTATTTTTAGAAACACTCGTTTGTAATCTTGTGGTTCTTAAGCAAATTTAACATTAACACTTTTAAAATTTCTCCAGCATTTTAATAAATAAATTGGTTAAATATTAAAATGATAATTTGTTGATTAGTATCTTTTTCTAATAATATTTTGATTTTTTATTTTCTACATTTATTAATCAGCACAAAAATTTTTTTTTAATTATTATATACGGGTATTGATGTTAAAAAGCATTGCTTCCAGCATCAATAATGACATCATAGAGTTACATATCAGTAACGGATAGTTATGAAAGTGTTTTTAAACTTGTCTAGATTATTTATTAATTCCATTGTTAAGTCATTTACGATTTTAAGGTAATCTTTTATTGTCACTAACAGTATAATTATACTATATATATATAATTTTTCCAGCACTTCACGGATTAAAAATGAAATTGTAATTATTTGTACAAAAACTAAAAAAATTATTTATATTTATATTTTATATGTTGTTTTGTTTAATAAAGATATTATTTTACTTACTTACTACATATATAATAGCAAACTTAACTAAACAAGTGAATAGCTTATAATTTTTTTATTGAAATGTCCTATATAATTTCTGAATATAATACTAAAGTTTAATATTTACAAAGGTTATTAAAATGCTATAGATTGTACGATGTTGTAAGATAAATATTTGGTTACAAGGATATTAGTTGCAAAATTACTACGTGTAATTGATTTTTGTGCTTAACGGGAACATTATTAAAATAAGCATAACCTTCACAAGAACAACCATAACGCTCTTATTAAAACTAGTTTGAATTTTCATTTATGGTTATAGCAAAAATGTAAATGTAATTCAACATGGTTTTTTAATTATTTGGTTTATATAAAACCTAGTACACGGAGAGAAAAGTTTACTGTAATAAAGCAAAAACAGCTATATTTCATGCAAATAGGCTGTTGGTTTTGAGTCATGCCGATGTACGCTTAAATAAAGCTTTCATTTTATTACAACAAATATTTTGAAAAAGAATTGTATAGATTTTATAATATATTAATTTGAGAAAACATCGTTTTCTTTTATCATTCAAAAGTTGCTTAATGTGATCGTAGAGAAGAACCATAGTTATGACAAGTACTGCTTTTTCTTATCTCTGTTGATTGTTGTGTTTTATCATAAATAGGTTTAATAGTAATAACACTTCGTATTAATTTAAGCACGCAGTGTCATAATGTTTGCTTTTGTGCAGCTTCAGGGTATGAATGATTTCAGTAAATATACACATAGTTTAAACGTATTTATTTGCTAAATTCAAAATAAATGTGCTATATTTTTATCATCACTACAGTTTATGGTTTAATCTACATTAAAATTTATAATTATTGGTAGATAATATTACCGATCCAAATAATACTGTCCTTGACACCAAAATGTACACGCATCAGCATTAATAGTATGTAACACTTAGAATATTAGTCGAATCTACACCATCCGAGTTAAATAATCTTCTTGTAACTTTTGGAAAGTTATTTTTTTCTGTCAAAGGGTTCTCCAACTACTAAACTTAACAATCAACCCAAATTCACCTTCAGTATGTCCAAATTATTTTCCGTTAGGCACACAAGGGATGTAACATCAATTTCTTGTTCTAAAAGAAAAGCAAATGCACGATAATTTCATTTCATTGCAAAAAACTAAGTCATACATGCCAAAAAATGTGCAAGCTTTGCGACATAATTCTAACATATAACGGCAGTGAACAATATTCAAAATCAGAGTCAATACTTACTTGTAAGTTTTTGATAGTTTCCAATAATTCACTAATTGATGTAGTGAGTTATAGATTATATGCTGCAAGCAACTTGTTATAAAATGATGGATCCATGTCGTATAGTTCCAAACAAAAAACTGTCGGAGTCACGGTACACGTATATTATCTTTGCCACAGCTTTAGCAAAAAGTTTAGCACATATTGCAAACCTTAACGTAAATTAAATTGCTGATACCTTATTTTAGACCAGCGTGAAACAAATAGTGATAACATAAATGCTTACTTGAAATTCCTACTTGTGGTTTCTTAGTAATTTATTACGTACTTTAATCGCTGATATGATTTCTTATAATAATTAGTTGAATTTGATCAATTTGTAGTCTTAATTTTAACAAAAATTTTTTACTTGTATCATTATAATTATGAATGATTTAATAAAAACATGTTTGGATTGCAATAAGAAATTTAATTTAAATTTTAGAACATGTAGGTTTAATTTTATTTGAATGTGAATCAATTTTAGAAAAAAAGCAAATGCTTTAAATATGAAATTGTAATGATTAAATTCAGCATAATATTTCTCTCCGTGTAGGTAAGGCATAGAAGAAATAAAACAATGCATCTCGGTTACCGTTACAATTTGGATATAGTATACAGTAAAAACTCTTATTGTAGACCCTCTTCAATACGGAAATCTGCATGTAACAGATTTTTTTTGGTTCCGGGTATATACTGGTTGAGTTAAAAAGAAAAGGGTTAAGTTGACATTCCCACAAAACATAACTTACATTAGTACCAACTTAAGATAACAAAATTTAATAAATTTTGTAGCGTAAAGTTTTACTTAATCATTTTGGCTTACATCGTATGTCTGTATGTATATTTTATCTTATTAAAACGGAAACTTCTATAACGCGGAAGCGAAAAATAAATTGCGACAAAATACCATAAATTTAAACTTGTCAATGCGGAATGTAATAAATTAAACTTATTTCATTTACAAGAAATTCACTTTTTTACTATTCGTAAAACAAAATACAAAGCAGGTAGTGTTGTAAACTAATCCCTAGACAATTTGGCGGGGTCTTTAGCGCTAAGTACGGGCCCGGAGCAACCGGGCGAATTTCCGATGGGCCCGCTGCTCGAATTAATAAACATTATTTAAATAAAAAATAATTTGATCAGTCTAGATATTATTTATAGAATTTATTACATAGATAAAAAACTCTCACAATTATCAATTTGATACACTTTTGAACAATATGCATAAAAGCTAAACGTAATATCTGTCAATTGCTTATTGGTTAAATTCAGTGGCGGCTTCTCTATTAGGTCATTCGGACAATGACCCTCCAAAATAAATTAGAAAATTATTTTATTTACTTTAAAATTACAAGAACCCGCGTTTAAATCAAATTATCAGCGTTTGAATTTCAATTTTCATTGTAAGCGCAACAGATGCAAAAACTTACGAATTTACCCGAGGCTGTTGTGTTTTATAGTCCCTGTGTATTATATTGGATTATATAATGCAGCCGAATCGTAAATGATACTTATTGTAGTCAAGAGTGCAACACGCATAATACAATCTTATGCGAATTAGAAAAAGACAACTAAATGGTTTCTGCGGTTGTCAGCCGAGTCCCATTTCGCGTACTCAATGCAATGCTTACGTCATTTATTATTATCTCTGCAATACGTGTTTGTAAAACAAAAATGCTGTAATGCACATTTTTTATCTCATACGACAAATTTTGCACTCGATTTTTTTAGTTGTTTGATAACATTCGTTTGTAACCAATGTCAATGACTTTCACAAGTTAAAAGAAAATTAATTATGTTTAAGTACATATTACCGTTTTTGTTTGATAAAAACATTAATCGCTAATAATAGTTTAAATTTAGAAAGACGTTTAGAATTTAAAACCAATGGTTGTCCTCGGCCTTTACTTCAAATTCGATAAACAAGTAAACATAAAAATAAAGAAGTACACCGTAATTTTAAAGAATCTATGTACGATTTATCAGAATAGATTTGTGTATGTAAAGAAACATGGAAAAATTTTTAATTGAAAACATTGTAAATTTTAATGAACTTGTTATCGATCATTTTGCTGATTCTAAAGATGAACGAATAATAGATCTTAAATATAAATAGCTTTAATGCAAAAACGTTTTTTATTTACTTTTTGTGATAATTGCGTTTTTTTGAATATTTCAAAATGACCCTCTGGTATGATTGACCACCAGCCGCCACTGGTTAAATTCATCGACGTTGCGTTACTTATCGCACTTTACTGAATACTGGTAAGTACATTGATTTTAATAAATAGATCGGTTACTTAGAAACTATGTTTAGGTCCGGGAAAAACATTTTAACATGCCGTCTACGCCACCGCCAGAAAAAAAAAGAAGTATAAAGGCGAAGCTTAAAAATTACGAGAAAAACGAGAAGAAAAAAAATACAGCTAGTACTATCTAGATTATAAAGAACTATTTTTAAAAAAAACGGAAATTTACATAAAGAATGTAAATCAACAGGGAACTAACAAAATGAAATCTATTTCCAGGATCCTTCAAGGTTGATGAAAATATTTTGCTATCAACTTTTTGTACAACAAACTTTTGTTTAGAATAAGAAACACGGATTTACAGCGCTGTAGTAATAAGTAGCTGTTCCTATTTGAAACTTCCAATATTAATCTTGAAAAACTTTTTTTAATTTCATCCTTTTCAACTTGATAACAAGGAAATGCCTTTTCTGTCTAAGAAAGCTTTTTTAAACGCTGTGGTACAGTTAGAAAGTCATTGAACTTTTTTTAAAAAACACAAGCGCTATTTTGCAATATTTGTATAATTTTTTCTAAAGTAGAAAATACTTTTACTGAAGAACACGAAAAGAGTAAAAATCATGAACAGTGTGTTGATGCATATTTCATGTGGTGCAATGAAAAAGATGTTGGGCATTTGCTGTTTCATAAAAGTTTTAATTAAAAAAACAGCAAATAGAAATACAGTGTCAAATTCTAAGGCGTATTGTAGATATTGTGAAGTTAATTCGCAAAAGAAGTTTAAGCCATAGAGGCGACATTTCACAAACCTGCTTATACCCTAGACAATGAAATGTTGAACTACGGCAATTTTTTGGAAATGGTAATTCGGCTGGAAAATGGTTACTTTGTTATCTAAGTATACAGCCAATTTACTAATTGAAGCAATTTTCAAGTTACTTATAGATTAAATAACCAAAAAAAAGCACAAATATTTGTGTTTTTCTGGGCACCACACAAGATATATCTGTAAAAGATCAATGTAGTGTGATGCTAAGATATTTGAAAGGAAATGTTATATGTGACAAATTAATTGCTGTTGTTAATTCTAAGGATTCGTTACGTAGCGGCTTGTTAGATTTATTGAAAAATATATTAGTTAAAAATAACTTATCATTGGAAAACTGTATCGCTAATGCTACAGATGGTGCACCGAGCATGTAAGGCAGGTACAAAGGATTTTCAACTTTATTACAAGCAGCTACACCAGAACACGTACATACATATGTTTGGTGTTACAGTCATATATTAAACTTAGTTCTATCAGACGCAACTAATTTCCCGATTTATGCTGCTTCATTATTTAATTTGCTAAATCAAACCGCTGCGTTTTTTCGAGAATCTTATAAAGGCATAGATATTTGGAACAAAATTAAAAGAAATCAAAATTAAAAAAAAAACTTTAAATAATTAGCGAAACAAGATAGTTGGCAAAGGAATGTTTGATTGTCCTAAAAAAGAATTGTATATTGATGCTTTATTGACTTTAAATAAAATAATTAATTCTGAAAACCTTGATGGTGGTGTTAGAAGCCAAGCAATATCTTTAATATAAGGATTAACTAAGTATGAAACATTAATAACTGCACACATATAAGTTATATCAAACATTCCATTGATTAATGAAAATAATGACAGACACCAGGTTTGCGAAATATTAGATTAGATTCATAGTTGGATCATAGAACAGCAAAGCATTTTACATAAAAATACCATAATAATGATTCATTTTATAATTGTGCAAAATGCTCGGCTGAATAGCGATAAGAAATATTATATAAGGAAGTTAAATTAGATAAGTAAAAAGTTATTAAGTTTACCTTGTAAATAAAACACGAAAATCTATCTATCGAAGTTTTTGCCTAATAAATAAATAAATAAGTTAAGTTTGTATTTTTTAAAAACAAAAAATCCAAACGAATAAATATAACTTATATATATGAGAACATTCAAAATAATTGAACCATTTTTAAGATATCTTTAGTCAAGTGGTATCGATTTAATTAAATTTCAAAAAATGGTATCAACTGCTTATGACTCACTTGTAAATATTCAACGTGACATAATAACTGCTAAAATGTCAACGGATAGTTTTATTAAGTGGGCAAAAAATCAGTTAGTTTTTGCTGATAGTAGTGATGACTTTAATTACAAAATTATGACTGACCTTCCCATTGTTAGGCGCAAAAAAAATGGATGGCGAATTATTTAGTGATAGTCAATACAAAATGATCAACGAAAATTTCAGGTTGAAACTCATAACAAAATATTGAATACAATAATAGTTAGTTTAGATGAAAGATTTCGCTCGAATACAAGTTTGTACTTGATGACAATGAGATACCTACGAACACACCTAACCTAAGAAACGTCAGAATTGTGTAGTTTGTTGCTACAACGTGCTATCTAAGTACAGCTATATAGTAACGCTTACAGTAATTTATAATTGGTTTATTGGTATATTCTCCTCTACTCAAGTCGAATGTGAACGCTCAGTTTCCAAGTTAAAATGTATAAGAAATAGGTTAAGTAGTCCTCTTTCGAATGACCGCCTTGAGGCATTTATGCTCATGGCATGCGTAAAAGAATTACTAACTGAAATAGACTCTAACGACATAATCGAGGAGGTTGCTTCAACATCTCAATTACTATATAAATATTCACTATTTTAATTATTATAATAATTGCATTAAAAACTTACTAAACTTAAATATTGGAGATTTTACTTGATTTTTTTAATTTTCCGGGGACGAACCGGACGGTTGATGAATTTTTGCCCGGGCCGGATTTAAGTTTGTATGCGGCGCTGGCTAAGTATATACGTTCGGTTTAATAATACATCATAAAAAGCAGGTTTACTTCAAATTTGTCTTAAGGTATTGTTACCTGCGTTTGTAATTCAGCCATTATCTTTTTATGTTAGACCCCATAAATCGATTCTGCTGTCTGAGTTTTCGTTTTTTTTTTAGTTTTCATCGTTTGATACGGTATTGGCATCAAGTGCTCGTTATTTGTGTGGTTTAAGTTTATTGGTATTTCAAGTTGTTTTACATTCATTACTGGTATTTTCTTTTGAATGCATAAAGATCCGTAGTTTTGTTTTTGATTTAGTACTTTACTTAGTTATCTTCGTAAAATAACAATTCTATATAATTTACGACTTCCTTTTGGAATGTAAATTGATCCATTTTCCTTTGTTTAGGCTGAGTCCTATTTGATTAAGCACTATCTTAAGCCACCTGCAAAAATGCGAGTCTCAGCATTTTGGTGAGAAATATTTTGTCAAAATCTACGTGCCAAGATGCACGCAGTTAGTTGTAGTTTTCATCTTTGTTAATCTCGTTTGTTTAATGCTCTATCTCTTACGTAAATGTTACCGCGCAAGTTGACAAAATTAGGTAGGAGTTCGAAGCTTTTAAAAGATGGAAAAGTTGAAGTGAGGGAGATTTTTGCAATCGATCGTTGGTCGCAATTAAAATTACCGGTTACCGGGTGGTAATTGTGTGGTAAGGGTACTTTTACCCTGTCGTTATGCCGTACCGCGGAAGTTAAAAAGAAAATTGGCACCGTGAAAATGAAGTGTAGTGGTGGAAAAGTTTGATTTTTGTCTTCTTTTCAAAGTTCGTAATTTACGTGTTAAGCAAATTTCACGGTTTCCATAAGTAAAACTCACGTTTCAAGTTGGATATGCAATCGTTGAGTTGTAATGTGTCCAATCTTCGCATTTGTGCGGATTATGTTAAGTGTTAAAAAGGAAATTCTTCCGCCGGCATAGAAATTATTTGGAGTACCTTTCGTTTGGCCACCTCGGACTAACCATAACTTCGTTCCTGCAGTTACGACGAATTCAAGGTATTTATGTTGCACCATTTATTTAATCGTGAAGATATTACTTACGTGTTTTAAGTGTTAAAAACTTTGAATTTTCAAGTAAAAATTACAAGTGTTTCGAAGTTAACGTTAATGTAACTAATTAATGACCGTATTTTACGGTACTGTTATAATCCCCAGAATTAAAGTTTATTATACGGAACCGAATTATCGATTCAAACTTTATATTTATACGTTAGTTTTATAAGTACATTTCATTTTGTTTTGAATTATTTCAACGCGCACACGGCCGTGATCTTAGATGAATTAAGATGTATTAATTTATGCTGTTTTATTTCTTTAAATTCTGTATTTTGTATTTTATTGTTTTGTTTGTTTTGTTTATCCCATTAACTTTAAATTTGTTTTGATCAAACGTGCATGCACGTATCTTTTGTTCCTGATTTTTGTAATTAATTTTGATATTTTCAATTCAATTATTTTATTATTTTGTTCATTTTGTTTTATTCATTCAATAAATGTTAAAATTGTTAAATGTAAAGAGCTTTTAATTTCGTCGGCCTCCGCGTGTGTAACTTTATTAGTTTATTTTAGATTTTAGCGAAATGCACCCTCTAAGGTAAGTCCGTTGAGGGTGTATACTACAGAAGCGGACTTATGGTTGGCAAGGGTCATTAGTCCATTAAGCTTTATTCCTTCCTGGCGCCCTTTGATTTCGACATTATTATTTATCGATTTCGTCAAGTTTATCCAATTCGATCACGAAACTTTTAAATAAAACCCACCCCCTTCTCCATTGAGCTAGTGGCACAACCCGTTTATGTTACTTCATTTCAGGCAGTGACTTTGTGTTAATTTTGGCATGTAACAGTATACAAAATATTCCGTGGTTATTATAAGTAACTGTGAACAAATCACAATTACCAATTTTAAAAATTGCATAAGATTTTTTTACTACATATGTATGCATCTACCAGAAGCTATTATTTATGTAGTTTTTAAAAAAATTATAACACTGGACAAAGCAAAAATTTGTCTAAAGCGGAAAATTGACGTTCTTGGGTCAGTAAAAAGGATAGTTAAACTTAACTCAAAGTTTTTGAAACTGTTTGTGCACAGTTAACAACTGAGCGACACAAAATAATGTACTTGTTTTAAAAGTAAGAACTTGTCAATTCGAAGCCCTGCACAAAACGGATTTTTTGTTTTGAGCGAGCATATGTATCTGCATGTACTAGAGCATATTGAAGCAAAAACCTCTATAACGCGCAAGGGAAAAGAAAAATTCTGACCTTAAACTACAAAACTTAAATTTAAACCTACCATGCAAAATGTATCAAAATTAGCTTAGCGCATTTAAAAAGAAATGTAAAATCTTCTATTTTAATTTTTCTGTTAGTAAGAAAAAATATGCTTCAGACAGTGTTAGAAACTTAAGCCTGATGCCTAGACAATCTGGCGGAGTTTCTAGCGACAAGAACGTCCGGTTTAATAATAGATCACAAAAAGCACGTTTACTTTGAAACCACAAACTTTTGTAAATGCAAAAAGCTGTTTAATGAAGAAAAAATTAAACAAGTGAGCCTTATTCACATTAGGTCACGAAAGAAATAAAACTCTTTTGCTAATTAACTTATTTTATTTTTATTTATTGATAAAAAAGTAAAATGTTCTTAAAACTTTGCCATTTCAAATTAACTGAACACTGAAATGTAAATAAAAATATATAGTTTCCTACGACTGTACTGTATTTTTTACACATTTCTTATCGTTGTAGTATAAAGAAGTGGCAGATTCGTGGTGTTGCCTGCAGCATTAGTTCACAAGACTCTTATTTACGAGTCAAATGGTTTGTTTATCTGTTGTCTTGTTGTCACATTAATCTTTTAATTTAGTTGAAAAAGTTTTTTATGCAAAGTATTAGAATTATTCGGAAGTTTTCTATTATTATATATTTATAAACAATTTGTGAACTGTTTTCATTTATTATAATTGACACAATATTTGAGTGTACTATATTTTCGCAATAACTGGTACGACTTCGTACCTGTATAATCATCGGATATATTACCTTCGAAGAAATAGTATTAATACGGTGTTTAGTTATGAAATTGATAGATGCTTTATATTTTACGACACACCCATGCTGTTTAAGGAAATAGTAGAACAACCAAAACTTTTTGTGAATAAGTAGTAAGAAGTTCTTATAAAACAATTTTATACTTAATTGACGACGACTCCGTGACCTAATCAGAAACTCAAAAATTAATTATAAAAATTATAATACTGTTATTATTAATTTTTTTAAGAATTAACATTATATTATAACTCAATTTTTTTGAATAATGCAAACAAATATAGCATTGTATAAGAAACATACATATACATTTTTTACATAAACACGTTAATTTTATAAACAATTGATTTCCACTTACATTTCCTATATAAATTACTAACTTGTTTGAGGAATAAAATAATAAATAAAAGAGTTTCTGCGATTAGTATAATTAAAATACAATGAGAAAGTTAATAGTTATCTATCATTTATTTATTTTAATAGCAAAGTTGTGCATAATTGTAAAATTTAATAAACATGCAAACTATCGTGAAATCGGTGTTCTCGAACTATTAAAAATTGTGTAATATTGAGCAATGGCAGAGAATGCGTACATTATCTAGTGCACGTATCTACTCGAAGGCAGTTACGCAGTTAGTTATTTCAATAAAATGTAATTTAACTACTAACCATTAATTACATAAATAACACTAAAAATTATAGTCACTTGATCATAACTAAAGAATTAAACCTATATCGACGCAGTAATATTATATTTTGTTTTAATTTAAAAAAAAATCAGTAATTGAATGACATAAATAGAAAAAAACTTGAATAATGCAGTTGCTAACTATAAATATTGCCGTTTTCTATATATCGTCGGCTTAATCAGCAAACTGCGTAACTCCAGTTTTCCTAATTACTCAGGAGAGACAAAAAACCGTTTATATTTTATGTAATTAAAAAAACTATGTATTTAGGGAAGACCATTGATCAAAGTAGTTGTCTGAGTTGCTCTCGTTACATCCAAACCGGTTGTCTGCATCCAATATTTTATGAATTAATATTTTTCCATAAAAATGGAGTTACGCATTTTTCTAAAAATAATACAAAAATAACTTTGGAGATAGGTATTCTGTATCAGTAAGAAAACACCAAAATTTCACGAGAACGAAATAAATTTTATTGCAAAATTAAAAAGCATATTATTTTTTCTACAAAATTATTTATCATAAAAAAGACTATTCTCAAATCGGTTAACAATTCTTTGATTAGTCGTAGAGCAGCTTATCATAGAAGTCGTGATAATCTAATTCTATAGTTTTTTTCAACTCTTGTAAATGTTTAAATTTTTCAGTTTTAATTTTTAATCTGTTCTTTATTAATTATTTATCATAAAAAAGACTATTCTCAAATCGGTTAACAATTCTTTGATTAGTCGTAGAGCAGCTTATCATAGAAGTCGTGATAATCTAATTCTATAGTTTTTTTCAACTCTTGTAAATGTTTAAATTTTTCAGTTTTAATTTTTAATCTGTTCTTATGAAGCTGAGGTAAGTTTTTAAAATTAATTAGTACAACTTTAGAAACATTGAGCCTCATTGGCAAAAGCTGCCAATTATGTACATGCCGGAGTTTATAGAAAACGCCATTATTTGATGAATACTTCAATGCTTTTAGATCATTTACTACCGGTGAACCACATGTTTTACCTGGCCTAATGGAATTAAAATGTTTTATTTCGTCACATTTTTTGAAGAAATTATGCTGCAAATACTCCACTTTGTATGGTGTCTTCTGGCACGCTGTCTTGCAAATTTGGACATAGTCTGTTGGAACGTTAATTTTTTTTGTTCGGATTTGTCTCTCAATAACAGAATGAACACTATCTACCTCCATCTGGGTGTGTCTTTTTTGTAAACACTTTTGGATTATTGTCACATTGTTTTGCATTGCACAATTAAATAAAGCATTTGATAACGTTGCCTTTCGATTTTGATAGCCGCATTCATCACTGTAGAAAATTATTTCCTTGTCTTGTACTGGATATACATCAAGATGGCTTTTCAAAAAATGTATTATAATGGTTGTAAACTCATTACTGGTCAAACCATCTTCCGACTCATTCCATAGGTAACAGAAGCTTTGCTGACGTTTAATGTCAAAAATTGTAAAATTATGCACAATTAATTTTGTTTTGTAATATAAACTTGAGATGTTGGATTTGGGACAAAGTAATACTGACTGTAAATCCATAGTAAATACTTCATTGATGGACTCTTTACCTTCCGATTTTTCCTCCCTAGCTTCTTTTTTTATTTGTACGTGTTCATTGTACTTTTTCTTTCCGTCAAATTTCCAGTCTCAAATGCCACACAAATGTCACATAAATCTTTTGGGTTTATGTAAAGAAAGTCTCTTGTTATCAAACTCTTTGAAAAACGTTGCAATTGATAAAGGGTTTTCATCTCGATTTCTGCAAAATTCTGTTTTATAGAGTTGAAACAATTGAGACTTAGACATCCATACTGGTTCAAGATATAGTTTTGATGTCGACGCTCTGCAGTAATGCGATTCTAATTTGGGTAACAAATGAAAAAATTCATGGAGAGATTTAATACGCAGTATGCTACCAACTGATATTACTTTTTTACTGGTTTCAATGTCGCTTTTTGCCCAATTTTTTATAACCCAGTCTTTAACACTAAGTGTGTTCAGAAACATAGTCTTGCAAACTCAAAATCTTTGTCGACCCAAATAAAACATGTTAGAGTATGATCTTCTTGAATTTTCATTCTCACTCCGTTTGCGAACTGTTTGATTAACAGAAATATGACTTTTTACAAACACTTTCTTCTCTTTCCAAGTATACTTCCAAAATCGTTTTAATATATCGCTTCTTTCTACTTCTTCTAACTTTCTACATTGTAGTTTGGACTTGTTTTTGCTCAGCTTACAACTACAAGGCACTTGCAGTGATCTAGGTTGTTTAAGCAAATTATACTTCCATGTCCCATTTTCTTTCTTCTTTCCTAAATACGATTTTCCCTTTTCTTTATTTTGACGATTTTTGTTGTCATTCCATGTTTTTTTGTTTAAAACATATTTTGTAGAACGTGTTTGTTTTCAAAATTCGTCTTCTAGGTCCTCTCGCGAAAGTGGATTATGCGAAATAAACTCTTCTATCTGTAAACTTTCAGCCTCAATCAGATCTGCAATATAGTCTGGATCATCAACATTGCATTCTTCTGATTCAATCTCCATATTGTCTACTAAGTTTAGAAAAATCAGTTTCTTCAGAAACTGCTAGTATCTTATCTTGATTAACTTCCACTTCGCCGCAGTCAAAATGTACGTTGCTTTTATTATACTCTGAATTATTACAGCACTGGACGTTTATTTGATCTAAAAAGTTGCACTTAATTAGTAAAGTTAGTTTCTGCAACTACTTTGTAACCTACTATTATTATCCAAAATTACCACTTCAGCATTTTCAATAAGTGAAATTGGATCCACATCGTCACACTCTGAGTTATTAAAATCATTTTTAGCATTAGTATGTTCATCTTCAATTAGGCTTAGATTTATTTGTTCTGATCTATTATTTTGCATATTTTCGTTATCAACATTAAATGTAGAATCTATGGATAAATTTTCTTCCTTTGTAGCCACTATCTGCTGCTGATTCAAAGCCAAAAAAATTTTTTTTATTCTACTAGACCTTTTTTGTTCTTTTTAAAAGGTGATGACTAATCTGTAAAGATCATACAATAATTCATCAAAGATTTTATTATTTCAAAGTAATAGGTGTAACGTATAATCAAAAGTAAGTAAAACATCTTACCTGATGTAGAATTAATCTGTTCGTATAGATTTCACTTATTTCACTTTAAAATCACAAGTTATTGCACAGTTGCACGTGTGTATGGTAGCTCTAATGACAAATACTGGAGTTAGGCGTTTTTCTTACTGAAATTGGCGCGAAGAAGTTAGGTAGTTTTCCGATGGAGCCGTAGCTAGTAAACCAAATTTTTTATGGAGATTCCATAGTGTTCGGCGGAAAATTTCACAAAAGATGTCGCCAAAATCTTATTTTGTACATAAAGTGGAGTTACGCAGTTTGCTGATTACGCCGACGATATATTCATGCTCTCAAATTTTCTATCTCGACAATTTAAATTTCATTTGATGTTGCAGATATAAATAATATAAAAAAATATATAGTTTTAGAACGTTTCTATGTATTTTAAATAGAAGATACCAGGTCAATGACAACTTTTCCATTTTAAAAGAAAGTAAAACAATTAAACGTATAATAAAAAACAAATTCACTTACCGCAAACTTGAATGCATAACAAAATAACATAACAACACAAAAGTACAATTAAGTTGTGGAATTTTTTTAAGATGCGCGCACGTGCTCTCATCTTGCATTAAAATCGCCGCTATTAACAGTGTATGTTAATTTTACGGACAGTGAAAGTTGCTTGTTTCTTGGCGGTCACTCTTGATGTGTACATTTCATTTAAAAATTACCTATGGAAATACTCTCACTTTATACAAAGAGAGGGTAGGATATATAATTTCTTTTCCTTTGAATTAAAGAAAAATACTTTAATTTAATAAGAGTGAAAAGTAATTAGACAAGTTCTTATATGTAGATTATATTTATAGATGTTAATTATTTGTAACATAATATTAACGCATGTTAAGCGACGGATGACTAAAAATGTCAACGTAGTTAATAGTGAAAAATTAAGTATGAATTATAAGACGTTTAAACCGGTGACATAAATAAAATTAAACTAAATTATTGTTTGCATAATACTATTGCCGTAGAAAATTATATTAAAGTAATAAATAATTACAGTTTTTAAATAATTACCATTTTTACATTATTTCTATACTTTCACGGGAATACATGCAGTGACATACTTTGCGTGTGTGTAAAAAGTTTTTAGGCGAAATTATATTTGTGAGAATTATTGAAATATACCTACATAGTAATGCATACAATTTTAAAAATCAAGTAAGACAAATAAACTATAAAAAAGTGTAGATGAGAAAGTTTTAAAAGAAAAACATTGTAACTATGCAGCTGTAATCATATTTTATCAGGAAACGTATACGTATACGGCAGATAAACTTCAAGTTTTCTAAAGTCGGCGTAATGTCATCAGTTTTAAGATATTTTTTGTTAATTTATAATTTTTGTAAAATTGCTATTAAAAAGTTGCCTAAACGACAGTACTAAATGATACAAATTTATGTGAAATTTATCGATAAATCTTTTCAATATTTTTAAGTAACTGGAACTATTAACTTCTGATATTATGCCGTGACGTACGTGTTTCGTTCCACTACAGTTTTTGACTTCCGGTCTTGCAATTTTGGATATCTTTAAAATAACCTTAACATTTGTTTATTTGTTAATACGTATAAATTAACTTTTTGCTTATTTATGGATTAACTATATTGTGGACAATCACAAAATCCACTATCTTGATATTTGTGAGGAGTTTTATGCTTAACGCTAGTAACGGTTATTACAATATTGAACCTTTGTGTTTTGAGTTTGGGCCCTAGATCTAATTTCGTCTATATTTTCAACCTTATTTAATTCAAGATAACTCGTGAAAATATCTTGCTTATGATGTTAACTAACCCCAAACAAAAGTGTAGCAGGCAGTGGCGGATGGTCCATAAGGAACAAATTAAATTATACAAATTATTATGAATTAAAATATATTTATAGAATATAGATATCATATACTTTTTGTACTCGAAAGCAACGTGTATTAGATAGATAATTTTTTAATGTTCGGGCTAAAATTATTTGAGCCCATGAATGTATATGTAGCAGAACATTCTAACGTGACGTCGCGACCCCCACTACGAGATTTCATACGCAGTAATTCAGTTTTAACGTGCGAAAAAGCTCGAAGGTTTGTAGCCCGCAATGGTTTCAATTCAGTAATCATGAAGTTCTAAGTGAAACTGTATATTTGTCGTAGGTAATTTTCGAAGAATACAAAAAAAGTGCAGTACAATTTGTTTTTTAAAATGATGCCTCTTTAGTAGCTTTATTAATATTAAATCTCAATTCACACAAAACAAAAAAAATTAGTGGTACCCGATTAAAAGTATTACATTAAAAAAACGCAATTGTTATTCCTTTATTGGCAAAATGAAAAAAAATTTAATTATTAAAAAAAATGCATATGCATTTTTCCGGTCTTTAATAAAGCTGCCATTTGTAATTTGTAAAATTACAAAACCAGAACAAATAGATTTTAACTCCTGAATTTTTGAACTGCAAACTTAGACAATGTTTTAAATTATTTAATCATAGCAAATTTGAATTATTTGGTACAATGTACTATGATATATCCACGTCAAAAAAATTTCTTAAACAAACAGTTGAAAAGTGTAATTGTTTATTATTTTTGTGTTTACTATTAACAATACACAAATGTGTCATTATATATAGTTTTAAAGTAAGAAATTAAATCCGTTAAAAACAATTATTAAATTCTTAAGTAGAAACCTTTCTAGAAACGATTTTCTACATTAAATGTAAAAATAAACACACATAATTATTATGTTTCTTCAGTTAAAACAAAATTATCTTATTGTTATCTTTAGAACATCTTTTCTGTTACGAAAAAATCTGTCAAAATCGACACTACTAAAATTCTTGTAGCAAACACAATAATTAGCATTAGTGTTCTCTTAATAAATCACAAGAGACTAAACTAATAAACGGTTGAAATGAAATTTCTCAGAAAGCCTATTCCAAATTTAAAACTAAATCAAGCAGATAAAACTGCAAAACGTATTTTTTACAACGGCATTTTTCTAATGTAGATTATAATACAAATACGATACGATAAATGCTTTGTTTTGTTTCTAACGTTTATTGGTTTATTATACAAACTTGAAACATTTAAAATAGAAAATTAAGAAGCATAAAGTTTCTGCTTGTCATATACATTTATTATTATTATTATTGGAATTTATTTGTTTAACTCCAAAAAATTTTGATAGTTATTTACATAATGTTTTAATAATATCTAAAAAGGTTCACATTGTTTATAAACATTTTTAAAAAATCTAGCCCACTCTAGAGCCCGACCTCACGAGCCGCCACTGGTAGCATGAGAGTTTCTTATTGAGCGACAAACTGAATTATTAATTAGAAATTCTACATTAATAAGTGCAAATGCTACTTATTTTTCAAGTTCGACAACTTCGTTAACATGGACATCAAATCCCTGTTATTCCTTTCAATCTGACCGTTTGACTTCGGTGACGCTGCAGCAATGTTAACGTGAATAATATTATTTTCTTTTAGAAACCCATCAAATTCTGAAGACGTGAAACACAAACTCCTATCTGAAATAATTCTAATTGAACAACCATAATTATTAAAATATTCTTTTAGTTTTTTTATCATTTCACACGTTCTTGTAGACTTTACATCATATAATTTCATAAATTTGGTGTATTCGAATATATACTTTTTGTTAGTGGGAGTTTTTCCTAATGGATCATAATGGTCTAAGTGAATTGTAACAAAAAATATATCCCCTTTAGGAATAGTATGTAAAACTGAGGTTACTTCCCATACAAAGGTGATGAGCAATCGATAAATTATGTTCTACAGTGTTTTCTTCTAGTATTAAAACCGTATTTAATGTCTTCAACGCATCTACATGTTTCATCCTATTACAAACTCTATGCTTTAGTGCATAACTGTAATTTTGGAGCACCAATGCCCATTGATTAATATACGGATTTATCTGTTTTTTATTTAAAATGAATCTAACGGAATTAGAATCTGTCACAATCTTAAATTGTATTCTTAACCAATAAACTCTGAACCTATTTAACAAATTTATAATCGCCAACATTTCCAGCTCGTAGCTGTAAAATAAAAGACCGATCGGAACTGACTATTGTGTTGCCTCTGCAACAAAATTGCACCACACTTTTTGCAACATACATCACAATGCAATTCAGTTTCTGTTTTAAAAAAATAAATAGATGAAAAATAATAAACCTCCTAAGATGTGTATCAGGAAAGTTGGTAAATCTTTCTAGTAGGAAAAGAAGATGGAAAACACTACTTTATGAGTTTTTATGCAAAGTTTTGTGGACTAATGTGTTCAGTTTCTCAGACCACTGTATTTAATAAAAACGCAACATAATTAAACAAGCATAATTACAACAAGTAATTAGAGCTAGTATGCAAACTGATTATAAAATTATAAAACATTTTTTTGATATTTTAGAGTAACTAAAACTAGTCGGATGTAATAACTAAAAACATACTTATCGATAAATTTTAATCCGATTAATAGTTTTTTGTTTAGTTTGCTTTATATAATATTTATTGCATTCCATGCACTCAATTCTGTACACAACACTGTGTTTGTCGTAGAATTTTGTTTTATCCTTTGTTTTAGAATAAATGGTTTTCGAAATAGTGTTGTTATTATAGATCGCTATTTTAAAGTTGGTAATTTTTAACATCGAAATGAGTTTCCGGGAACGTTAATGATTTTAGTATACTCAAAGTGATAGCATGTTATTGGTGTTGTTCGTATGGAATAATATTTTGCTTATTAGATTCTTAAGATAATGTTTTTAAGATGTTTAGGTTTATTGTAAAAAATTGTGAACTACTTAAACTAAAAATCAACTTACAACGTTTACCGCTGTTATACCTTATTTACAGTTAACTTACACTAATGATTTTGTTTTTCATAATTTGATTATGTTAATTTTTTACGGTTACCTATTGCTAGGTAAGTAGGTAAAAACGATATTAATTTGTCTCTACAGTCTTACAATTGTATTTAAAAAACAGAAACACTTTCAGAAAGGTGTTATGTTAAAAAGTTGGTAGATCAATTATAAAATTTGTCCCTCGACACCCCACTTTTTCGTCGGGGTTATCAAATTTTACAACAACGTATTTTATTCAGTTTCTGTAAAATCTGGGGCAATACAGACAAGCTCCGTATTTTTACGCCCAAGGAGGCTTTCATCATTAGGTTATTTTACGCGAATATGCGAATGAATTTTGTGGCTATTTAGTGGAAGCTGAGTAGGAGTAAGCCGTTATATTTACCTTTATTAGAGGTTGAATTTGACTCTGTCCTAATTGTTTATAGCGGATTTCCATACTCACCACACGTCACCGTTATCAGTGAAGATAACGAACAAGTAGCATATTAGGGAAAATTGCCACGACGTCACGTTATTAAAACGTAACTAGTCACACTTTTAAGGGGTTGGAAACCTTCAGGATTGTACTTCTTTTGTAAGGAGCTGATACTATAAATTATTATGTTAAGTCGAGGGGCAACGCTGCGCATTTGCTATCTCAAATGATTAGATGCTTTGAAAAGGAAATTTATTTGTGCTAACGCTGTATGCCCGTTTTGTGTTAGATTTAGTATTACGTTTTAGATAACACAAGTACGGAATTAGCTAATGCTTTACTAGATAAAACCTAACTGTGAGTATTACAATTTTAAATTTTACGATTTGTATTTTAGTGGTCATGTCGATTGTTGACCGTACGTGGATGTTAGATTAAAACAATTAATAATAAGATCATTTTGTGCTTCACAAAGTCGTATGTAGTGCGCGTTGAATCTCGGAGGCTTAATTCGTTTTGTTATATACTTTTGCGATTTTAAATTTGCGGATATAGTCATTCCTTCTTCGTATGTAAAAGTTTATACCGACAAGGTCAGTTTATTGTACGACGTGTTGCCCAGTATAAGGCGCAACTTATATGTGACTTGACCTATGTATTAACGTTTGGAAAATTTATAGTGATGTACCTTCTTTGTCCTCTTTGAAATTATTGTCTGTGATAAAATAAATAATTATTCTGTATTATTATTTCTGTGGTGTTATTTGTTCTTTTTCAGCTACGGGTAGAGTTAGACGATATCTTCCTAATTTAATCTTTCATCGTCTTGGCGCATTTTTTTAAATTTACTGTATAATTTAGCATCACAAAGCCTGTGACTTCCTCTCCAGGAAAACTGTGCTAACCGTTGCTTCTATTTTTGTTACAAAGAAACCACATAACAAATTTGGCTGCCCAACTTAAGGGGCCTCATTTTCTTGTAACAAAGAGTTTAATGAATGAAAAAAAAATTTATAATATTGTTATTATAAATTTTACAAAGAATAAAAAAATAAGCTGAACTGTTTCCTTAGGTTTAAAAAAATTGAACCCGTCACTATTACAAAAACCGGTGCTTTCTGTAAATCAAAAAATAATTTTAGTTCACAGAAAATATTAAATACGACAGCTTTTATATATTTTTTACCGCATAATTAATAAAGATTCCAGATCCGTTATAACAGAACTTTTCATCCCAAAGCATTCACTAATACTTTACCAAAGATCATATTTATTAATACTTTCTGGAAATTCATTTTTAAACGTAAGACTATGAGTATCTTGAAGTAAGATTTAAGAGTTGTCAAAAATCATGATATAAAAAGTACCACAACTTTAATTTAAGAATGTTTAATAAAAACTTTAGTAAGTGTAAAGTTATTGTAGTTGCTGATGTGACATGTGATGTGGCAGAGCCGTTAAAATCAGCTAGAGCTAAAATAAAATTCTTGTCTTCTGATTTAAAAAAAAAGTGAGCTATTATATAAGAAAAACCATGTGTGTACGAAAGTTTTTTTATTGGTTTATTACAACTACAACTTTTTCAAATGATCTATATATCGGGTGTATCTGAAATACGAATACAAACTCAAGAAGTAGTTTCCTTACAGCTTTAAATGAAAATTTTTCCTTTTACAGATTTGGTCTAAAGTGGTTCATTTTAAGATATTTGAAATTAAAGTTTTAAGGCCGGTCCTGACTATCTAAACAAATGGAAATTGACTGTTGATTGTAACTATCCGGTAAATCATTAGTAAATGCTGTAAAATCCTTGAAACGCATTGATGTATTGTGTTGATTACTATTTTCTTTTATTATCCATCATCTACAAAATAAATCGTTTACAAAATAATTAAAGCAGATACTAATGTTTATTTATTAGCATTATTACTGACCTAGCTTAACAAAAACTACTTTGCGTACATGTTCACGTTTATCTTCACTTGCAACTAAAACAAGACTTTAGATAAATTAACGCAAAATTCAGCTTTCGTAGAACCATTGGAAGAACTGAGTTCGATAACCAGCTTTATATCCGTCTCAATTTTTTTATGGATTTCTTCAGCTGATGTGATGATGATGTAAAACAATCTTTCAAGTTAGAGTTAATATAAAAAGTTCTTTTGTTGCGTTTGTACATATTCATGTGTTTATAAAAGTTGCACCAAATATAAAATTCTTAAAATTACAGTCCATTATATCGTTATAATTAGTACTTCGTATGCGAGATATAAACGCTTATTAATTTATAATTTTTACCAACGCTTAATCAAGAAATTTAGTACAACGTCGTTTTACCCTTGAAAGTGCATAAGGGTTATTTTCTAATTTGTTGCGTTATCGAGTGAATGGCACAAGCTTCTACAATCGCCTTATTGAATTGAGTTGACACACGTGGCCTTTTCGATTGAGTACTTGTGCAAAAGTTAGAACAATGACACTTGCCTGAAATAACATAAACGAAGTTTTGCCGGTGCTCAAAATTCCGTGATTGTTTTGGAAAACACAATGAAAAGTCAAAAATCAAAGGGAGCCAGGAAGGAGCATAGCTCAATGAACTTCTGGCCATTGCCAACCACAAGCCCGCTCCTAAAGGATACACTCTAAGTGGACTTACCTTAATAGAGTATATCTTAATGAACTTAAATTTTACATAACGCGGAAGCCGACTGAATTAAAAGCTTGTTTACATTTAGCTATTTAACATTTATTTAAACAAAAAAATTACTCAAAACAAGAAAAATAAAATATTAAAAAACTATTTAAATTAGCGCAAAATAAAAAAAAATGTAAGTAAACATAAAAGTTAAAAAAATTGAAGTAAAGTGAATAATCGTATTAAATCAAACAAAATTTGAAAGAAATGAAACAAAAGCAAAATCATAATAAAAGGAAACGATAGAAAATCTTAATTAACTAAAGCACGACCGTGTGCGCATTACATAGAAATTAATTAAATACCAAAATGAAATAAATTCATCTATTTTAAAACCAAGATGAAAATTTTAATAGTAAATTTTCCGGTTAACGTCAAACAAGTTTTTAACACAAAGAAATTTTGTCACATATAATTTTAATAAATACGAGCAATTATCATTTACTAATGGTATTATCGATAAAATCGTTAATTCGCAAGACTCATTATTTTTTTTTAAAACCCAAAGCTTTTAAGACACGTAAATAAAATTTATCAAATTCAATTAGTTGGTGCAAAATAAATACCTTAAATTGTCGTCGTAATGAATCCAGGAAAGAACTTGTGGTTGATCCTAGGTTGCCAGATGTAATCGGGAAGAAATGTTGAAGGGTTCCCTAAAAGACTACGTACCGTAGGAAGATTCTCAATTACCGCCACCAAAACGAAGATATAGCCGCGTCGTACCACTTAACGAACACGGTTCCACATTACGTAAAATAAAACTAAAAGCACGTGACATTCTCTTAAAAACCGTAGATTTTACGAACTAGGAGAAACAAACCCCACTAACCACTAAAAATTCATGTTTTCTGCATATTACTTCCGCGGTATTACTTCATGTACAGGGGGTGAGTTTACCACCCAACGACCTATATTCCGATTTTTTTAAGGCATTTCGACAACTGCCAACCAACAACTTACTTACTCTCACCAAAATCACTTATATATATTAACTTAATCGACTACCTTTTCCACATTGGTTGTGTTCGAAACTCCACTAAAGAAAACCATACCACCAAGAAGTGCAAAGAGGATGCAAACAAATTAAATAACTTTACAATAGTAGTGTTGAGAAACGGGTTTTGCTTCTGTGTGAAATGTCAACTTGACAAAATATTTTATTTCATTACAGTCATAAAGATTAGTTGTTGAGACCGGAATGATAACAACTGTCTAATAAATTAAAAGAATGACTGTATTCCAACGTAATTTAATAAAACTAACACAAAGAAAATAAGTACGACCGTACTGAGAATGTACTTAAAAAAACTTTTAAACAAACTGAAAATAAACAAACTGCTAAAATATATTTAATTACAATTATATCTCAGAAGGGAAATTGGAATTTTGACAGAACAAAAAAAACGCCAAATCAACACAAACATACAATACGATTGTTTAAACAACGTAATCATTTCTAGATAAATGAATACAAAATTTTATCAGTAACTTTGATTGACGAAGTTGAATTTAAAAACGTAAAATAACTTCCTAAAATCAACGTGATATCAATAAACCAATACCAAAATACATGAAATGAATAACATAAATTCAAATACCGGGTCTTTCACGTAAGTACACGCACAACCTAAAACAACGGTTACAAGTGGTTACAACAACAAGAAGCTTTAGACCCTGATTTTAGTGCGAAAATATTATTTTCAGATGAGTATTCTTTTTCACGAAACGGTGTGCTGAATTTTTACAACACGCATGTTGGGAATGAGGAAAACCCTTATGAAATTCAACAATGTAATTTAAAGTGGTGGTTTTCTATTACGGTTTGGGCGGATATTTTAGGAAACAGTTTAATTGGACTGTTTATTTTACCTGAAAGACTTACGAGCAGCTTGTACTTAACTTCTTTACAAAAAATTATTGTGCTATAATTTGATGACGTGTCTCTTAAAGTTCGCAGAACAATCTAATTTATGCACGATAGAGCTCCTCCACATGTGAGTCGCCCTGTTTGCGCTTTATTAAATATAATTTTACGGTTCTTGTGATTGGGGTTATATGAAAGGTGAAAAACACCTGAAAATAAGAGCTGGAAAATCGAATTATTGCGGCAGCATATGCAATTATTTACGCGAGGTACGACCAATTTTCGGCGACGTTTAGACGTTTGTATTTTATCCAATGGAGGACAATTTGAACATTTACTATAACTTTAAGGTAATAAAATCAGATTTTACTTATTTTTCGTATTCACTTAATAACACCCTGCTGCTAGTAGCCGAAAATTACAGACTTTTTTTTAAATGTTTTAATAGAACTTTTATGTTGTCATTATTTGCTTGTATGTATGTTCTAATTTCACCTGCTAAAGTAACAACCCGTTAATCAGATGCACCTTATGGTTTTTAATGAGTTCTTCCACTGATAGAGTGCAACACTTAACTTAACAAATAAGCACGAATTAAGCATTAATCAATGGTAAATTAATCAATTTTGAATAAAATAAATCAATAAAGTAAACTTTACTTGATGTGACTTTAACGTGTTATTATGAAACTACGGTTGAACCAATTAAAAGTTTTTTAACAAACTTTTTAACGTGATGAATGAGTGTAACGAGAAAATGCGTTAGTATTATTGAGATCATTTGCCACCGATTAACAAAAGAGACAGCTTTAGAGTTTTTTCGTTGATAGTACGTTAGTAAAACGTGTGAAGTCATAAGGAAACTAAAGTATACAAACTAATCCGTTGTTATATCTAGTAGTCGTACAATGTCGTTAAATCTGTGGTTGCTAAAGCTTTCATTAGTTGCCATACAATATCGTTTATTAATAGATATTATTTTAATTATTTTTTAAATATAAATCGTTAGTAAAATGTTTCAAATCTAACCTCCGTTTTACGGTTCAACGAAGAAAGACATATAAATTATCTATCTAGGATACACAGCAATATGTACCTATTTTGAACGTACGAACTTAAACGATGTGCAAGCAAAGATTGACCAATATTAAAGCAATTATGGGCAATATTTGACGTCAGCCGTAGCCCGTGACTCATATCCATTTACAAAATTCATTATTTATTAGTGTTTACTTTGATTGCTTGTAAAGAATACTGCGAAGCAATAAACGTTTTATTTAAAGCAATTATAATAAGTCAGTCAGACAAAAAATTACAAACGAGTTACCTGCACTTTTGTTTGCTGAATAATATTATACTCATCTTGCATATTAGTTAATTTATGTTTATCTGTGCTTTTTAAAAATACTTAAATATAGAAGAACAAGCAGAAATAAACTATGTTCAACATATTTTAGGTAGCTGTCTTCTTTCATACTGACAGAAAGTTTTATTCAAACAAACAAAAAGCAGTTCTACTCCTAATCCCGAAATAAAATTCGCAACTTCAAGTAGAACACGGAGAAACAATGAGATGCTAAGATTAAAACGTGATTCACGTGCTAATGTTGTAACCGAAGTTGCCAACATTTTGCTCACTTTTGGCGTGAAAGAAATCGAAAACTTAATGAAGTAACAAAGAACTACAAAGTTGGGTAATCAAGTAAGATGTACCATTAAAAATTGATTTAGTGCGCTGCCATTAAAAACACTCAAGCCGCCAGTGTTATCAACGCATCGAAGTGTGTTCTTGGACAACAAACAATTAACTTTCTAAGATACTGTATCAGTTGAAGAGTGCCAACCACCATCCGATCGAGTCGACACAGTTATGCAATCCAATAAGTCTACAACTGTTAAACAGTTTCGTCGTTTTCCAGGAATGGTGCACTACTATCGTTGTTTTATCAAAGACGCTGCTGCTATTCAGACAGCATTAAACAACTTGCTGCCAATAACACAATTTTATAGACACTCAATACAGAAAAAGTATTTACCATTAAAAAAACTCCTTGGCTAATGCTTCACTTGCGTACGGGGAATGGCACACAATCGCTTAATCATCAAAAAAGTTGTCCCAATGTAAATATAGTGCATATGATCGTGAGTTACTAGCAGCATATGAAGCAATTAAGAAATTTAAACAGTACCTAAAAGAACAAAAATTTACTTTATTTACTGATCATAAATTTCTTATATGCGCTTTTCGACAAAAAACTGGAGAAGGCATCCCCAAGAGAATTCCGTTATCTGGATTTAATTAAACAAGTCACAACAGATATTCGTCATGTAAGTAGAAGTGAGAATATTCCTGCCGATGCACTTTCTCGTTTAGAAGTCATAACTTACCATCAAGTAGTTGGTTACAAGGAGTTACTTGCAGCTCAACAAAGCGACAATAAAGTGCAGACACGAGAGAAGAGTCATTACTTCTACTTCTTCAATAAGACATTTTGTGTCAAAAGAATTACGCAAAGGAATCTTTTCTACCCTACACAGCCTTTCACATTCATATGCAAGAACTACAAACAACAAAAATTGTCACTGAACGATTTGTGTGGCTTGCAATAAACAAGGATATAAAAACTTGGTGTCGTTTATGTCTGCCATGCCAAATATGCAAAATTTCGAGACACATCACAAATCCAATTGGTGGTTTTATGTCCTTATAAAACGATTCCAGCATATACATCTTGACTTAGTTGGTTTATTACTACCATCGAAAGAATTCAAATATATTTTAACATGCATTGATCGCTAAACAAGATGGATTAAAGCAATCCTCATACAAAGACTGCACAAAATACCGACAACACAATCTCATCAGTAACCATTGCTTGTCACGCTTGCTAATACTGATGTAATCTTTACACAATGGTGATGACGGTATACGGTCCACCATATCTTATTGTGTTGAAGAGCCTTCGTAATGATAAGATGACAATGTACAGCCTTAAACGCTTGCGCGCACAAGTCCGCAACAAAATACGCCACAGAGGCCGGAAATTTTTTAGTTTAGCGCTCACTACATGTAAATGTTCAAAGTAGTTATTGGCTAGTGGGCGCTGTTCCATTAAAAATACATTAAAAAAATTATCGGTCACGGTGGCGTGTTCCGTTGCCGGCTAATGCGCGCATGTCTTTGTTAGAATCATAAAAAACGTAAGATTTTGCGTCGTCTGACTAACTGTATTCAAAGTAATGACTTTGGCTCTTAAATATTAGGCATATTTTTAACATTGAGGTGTATTACTATAAGATATAAATACAATACTTATGTAGTATGTTGTTTTTGCATGTTTGTAGAAAATATTATGTTTTAGCTCTTTTTCATTTTTATCTGTCAATAGAATTTGAAAATCTAACTTAATATGTATAAACAAATAGAAAAAAAAATATATTAAAAACAAACTTACAAACGACCGTAATAGTAAGCAATCATCTTTGTACAAAATCTACACTATTCAAACACAAAAAAAAAGAAACGAGTTAATACTGGTTCATATCTAATACTTCAACAATAATTTTATTTCAATTTGCTTTTGGTCTACCTTGTGCAAACTCAGACGCGCTGTTTGTTGTCACATAATAAGTTCCGGTAGCACTAAAATAAAGACTTTGATAAAATGCTAAAGTTACTTAAATCATACTTGTGCGGTGTGTCAAATCCCATTATTTCTAATTTACAATTTACATTGCCACCGTTAAACGACTTCGAACAAGTATTTCCCCAAAATCCAAGTTTTGAATTTATAGATTCAGCGTAATATGCGGGAGCTCGCGCATGGTTGCAGCTATCAACATCTGATAGTTACTTGTAGAATATGTATTTAAAGGTATAATTACATTCAACATTTGGCGCATTACACCCAGGTTGACTCATACCGCCATTACAATAAAAGTCAATATGTCCACAAGCATCTTTTTTTCCTTTTACTAGAGCATTTGTGTGTATTACATCAACAAACTTAGCATCGGTTTTATCTAGTTGTCCTTTCGGACTTCTACTAAAAAATAAAGGCAAAGCAGGATCAAGACCTGTAAGAAAATGAGTACATTTATTACAAGAGTTAAGAGGATTCACTACCACGTGATTTTTGCAAACCTAAATTAACAGGCCTCTTACGTTTCTATTCTGTATTTCCCCTAAGATATTGATCTGACAACATTGCAACAAACATAACTTCACTAACGATTGTAATAACAAACATTGCAAAGCAGTTTTTAAGTAGGTGGACCACAGTTTTTAGCTTCAACAAATTAGAAGCGTGTGGATATAATCAGCTAATTTACACTACGAGCACATTGATTAAGGCTGTTTTGACATATGAACTCAGTCCACGTGGAGTTAGCAATGCAAAAATGCACCCAATTATGAATCAGGTAGTGTAAGTAATATTTAGACATACATTGTTAACCTCTATGTCGTTCAGGGTCTTAAATTCGATTTTATTAGGAAATCTACTTTGTTATAAATTTACATTATTTAAAATACAACATTAAAAAAAATTAAAAAAATAACTACTGCACGACATAGATAATGATGTCAACTGTGTTTTGGTTAATTAATCAAGCTTAAAGTCGGTCACTCACGGTTCAACGCCGCAGTACAATTTTGTTGGATACTACGAAATTGTAAGGAACTAGTCAAAATTTGATCGTGTGTGCTCACGACCAACAATGTTGGATCGGATTGGACGACAGTTGAAACTGCAGTAGTACGATTAGGTCCGACGCTAATCAAAATTAGATCGTGTGTGCACGTGTACGGCAGAATTGTACAACTGAAAACTTAACCGAGAGTTTTTTAATAATTCTAAATAATTACGCCAATCATATGGATATAATCGTAATTCTTCTAGTAATAATAGTAATATGTGAATATTGATTTCTTTTTAGCAACCACTCCTTACATAACCACCTTCGATTATTATATAGTTTCTTTCGTTTTTTAATTTGCGCTACACAAACTGCAGCTGTTGCTAACAGAAAGTTTTCTTCGTGGTCCGACATTTCCGCTCGGAGAAAACTTTAATAATACTGCATGGTTAGATCGTGAGTGAACGCTTCCAATTTTTAACACAATTGTACAATTTTGTTATACGATTCTGTCGTACTGCGGTGTTGGACCGTAAGTAACCGGCTTTAATGAAAAACAAAGATGACCGTTTTAGATAAAATTTAAGAAAAAAAAAGGGAAATGTATAGTATATTAACATAATTCTCTTTTGAACCAAATGTATGGAATGTTGTTAGGTTCGTCAAATTTTAGGTGAAAAATGCAAAAAATGCACTAATTTTACAAAAAATCTACTTTATAAAAAAAACGGGAAAAAAACGTAAAAAACGAAAAAAAACGCAAAATGCATATTGTCGGTCTTTAATTATTATACGATGTAGTATTTAAACTGGATCACCAAACAGGTATTTAACATCTTCATCGGTAATTAATAACAAAGTAATTGGCTCTATGTACACTGCCTCAAAAAAGTTTTTGGACACTTTTAAGCGCGATCTGCAAGATAGGCAACCAAACTTACATTATAACAGAACAGTTACTTAAATTTGGCAACATTTGCATCGTAGACATTACTTGCAACGTTATTACGAGGTTACTAACCAATGTTCATAAGCACCGCCTCAAGCGTCGGAAGAACATGTTTCTTACCTGCAAATGTGTATCTAAACTGTACCCTAAAGTTTAAAATTTTTTTTCGCGGAATATCCTATTTATGTGTTCTTTGCTTAAGTTTTAAATTAATGCTATAGTCTAATTGTTATTTATAATTAAATAAGTTTCATTAATAGCTATAATAAATTTAAACTGCATGCCCAAATATGAAATTGCTGTTTTAATCAGCCTAAATTTTTTAATATATCCGGATTAAATTAAAGTCAACATTCCGATTTTTTTTGTAAAGAAAGTATTTTTATCATTAGAACGTAATTAGTGGTTGAACAATCGCAATCTTAATTTCCATTAAAAATTTTCAACATTTATTTGTAGTTAGCATTTTTTGTTCTTTGTTTACATGTTTACAAAATTTGAAAAACGGAACTTTTATTAAATAATAGGAGTAAAGTTTTACATATTATAAAGAAATGTTTTCAAACATTGTTATTTATTTTCTTAAACCTTAAACCATTCTATGATCATCTTTCTCTCGAACCGAGAACGGCTTTATGGATCGCACAGAAGTAACATGATTTTTTTATATTTTTGCATTCTGAATACTTTTTTTTATTATTTTTTCTAAAATTTTTATTTATAACTATACCTCATGTAAAGTACGCAATGGCAAACAAACACTATTTGGCCAATAGAAAAGTATAAACATTTTTACTTGTGGTTAAGAATGTTCAACAAAAATTTAAAAACATGCTAAAAAAATACCAAAATTTTAATCGTTGTTGCATACGATTAGAAAAAAATTTATGTGTCGCAATAGTTGCTTCATCAAATTTTGAGGTAATGCAGAAATTCTAAGTAGACGGGGTGGCTTCAAGCGCGGGCGGAACCCCCGCTTTAAAAAATTTAAGGTATTATTTCTCTTCTCTTCATGTTTTATTATTTAAATGAGAATTTCGTAACGCCTACAAAGACAATAACTTATTCACGTAATTCTAGGGCACGAATATGTTTTCTTATTGTAAGAGAAAGACGGCACTAAAACAATAAAACGTAGAATTTCCACTGTTTAAGAGGCTTATAAATAGTATTTAAACAACACAAAAATAAATTTAGCTTTCAGTAAATTCTACGTTGTATTGTTCCAGCGCAGTCTATCTCTTACATTAAGAAAACATATTCATGCCGTAGAATTACGAATAAGTTATTGTCTTTGTAGGCGTTACGAAATTTACATTTAAATAATGAAACGAAAAGAGAAAGAGAACGTTTGTCTAGCTCTGCAGGCGTTTACTTTTAATTCGAAACACGCCACTTTAAAAAAATACGATTATAGGTACTATAGTAATGTAAAACAAAAAATGCAAACTATGAAATTGCAAATTTCAGTTCATTACTATTAAATTTATATAATTTCGAAATAGGTATATACTTAAATTAAATGTTACGAAGAGAGAGCGAAAAATGCGTTTACACTTTTCTAATTTTGTGATTTTTTGATTTACAGCATTTTCAAATTTTATTTGGAATTTGTTTAGCGTTTTGTATAAAAAATTAGACTTGATTTTACAAAGGGAGATTTATGTACTTTTAATTTAATTACGAATAACTTAAAGGGGGCAATGGGAATCTATACTGCAATTGTTCGACCACTAATTACGTTTTAATGGTGATATTTCCTTTGCAAATCGAAATGTTGACTTTAATTTAATCCGGATATATTAAAACTTTTAGGCTAATTAGTACAGTAGTTTTACATTTGGACATACAGTTTATCATTATTCGAGCTATAGATAGAACTTGTTTTATCATAAGTAACAATACAAATTTTTTTAATTACTTAAGCAGAGAACATAAATAAATAGAAAACTCGACGAAGAATTTAAAACTTAAGGGTACAATTTAGATACATATTTGCAAGTAAGAAACACGTTCTTTGAACGCTTGAAGCGGTGCTTATAAAGAATGGTTAGTAACCTTGTAATATCGCTGCAAATAATGTTTATAATGCCAATTTTGTCAAATTTAACTGGTAGTTCTGTTATAACGTAAGTTTGATTGCCTACCTTGTAGGTCGCGCTTAAAAGTGTCCAAAAGCTTTTTTGAGGCAGTGTACATGTATACGTTACATGATTCGGTAAAACTTTCAAAATATTTATCTTAGAATTTTAAAACTGCATATATGTAATTACATGTAACAATGAGAAGTATTGGTTATTTAAAATCATGTCTATAAAATGAAATATAAACACCACAAATCAAGCTATTTTTAAAGAAATACAATAGTTGACTAGAATTTTAGACAAGTCCATTTGAAGTTTAAAAACACACGAATTAAATTGTCACTAAAGATGCTGTGGCAATAACGTTATCAATGAAAGTAATCATGTAGTCATAACAATTGAAGCACAAATTCTAACTATTGCAACGCGTTGTTGCCAGATCGTATTAGTTGAAATTACTTGCTTTATTGAATTTGGCAGCATTTTATAGCATATTATATAAATTTGCCGAGAATCACTTTTACGCAAAAACCAAGAAGATTTTCAATGTTTTTGTTTTCACTTAATCTGTTTATTTTATATCAAAGAATGCCGCAACCAATGTAAAATGTTTGTATAAGCTTCCTGTAAAAAGTTATAAAAAATTCTATTTTTTGTTTTCAAATTTATGAAGTTTGCGGCATTCGGTTGATAATTTCTAACAATACATAAAAACAAAAATTCAAAACTTTTGTATAATAAAGTCGCAAATTGATTCCGCAGTTTAGTAAATATGGCGGCTACTACTGAACCTTCTTAAGTACCTACCAGATATGCGATCTAGTTTTCCGCTAACTAGATACTCGGAAATTGTTCCAGCAACATGCGCACCTAAACTGAAACCTATTACGTGAAAACGATTTAACTTAATTCCACGTTTAGTGACTAGAAAATCAATTAACTGAGCAGTGCAATTTGCAACTATTTTAACGTTTTTGACACCACTAATATAGCATGGTTCTTTAACAATTGGAGAGTAATCCACAGAAATTACATTATATTCGCCGTTTTGAAAAAGAGCTAAAACATAATTAGGTAAAACTAAAAAGTTTTAAAATACGTATTAAACCTGGTCTAATTTCTGTATTAGGACTATAATCTTTCCATCCGGTATAACCGTGGATTAGTATTTTAAACGGCCGCTGTGGTATAAATTCACTGTTTCTGATAGTTTCAGGATGCGTTATATCTAACTGAATAGGGCTATCTTGACTTGATCTTAAATGTAAGTATACTTAGCTTGTGCTAATATAGTTAATAGCCTGAGTACTTAGTGTAAAACCAATAAGTTATATTTTTGTTGGGACATTCCTCTGGCACTACAACGCATTCACGAAACGATAAGGTAAATACACAATGGACAAACAAATAGTCTAAAAATCATTTAATTACATTATAATACCTATCAATACTTACACAATAATGATAAAATTTCTGCTATAATCTAAATACTTACTTAATAATATAAACATAGCCAACATGGTTAGAAAGTTTTAATTTGTTTATAAATTATAGTTATAATTAAAACTACAAAGTTTTAATTAACTGTGCTGGTTTAGGTAATACTATATAATGTACGTACGCAAGTTTACAACTTCAATAGATGTTATTGTATTAGGTAAAATTTGCAAAGCAATTTAAAAATCTAATACTGTAATATTGTAATATAATTACAACTTCGATTCTATCAGATTTTTATTGTTTTTAATGACATTCACTGAATGTCAAGGTATTGTATAAATTTTGTTTTATTTCGTATCTCTATGATTTCACATTTATGATAAACAATTAGGTACATAAAAAGTTTATTTTTTAAATAAATTTTAAGACCTGTGTTCCTAACACTTAAAATTGTACTGCATTTGCAGTGCAGTTGTGTAGTGTAGTGTAAATTTTTTTAGATCGTAGAATTCACATAGGCTTTGTTCATTTATAGGAAACCTGTACGTTTAGTTCTGTATTATAGTGACTTTGAACAGTTTTTAAAAGTAGGTGAATTTTAAATTGATGTTACTGGAATTATTATCATTACCAATAATTGAAAATTAGGTAGATAAGTACATTGTTTCTGTAAATTAAAATTACGAGCACTTGTGGTTTATAGGATAGAAATAAATAAGAAATTGTAAATATTCTCTTTTTGTCAGTCACTTACTTTTTTTTATAATTATAGTTGCAGCTTCTATTAAAACCAATAAACTCTTTTTTTTCGCTGTAGTTAATTTTTTTATTTAGAAACAATTAAAGTTATTACTAAGATCATCTCAAAAATCAAAAACTACACGCACATTGTTTTCGTTGATTGGTAGTTCAAAGTGTGTAGTACAGGGCATTCATAAATACTTGTATCTCACGTGACATATATGTTAGGCAACCAACATTACTTGGATTAGTATCAAGTAAAAAAAATTGCTAAATAAGTAATTCGATTTGTAACTTTTAAGCTCAGGTTAAGTAATTAATTAAAAACGGTAACACCACTAGAAACACATGAACAACAATACCTATTTATTTAAAATAAAAATTGGTAATAACAGTTATTTAAAATTTATAATCGATGTTCAGTTCTCTTTCAGCTGTGATGCATGTGTGAATTTTTCTTTTTAAACTATGGAGAACATTACGAAGCTCATTGACTTCAATATTTCGAATAGCATCAGTAATTGCATGTTCTGAGTCTTCAATATTGCACAACTGATTCGTATATACTGTGTTTTTTAAATGCACGTAAAGCTAAAAATCTAGTGACTTTTATTTTATTGTAGATTTGTTGAATAAATTTAATTGTAGCTCGAGTAGTATGAGCCATGGCATCTTCTTGAAAATAAACCAAACTGAAGTTCATTGTCATCTAGCTGCTCAAAAAATTGACTCAAAATATTACGGTAACGTTTTGCATAGACAGCGTTCTCGTTGATATTGCAATTTATATACCAACTTTAAAACGATTCAATGTTGTTTCCATAAAAGTGTTTAGTTTTTTCTTGTCCAAGTACACTAATATTGACTATTTATATATCCACTTAAATGAAACCCTGCTTTGTCCATAAAGAAAGTTAAATCCGACAGGTTATATTTATTTAAATGTTCATCAAACAGTTTACAAAATTGTACACGCTGAAAGAAGTCAGGAGCACGTAATTGTTGATAAATCGTAACCTTGTACAGTCAGTGAAATTTTCTTTTTTTAATGCTTTGTGGCAAGTTCCTACTCACAATCTTAAAAATTGAATGTTTGTAATTTAAAAATGAAATTTAAAATGACTTTATACCTGTTGCAGCATGTAATTTGGCCACCAATTTATTTGGACCATGTTTCATGCAATTGTGAATGTTTTAGAGAACAGGTGTACCTAATGGGTACAGTATGTCTTCATGCAGGTTTCTTCTTATAAATGCAACTTTAATTTAAAAATCAATTAATTAAAAATCGTCTATGTTGTCGAATACCTATGGTAATAACTTTTTTAAAATATAAAAATAGAGAATAAGGAAAACGACGTAACCAAAACGCCTGACAAAAATGTTAAAGACGAATATTACTAAACGGTTACACCGGGTAAGACTACCAACCTAAAACGATGTTTATGCTCAACAAGTCCCTGTATAAAATGTGAATGATTGCTTAAGCAAGTCTGGATCTATGAAAAGATTTCAAGCTGCGTAGCATTTACTTACTTATTGAAAAAACATATATTGAAACGAAACAAAGTAAAAACGTTGTTGCGGTTTCTTGTATCGAAACATTTGCTCAACACAAACTTCCTACTTATCTAGCGTAATAGACAAAAAATGCTCACACATAACAATTGATTTAGGTTGTTACCTACCACCACCGTGTGACTTTAAATAAACTTTTAATAAAAGTTTGCAACAATTAAATAAATATAATATTTTTCTAAATGATCGTAGTATTTTGCTATTTATTTACAAAAATATATAAAATGTTTGTTTAAGAGAATTAAGAAATTGTAGTGCAAATTATTCTCAATTTCATAGAAATGTAATAAAACATCATCATCTTCAGTGAATTCAAAAAAGTTATTATATTTAATCTTAAAAAATTGAAAGCGGAGAAAAAAATTATTCTGAATTTAATCATTACGATTTTATATTTAAAGCATCTGTTTTTTTTCTAAAACTGATCCACATTCAAATAAAATTAAACCTACATGTTCTAAAACTTGAAGTGAATTTCTTATTGCAATGCAAACGTTTTTTTATTAAGTCACACAATCATAATGATACAGGCAAAATGTTTTCTTGGAATTGATCAAATTCAACCAATTTGTATAAGAAACTATATAAATGATTAAAGTACGTAATAAATTATATAATAACAAATGTTTTGTACCGTTCCGATTACAGTCGATTATTTTAGTTTTATCAATGTAAGTTGCTTAAAGTACATTTAATAATAAATTTAATAATCTTAATTTACCTATAATAAAAGGGTTTTAAAAAGCAAGTAACGCAAAAACTAATCATGCGGCCACCGTCAAAAAATTAATAATAAGTAGAATGCTATTTAAAATTATATTGACTCAATTCTAAAGACGTTTGGCAACGTGCCACATAAGTAGAAAATTATTTGTTTAAATAATTAATATATATTATAACTACATAATTTTGTATATATTTTTTTTAATTTAAGAAATATACCAATTGTTTTTATACAATGTTTCATTTTACTTCTAGGTACCTTTCAAACGTGGTTGACCTTATGCGTTTTTGCTCGAAAGCAGTGGTGATAAGCGACAGATCGACGGCTCGTCTACATGTACGAAGAGGTTTCTCTAGTTAGTATATTATACCTCGTTGGTTTTCTGCAATAAAATGAAATTATCATGCATTTTTTTAGAGAAAGGAATTGATGGTACATCTCTTGTGTAGGTACCTAACGGAAAATGATTTGAACATATGTGAGTAGGGTAAAGTAAACTACCTAGTTGGAGAATGCGTTGACTGCTATTCCATCTTGACATGCGTCCGTTTGCAGAATTATTGGGATTTTTGAATCAAAATGAACTAGTACTTTATCCGATCCTATTATTCGTTTTATTTCTTCAAATACCTTACCACAAGCATCAGTCCATATGTACTTGTTATTTTTTTTAATAATTCAAAAATTGGCTTTATTTAATTTTGGAACAAACTTTCTATAATATGTCACTATACCAATAAAACTTTTAACTTGGGTAACATTTTCTAGTCTGGGTGCATCGATAATTGCCTTTTGTTATCTGATATTTTTTAAATCCCTCCTTTGAGATTGTACATCCCAAATAGCTTACTTTATTTTGAAAAAACACACTTTTCTTTTTTTATTTAAAGTCCTGCATCTTCCAATCTTTTGAAAACGTCTTTTATATTTTTTTGTGGTCTTTTCTAGTTTTGCCCGTTATTATGATATTGTCTAAAAAATTCGCAACACCCTTACATCCTTGTAATAATTTTTCCATTTCTCTTTCAAAAATATGCACTTGCAGGTGTAATACCATATGGCAATCTATTCAATTTGAAGATATCTTTATGCTCCATATTGCAGACTCTTCATTTACACATAGTTGATTGTAGACATTTCTCAAATCGATTTTTGTCAACGACTTTCCCTCATTGAGCAGTGAGAAGATATGATCCATGGTTGCTAATGGATATTTAACTGTTACCAAACGTTTATTTAGCGTTACTCCATAGTCACCGCAAATTTTCGATTCCCGTCTTGTTTTATTATGGGTACAATCGGAGTTACCTATTCTGATGATTCAATTGCAGGAATAACTTCTTTCTTTTCCAATCTCATTAACTCTTGTTCCATCTTAGATCTAAAGGCAATAGAAATAAGTCTAGGTTTAAGGTAAATAAGTTCGGTGTTTTCAGCTACTTTCAAATCAACTTGTTTATACTTGTAACATCCTAACTTATTTTGAAAAATGTTTGTAAACTCGTTAAATAATGGTTCACAGTTGTTTACAGTTCTTACCAATACATCTGCAGTCAGCTTGAAATTAAATTTTTCCGGTAAATCTTTGCTCAACAAATTTTGAGTTGACGTATCGTTCCTAACAACTTGAAACATAAAATTTTTACAAATAACATTTTCAAATTTAATGTTTACAATTAACAACGCAATGTTATAAAAAAATGCTTTAACTCACACACAGACAAGTATTTCTCATAGAAGTCATAATTATTACTGATAAACCTGCCCCCGTGTCTACTTGCATTTTGCAATGATTTTTATTTATACTTACATTTAAATATAAACGTTTTTCATTAGTAAAACAAATGCTATTCATATCTACACAATCATTATCTAACTTTACATCTAAAGTATTTTTGTCTAATGCTTTTAGTATTATTAGAGACTTTTGATAAATGTCCTATTACTTTACATTTATTACATGTGTACTGTTGGCAGATGTAAGTAAACATTGCCCCTTAAGGGGCATGACCTGGTGTCGTTTCAAACTCGAAAGAACACTCTCATTCACAAGTATTTCGGCGGTAGATTTAAATGTTTCATAGGTTACAATTTACTACTACTATTTAGCTATTTTCTAATTTAGAATCGTTAAATTAATCGACAACATTGATTAGCGTCAAACTTACAACAAACTACAAAATAATTCACGTAACTTTATATGTACATATAGCAAAAAAGGCAAAACTATATTGAATTATAACACTTACTTAATCATTAAATTAACATATACAATAACACTAATTAAAATATTTCTCTCATCTTCATTCCACAATCCAGTGTTAATTATGAAAGTCTCGGCAGCTTCGTCTAGTCCATCTTGTACCCACATTTCTTGTACTAAATCGTAGATATGATCACATTGCTTTTTCTAATCTTATAGATTTACTTCTGAGAAAACACTCCATTAAGTGGTAAGTTTAAGATTAGCTGTTTTTCCAACAACAATGCATCACTTAGAAATCGACAAAACTTGCCTGTACAGTAATATATCGTTGGCCAGTTAGCTTGCGTAAATATTGTGAACGCCAAGCAACAATATTGTTGCGTTTCATCAATATTTCCTTTTATTATGGCATTTTTTATATTTAGAGCGAATTGTTTTTTGCATTTTGTGTACTAATTGTTTCCATTGTGGGAACTTTTAACAAAATACGCTGCACCACTTTAGTTTCAGTCCTAATAATATTGGAAATTTATTTTGTTAATTCAATAACTTGGAAAGAATTACCTTTTGCTTTTTATAAATCTTAGTGAATTTCGAGTTGCGACAGCAGCTAATTCGATGGCTTTTTATAAAGGGAATATCCATACCCCTGCCACTTTCTGTTGATTTAAAAATGCAATGACGTTTAGAATAATGTTTCAAGATTTAGAGCGAACACTCCTTTTTGATGTGCCAGCCATGACATGTACAACGATAACATAAAGTAGTTAGCGGGCATTTGAAAACAATGTATTATTTTGTTTTCCTGTATAAAAATTACCACTGCATTTACATTTCCGTTTACCCAACCTGGAATTATTTTCTTGATCCATCTTATTTTAAAAATTTCTTGCTGCACCATGCGCCTTTTCATACTTCTGCTGTTGCACCGGTTTCTTCTTATGTAAAAAAGTTGTTGTAGGTTTTTTTTCCTAAGTTTATCTTTTATTTTTCTTTGTTTTAAGCCACACACAAATTTGTCTTTTAAAATGTTTTGTAACTGCACACCAAATTCACAATTAATTGACAAATTATGTATTTTTGCATACCAATCGTTAACATTTTCATATTCTTCCTGTTTTGCATTATAAAATTCTAAACGTTCTCTAAATATGCAATTTGTTGGCTAAAAATGGGTTTTTAAAAGAATACATAGATCTTTATACGCTTTGGTACCCGGTAAGTCTGGCGTACACAAATCTCTAAGTATTCTATAAGTATCGGAACCAATAAGGCTTAATAATGCAGTTACACATTTATCTAATTCCCGAGCTGATTGATTATCAGATGCAACAGTAGCATGCTTTTTCATACTATTTATGTTAAAAAATTTCTCTAACTGCTCTCGATATATAATCCAGCTGTCCCTTTTTGGATGGAAGCTATCTATCGAACCAATTAATGCCATTGTAGTATCCTTTTCGTTATGGATATTTGTCCCACGTGTTTTTTTTTAGAATCGTCGCCAATTTGTTATGTCGAGGTTTGCCGAGGTGTAAAATTCATTAATAAACCTTCACTATAAATACGTTTATTAATACAGCCACAGACAATTGTTAGTTAAACATATTAACAAACAAGATATTTCTAACGCTAGTACAATACGACAATGATCACTTCTCCTTTCTTTTATGTTTTGGCTCTACCACCACCCCGGTACTCTAATACAGTCCAATGGCTATATTACCCCAAAAAAGTTATTTGTTTGACTTTTGGGGATAGGGGGAGGGGCACTATGTTGTTTGTACTGAGGCCCCCGAAGACTTAGTTACGCTACTTTTTTTTAGTCAGTCTTTGACTTTTGGAAAATAACTTTAAAAAGTTACTAGTTACTAAAGTCAAAGTTAAGTCGCCGTCAATACAAGTTGCTTTCTTTCGCATAGTATCGATTTTATTTTCTCATCGAGTTACTTTTCTAGTTACTTTTTCACGCAAAAATCTTAAAAATGCGTTACGCCAAACGAGGCGAGATTGATAACTTTTTTCTTTTTTATGAGCCATTTATTTATCTTTAACGCAATTCTAAACGTATTTATGTTAGTCTAAAGTCTAATTTCTCCGCTAACATAATGAGCCATTAAGTTATTAAAAAAAATAGATTAACAAAAAAATTTAACAAATAAGGTGTTATCAATCTTACACTAGCTTTGGGGGGAGGTGGCTGGAAGTTGCATAAAACTAGCATATCCAGTCACATGTGTAATCAATCTAGACGCATTTAGTCAGACAGAAAAAAACTATCAAATTATCAACTGTGGGGCGAAATTGATAACTACATAAGAAAGCAAAGATAATCAAAATAACCCCTAGAAAAGATATTTGGTTTATTTTTCATACATATCAACATTTTTTGAAAATACGTATTTAGTAAATCTCTTGTCATTCTGCTGAATTTTTGGATTTGATAAGATGGCTACAATATCCTGAGGGGTGACATCAAAAAGCGTCTTTCTCATCTACTTTGAAGACTTTTTTTAATGGTTCCATACTTTTTAGTACCATCATTTTAAATTCTGCATAAGGCAGTTTTTGTTGCACAATTGCACCATACCGGTAAATTATAGTATTCCTCTTGCCTGCTTTAAACTTTTGCATTCTAACTTTTGCGTATTAACCTTTTCATATTCTCGTCCTCCGCTTCTCTACTGTCTAATATTTTATCATCAACCTCCTCGCTTTTACTGTCAATTTCTGTTTCTAATAAATCTTCATCTTTATCACTGCTGTTTCTAGCTACACTTTTACTAGGAGCTACTCGTAATTGTTTTTTCTTCAAAAGTGCAGTTTGAATTGAAGTTGCACTGTACCTTTCTTCCTTCAAATAGGTTAACAATAAATCTGTAAAAACTTCTGCAAATGGTTTAATGTTTTTTCCACCGGGTAACCTTTTTAAAACGTTGTTTGGTTCTAACAGATAAATTCCGCATGCCGAAAAACTACTGATTCAATTCTTCTTTATAGAATGTCTTTTTCTGTTCTTTTTTTGAAGTTGTCCATTTCTAGCAGAGCCTAAGTTAATAGACTTGGAAAACCTTCTTTCCTGAGAGTTCAAGAATTTTTACTCTCTATTTTATATAGCAATAAAATTATCCGCTATAAAGTCTTAAGTGGTATAAAAAATGAAACATCGAGCGTCTGTGCCAAATGTGTCAAATTTTTCGGAAAAAAGAGAAATGCGATACTGTTTTGACAACACACATTATTATTGAAGTATGCTGCTAAATTATCCCTAATGATAACCATTTTGCCAAGCAGTCCAGTTGCATGGGGCAAAAATATTGATTGATTGATGCACCCATCTAACCACTTTTTGACCTTTGCTATCTAGTACCAGAAGAACAACAGTTATCTGAGCAAGACAAACTATCTTTTGGACCCTTTTCAGTCCACTGATCCCAGATGTTATCTGTATTGTAAATAATATAAGGCAGAAGTAATATCCCAGATGCCAAACTACCAAACATAACACTTGTTGCACTTTTACTTAAATTGATATTTTTTGGCTGTTTTATTCCTCTTCTGCAGAGAATTTGCATTTTCCCTGAATCGTCTGCCAAATTTGTGTCGTTATAGGTAAACAAATTTTCCGGCGGTATATTCTTAATTGACTCGGAAAGGTTAATAAAATATTCCTTAATTGTATCTGCAGAGACAGTATCTCGAACTTTTTTTACATTTACAACCAGTCTTTTAGTTACATCCGTATTGTGTCTTTTTAAAAGCCATTCTACCAAATTGGTTCTTGGCATATTATTATTAAATCTGTTAATCTGAACTCCGCGACGACCCAAAAAATGTTTAGTAATCATTGGCATGCCCCAATCACTGCAGATGGCAGCTACATTTATTATCGTTTTTTCTTCATTTATTGTGAAAACAGGTCGTCCTTCAGTTTTTTTATAATGTAAACCATAATATTTATTGTATAATGTTACATGTTGGATACTATATTCCTTAGCAGCTGAAAAATTACAATAGGTTTGTGCTCACAGATTTTTTTTTATAAGTTTGGACCATCATAAAGTTACAAAATAGAACTTGCGATAGAAATAATATTCTCAATAAAACTGAAAAAATAATATCTATTTACAAAAACATTAAATAAAATTTCATAATTGAAATCAATCCCGCCCCAGTTGACGTATATGTTTTACATTTAAACTTGATCTTTTTTAAAATACTAACAAATTTTTTTTGTGACGACTGTAATAATAATTTTGGTATTGTATGTTTTGTTAGATATTCTATGAGATTACCATTTCTTTTTAGAATTCCTAATGAGTTTATATTGTAAATTGTTGTTTTTAAAACTTTTTTATTTCTTTTTATTCACTGATAATATATAATCGCATTATTTATATAGATTTATTATACACATTTTCTATAGTTATAAATAATAATTCTGATATTTAATAAATTTTTTTGCAGGAGTGGTTATATGCGTGGCCGAATGAAGGGGCCCTAAATTGTACCTATATGTGTTCGAGGCCCTAAAAGTTTTGGAACCGCTACCGTCGTAGGGAAGAACATGTTGCTAACTCACACTTTCAAATATTAATAGATGGATAACTACCAGCTAAATTTTATTTGATTATATAAAAAAATGTAGATAATTGTGCGCGATTTCATAATTTGAACAAAACAGACAAAAATAATAATGGACTCAATTTCTGCAGTTTCAAAACCTATTCTAATTAACACAATTTAAATTTCATCAATAAGTTAGTGCAAATTACAATGTGTTTATTTAAACACTGAATAAGCTTTATTAAAGCGCATACAATAAAATTAATCATATAATTACAGAAAAATGTAAAAGCTAAGAATAAGTGTTTCTTTAGAATTTTTCTATTTATAATGTATAAAACGATTCGCTTCTATGTTGAATAAAATTTTTAAAATACAAATTTATTTAAAAAAATAAATGTAAATCAATAACTTACGAACAAAACTAGTTCAGTCCTAAACCAAATTACGAATAGAGTAGTACAACTAACTGATTATAGATAGCACAGCGTGTATTATATTTAGTTAATTCTATAGTGAATTACAATTTACAACACAGTTATAGTTTATGATATGAAGATCAGTGTAAGATTAACAAAGTATTTATCAACAGTAATGGCAAATTCAGAACAAGAATTTGAAAACTTGAAAGCCATTTTTCGTAGTTCCGTTGCTGCAGTGAAACCTAAACAATTAATCCGCGATAGCGTGCGAGTACAAAACAACATTCTCTATATTAATAACGACTGCTATCCAATAAAAAAACCTATGTATGTTGTGGGGTTCGGTAAAGCAGTATTCGACATGGCTTTAGAAACAGAAAACATTTTAGGAAAATATATTAAAAAAGGTGTCGTTAATGTACCCGAGGGAATTACAGCGTCTTATAAATGTAAAATAACTAGTTCTAAGATTTTGTTTTTAGAGGGCGCAAGAAACAATTTACCCGATGAAAATTCTGAAAAAGGTGCAAAATTAATAAAAAGTCTAGTAGAGAAATTAGAATCTGACGATTTACTACTAGTTTTAATTTCCGGTGGTGGTTCTGCTTTACTTCCGTTGCCAAAACAACCGATTACTTTAAACGAAAAATTAACTATCAGCAAGAATTTATCAGAATGTGGAGCTACAATTCAAGAATTAAATTGCGTGCGTAAGAATATATCTCTTCTTAAAGGGGGTGGATTAGCAAAGCTTGCTTATCCCGCACAAGTCATATCTTTAATTCTGTCAGACATTATTGATGATCCTCTTGAATATATAGCAAGTGGGCCGACAGTTCCAAATTTTGATACTAAAGACGATGCCGCAAAAATAATAAAAAAATATCTATTATACGAGCAGCTTCCTTCCTCCATAAAAAGCATTCTAGAAACTGAAAATAAATTTGACGATTGCAAAGAAATAACTTCAAATGGAAGTTTTATTCATGTTCGGAATTATATTATTGGAAATAATAAAATAGCTGCTAACGCAGCTTTAGCAAAAGCGACGTCGTTAGGTTATCAAACTTTCGTCTTATCAACGAGAGTGAGTGGAGAAGTTGACAGAATTAGTAAAATTTATGCAGAACTTGCACGCCAAGTCGCGTCTCTGATTAATTCTGGCAAAACCGGTCGAGAAAATTTAAAAGTTTTTCTACAAAGTTTGCAAGCGGAACTAAATATATCTGAATCTACCATTACGGAGATTATCAATTTTAATTTTAATTTCTCGAAAGGAATTTGTTTGATATTAGCCGGTGAACCAACGGTAGTTGTTAAGGGAAGTGGCAAAGGAGGAAGAAACCAAGAGTTAGCTCTCAGTTTCTCCATTGAGATTAATAAGTTTAACGTTAAATCGGCAAATGTTTCATTTCTTAGTTGTGGAACAGATGGAATCGACGGTCCTACCGATGCAGCTGGAGCATTAGGAACTTCTAATTTAGTTAATAACGCTCTTGAAACGGATATAAACCCAACTCTGTTTCTACAAGATAATGATTCGTACGGCTTTTATTCAACCTATAATAAAGGAGAATACTTAATACATACTGGACACACTGGAACTAACGTAATGGACATCCACTTACTAATTGTATCCTCTAACACAGTATGAAATGTTGTTTATTAATTAGCGGTTTCTTGAAGAATTATATTTCAATAATGTTCTTGTTTACCAAATACATAAATATGAAAAAAAAATATGCGTTTATGTATACTCTAATTGTTTATTACTATTTCTTTTTATGTTTCCTTATATTAAACATTTTCTAACAAATATTTTAAAACTTTTTATTTACAAGGGGTTTTGCTTTGAATTATAATTTAAACACAACTATTCCAAACGTAATGTGTAATTTTATTGTATTTCAAATGTATTTCTATGTAATATTTTTTAATAACGTAACTTTCTTTTTTTGTTTATGACTTTATGAGTTTATACTGATTTAAATTCCTAGTAATTATAAACATTTTTCTAAAAATATACTTTATAATAATTATATTTGTACAGTTTTGATTTTATGAGATACTAAAATGTACAAGTAAACAATGCTGTGTAAAAAGAAAAGTGTAAACTGAAAAATACTACTACTTAACTAGTGAATCTGATTAAAATAGACTACATTTAGTAATATTAAATAGCACGTCAATGCAAACTAATTATTGTGTAAATTGATAAAATTAGAAATACTAAAAACGAGACAAACACTAGTAGAGTAGAGAAATTTTTTACAATTTTTTGGTAACATTTTTTTTCTTTTAAATTTAGCGTAACTTTACTTTTTTATTTATGATCTGAAGAAGTTTACACGCGCGCTGCACAAAACATTGCAATTTTAGTTCCATAATATAAACGAAATAGTGCAATTTCAATTATATTTTTAAAGTTTACCACTGTTATTTAAACGTAACCCAGACATTTAAACAAGACCATAACAAGAAAGAAATCGAGTTAAATCAAATGTACTAAATACTGATTTCTGGTAACAATTTACATGCATGCAAATCTCTTATACATATAAGAAGCCAGCGGGATTGCTTGTCTGGGCACATAGAGTGTTCTAAGACTGGTTTCTCGAACATATTAAAAACATCTGACAGGATCTCATGGTAAAAGTATAAAATGACTTATTATCTTAACTTTATTTTTTTTACGTTAAAACTTGCTTCAAACTTCTAGAAGTTTACGAATTTTTTAATGGGCGCCAGATCTCGTTTTACAGAAACAGCTGCTGTTAGATCACTACGGAAAGCTCGAAAACTTTAAAGTCCCTAAAGTTGAAGGAACAAAAAAATAAATCAGATCGTTAAATTAGAATCAATAACAAATAACTCTCAAATTTGATAGCCACACCAGAAGTAATTTAGTTTAATAAAAGGTACAAACGTTGTTTATAACGCCTAAAGCATCAGCAACTCACAATACATTTATATACTAAATTTGAATAGTAAGGACATATAAATTCTTTGTAGATTAATTAAATTAACAATAATAACTGACTGTTTAGATATCAACATGTAATTAACATTTAAGTTAGATTACTACTAGTAGTAAACAAATCGTTGCGAAAGTTACCAAAGTTATTAGCAAACAAGATTTGTGAGAAGCACCGTAGTGACATCAAATTATAATCATAATTTAACTTACCCAGTTTGGTGTTAACCTTCAAAAAACGTTTTTCTAATGGCTCACTTGTAATTAAGCTAATTGAAAGAATCGTGTCAAACTAGTGACACGAAATCTACAAAAAGTAAAAGGACAAGCAAAAAAAATTGAGTTTATTGTATGGTGTTACATGTGAACTTTCTTAAAGGTGGTATTAAATGTCCATCCCTCGGAGTAAAGGTATTGAAACGGTCGAGAAATTACTTGCAAACGCAAGAGCCTTCTAGAAGGCTGTTATCTATCTTCTAGAAGTTATAGCGAAAAGTGAGGAACGATCCAGAAGGATTTCCGTATGTCTTTATATAGCGACGAGACAGATCGTAGGTCAGTTATTGTCGAAACGCGAATGCAGCTGTATTAAGAAGATTATCAAGTTGAAATAAATAAGTATCGTTAGCACGCGTGTATGTGATTATTAGTGTAAACAAATGTGAAATCCGAGGACGTTATCTTATCTTAAGTGATATAAATTATAGTGTAAGTGTTTTTATTAAATATTATTAGATTTTATTAGTTCGGTTAAATTAAAAGTGTATATATTTCTAGAATAAGTAAACGTAGTTTTAGTCGTTTTAAATAAATTAGTTTTTAATAAATAAAGACGTAACAAGTGGTGTCAGTGTGGGATATCGTTCGCGAATTATTAGTGTAAATACCATTAAGTAATTTAATATCGCTCCGTAATTGATTGCGCGATACTCGTGTTTATTTATAAAGTATAAAATAGTGTTTATTAAACTTTTTCTTTTAACAAGTGCGTGTTCGCGATATCAATTAAAGTCGTTTCCGTGGTTTAATATTAACAAGTGGATCGTTATTAAAATTTTGTGTTATACAAAAACTGCATTTTAAAAAGTAGTGTATTTAAACTTTATATTCGTGTTATATTTAAATTTATGCCGGTGACGCGTTTGCAAGCAGTTAAAATGGACTCAAAAATACTTGAAATTCTCGAATCGATAAATAAAAATATCCAAGAAAAACTGTTCGAAAATTCTCAGAAGATGGAAGAAAATTCGCACAAAATAGAAGAAAGGTTTTACGAAAATTCACAGAAAATTGAAGAAAAACTGTCGGAAAATTCAAGAAAAATTGAAGAAAATTCAAGAAAAATGGAAGAAAAACTCTCCGAACATTCTCAGAAAGAGGAGAAAAGTGCTAGAAGTGTAAAGAGGAAATACGAACGAGCATAGAAAATCAAATCAAAATTGTTCAAGAGGAAACTCAAGCAGACATGTTAAATTTAAGAGAAGAAATATGCGAAGTTCTGGAAAACGGAAAACAATCTATGAATGAGAAAATAGAAGCAATAGAGGACAAATTAGAAGATAGAATGAAACTGCTTGAAGAAAGAATCAACCAAATGAATTGTCACGGGGAAGGAAGCGTCACGAGTAAAGATTTAATAATGGACCATCGAGAAGAAAACACTCATAAATTCAAAGTTGTACCTCCGAATTTTGATGGTAAAGTTCCATGGTCAACCTACTACAAGCAGTTTGAAGCCGCAGCTACTGCTAATGGTTGGAGCAACAAGCAGAAAGCGACGTCTTTAATAGTGTCCTTACGTGGAGAAGCGCTGGGAATTTTACAAACTGTTCCGGACCACCTGCAAGAAAATTACGAACTCTTAATATCACGATTAGAAATGAGATATGGAGATGCCCATCTTCAACAAGTCTATCAAGCTCAAATTAAAAGTCGGGTTCAGAAAGCTGCCGAAAGTCTTCAAGAGTTTGAGGCTGACATCGCTAGATTAACACGGCTTGCGTATCCTACAGCACCAGATACCTTCTTGGAGCAAATGGCTATTCAAACTTTCGTAGACGGCCTCCGAGACAACGAAACGCAGCAGACTCTCCGGTTAGCTCGACCCAAGACATTGGATGACGCTTTGGTGCATGCTTTGGAGTTTGAAGCAGCAAAACAAGCATCGCAACGAGATGGTCATAGACTCTGCTGTGCTACAGAAGTACCCGCGCAGACACTGGAAAGCATCGAGGAGATAGCGCGACGAATACTTCGGGAAAGAGGAGTAACAGCTTTGAACAGCGATGAAATAGGCCATGTACGACGGCATCGTACTAAACCTAAGAAGAGGACAAGAAAAGCGCTTGATAATTTGGAACGAGGCGAGCAAAAGAGACAAAAAGTAATCTCATCTAGTCAGACCCCGGAGATTACAATCCAAATGGCATCGCCTAAGGAGCAATTGCATAGCATTTATCTCGATGGCAAGATCAATGGGAGAAGCGTCCAGTTACTGGTTGACACGGGAGCGACGAAGACCATCATTCGTCCTGACATGTTATTGGAAAACGAGAAGACATCACCAGTAACAATACGACTTCGAACGGCGACGGGCGACGAAATACCTACTCACGGACAGGTCAAAGTAACCATTGGTTTGGGAAATGGAGTACTCGACCATCAAGTACTGGTAGCCGACATCACGGAAGAAGTAATCCTGGGAATGGACGTGATAAAGAAGTATGGGTTCCATTTGGATATGAAGAACGAGGTCCTGAAGATCGACAATGAAGAAATTCCTTTTCATTCGTCAGAGAAGGCAGCCGTGCGAGTCTTATTGAGTGAAGACGTGACTCTGCCTGCAAGGACTGAAAGTGTAGTGATGGCACGCCTGGATGGAAGTCTCCGGGAAGGCTACATACGCGCGATTGAACCAATGGAGGGCGGCTTAGTTGAAAAGGGACTACTCGTTGGCAGAACTTTAGTACGAGTAAAGAAGACGATGCCAGTAAGGATCTTAAACATCAACTCAGATCTTGTAACGCTGAAAAAGAAGACCGTGGTAGGCCAATGCACGCCAGTATCACAAATTGTGAGATGCGTAAAGTCGAACGAAGATACGTCGCCGAAGAAGTGTCCACAACATCTATTGGACATTCTTACCACCAAATGCGAAAACCTCAGCCAAGACCAGCTGGCTAAAGTTAAAGTGTTGATCCAAGAGTACCAAGATGTGTTCGCGCTGGAGAGTGGCTCCAAAAGAAGAACTAACGTGGTGAAACATAAAATTAATACCGGAGACGCTCGGCCGATACGACAACATCCACGCAGACTTCCTTTGGCGAAAAGAGAAGAAGCCGAACAAATAATTACGGATATGGAGAGAGAAGGCGTGATTGAACCTTCAAGTAGTCCATGGGCATCCCCAGTGGTACTCGTGAAGAAGAAGTATGGATCAACGAGGTTTTGCGTAGACTACAGGCAGCTAAACGACGTGACCAAAAAGGACAGCTACCCTTTACCCAGAATTGACGATACGCTAGACACCCTGTCAGGATCCCAGTGGTTTTATACGTTAGATTTAAAGAGTGGATACTGGCAGGTAGAATTAGAACCCAAGGATCGTGAAAAAACAGCTTTTACGATCGGAACTGGTTTGTGGCAGTTCACTGTAATGCCCTTCGGCCTGTGTAACGCTCCTGCAACGTTCGAGCGTTTGATGGAGACCATCTTGCGCGGATTGTCTTGGAAGACGTGCTTGGTTTACCTGGACGACGTGATCGTGGTTGGAAGGTCGTTTGAAGAGCACTTAAACAACTTGAAGGAAGTGTTCCAGCGATTACGTGGGGCTAACCTCAAACTGAGCCCAAAGAAGTGCCACGTATTTAAGAAGGAAGTCCAATACCTTGGCCACGTCGTATCTAGAGATGGAGTAAGGGCTGACCCAGACAAAATCCGAGCAGTGCAAGCATGACCAAGACCGATCGACAAACATCAGGTCCGAAGTTTCCTTGGGTTGTGCACTTATTATAGGAGATTTGTACCCGGATTTGCCAATATTGCCAAACCATTGACAAAATTAACCGAAGAGAAAGCAGAATTTAGATGGAATGAAGACTGCGAAAATTCTTTTAATCAACTAAAACAGGCCCTAGTCACTTCGCCAATTTTGAGTTATCCACGAGAAGATGGAAAGTTTGTTTTGGATACCGACGCAAGCAATATGGCCATAGGCGCGGTCCTTTCGCAGGTTCAAGATGGACAAGAAAAAGTTATCGCGTACTTTAGCAAGGTTTTGTCTAGGCCAGAAAGAAATTATTGCGTGACTAGGAGGGAGCTGTTAGCCGTCGTTAAGTCCATCGAACATTTCTACAAGTATTTGTATGGACGAAAGTTCTTACTGAGAACAGACCACGCCGCTTTAAAATGGCTACTGCAGTTCCGTAACCCAGAAGGACAAGTAGCAAGATGGATCGAGAGACTGCAAGAGTATGACTACGACACAGAACACCGTGCCGGAAGCAGTCATCGGAACGCTGATGCCTTGTCCAGAAGACCATGTCCGGCGGACTGCAACCATTGTTCGCGACTGGAAGAAAAAGTCGAATGCCTCCGGAGAACTGCTATGGTTGATGATGAGTGGGAACCTGAGCAGTTACGTTGCGAACAAGAAGACGATCCTGGAATAAGACTACTCCTGGACTGGAAAGAAAGCGGCCGACGACCAACCTGGGAAAAAGTGAGTGCTTTGGGCAAAAATATCAAAGCGTACTGGGCGCAGTGGGACTCCTTGATAGTAGAAGACGGTCTTCTTAAGCAATCCCTAGAAAATGCCGAGGTCACGGGAAACAGATTACAGCTGGTAGTGCCGAAGAGCAGGGTGACCGAAGTGTTGAAGCATCTCCACGATGGGACATCAGGAGGACACTTTGGCATTAAGAAGACGTTGGGTAAAGTGCGAGAACGATTCTACTGGATGAACTGCAAAGAGGACGTCATGAAATGGTGCCGTAAATGCATAGTCTGCGCTTCAGGAAATGGTCCAGCGAGAAAGCGCAAAGCACCCATGAAACAATACAACGTAGGAAGCCCTTTGGAAAGTGTAGCGATTGACATCGCAGGGCCGTTCCCAGAATCCGATTCGGGAAATAAATACATCCTGGTGGCGATGGATTATTTCACGAAATGGACGGAGGCTTACGCCATACCCAATCAGGAAGCAGCTACAGTCGCAGACGTATTAGTAAAGGAGTTTTTCTGCCGGTTTGGAGTTCCGTTGGAATTACACTCCGATCAAGGCCGCAACTTTGAGTCTGGGCTGTTTCAAGAAGTTTGCCGACTGTTAGGAATTAAAAAGACTAGGACAATGCCTCTCCATCCTCAGTCTGATGGCATGGTTGAACGGATGAATTGAACAATGGGCAAGTACTTAGCTAAGGTAGTGTCCGAACACCAAAAGGACTGGGATCAGTACTTGCACTTTTTCCTAATGGCATACCGATCATCCGTTCACGAAAGCACAGGTCAAACACCATCCTGTGTCATGCTCGGTCGTGAGATAAGATTACCATGCGATCTTCAATTTGGGCGAAGACCGGAGGAAGAAGTTGCTGGAGAAGATTACGTCAGCAAGCTGGCCAAGAGGTTAGACGAAGTACATGAAGAGGTCCGTAAAAACACACGAATTGCCAGCGACAGGATGAAAACAAGATATGACGTCAAGGCGCAAAATGGTGGGTTTCAACCTGGCGATATGGTCTGGTTTTATAACCCTCAAAGGAGACGTGGTTTGTCGCCGAAGCTGCAAAGGCAATGGGAGGGCCCCTATGAAGTCGTGCAGCGTATTAACGACGTTATATACCGCATCCGAAAACCGCCCAGAGGCAAGCCAAAAGTGGTCCACGTCGATCGTCTAGCCCCGTTTGCTGGCGATAACCACAATCCGCAAGCTCAGGTCCGAACCAGAGTAATAAGTAGCAGAACCAGGAATTCAATCGAAGAAATGGAGTTCGAAAAGTTTATGAACTTATACGGAGGTTCTGGAAAAGCTAGGTTCGGAGTTACCACCGAGGAACAACAAGACCTGTTCCAGACACAAAAAGATTACGCTATCGCACATTGCGTGAGTGAGGACCTTGACATGTCCAAAGGGGTTGCAGTCGTGTTTAAAAAGAAGTTTGGGCAGCTAGATGAATTACGAAGACAGCAACCGGCAGTCGGAAAGGTTTTAGGACTACGTGGTGACGGACGCTTCGTTTTCTATCTGGTCACCAAGAAATACTCACGTGTCAAACCGTTATACAAAGATCTGTGGCGAACATTATGCAGTCTCAAGAGACAAATGGAGTTCCATCATGTTAAGAAATTGGCAGTACCCAAGCTTGGTTGTGGCTTAGATCAACTGAATTAGAGGACAGTTCGAAACATGTTGTAGGTCGTCTTCCGAGGAACAGGCATTCAAGTGTTGGTCTGTAGTTACCAACCGAGGAGAGTATTGGGTCAGGAAAAGTCCATTGACTGTTACTTTTATGGTCAAGGAAGTTGCCGAAATAGAGGAAGCTGCCGCTATCGCCACGATCCCTTTTACCGGTGTCGCATCCAGTCTCCTGTTCTGGGACAGAACAGTCCTAAGAAGGGGGCAGTGAAACGGTCGAGAAATTACTTGCAAACGCAAGAGCCTTCTAGAAGGCTGTTATCTATCTTCTAAAAGTTATAGCGAAAAGTGAGGAACGATCCAGAAGGATTTCCGTATGTCTTTATATAGCGACGAGACAGATCGTAGGTCAGTTATTGTCGAAACGCGAATGCAGCTGTATTAAGAAGATTATCAAGTTGAAATAAATAAGTATCGTTAGCACGCGTGTATGTGATTATTAGTGTAAACAAGTGTGAAATCCGAGGACGTTATCTTATCTTAAGTGATATAAATTATAGTGTAAGTGTTTTTATTAAATATTATTAGATTTTATTAGTTCGGTTAAATTAAAAGTGTATATATTTCTAGAATAAGTAAACGTAGTTTTAGTCGTTTTAAATAAATTAGTTTTTAATAAATAAAGACGTAACAGTATTAATCATATATGCTCAGTGGCGGCTTGTGAAGTCGGGCTTAGGGTGGGCTAGATTTTTCAAAAAGCTTGTAGATAACGTGAATGTTTTCAAACATTATTAAATCATTATGTACGTAACTACCAAAATGTTTTAGAATTAACAAATAAATTCCGTCGAGCAATGTATATGGTGTGCAGAAATTTTATGTTTTTTTATTTAAATTCATTCAAGTTTGTACATACATCCTAACCTTGTTAGTTTTATTTCGTTATTTTAAATTTGCCATGATTGAATTTACATTACAATAATTAAAAAAATTGTCCGAGTTTGCAATCGAAAACCACGGATTTTTGGTTTGTGTGAATTAAGATTTAATATTAATAAAGCAACTAATATTATTTGAATATGTGTAGACATTTAAAAAGAATAGTATCACCTAGTATAATTCAACGAATATGTTACGATCGACTTCATTTAATTGTTTTCTTTTCGGTGAAACTGTAATGTGGTATTTTTATAGCTTTTTGAGAGATATTATTTCAACCTTCAACGACAGCTTTACAAATTAACTTAAAAAAAGTACAATAAATACTTTTTTGCATTCTTCGAAAGTTACGTACGACTAATACCGTTCCACTCACTTACAATACGTCGTGAAACTTCGACAGCTACATGATTACTGAATTGACATCGCGGGCTACAAACGCGAGAGCCCTTTCACATGTTAAAACTGCATATGAAATGTTGTAGTGGGGGTCGCAACGTCACGTTAGAATTCTCTGTTACATATACAGCCATGGGCTCAAATAATTGTAGCCCCAACAAAAAGAAATTACTTATTTAATATACGTTGCTTTCAATGACGACCGTATTAAATTAATGTTTTAGAGTAATAAAAAGTATATGATATTTATATCCTATAAATATGCTTAATTATTTTAATTCATACTAATTTGTACAGTTTTTTTTGTTTTAATAAACGTCTGGGGGTTGCGCTGTAGAGCCCTTATGGACCAGCCGCCACTGTCGATGTTTCACTTAAAAAAATTTTCACAATCGTTCTAAATGTTTGTGACTCACCGAAAGGGTGTTTAACTTTTATAGATAGGTGATCGTGACACACATTTGGAGGTAACACGTGATACCTGCGTTGAATAAATTAACTAATTTAAACTGTTTTCAAAATACATTACGCCACAACAAGTTGATGTTTTAAGAAATAATTCTTTAAATTCAAGCAGGCATATTAAGTGTACGACAAAGTGGAAGTAAAAATAATGAAGCTTTGACAAGAAGTAACCAACACAATATTTGTTAGATAGCGTCCAGAAGTGAAAGACTCAACCAAAAATATACAGTGTAACGCAATTTAACTTTAAAGCACGTAACAAACTATACGCAAACTCAATTTTTTTTTCTTTTTGACTACAGTACTATTAAGATTTGCCAGCGCAGTATCAATATCAAGCAAGTTGATATAGTTTTTACCATTTAAGATAAAACATTTCAAATTAAACGCCCACCAGAAAAGAAAGCATAAGATAGATTTGTAATAACACGTATACAATTAAAGTCGCCCATGACAAACAAATAAATAATAAAATAAACCAACAATGTAGTTTACAAAAGCGTATTGTATACATAAATATTTTCAATAAATTTAGAACCTCTGGCGACTTGCTTATTCTATTTAATTAAACAAAAACTCTCGCGCAGCTCTGTTGTAAAAAGTGGGGTATTTCTCCTAAGCAGTTTGTATTATAGATACATACGTGTAATATGTAAGACAAAGATAGAAACATCTATCTTATGTTTTCTTTTCTGGTAGGCGTTTAATCCGATATGTTTCATCTTAAATAGTAAAGACTATAATGCATAAATATATTAATAGCACTGATCCGTTTATAATTACTTTTCTAATTTTTTGTTTCAATTTTCTAATTTGTGTTTTATATTAATACCACTGCTGTAAGTTAATATAATTAATTAATTAATAATAGAACGCATAAAAGAAAATTTAATATTTGTAAATGTTGGTCAACTTTATTTTGAGAGGTTTATTATCCTCTTCAAACGGTTTGTTCAATTTTTGGTGAATGAGCAATAGTTTCCTGTCTGATTTTTCAAAAAACAGTTTGTAAAATACACATATACCGTTCTCATTATATTTAGAAGATCTAACATTATCTACAACGTTATCGCCCCTTTTCTTCCAGGGTGAATGCTTAAAGAATTTATAATTGATTCCAAGTTCAGAAATTATTCATAATTTAAATACTCAACGATTTTGGATTCACATGTGCTGATTACAATTGCCACTATAATTTGCGGCATGTTTCGAAAAATTCCTATTCCCTGTACGGCAAAAAGATAGAGTTAAGCTCCTCCTTCAGTTTTGTATGATAATTTAAACCTATGTATGAAGAGACAAGTTTACACTGATCAAATTAGTAAAAGCGCGAACATTCAAAAATTATGTAATGTATAATATAGGCATTAAAGATTACAGTACATAGGAAAAAGTATAATTTTCAATTAATGTACAAAATTATAAACTTCTACTTTATAACAAATAAATACGTTTACAACTTTGTTAATTTAGTTACACGATTTATTTTTAAAATTGTTCAAATAACACTTTGAGGGAACAACTAAACATTTCGAACGCGTATAAACAAGGGCGTCATTAAGTTTCTACTTATTAACAAATTTGACGAACTAAAATTATCACATATTTTATGGGAGTTTAAATAACATTCTGTATTAAAAAAAATAGGATGATTCAGATAAAGAAGTCATCCTCCACACGAATATACACAAATGTTTTTCAAAGTATTCAAAAATACTATTTTGTCAAATGAATGGAAATTACAAAAACTTAAAACTGCGAATAAATTAGCCAAAATGTCAAACGTTAAACTCAGGTCAAACTGAAGTATGTCATTTGTTTGTTGTAATACTGACTTGAAAATTTTAACCAATAAAAAAAATTTATTCAAATTTAGCGCCTATTTGATGGGAGGAACTTAAGTCTATCTTTTCGCCGTACAGAAAATAGTAATTTATATTTTTTCTATAATTTTCCAATATTAAAAAGAAAATTTGATATCTGGTAAATGCAGTTGTTAATGTAAAGAATATTTTTGTTGCTTTATTTGGTATAATTTGTTAGAAAATTATGAACAATGCTGGTAAATTCAGTAGAGTATCATGAATCCACCTTCACTTTTCTGTCAAAGTTTACAATTCTCATCTTTCAACTTTAAGGTATACAACGTAAAGTTGTAGTTAAGTTAATTTTATTTTATGGCATAAGGATCAACCAATAGATGTTGATGCAAGTAGAACACATTGAACGTTCATAGTGAAAGTAATGTGGTGTCATGTCATGTTCAGTAGCAAATGGTCAAAAGTATGAATGTATTGTTCCTATTTGTCTTAAGGATCAAATTAAGTTGATAGAGGTATTAATCGTTACCGAATTACTGCACTTATTAATTTTATCAGCCAATTTTTTAAATAGTAGTAAAAAGTATGTAGTTTAACTTTCTGGCAGGAGCCCGTTCTAAAAACTTTAGGCAATATTACTGCTTTTACTGTGCCAAACAGAGAATTTTTCTAGTTTTATAAAGTACTTTTTACATTACTTACATAATTCTCCGGTGCTCTTGACGAGATTGATGAATAAAAGTAAGTGATTTAGAGTCACCATATTTTTTTTATATCGATGACAGCGTTTTTGTTACGCAGACATTCAATAAGCACGTAGAAACTTTAGAATTAATTTTCAAAATGATACGTGACGCTAAACTTACTGTGAGCAAAAAAAATAAAAATTTTGTAGACCCGAAATTAAATATCCGGGGTATGTCATTGACGCAAATGGATTGTATGTAGATTCTGACAAAGTAAAGGCTATGTTGGATATTTTTAGACTGAGTTCTGTCAAAGAAATTTGTAGAGCGTTAGGAATGTTTTTGTAGTATAGACGCTTTATACCAGATCATCCATCTTTCACGGTTTCTCTAAATTTGCTCAAAAAAACAAAAAAATTCTAATGGACAAAGGACTTTAAAGAAGCATTTAATCTCAAAAAAAAGCTAATTTTGGCACCGTTTCTTAGTTGTCCAAACTATGACTTTCCGTTTAAAGCTCAGACCGACGCATCGGGTCATGAAATTTCAGCAATATTATGCCAACCACACCCGTACGGAAAAAAAGTGGTGTGTTATTTAAGTAGATCCTTAACAAGACACGAAAAAAACGTCACTGAAAGAGAAAGTTTAGTCACTTTTGGAGGTAATCAAAGTTACGCCCTTACATAGAAGACGTTTAAAGCGTGAAAGTCATAACCGACCATTGGCTATGTGTATAGTTGCAAAATTTAAAACATCCTACAAAGCGTTTGGAAAGGTGTTCAGCTAAGATGCAATAGTTTGATACTGTTATTGTTTACCGTAGAGAGTAAGAGCGTCTAGTCCCAGACTCAACTCAAGACAAGTAGTATGAGAATATAAAAAAAAGTCAAATTTAATCCACTTAGTATCCCAAAATGGCGTATCGTAAACAACGCTTTGTATGAAATCGAAATTGTACAATTGGAAAACTAAGCAACGCCGGCTATATCTGGAAAATTGTTGTCTGGAAGTAAGATGTTAAAAAACCGCCAACAATGATAAACAGAAACACACACAAGTATGAATAATAAAAATTTATTCTATTGCGAAGGTGATGAAGATGAATGACTTTCGTAAAGTGATGCTGGTGATTAATTGATTCGAGTCCGTGTAATCGCGTTCCGATAGAATAACTTAGGTACAAGCAATTTCTGTTTGTGCCATCTTTTTAAAATGTGCAAAATTATCTAAAAAATAATGGTATCATAAAATACCAGAAATGAATATTGAAATTTGTGAAAACAATATTGATAATTGACCAATATAAATCATACCTTAATTTTCCTAAACCTGTAGTAAATCTGAGGTATCCGCAAGATCATTATTTGAATTAGGTAACTCAAGAAGAGGTAACCATACTGAGTCATTTGTTACGCCGTTTTCCTTGTAACTAAAAAAAGACGACCAACCCAGTTGTTTCGACAATAGGGTCGTAAGCTTCATAGTGTTAGATCTAACGCTAAATTTTAAATTTAATTGTCGCTCAAACCCATACGTTAAATTTCATTGCACGTCAATGGAAAACTCGTAGTTAATTTGATTTTTCCTATATGTCACGCAAAATTGTCATTCGCAAATAGCGATGGTTTCCTTCTTTTCAATTGTACTGTTGGTTATGAAAGCTCCTAAGTCTTATAAATATAATTAAAAAGGGTCAGCATTCGTTAATTTTGTAGAATTTGTTGTAATTTCGTTGTGTCGTTCATAACTTTAAGATTTGGTTCTTGAAAATCGATTTAGATTGTATATCGTTAGTCGAAAACTGTAGTGAAGCATGACACGTTTAGTTGACGGAAAATGGCGTCATCGAATTTTTGTATCGATCCAATTTTGTAATCGTAAATCTCGTCAGAATTGGAACTAGCATCCCAACATCCCAATTGAAATATTGTCGTAGCATAAATGAATGAATGAATGAATTCATTTTTTTTAATTGGTAAAAATTTTCAAGTCAGTATCACAACAAACACCTGTACTTTAAGACATGCTTCAGTTTAATGTTTGACATTTTGGTTAACTTATTTGCAGTTTTAAGTTTCTGTTATTTCCATTCATTTCACATCTCCTAAATGTCTTTTTGTATAGAATGTTATTTACACTCTGATAAAATATGCCATAATTTTAGTTCGTCAAATTCGTTAATATGTAAAAATTTAATAAACTCCTTGTTTATACGCGTTTTAAATGTTTAGTTGTTTCCTCCAAGTGTTATTTGATAAATATTTAAAACAAGTCGTGTAACTAAATTAATAAATAAAGTTGTAACCATATTTATTTGTTATAAGTAGAAATGTTTAATTGTGTACATTTGTTGAAAATTATACGTTTTTCTATGTACTTTAATCTTTAATGACTATGAGATCATACATTACATAATTTTTGCGCGTTTGCTAATTTGAGACCTGTAAACTTGTACTTTCATACATTGCTTTAAACTATCATACAAAATTGAAAGAGGAGTTTAACTCTACCTTTTGGCCGTATAGCGTATAGTATCGGTTATATAGATTATAAACTGAATCTAAAAACGCGCAAAAACGATGAAAGATTAAAGGTGGTAGACACCGTTTAAGTCTACCCACAGCTGAAATCGAAAAATTGATAAGACAGAAATAACACAATATTTATTTTATCACAGACAATAGTTCACGTTAGACAAAGGAGAAGAGCTTACATAAGTATATTAATATAAATTTTCCACTAGTACGTAGGTCGGTATCACAGACAAAATGCCTTCGACTGGACAACACGTCGTACAGCAAAGTAACTTAACATTTAAATTAAAGTACAAACGTACGAAGAATTAAAATTATTAAAATAAAAATGTAATACTTACAAATAATTTCCTCCAGATATGAACTAGCTAGTACATCCTGCCAGTATTACAAAAAACTCAATTAAAATCTAACCAAAAAAATACATACATACAGCGTTATCATAAATAACCTTTATTATACATACGATCGCTGAAAGTAAACGTCTGCGCCTAGTTTGGCTTCAATTGATTTCGTAATTTGTTTTTGCAAAAATGTCTTTCAATACGTATTATACACGTATCCAACCCTCGAAGATGTAGATATATTAGTTATAGCGACGGGACGTCGTCATGGAAATCTTCCCAGTTGTAACATCTATTCATTATCTCTACAGTCAAAGAAATGTGTGGGGTATGAAAAGGACAAGTTAAATTAAATGGAAATATAAGATTTACGTGCTCATCTCAAATAAAGACTTTTACTAAAATCTCCTAATCCATTTTACTAGGTGGACGTAAAACACTTAACAAGGGAAGCTTTGTTGGGTGTATACAACGCTAGACGAAGTCTGGGTCTTTCGAACTTTACCGGAAGAAAAAATGAATTCCTGTTTGACAATTTGACATACTAGCTCTACTTCAACAACGAAAAGTAGGCGTACCGCGAATAAATTTTATACTAGAAAATTATTTACATAACACATGTTAATTTTACTTTTAGTTAAACCTCAGCTATTGTCAAAAAAATTAAGTATTAAAAGTTGAAACTACTACCGTAGGGAAAATAGTAACTTAACACAGACAATACAAATTGGTTGAACATCCCTTATTATAGTAAAATTACCCACAAAATCAATAAAACATCACGATTAAGCGCTTTTAGCAATTCTTTAGTTGCTATAGTTACTTTTCTTTGCTTTTGCTTCTGCTTGGGTGTTGTATAAAGCATTGTTTCTTTTCTTTAGTTTGGTTCTTCTGAACCTAACAATAAGAGAACTTATAACATATACGATCTATAAACAATTCATATTGTTTGCATGACTTATTTATCTGCATGTTTTGGTTTATACACATTTGCATAATTGTATATCTGCACGTGAACAAACCATTTTATTTTGTAGTCTAGGTACACTTTAAAGCATTTATGAAGGCGCATGACTCAGCAAGTTTTAATTTGCAGTGTTGACTCAGAAACTGGCCAACTATAACATTAAGGAGTATCTATTATTTATCTTTGTACAAAGGTCAATGCTTGAATGCTCTACACTTAATATATATTTTAGCCAATAAAGTTAATTTTCTTAAATCGAAATCATTTAAACAGTTGACTATTTCTTTTTAAATTCGGAATTTTTGAAAAACGTAAACCATTATAAAACCCCTTATTATTTGCTTCTAACTGCACACTTTAATTCGATGTCAATTTCTTATTACGTTAAAATATTTGACTTTGTCGATATTTTGAAAACATATGTATTTTAGACGATATCTCATATACTAGGCCGATTCTAATAAAATTTAAACCACCTAACTGTAGAAAAAATATTAATTCTAAAATGGTGGAGTAATAAAATAACGAAGTTAAAACAGGAAAAAATTATAAAACTTGTTTCGTATTATATATCTATTATTATAAATGTATTGTAAATAAAAATAGTAAGTACATATGTTTATTAATTTTTGAATCTGATTATAGTGATTTCAAAAATGTTATCACTTAAACAGCTTTTCGATTGTCATTTTATTAAAAATTGGTTCAGTAGTTTTTTAAATATCGAATGCAAACTCACTGATCCACATACCAAAAAATACATTTTTGAGATTCGTGTAGATCCAAAATTTGAAATTGATATCACCAAAAAATGCCGAGATACGATACTCGTATGACGAAAAATACATAGCATTGGGATTTTCATGGACATGAGATAAATACTGTCCTATACCAATTTGCGTTGTTTGTAACGATAAATTTTCGAATGCTTCTATGGTTTCTAATAAATTACAACGCCATTTGGATACAAAACATCCTAATTTAAAATCAAAGACTCCTGATTATTTCAAAACGTTATTAAAATCGTCTCACAAATAAGCCGAGTCATTTACAAATTACATAAAAACTTCAAGTAAAGCACAGAAATGTAGTTTCTTAGTTGCTGAGCTTCTAGCACAAAAAAAGAAACCTCATACTATTGCTGAAAATTTAATTTTACCAGCTTGTCGTTTAATGGTCAAAACTTTAATAGGAGATGATGCAGAAAAAGAAATTTAAAAAATCCCGCTTTCAAATAACACTATTAGCAGACGAATTCAAGATATGTCGGAAGACGTAGAAACTCAAGTAATAGAACACCTCAAACGTGATAACATATTTGCTCTGCAAATCGATGAATCAACAGATATAAGTGGAAAATCTCAATTAATTGCTTTTATTAGAATTATTTTTGACGGAGATATGATTAGTCAATTTTTCTTTTGTAAAGAATTACCTGAAAAAACAACTGGCGAAGATATATTCATGACAACTGACAAACATTTGAAAAGTTTTAATCTCAGTTGGAAATCTTGCGTTGGAATATGCACTGATGGAGCGAAATCAATGACTGGAAAAATTAAAGGATTTGTGACAAAAGCTAAAGAATGCAATCCTTGTATTATTACAACCCACTGCTTTTTACATCGAGAAAATTTAATTTCAAAATGTATCGGCGATTAATTGACAAATGTTCTTCAGCAGGTTGTAAAAATGGTCAGTTTTATAAAAAGCAAGTCTCAAAAAGTTCGCATTTTTTCGAAACTATGTGAAGCAATGGAAGCAGAACATTTAGTGTTATTACTGCACACAGAAGTGCGATGGCTATCAAAGGGCAAGGTATTAGCACGATTTTATGAATTACGAGAAGAATTACTTGTATATTTTACAACTGAGCAAAACAAGTTCAGTGATTATTTGAGTAATGAAGAATGGTGTTCAAAGGTAGCATTTCTGGCAGATTTATTTCATCACTTAAATAAACTAAATTTAAGTTTACAAGGCAAACAAGAAAATCTGTTAGTATCTACTGATAAAATTAATTCTTTTAATGATAAATTGGGTATGTGGAAGAGAAGAATAAAAGATAACAATTTAGATATGTTTCCGCTAGTTTCAAAACTTAAACGTGACAGTAGGATTTTAAATACAATATTTGAAATATTAAAAACTTAGAAGAAAAACTTCAGCATTATTTTCCTTCTCTAAATATTAGTGAGTACGACTGGATTAGAAATCCTTTCTTAAACATTACCACTAATCAAAATTTATCAGTAGAAGAGGAACTTCACTTCAACTATTCTACTAATTTCTCTAGAAAATTTTCCAGCTTTATGTAAACCTACTGCAGGTGCTTGAACTTCCAAGAGATGCCCACGTCTATCCATTCTTAGATAACTAGTAGTAGGTATAGTAATACAATAACTGTTTACGAATAGTTCAAAGCAGAAACTGAAAAATACGCAAAGTTTTGTTGAAACTTATTAGTATAATCTGTCATAAACGATTGGCTAAGTTGTATACCAAGGTTACACTATCTGAAAAGACTAAATTAAATCCTAATTAGGTCATAACAAGTTTCAGTTTTAATCAGGTTATAACTAACCGTTCGTGCCATATATCCCAAACCTCTACAAATATTGTTTGTGCAAGACAATAGTTCAATGCACACGGCGAGAGTAGTTCGGCAATGGTTTGATAATAACCATGAAGTGACCTGTCTCGACTAGCCCGTAAAATCTCCTGATTTGAACCCCATCGAAAATATTTAGGCTCGCATGGTTAGCAGGTGAAATAACGGAGATATTCTTGGTAATCCCAACATCCGAACCATCCAAGCACTAGATAATCATGTTTTCCGAGTGTGGGAACAATTAAGGAGAACAAATCTTTGTGAGAACATAGTTAACTCTATAAGAAATACATTAACTGATTGCATCGCAAACAACGGGCTGTGGACGAGGTATTAAACTTTGATGTAATTTTATTTATTTTTCTGTTGTATTTGTAAATTGACAATGAGTTATTGTAACTCATAATTATTTGTTGATCATACGAAAACCGATTTCGTAAAGAAAATGTAGCAAATTCATTAAATCAAAATGAAATTATTATTATCAATATAATATGTTAACTATGTGTTTATATTATATATTATTAATTAGTGATAATCATATATTACTAGTGTTTTCAACTTGTGCTTTGCTTGTAATAAAACTTTTAATTTTCATCCAATTTACATTTATTTATTAAAATGCTTATAGAATATTTTTTTTAAATATTTTGTGTTATGCGTATTTATTTCACGAGTGTGTATTAATCATACACATTACTGTGCTTATATTACTTCCAATTGGTACTAAAAAACAATTAATGTGTAAGAGTAAAATTATAGTTATGTATTTTAATAAATATAATAATACGAAGCATAAGGAAAGTATTGCAATTATCTCAAAATGAGGAGTATCGTATCTCGGCATTTTTTGATATCAATTTCAAATTTTGGATCTACACGAATCTCAAGAATGTATTTTTTGGTATCTGGATCAGTGAGTTTGCTTTCGATATCTCAAAAACTACTGAACCAATTTTTAATAAAATGACAATCGAAAAGCTGTTTAAGTGATAACATTTTTGAAATCACTATAATCAATTTCAAAAATTAATAAACATATGTATTTACTATTTTTATTTACAATACATTTATAATAATAGATATATAATACGAAACAAGTTTTATAATTTTTTCCTGTTTTAACTTCGTTATTTTATTACTCCACCACTTTAGAATTAATATTTTTCTACAGTTAGGTGGTTTAAATTTTATTAGAATCGGCCTAGTATATGAGATATCGTCTAAAATACATATGTTTTCAAAATATCGACAAAGTCAAATATTTTAACGTAATAAGAAATTGACATCGAATTAAAGTGTGCAGTTAGAAGCAAATAATAAGGGGTTTTATAATGGTTTACGTTTTTCAAAAATTGCGAATATAAAAAGAAATAGTCAACTGTTTAAATGATTTCGATTTAAGAAAATTAACTTTATTGGCTAAAATATATATTAAGTGTAGAGCATTCAAGCATTGACCTTTGTACAAAGATAAATAATAGATCCTCCTTAATGTTATAGTTGGCCAGTTTCTGAGTCAACACTGCAAATTAAAACTTGCTGAGTCATGCGCCTTCATAAATGCTTTAAAGTGTACAATCATTGTACAATACACAAAAATATGCACGTATTATTTAATAATAAAAAATATCATCTAATCTATTACGTTCTATAGAGATACAAAGTTTTTACTTCTTATGAAATTCGTTTTGGAGTTCCCAGTGTACCAACGTACCAGATTCAAAAATAAAACAACTATTCATAACAATCGAATTACGCGGTTTTATAATTAAAGTAACCATATATACAATGATCAAAATAAGCTGTAATTTTAGTTTTCCTTTTTTATAATTATTAAAATTTAAAGGACATTGTTTGTAATATTGACTTTTTAAACAACTAAAATTCAACGTAATTTAAATGTCATAATGATTTATGTAACATTTAGGATATAGTATTCTATATTTTACCTAAAATTATAACTATTATTATACTCATTATTTAACTAAAAATTATTAGTTTAACAACTTAGTAGATAATTTCTATTGCCTTAGTAACAGGCATACTTCACTAAATGTCAGCAACTGGCATTAATTTATCTAACTGTAAAAATTTTATTGCTAATGATTATAATATATGAGTTTTTACATACTCGTGTAGGGTATATTAATTTAAAAATAACCTTGAGCTTAATTTCTTTTAAGATATTATTACCAAACTCGTGCAGTAATGAACTCAAAACACCGCTAGTGTGGTAATATAAGATATGATGTTTTAAAGAGTATCAAATCATACTCATTATATGACAGTTGTAGATAAAAGTAATTTTTTTACGTATGACTTAACTATAGGTACGCAAAAATGAATTTCTTTAGTACTCGTATGTGTGTTATATATTAAGAAAAAGAATAAAATGAACAATTTACTTTAGTATTAGAATTTAATGGCGTTTTTAAGTAATTTTCTCTATAAAGTAAAAAAGAAAATTTCAATTTAAACAAAATTCAATAGTATGGTTCGATAAACATTGAAATATGCAAAGTTTAGACTTAAAGCAGTCTGTCATTTCTACTTTTTTATCCTTTGTATCTCATATAAAGCTTAATTTACCTATATATTTAAAAAAATCAATTTAAATGTAAATCAAAAATAAACTTATAGTGTAACAATGTTTAAATTATTATTAAATTTTCATAACTGAGCAAAATGCAAATCACACGTTTATGTAATGTAAAATTAAACACAAAAGAAAAATGATGATAATGTAAAATAAATTTTGTAAGGATTTTAATGGTTTAGCCGAAGTTAAATTGATTTATTACTAGATAATCGTATTGTTACTCAGAATAAAAGTTAACAGTTGCTTATCGTGTAATGCGTTCTGTCATTTACAATATAAATCATTAAATTTCATCATTTATTTTATAATTATAAAGATATATTGTTTAGATAATAGTTAAAAATCAGTATTTTATACATTTCTGTTTCAGTATTTACAACAATAACAACTTGGCTAACATACAACTTATGTATTAGTTGCCGTATAAGTGTTTTTTTAGTACTTACATAGAAAACATATTCACAATTATTAAAATATAAATGAAATTGTGTTTTTATAAAACAATGTGTTACACGTATGCAAGATAAAAATTAATAGTTTAAGAAAGCTTCCATACGAACCTGTTCATTTCGAAGACATTTGACTAGATTTAAAAAATAAATTACATTTTTTGTACAAGTTTATAATCAAATCTGTATCTAGTAATATTGAAGGTTAATTCAAAGTTTCTTAACGTTTAGAATTAGATATTCTTATGTTTTAATCTTCAGTAAGTAATATTTTTAAATAGTAAGTTAAATGTGTTTATAGAAATTCTAATGATACGCTGTTATTTATAGCGTAATTTGTCTGAGACATCAATTTGATGACGATACAATATGACCAGTGGCGTAGCGAGCATAACTGGCGCCTGGGCTGCAATGCCTTCTTGGCGCCCCACATTTTCAAGTCATATGTTTTGACATAGAGCTCTGCTCCATTGAAACCTGTATTATAAAGTTCACCTAAATTTTTACGATTCGTTTTCGTATCGTTAACAACATTATCCATGTTTAATAAATTTCCAACGTCTAGTAAAAATCCAAATTTAGAATTAAGATCACTTAGCGGTGTAAATCGTGTACTTATTTCATGCTGCAGACGATCAAGAACGCTTTTCATAACGCGAGAAATTACGCTTTCTGCTGAAAGGCGAACGTCTCCAAACAATTTTCCGGGCATTTTTTGGTGTTTTCTAACACGGATTGTTGTATCAATACCAATTTTTTACAAAGAGAATTAGCCTTTTCAATTGCCTCTTCATAAATCTTCTCTCGAATTTTTGCAAGCTCAGTCGGTAATGAGTAAAGATCATGAGACGTTTCTTAAAATTCATTTTAAGATCTTGTAATCTGAGTTCCACACGATCAATTCTCCTCAATATTTCATGCCAGAAATGAACTAAAGTCATGAAATTAAAATTCACTTCTGGTGTCAGTTGTGGTAGTAGTGTTCTCTGCTAATTTTTCTAATAATTCTACGAACGCTTCCAGCCCATCGACAATAACGATAACCGCTTGTACTCTGACGCTTCATCGTGTTTCAGATTGACGTTTAACAGTTTACGTTAAAGCATTTTTTAATAATACCCATCGTAATATTGAACGTGAAAAGAAGAGTTATATGTTTACAATTATTCCAAAATATGTAACCACGATTGGATCTTGTTTAGATCCAGTAACTACTAACTAAATTTACTGAATGGTTATCACAATTTACAAATAATTCCTTATTATTTTTTTTATAATTTTTTGTTGAACGCCAGATATGTGACCTGACATCTCACGGAAGCATTATCATAACATAGTGATCTACAGTTTATTAATAATGAAATCTGATCAAAATCTATTTTTTCTAATATTGCATTTTCAATCGAGGCTACATCTTTAGCATGTATTTTAAGACTCTTTGATAGAACCTTTTTTGTTAGCAAAATCAATATCTACATACCTAAAGACTTGCGCCAGTTGTTCTCGATGAGCTATATCACGAGTTGAATCAAGTAAAACTCCACATTTTTTTTTATTCCGTTTATTAATTGATTTCGAACAGTAGATGCGATAGGTATGAGACAGTTTCTGGCGTTTCTATTGCATTTTAAGATGATTTAGATTAAACTGAGCTACACGTTTAATTAAAGATAATATGTTTCCGACTTTTGTATTATCTTGAAGTGTTAGATTTTCAACATGATCACGTAGATGAAGATTTTGTATAATCAGATACTTCATACAAGCTAATATTCCTTGCAATATATTTCACCACTGTACATTTTCGGATTGTATGTTTGCTTCTAATGATCTAATGAGCTACACGTTTAATTAAAGATAATATGTTTCCGACATTTGTATTATCTTGAAGTGTTAGATTTTCAACATGATCACGTAGATGAAGATTTTGTATAATCAGATACTTCATACAAGCTAATATTCCTTGCAATATATTTCACCACTGTACATTTTCGGATTGTATGTTTGCTTCTAATCATCTAATGAGCTACACGTTTAATTAAAGATAATATGTTTCCGACATTTGTATTATCTTGAAGTGTTAGATTTTCAACATGATCACGTAGATGAAGATTTTGTATAATCAGATACTTCATACAAGCTAATATTCCTTGCAATATATTTCGCCACTGTACATTTTCGGATTGTATGTTTGCTTCTAATGATGCATCGATTTCCTTTTTATTAATTAATCTTCTTTCTGTTTCTTTCCAAGTTGTAAACGATGTTGGATGATTTAGACTTTTTTTTATGTCTAATCAATTTATCTTTTTTCCTTCACTTATCAGAAGGAGATATTGTTACAAAAGATGATTGTGTAGCAAAATTTGCTGTAATATATATTAACCAAGATTAGTTAATTTCTGCTTCTTCTTCTTCATTATCGACCCGTCGAGAAAACTAAGATTTTTCTATTAGACGGTTAGCTAGTGTTGCTACTACATTTAGACTGGATTTGTTCTGAAATATGTAAAATCTACGAATAATTATTTCTGTGCAAAGTTGGTTTAATATTTTGGAAGATTATTATTAAATTTTAAATAAGCAACGTCGTTAAACTTCAAAACATTGGGAATTACAGTAAGTGTTTCGGTTGCATTTTCTGTACTCTCTATTAGAAATGGACATAGGTTTGGAACTTCTGATGTATTTGATCCTACATCTTCAGAGTGTTGTATTTTTTGTGATGTGTTATTGCATAAAAGTTTAGCAGCAGTACAACTTGAATCTGATTCTGACTCTGATTTTACTTCTTCATCTTTCTTATCCTCTCGTTTTTTATTTTGCGATTTGTTATATATGATTCTATTATTATTCTGGATTTCAGAGCTTTTTTTCTTGTTCTAGTTTTCTTTTTTATTCTGACATTCGTTAAGTTTTTTCCAGGCAATAACATGGTTTAAATTAAAAAATTAATTAAATATTTATAGGTCTCAATGAAAAATTTGATTAATATTGCTCAAGTTAAGGATAAAACAATTTTAACTCAGAAAGGTATAATTAAAAAGCTAAGAGATTGCAATATAACTATGCGCTAATCTGCAATTTCTACAAATTTAAAAAAGCAGAATATTACAAGAAAATGGATTAAAAGAATTTATACAATGGTTAACGTTATCGGGAGGTAAAACTGTGCGCGTCCGAAAACAATTCTTAAAATCCCACGTGCCTCCGGTTGGTTCAAAACGCACAGCAGAGAGAGTAGGTTGAAAGCCTTTGGGAGAATTCTAAACTCTAGGTAGAAAACGTGGGACTTGGCTTACGTGATTCCTAAAATTTCATCTTGGTGGACGTGATGGAGAAAGAATAAAGCTGCAGCAATGTAGCTTCGTAACTTTTTTTACGCAGTTTCAACACCGCATGCCGTTCCGGAGGAGAAAAATTATACAGGATTTACAAGCGTTTGTTTTCCTGAAGAATACGAGGGTTAAAGGAGAAAACCTTGACCAAAAAACAATAACAGTTGGAAGAACATTTAAAAAAGGTTGGATGTCTGATAGGAAATCAGTCGTAAGTATCCGAGCACTAAGCAATACTCGGTTTTAAGTAGCCTTATCTGCCAACAGGTTTTGGCAGACTCAACCGTCTTTTCCTGACTATACTGACTTGCAGGCATTTTAGAGAATCAACGGTGAAGGGACAAGAAAAAGATGGAAAATAAAAAATTCTTAGGGACAGATATCCTCAAAAAGCTCACCGTGGAGATCGTCAAACCCTCAACATTAAAGAAGGTCGTAAAGGACTCAACCCCAAGGCAACGGAAGCAAGCGCAAGCAGTACCTCAAAGCCTAAGGCAAAATGGAAAAAATAGTCAAGGATGTTGACTGGTCAACTGTGGGCCAAACAAAGACCAAGTTAAGTGGGGCTGCAACCAAAAGGTATAAGTACCTACTTATTAGTGGGTATGGCAAAACTAAAGCAAAGAGATTAACTCAGCATCTTATGGCAGAACTCCCAGTGCTAAAGAAAGATAAGTCTCCAGCCAAAAGACCACGCTCCCAGAATGAGAGTCCGAAGGAGATAAAGAAATCACAACCACATCAAGCATGAACTAAAAAATCTGTACAAAAGCCAAAGAAGAGGGAATAGAAAGGTGTCTCATATAAAAATGCTTTGCAGGACAGCAGAATAGCTGTCTTGGCTAGAAAATTGCTACAAGCTTCTAGTAGTGTACAAACCCTGCACGGCCGACTCGGTGTAGGATTTAAACAATACTTATCGGAGAGAGGGGAGGTTTTAAAGGGCGCCAGATGTTTTTTTTTGCCGATATAGCTCTTGCTAGATCAGCACAGGAGGCTCGAAGCTTGTATAAAATTGTTAAGGCTCGTAAAGCTGAAGGAATCGAAGAAAGAAAGCAAATCGTTAACAACAATTGTACTTTAATTACTTTAGAAGGATAAAGAGATTAAACTTTGAATCAATAACAATTAGAGATAATTTGATAGCATCACAGCAGGTAAATTATTTGAGTACAAGTATACGTAGGTACTAAAACACCAGAAGTATCGGTAACTTACAATACAACTAAATTAAGAGTGTAATCACCATAACATACAAAAATCTTTGTAAGTAAATAACATTAATAATAATAATTGGCAGTTGACGTAATCAGCATGCGATAATACTTTAACTTAAATTAATTGAGTAACAGTAATAAGAAGCAAATCACTTTCAACGTTTAGACACGAGTAATAAAAATGATTCATGACCAACACGTAGCGACAACGAATATTTAAAATCAAAAATTGACTTACCAAGATTTAGGTGTACTTTCAGAAAAAGTTTTCCTACTGGCTTCTTGTAATCAAACTACCTGAAAATAATTGTGTCTACCTGGTGACTCACAAACTACAACAGGTACAAAGAAACATTTATAAAAAGTAAGAGAACCGAAACGTATCGTATGCTGTTACATATGCCCTTTGTTACGTGCGAAAATTTCATCCGGTTTTGACGCCCTCTGCCGATCTTTCTGGTTACTGTCATTTGCGGTCAAGACGTTAAGCTGACAACTACATAAAATGGCCCGTTTCGTTTAAAAACTGGAAGTTTCGAAGAACCTCAACTGTAATGGAAATGAAATTATAAATTCATTACGTATTTAAAGTAATTTATTCGCCACAGGGTAAGCTACTTACATCCGTTTTGTTATGATTCTGTGGTAATTTCTTTCTTAATTTGATAGCCGTTCCGCCACGCTTTGGCCACATGTTTCTATTTAATAACGAACAATGTATAACTCTGTAAGGTCTACGTTTAAAACTAAAAACCGAAGACAAGAACTTTTCTTCGAGCTCTTACTCATGCGGCAAACACCTGCGAGACCAACTTTCATTGAATGTGTACAACAGCATTCGATAATCGGGTTATGTTATGTGTACTTTCTTTTAGCAGTAATTAACAATTTTGTAGATCTTGCTTTCGTGAGTCATTGTGTTGACACGATTTGCTATTCAAATTTATTCCAGGCTCACTCAACGAGGAAAACGTTTTTTTCGAACAAGTAGGTACTGGATTGTGGGTAAGTTTATTTAATTATTTTGTCGCTGTCAGAAAAGTCACTCACGGAATTTTTGGTTATGTTAATTTCCGTAATTACAATCATTGTTTCAATACCATTCAGGTAGTTTCATTAATTATTTTGTGTGTATCGCATGCTGTGTACAAACGATATTTATTATGAAATTTTCCTCGCTATCCACCTCGTTTCAACTTATGTATTGTGTGTTCCCGATACTTCTGGCATTTATGGATTGAGAATTAGATATACTGTTGTTAATAATCTACACACAGATTAAAGGTCACTCATAAGGATTAATGCTAATTTAGATCTTGTTTTAAAAGAATTTAAACATCTACGAACAATTTTTCTACAAAGGAAACGATCAGAAATAGGCCAAAATTTATTGTGGACAACTCACAACAACTGGTTAAAACCGCAATTCAAAAATTTTTCATGATAATAAGACAAAAGCAAGAGTATTTTCGTTTTACCTGAATTACAATTTCCAAAGAGCTTAAATAATTAACTTTTCCTTGATGCTAATAGGAGATAACAGACCAAAAAGATCAAATTATTTAGAAAGATCAGATAATGTGATTCTGTTAGTATTAAAGCTGAAATCGACAACATGTTTTAAATTATAACTATTGTAATTGGAATTCCATCGAATTCTTAAAATTTTTGTTTCTGCGCTATCAAAATTTTTGCTTGAATTTTGCGCTGCTAGGTTTGAACAGTTTGATAAAAATTTTCTGAAAAAAGATACACCTAGAGAAAAAAATTCTGTAACCTTTTTTGAAATATTTTAGTTTTCAATTACTGAATTTACGCCGGACATAAAATCGTCTATATAAAAATCATAAATAATTTTAGAAGATGCTTTCGGATATATTTCTCGATACATTGGACTTAAGCTATGAAAACACGTAATTGCCAAATAAGATGAACGAGATAAAGGGTAAGTCACTGTGTTTACTTCAAATATTTCTTTGGAAGGACGGTCTCTCCAGAGATTCGTAATTTTGTAATGTTAGTTGGTATTAAGGCGTTACATGTCGATAATGATTATCGATGCGGCGATTCACGTATTTTCCATTATTTTGTTCCAAAGTAACGCTTAACCAACCACGTTTTGTTTTAGTAAAAGCCGTCTTAACTCGACGGGTAGGTTTTAGTTGTTATAAATCGTTAATTACTAAAAATTTTAAAAATTATAACTTTAATTGGGATCTCATCAACTTACTAGCTTGAAGGATCAAATTGAAATTGGTTACATTGGTGAATGCCAGTAGATGGAATAAAACAATTTAATCATATTGTCGAAAATCATAGAATTGTTAGTTGGAAGTTGGAATACTCGAATCATTTTAAATGAAAATTTTTATTCTTCACCTGTCCGAAAACAATAAAGATAAGGTCAGATGTACAGTTTATTTATGCCATATTTGTGTTGATAAAACCAGTCGCAAAAATGTGTTGTAAAACTAAGTAGATAAAAAAGTAAAATACGTATTAATTGTAAATATTTATTTCTTTCGTTTTCGTTTGTGTTGATAAATATACATATTAACTCAAGTTAAATTAGTAAAATACATATTAATTATAAACATCCATTTTTTATGCTTTCGTTTATGTTGATAAAATGTACTAATTCGCATTTTACAAATTTTTCCCTCTAGTACACATTAAATTCTTCTCAAAGTTCGACATAAGTATTTAAAAGAACTATGTAAATTTAGATTTTGTTTTATAAGTTATCTGTTTGTAAACTAGACGTTGAAGATTGGAATTTTATAATTTAAATGTTATACGGTTTGGAAAATTTTCTAACAAAATAACGAATTTTAACACTAATTTATTTATACACAAAATATTTACACGAACTAATTAAATTTAACGATATTTAAGAAAAACACTTACACTGATTTATATAGTACAATCACTCGAAAAATAATGTTCGCGGATGCCTTTTTATAGAAAACTGACAGTTGTTTACATTAACGTTATGCTCCGTTATATTTATCTCATACACACGTGTTAATTACTTACGCCGGTTGCTGTCTTCGTAGTTTATCTAGCCGCTCAAACTTTTTTTAAACATGACTACAACCCCTCTAGATATGTCAAGATCCTCGTTCACGCAATGTGCGATAGCGTAATTTTTTGTGTTTGAAACAGGTCTTCTCGGTTATAACTCCGAACCAAGCTTTTCCAGAATCTCCGTATATACTGATAAACTTATCGAAGTCCAGTCTTTCGACTTGATTTCTGGTTCTAGTTATTACTCTGGTTCGGACCTGAACTTGCTTAATATGTATTTTTCTCGAATCCGATTCTGGAAACGGCCCTGCGATGTCAATCAACTCTTTCTAACGGGTTTCCTACGTTGTACTGCTTTATCGGTGCTTTGCGCTTTCTTGCAAGACTATTTTTTGATGTTCACCTAGTAGAATCTTTCTCGAACTTTCCCCAATGTCGTCGTTATGCCAAAACGTCTTCCTGATGTATCATCGTGGAGATGCTTCAACACTTGTGACACCCGGCTCTTCGGAACTACCAATTGTAGTTTGTTTTTTGTGCCCTCAACATTCTCTCGAGATCGCTTAAGAAGACCGTCTTCTACTATCAAAGAGTCTCACTGTATCCAGTACGCTTTGATGTTTTTACCCAAAACACTGAGTTCTTTCCAAGTTGGTCGTCGGCCGTTTTCTTTCCAGTTTAGGAATAGTTTTGTTTTGGGATCGTTTAATTGCTCGCGACGCAACTTCCCAGGTTCCCAGTGGTCATCAACCATATCAGTTCTCCGGAGGCATTTGACCTTTTCTTCAAGATGCGAACAATACTGCAGTCCACCGGACATGGTTTTCTAGACAAGGCTACAGCGTTTCGATCACTGCTTCTGGCACGGTGTTCTGTGTCATGGTCATACTTTTCTAATCTCTCGATACTACTCTACTTGTCCTTCCGGGTTACGGAACTGCAATAGCCATTTTAAAGCGGCGTGGTCCGTCCACAGTAAAAATTTTCTTCCATACAAATATTTAAAGAAGTGTTCTATAGACTCCCAGTCAAGCAATAATTTTTTTGACTTTTGACTTTTTCTTGTCCATCTTGCACCTGCAAAAGGACCGCGCTTATGACCAAATTGCTTCCGTCAGTATACAAAACAAATTTTCCCTCTTCTCCTGGATAACTTAAAATCGGTGATGTGACTAGGGCCTGTTTTAGTTGATGAAAAGCATTTTTGCAGTTTCCATTCCATCTAAATTCGGTTCTTTCTTTGGTCAATTTTGTCAAAAGTTTGCTAATATTGGCGAATCCGGGTACAAATCGTGTATAATATGTACACAACCTAAGGAAACGTTAGACTTGATGTTTGTCGATTGGTCTTGGATATGCTTGCACTGCTCGGATTTTGTCTGAGTCAGCCTTTACTCCATCTTTAGATACGACGTAGTCAAGGTATTGCACTTCCTTCTTACGTATTTACATGGCACTTCTTTGGGCTCAGTTTGAGGTTTGCCCCAAGTAGTTTCTGGAACACTTCTTTTAAGTGTTCTTCAAACGACCTTCCAACCACGATCACGTCGTCTAGGTAAACCAAGCACGCTTTCCAAGATAATCCGCGCAATATGGTTTAAATCAAACGCTCGAACGTTGCAGAAACGTTACACAGACCGAAGGGCATCACAGTAAACTGCCACAAACCAGTTCCAATCGTAAAACCTGTTTTTTCACAATCCTTGGGTTCCAATTCTACCTACCGGTAATTACTCTTTCAATCTAATGTAGAAAACCACTGGGATCCTGACAGGGTGTCTAACGTATCCTCAATTCTTGTTAAAGGGTAGCTGTCCTTTATGGCAACGTCGTTTAGCTGCATGTATCTATGTTTCTTCTTTACGAGTACCACTGCGGACGCCCATGAGCTATTTGAAAGTTCAATCACGCCTTTTCTCTCCATATCCGTAATTATTTGTTCGGCTTCTTCTCTTTTTTTCAAAGAAAGTTGGCGTTCCCGTATCGGCCGAGCGTCTCCGGTATTAATTTTAAGTTTCACTACTAAGATTTTGTTATTTGGAGGTAAGAATGTTCAATAGATGTCGTGGGCACTTCTTCGGCGACGTATCTTCGTTAGACTTCACAATTTAATATATTGGCGTGCATTGGCCTACCACGTTCTGCTTTTTCAACTTTACTGGACCTGAGTTGATATTTAAGATTGGCATCGTGTTTTTCACTCGTACAAAGTTCTGCCAACAAATAGTCCCTTTTCAACTAAGTCGCCCTCTATTGGTTCAATCGCGCGATTGTAGTTTTTCCGGAAATTTCCATTCAAGCGTGCCATTACTACACTTTTAGTCCTTGCAGGCAGAGTCACATCTTCACTCAATAAAACTCACACGGCTGTCTTCTCTGACGAATGAAAAGGAATCTCTTTATTGTCGATCTTCAGGACATTTTTCTTCATATCCAAATAGAACCCATACTTTTTTATAACGTTCATTCCCAGAACAACTTTTTCTGTGATGTCGGCTACTAGTACTTGATGATTGAGTTCTCAATTTACCAAACCAATGGTTACTTTGACTTGTCCGTGAGTCGGTATTTTTTTGCTCGTTACCGTTTGAAGTCATACTGTTACTGGTGATGTGTTCTCGTTTTCCAATAACATGTCAGGACGAATGACGGTTTTCGTTGCTCCCGTGTCAACCCGTAACTGAACACTTCTTTCATTGGTCTTGCCATTTGAATGGTAATCTCCGGCACATAACTAGATGAGATTAACTTTTGTCTCTTTTGGTCAACTCGTTCCAATTTTTCAAGCACTTTTTTGTTTTCTTTTTGGGTTTAGTACGATGTCGTCATACATGGCTTATTTCGCCGTAGTTCAAAGTCGTCAGTCCTCTTTCATGAAGTATTCGTCGCGCTATCTCCTAGATGCTTTCTAGTGTTTGCGCGGGTACTTTTGCAGCACAGCGGAGTTTATGACCGTCTGGTTGCAATGCTTGTTTTGCTGCTTCTAACTCCAAGGCATGCACTAAAGCATCATCCAACGTCATCGGTCGAATTAACTGGAGATTCTGCTACGTTTTGCTGTTTTGGAGGCCATCTACAAAAGTTTCAATAGCCAACTCCTCTAAGAAGGTATCTGGTGCTGGAAGATACGCAAACCGTGTTAATCCGGCGAGGTCAGCCTCGAACTCTTGAAGACTTTCGGCAGCTTCTCCACGTAAGGACACTATTAAAGACGTCGCTTTCTGATTGTTGCTCCAACCATTAGCTGTAGCTGCGGCTTTAAACTGCTTGTAGTAGGTTGACCATGAAACTTTAAACTTGTGAGTGGTTTCTTCCCGGTGGTCCATTATTAACTCTTCACTCGTGACGCTTCCTTCACCATGGTAATTCATTTGGTTTATTCTTTCTTCAAGCAATTTTATTCTGTCTTCTAATTTGTCCTCTATTGCTTCTATTTTATCATTCACAGATTCGAAAATTCTTCTTTAAAATTTAACATATCTGTTTGGGTTTCCTCTTGAACCTTTATTTGATTTTCAATGTTCGTTTGTAGTTCTTCTTTTAAACTTCCAGTGTTTTACAACAATTTTTCTTCTATTTTCTGAGAAACTTCAAACAGTTTTTCTTTCATTCTTCTAGAATTTTTTCCATTTTCTGAGAATTTTTGTAAAATCTTTTCTTTCATTTTTTTTAATCGATTCTTGGCCATTTTTTATTAATTCGAGAAATTCAAATGGTTTTGCATTAATTTTGGTTTGACAACGAGTTACCGGCATAAGTTATAAACACAAATAAAAAAATACACTACTTTACCGAACTGAAAAACTATAATTACACTCTATAAAAAAATACGCGAAGCGCAAACTAAACAGTTTTATTTATTTACACGATTTCAATAGTTTTCAATACCGCACACTTGTATCACCAATGTAACAAATTTTAACAGTAATTTAATAATACACAAAATACTTACACGAACTAATTAAATCTATCGATATTTAAGAAAACACTTACATTAATTTATATAGTACAATCACTCAAAAGATAATGTCCGCGGATAACGTCTGTTGATCGAAAACTGACACTTGTTTACGTTAAAGGCACGTACGTTATGCTCCGTTATATTGATCTCAAACACACGCGTTAATTACTTATTTATTTAAACATCTTCTTAACGCTTCCGACTGGGAATAACTGACTGAGAATTTTTTACATCCTTCCCAAACGTTCTTGTTGTTAACAATAACTTCGTGAACGCTCTCGAAGCTAAACGTTTTAGTACATTGACTGATTAGAAGGATAGAAAAAGAAAACTTTTATCTCAGATCGTGTTCAATATCAGTGACATCACTATAACGTAAATTTTTTTTATGTTATTGTTATAATTAAATTGCCACGCCTTTTGGTTTAAATATGTACAATAGAATCATATCTAAGTTGTCTGTTCATTTATTTTTCTTTTTGTTTAATTAAGTTTTGAAATCAGTAGTAGTCTTTATAGATGTAACCCCTCTATACCAAAAGAAAAAATCCTAATTGTTCTTTTGTTTGAAATTTACCCAGCAAATTAATCAAAATTAAATCGATAAATTTGAGCGATCAATTTACTTGTAGTAGATTGTTTTCTTGTTGCTGGACTAAAATCTTCTTTTATCGGAATTTACCCAAAGTTAACGATACATTATTTTATAATCAGCTGAGATCGCGACAAGTGCATTCAAAAATTTAATAAAACTCATAATAGGTCGTTTTGAACCAATTGACAACAATTTTGAGATAATACAATATTTCGTAATACGGAAGAAAATTATAACTATTAACGTCACGCGGAACTAATTTACTCAAATAACTCAAGTTTTCGTACTTTTTTCAGGATTTCTATTTAATCGTCTTTTAAGAAGTAAAAAACAGTTTAAATTATCAGAAAGCAATTTAAGTTAGAAATTTTGTCGTTAAATGGAATTAAAACTTTTAATTTTACAACACAATCCCTTAAAAATAATCTGCTTGATTAAAAAGATTATCCGGATTGTCCACTCTCTTAATTTCTCGAGGAAAACGCAACAAATGCTTTTTAAATGAAACAGTAAGTAAGAGGGCAGTAACGCTTTATCTAACTAAACAATTGAGCAATTTTAAAAAATTACATATTCTGAATGAAATTTCAATTTGTTTCGTTTGTAATATAGACCAACTTTGAGCTGACGCCCATTAACGATATGTTAATACGTTTTGTATTTAATTTGAGTTTGCTGACCATTCTTTTTGTAATAAGATTATTCATTGATCCATTATCAAGTAAACAACAAGCTTAATAAAACACACTGGCAAGAATCTTTAATGAATATTTCGGCGGTTGATAAAAGAATTCTGCTTTAAAAAGAAACATTATGACAATCATGAGCAACGGTAGTCGAAGTAGGTGTAACGACATCATGACTTACTGCAACATCAACAGAAGATTGAAGATGGAAAGTAATATTTAATAAAGAAATAATGATATTTATTACACAAAACACATCTTTATCTAGAAGTGCACCTTTTGGTGTTGATGTGAGCCAAACAATTTTGCTAAGCTTAAACTCTGCAATTTTAGACATTTGCTACTTTAAAGAAGCTTCAGAAAAGTAGGACATTTTGAAATGTTGTTTTCGACATAGTTTGTAAATAATAGAAGGTTCTTCAGAAGTAACCAATGCCACATACTTAGAACGCTTGCAACGGTGAATTGACTTTATGCATTAAGTTATTAAAGTTGTTCGGCGTATTTCAAATCAACTTTATCATTTTGAGGTTTTAAGAATTTTTTTTCAATTAATGTGTGGTTTTGCGTTGCTTAAATATCAGGGTGCTGTGTTTTTGCCAATTTCGCATTTTTTTGTATTAAAAATTTAGATTGTATCTTGGTTTATAGTTCCGATATTTATTTGGTATCTTTGATATTTTTAAGCAGTGATAAGGTTTGTTTATTCATTTTTATCTTTGCTTACGTTTGTAAGTACGTTCAGAATACTACTTACGTAAAATTACGTGTTGTTTTAATTTGTTATCTTTGTTGGATACACTTTCTTTATAGGAGATTGTTTTTTTTAATGTCTGTCGACAGTACGTAGGTTTTAATGCTTTAATTTTGTTTTGATTAACGGATTTTATCTTTCATCAAACACAATTTTCCGGTAAAGTTATGGATGAAAAAAGTTAAATATTTCTTTTCGTCTGTCATCTTCGATATGTAGTGGCAGGACGTTTCAAATTATCTCATCAACTTTGAGATCATTTTTCGCTATTAGACTTTATAGCGTTTAATATGCTATTAATTGCAAAAAGGCTTTGAATGAAATTTATAACTATGAATTAACGCTATTTTACGTATCGTCGTTTCAACTTGGTGCATTGTACTTGTACATTCAAAGACATTTAATCAAGTTTAAAACAAATATTCAAATGTCGAATAAATGTACTCTCGACTAAATTAAAACAATAAGGTGCATCGTATTTATATTTTTTTTTTGTTGTATTTATATAACTGCGAGTTACATTGTTATTTTAATATAAATCATGTATAGTTGAGTATTACCGTATAGCTTTACGTACACAAAAACTAAATTTAATTTAACGCACACTATAAAGATATGTTCGAATAGTAAGTATGTAATCGCCGGATGTGTTCTCTGGTTAACAAGATCCAGAAGCCCTTATTGAGTTATAAACCTTCCTGGCGTTTTTTTGACTATTGTTTATTTTGATTTTGACGTTTATTATTGTTTTACAAAATGTCACGGAATTTTGACTATAATCTACACCCATTTTCACTGAGCACTGAAAAATACCTCGTTTATGTTACTTTCATACAGGTAATTTTTGTAATAACAGCTTTTGCATGTAACACGTTTATAACTTTCTGTCTAAGACCATTAACAATTGAACACGATCTTGCAAAAATTGAACACTCTCTTTAATAGTTGGTATTTCTGAGGGTTTAAAAGACTTTAAGAGCGGGGTCTCGTCGGCCATATTTGCATTCTAGAGTATAACCTCTAGTAGGTGCTGCTTTAACGGTGAAGTTATGAAAATAAAAAAGTTATACTACTGTGAGCCAGGTAGCGCAACATAAAGTATTATAAATAAAGAAGTTACACTATTGAAAGCCAGGTGGCGCAATAAAAACTATTATAAAAGTTTAGTGGTGGGAATAATCGCGATTATTCTCTTAAGAATGTTCGTTATCGCACGACTATTTTTGCGATAGTTTTATCAGTTAGTAAGGTAAATGCTTTTTATCAAGAGGTTTTTATTGCGCCGGAGCAGAAATCGTTTTTACAATTTTAGAAGGCAAAGTTACATCGGAGGATTTTCAAAATGGTACCAAAATTCCTAAAAAAATTATCTTCATCTAGGTACAGAGACATTTTTTAAATTTTTTTTTCGGGGTCTTAGATAACAAAATTTGAAATTTAAAAAAACTCTGCTACAAACAAATTCACAACGCTTAGAAAATAAATTGTTATTCAAAAAAATTCTATTTTTGCAAATAACGTCAGAAAATTGAAAATAAAACAAAAAATTTACTGAAATCTATTCTGATATGTGGTACCACCGTTGGTACCACGTCGAATTGTAACTTCAACTGTTCAGCAGTGTTGCCAACCATTTTTAGCAAAAAATCCCGCAAAGTTTCAAATTAACTTAAATTACTCCCACAAAGTACAAGAAAAAATACCACCAAATTCCCACGCTATTTTAAGAGTGTCAAAACAGACGAATTTATTTTGTAACTATATATATTCTAATATACATTAAAGTTATTAAGGATCAATACCAACAGAATAATAATTTTTACCAATAAGGCAAAAAATATATTTTTTACTTGTGTACTCTACAATAATAATTAACAATAATTTACGCTAACTGCGTATTACAAAGAGCTAAACTGGCAATGATTAATGAACCACCAACCGCAACCGTTTACTAATTTGATAGATGAATTGAATATTGGCAGTGGAAAATCACATTATACGATTGTTGGTGATCATTTAAATTTATCATTCATTTAATTACACTATCTACATTTAATTCCCACAAACTGTCAATATTTCATCAAGAAATCCCTTTTCCCACAATCGTTATTTTAGAAAATGGAAGTACCATGAATCGGGATAATTCCCACGAATTGGCAACACTGCTGTTCAGATCCGCGCAAGTGTTAACGTACACAAACACGATACTGTCTTCTCGGAAAGCATACAACTGATATCATTACAGGAAAGACGTACCTATCAACATTCGTGTTTTTATTATTCAGTACAAATACATAAATGTGAAATTAGTTGTAATTTTTTATTCTCCACAGCTTTTGTCTAAAATAATTAAGACAGCCAACATTTGCGTTGAATAGTGTTTAGTTTTACATATACATATTATGTAAAATCCCTATGTTCTAAAATCTATATACCGCACTACGTTTAAAAACACAACAAATCAAAATTTGTTTCTATTGCCTAAATCTTACACGTTCACAAATGTTTTGAGAATAAACTTACATAACAAATAAAAATTCTTTTTGATTACACCGGAATGTTACTGCTACTACTTGTTTATCTTATGCATAGTAGTAAAATACGATATGACACATGGTTATCAAGCTATAAAATGTGATATAATACGTATACTTTCAGTGTACGTTCTTGTTCTTACGTACGTTTAATATAGAACGGTTGTCTTGATTATAAATTATGCAAGAATACAGTACACACCCACAAGAATTTTTAATGCTCACTGGCTTTTAAAAGAGTACTAAAAATAAAGGAATTACCTTATACATTTCAATAAAGTATTACCATATTACTTTTTGTAAATGAGAAAAGTAATCAGTTTTTAAAAAGTCAGAAAATGATTTCTTTTCTACTATTCTTACTAATGAACATCTGTATGTTGCTCCTAAGGTCATATCGCGCTAGTTTGTTTGTTTTTGTTTTTTATGACTAGGAGCAATTAGTAATGCTTTTTCCACAACCGCTATTGTTACTTTATAAGAGATCGATGTTTACGGTAGTTATTTTATAGGTAATAGATGATCGGTTTTTTGAAGAGGCTGCAATGTTTTACAAAACTTGTTTATTTTTGGCAATACTGAACTTTCGAATTAATTTTCATATATCTACACTTCTACACACAAGTGAAACATAATACAGAGCAATACTATCTCAATAATACATTGTTTATCACTAAAGAGCGGAAGTTGATGCAGTAAACATCATCAAATAAAATATAGATACATCTAATTTACAGCGCTCCCTTCGAGAAGTAGTTGAACTTTTATACAGCTTTGCTTCTACAAATATACCGCTAGGTTCGCTCTGCAATGAATTTAACTAGTTTATTTTGATTTGTAGCGTTAATAAGCAAAATTAGCATTTTAGCTTGAAATATGTTACAAACCGCTAAATTTCGCAGGGGATGGTACAATTTTGAATTACGTAAAGTAAAAAAAAAATTTGAAATTTTCAATATTTAATAATTTATTGTGGTTTTATTTTAACTACTATTTCTATAAAAACGGTGTTAGCCCCAAAAGCTAAGAACAGTCTTTAAGGTAAGCTTTAGTTTTTATGAAAATTTTGCGTTATAAGGCTAAAAAAGATGATTTAAAATCACATTTGATTCAACCAGTGGCGCCATCTCGAGGAATTCGTGCTGTGGAGCCCCCTCTTAACTTGTCGTTAGTTTATGCGTCGAGTTTTTTCTGCTATTGATCATTACTTCTTGTTTTTGTATTAACTTTTTTAGTTGGTTTGGATTTGTTTTTCCCAACACCTGAAAACAGTTCTAAGCTTTTAAAAAACAAAAAAATTGTTTTGTTTTTATTACAAGAATAGGAGTTGATTTACTTCAGTACAAGGTGTTGTTTATGGTAAAAGAAGATGTTGTACAACAAACACCAGAGCCTACTCGTTTAATGTAGCGCTTTAGTAAAATTTAAAAAAAATGGAGAATAAAAAATTTATTTTAAAAACACCCAGTTATGTTTCCAGTATTGGTTTAGATAAGATTTATGTAAACATAGTCTATTCTAAAAAAACTAAAACTGCCTCGTCGGTTGTCCAACCACCACTAAGAATTATTCTTCTCCGCACAGCATAGACTCGAAGATATTAGTGGCAATGTTTCTTAGTAACAATTACGTTTAAAAAATATAGTGCAAGTACGCTAACGTTTTAGTTACGTACGGTCATCCTTTATCTAGACACGTCTGTCGTTCCGTACGGATTCCACACGTCGAATATTAAAACTATCAACTATAGTAATCTATTCTAGTTTTGAGTTTTAACCATTAATTTTTTTTAGATTTGATATTGCTAATATTTTGTTTAATTTGTAATTTCTACGCTACACAAATCACCGTTATTGAAGTAAAATTTTTATAATTAAATAATGCTATTATTGCGTAATATTTATGATTTGAATATTGTATTTTAACTTATAGTTTAGACTTGTTAAAAACTTAGATAATTACTTTTTAGTTATAATCTTTGACTAAACAGAAACGTAAGAGAAACAGTACCTACGTGAACGATAAAATGAAAATACACATCTTTTTAGTTAAAAGTTAAATACAAGAAACTTTTGATAATTTAGTAAGATTGTAATGCTTAACAAAATTAAATTTTAAAATGTTTGTTTTAAGAAATTTGGAATTATGCCTATCGTATTTTAAATTTAAAAAAAAATTGCACAAACCTTTTTGTGTTGTTTAAGCGACTTAATTAACTGAATAATAAACAATAAAACATGGCAATTATTTAAGTATATCATAAAACATTAAATTTAAAAAAAACATCAAGTTGTTTACGTCGTTCTTTAAAAAAACAGCTTGTTTTTATGCAAGAACGTTTTCCGTCGTTTATAGCTTTTCAAATAGAAGTCAATAATTTTTGTACCACGAACGTTAACTGTAAACACATTCATTTATCAAATAATATTCAGCTTATGAACATAATTAAATATATACTTTAGTTTGAGAAACAGTTTAAGAAAGTAAATATGACGGCTAGTCAGAATTAATTTTCTGTCTATAAAAATTTCTATATAAATATATTGTAGTTTATAAACAGTTTAATAATTTTTCATCAATATTACAAGACTGGTAGATAGAATTTAATAACATTACTAAATGCTTTATTAAGTTTTAATAAAGCAACTGCATGTTTTTGTAAACAATATCTTGATTTTATTTAACCATTTTATGTTTATAGATAATAAATTAAAAATGCATTATTTCAATCATGTTCAAGCCTGTTTGGTTGTTTCTTTCCATAAAGATCAATGCAAGCAATATGTCGACGGTCTAATTTTGCAAAAAAAAGAGTTTTGATTTTTTCGCCAAACTAATAAAGGACAATACCTATCGGACTATAAGTTGACTGTATCTTGAAAACATTTGTAAGAGGTGCATTTTTATCACTGTAATATTCCGTAGCAGGTAACACTTTAAGTAGACATTAAACAAAAAAAGTCTTCTATAAGATTTGGTTTTTGCGAGATACTGGGTGTTAGAATTATACCATCGATGTAGCAAATAAACTTTCATTTCACGTTCGTGATTTACGATTACAACTTGTTTTTTTTCATACAGAGATCAAGAGAACTTTGCAGTTTTCAGGCAAAATACAAAATCACTTTTCTCAAAATTCGCTTGCTTTTGCCTAGTTTGTTAATCGATATTCTTGAACTCAGCTGAGTGGTGATGTGATGTGAAGTTGACAATGCAAGTTACAAGTGAAACAAGAGAAAGATATTTTATTAGAATTTATAAAAAACAAAGTTAATGTTCATTATGGAAAACTTACACTTAATTTCAAAAAAAAAAGATCAAACGCTATGGAAACAAATTACTTTAACGTTTGTGTGCTATAAATCAATGTTTTTGTATTTTTTTACAACAAATTAAAAAAAAACTCTTGTTATTGTAAATTATTATAATTATTTTTGGCAAACATTCTTTCGCTTCTTCTGTATGTTTACTAATTAATTCAGACTTCTTCGTTTAGGAGGGGCATGTAAAACCATTTTCATTTATTTTTGTGGCAACGTTTCGTGCTAAAGGTGAGCACTTCATCAGGCCAACTGTAATTTATTCAACTCGTAAGTTAACAACATAGTAACAACAGAATGAAATTAACAAATAATTTTTAACACATAAAACTTACAGAATAAAATCAAGTGGATCAATCCACCGACCAAAGACATCGGGAACTTTACGAGATAGTGTTTAATTAATAATAAATAAAACATTAAACATAAAATAGTCAATTAAAATTTTTTATATAACGCAGGACATAAACGTTCAACAAACAATTGACAAATGTTGTCTAATCAAAAATTTATGAATGTCAAGGGAAAGATAAGAATAAAAAGATAAACAAAACTAAATAACGATAAATCTAACCTATATAGTTATCTCACTATTTTGGATATTAAATTATTATAAACGCTGCTTAAATTGTTGGTATCGTTGTTAAAATTAATATTATTATTATATATATTAATGTATAGTATTTCGGAAACTAAACGCTTTTTCAAGTTGTTTTCCACATCTAGAATTGTGGGATTGATAAAATTGAAATTGTGTCCCGGTGTCTATATGATGTACAGCAAAAGCTGTATCGCCTTTTTTTGTGCTACAATCATATTTATGGTTGGTCATCCAATTTTTTAGCTTCTGTTTAGTTTGACCAATATAACACGCATTGCATCCAGTATAGTCAAGCTTATTCACTACGTCGTGTTTATCTATAGTGTTAGTTCTATCTTTAGTATTACTATACAGCATGTTGTAAATGGTGTTAGTGTTATTTTGATGTTAGGTGTTGTTAGTATCGGAATGATTCTTTGTGTTAGACTTCGGACGTTTATGATATTGGTGTAAGTGATATTAGTATTAAGGTTAACGTCAAGGGTAGAGTTAATGTTAGTACTAGGTGGGTTAACTTGTGGTGGAATAATATTAGTTGTGTTAGTGTGTAGCAGTATTTTTTTTATATTACATTGTTAGGATAGTTGTTGTTTCTAAGTATTTTCTATGAATCTTAAAGTTTTTTTCATTAAATTGAGGACTGCTCAAACCTATAATTTTATTTTTCATAGCCTTAATAGTATTAATTTTTTGGTGGTGTGGATGTTTAGATAAGTAATTGATCGTTCTATTAGAGGCTATCGGCTTAGTATGCCATTCAGTAATTATCGTATTAGTACTAACATCCATGATCAGTCTAACATCTAAAAATGGTAAAGATCCTTGTGTTTCTATTTCAAAAGTAAATTTTAAATGTGGATTGTAACTATTAAAAACGTTTAAGGTATTATTAATTTCAGTTTCTGGAATACATGCAACGATATCATCAACATAGAATAATAAAAATGTTGGAGTGTAAGTCAGTTTGTTTTTAACATATTTTAGCAGATCATGCATTGTGAGATTAGCTAATATAGGCGACGCCGGATTTCCCATGGCAGTACCGAATTTTTGAGTATACATTTTGTCATCATAAGTAAAATAACTAGAGTCAAACAGGAATTGAATGATTTGTACAACTTCAACTAATTCTAATGTGGTGTGGCTCTTTAGCTTAACCCAATATTCATTTAGTAATTTAACTGTAAGTTCTTTAGTGATATTGGTGAATAAAGATGTAACATCAAATGATATAATCTTATAATCAGATGGTACCAATGTATTCCTAGTTCTATCAATTAATTCATATGAGTTTTTAATATTATGAATAAAAATGTATGAAATATTTTGTATTAGATTTGAAATGTATTTAGATAATTGATAGGTAGGAGCTCCTATACATGAGACAATTGGTCTTATCGGGTGTTCATCTTTATGTGTTTTTATTAAACCGTAAAACTTAGGTGGTGTGCTTGTGTGAGTTGTTTGTCTTTTATATGTAGTGAAGTCAATATGTCCGTTTTCGTAAAGTTGCTTACTAAGTTTATTGTTTTTAATTTGAAATTCATTTGTAAGGTCTATGTCTGTTTGTGTATAGATGTTACTGTCATTAAGCAAAGTTAGTATTTTTTCGTGGTATTCGTCTTTATGTATAATTTATAATAACTGTCGCATTGCCTTTATCAGCTCTAGTAATTAAAAGGTCGTTATGTGTTTTAATAAATTTTCTTGTAGATGTCACTAAGTTTTTAATAAAGAAGTCTTGAGGTGTCAAGTTCTTTTTAGATTTGTTATTAACAAAGTTGGTAATGACGTTTACAATTTTACCCCTTAATCTTTCTTTTCCTTCAACATGGTGACACGTGAGTATGTGTTCTGCGTCTTTGATTAAACTAATTATGGATATGTCCTTATAGTAATTACACATAAATTTCGGGGACAACGCCATACATTGAGCCACTTTGTCAGGCAACTGTACATTGGTTAAATTATAGATACAACCCTGTTTAGTAACATTATAGTTGTAATTTTGGCGAGCATACAGATTCTGGAATTTGTTTTTTAGTTTAGTTTTATCGTTAGAACAGGTCATTTTTTGTTTATTATTTACTGCTTTCATTAGAATCTGAAAATCTACTTGGCGAAGTACCCTGTGTAAGTTGAATTTTAGATCGTTAATTATTTTTTCAGGTTATGTAGCCGCCAATATGTTATATCAATTTCTATATTTAATATCGATGTTTTAAAATGATTGATTAATCTGTCTAACTTATTACTGAATGGGGTGTGTTCTGCTTGTACATTTGAAAAACTGTTGTATCTGTGTCGGAATAACAAGATTTAACTTACACCTTTTTAGATAAACCTTTCGATTAATTAATTTGGACAATTTAATATACGACTTTTCTAGTTTAATGATCGATTTATACGTTTCTTGGTTATAGTTGTTACGTAAGGTGTTGTGCCATGTCGATTGGACGTACGATGGTAGTTCGGATGGAGATAATGTCATTATTGGAAGAAATATAATATACTATAATTATTTTATTTTAGACATGGCAGGATTTGAAATAAATGCTTAAATAATAACAGTATTGTTAGGCACTATACTAATAGAGGGAACCCAGTTCTCACAACAAAACTAACAGACATTTGACAGTTATTTTTGATATTAAGAGAAATTCGGAGTTTTTAGCAGAAAATATAAAATCACTTTTCAGATTTCACTTCCTTTCCCCTGATTTCTTAATCTTTATTCTTAAACGTAGCTAAGTGCGGATGTAATATGAAGTTAACATTGCAAGTTATATACATCGTTGCCAGTGTAATATTTTAATTTTGACTAATTAATATTGTTAATAACTATCAATCTTATTTTATTCTTGAATGTTTGAAACAAAACTTGAACCATCATTTACATATCACCTACTCCATGCGGCCAACGTCATATACATAAGTAGCTTATCAAATGCTAGTTTTTTAATATAAGTAAAAATTCAAAACATACAAAGTGATCAAATGAGACAAGATCAAAAAGATATTTTATTAAAATTTATAAAAAACCAAGCTGACCTTCAGTTTGAAATGTTTACTTCTTGTTTAACAAAAAACAAAATCAAACGTTATGGAAACAAGTGAAGTTAACACTAAACTCAGTGTCAGACGCTTCTTAAAAAACTAGACCCAATGTTTTAAAGTTTAAAACAATGTTTGTTATTTTTTTATACTTTAAGGGATTCTAAAAAAATATTCTTATCTATATATATAAAAATGTTATGTTGGTTTGTGTACGCTTCAAAAACTCAAAAAGTTCTGCACCGATTGAGTTGAAATTTTAACATGATATAAAATCCGCATCAAGGATGGTTTTTATATATTTTTTGCATCAGTCACATATCTGCGACCGCGAGAAAATAATTTTTTTTAACGATCAGCTGTTTACCAGTGACCGCGCCATCTGCCGTAAGCTAGGAAAACACTCGTTGACAACCGAAATAATAATGACGCAGTGACATGAGAAACAATTTCGTTCCTAATTACATTGTTTATTTACAAAAAAATTTGCATCTGATTCTGATTATTATACAATCTGAATTAAATATTCACTTAAATCAAGAATTTTTAATAGTGTTGTGATCGAACTGCGCCTTTCACCAAATCGTAAGTAGAGGTTATATTTTATATCAAAAATGGACAGTAAAAATATTATTAACTGACAGGTAAAATAAAAGGACTTATTATAATTCAAGTGGATTTCTAACAGAAGTGAGTGGTTATATCTTTTTTATTACATCTAACACGTGGACGTAATTATATTATTTATTTTGGATTAACCTCACTTTTAATGTATATAAATATAATTACATTAAAACTAGCAATTATTAATTAATACGAATGTCAATATAGTAAACATCAATTAATTTCAATAATAAAATCAAATAAGATAACAATTAAATGTAAAACAGTTCAGTTAGAAAATGAAAACATAAAGACGTGCATTTTTTATTACATTTTTCATAATTTTCATATATTTTCGTTTTTATTAATTTCCGGTTCTACATTGTGTTGTTTTTCTTGGATTTTCTGTAACCTTATATACTGAGTTTGCAAAACAGAAGTATGTTTTTAATACTCTTATGAAAGTATCAAATGATGAAACTGGCGGGATTTACTTCTTAGATGCACCTGATGGTACAGGAAAAACTTTTTTGATTTCTATATTATTAGCAACAATTCGCTCACAAAATAAAATTGCACTCGCTTTGTCGGGAATTGCAGCAACTTTGCTTGAAGGTGGTCGAACAGTCCATTCAGCACTAAAATTGCCATTAAATATGCAAAGCAATGAAACTCCAACCTGCAACATTTCGAAGAACTCTGCAATGGCAAAGGTTTTGCAGCAATGTAAAATTATTGTTTAGGCGAATCGAGGATATATAAATCAGTTGATTCGGCTACTAACGAAGATGATGTAGTCAACTATCCACCAGAATTTTTAAACTTGCTGGACTTGCCAGGATTGCCACCTCACAATCTTCAATGAAAGGTTGGATCGGTTGTTATAATGTTGCGAAATATCAACCAACCGCGTCTTTGCAACAGAACACGGTTAGCGATAAAATTACTAAACAACGTGATATAAGCAACTATACTCAAAGGAAAGTATAAAGGAGAAAATGTTCTCATACCGCGCATCCCAATCATTCCGACTGATGTGCCATTTCAGTTTAAATGACTACAGTTTCCAGTGCGGCTTGCTTTTGCTATGACCATAAACAAGTCCCAGGGGCAATCATTAAGTGTTTGTGGTATTAATCTGGAAAACCCATGTTTCTCACATGGTCAATTGTATGTTGCATGTTCCCGTGTTGGAAAACCATCAGATTTGTTTGTCTATGCGCCAGGTAATCACCAGGGTGACGGTTCTGTTTAGAAGAATTTTTTACCCCGACTATAAAATACGTAGCAACAAAAAATTGCAATATTAAAAATCTTTTTGACAGTACGAAGTCTGTCGGGTCCGCTAGTTTTAAATTATAATAATTATATTAGACATGGCAAGATTTAAAAAAAAAAAACGCCAAAAATAAAAATAATGTTAGACACTATATTAATGTAAGTAGTAGCGGCTTAGCTCTCACAACAAAACTAACAGACGATATGTCCGATATTATAAACTTAGTCATTGTATCTACAGTGATAGAAGGAAATCAAGCAAACTTAAAACCCAGCATTGTTTTTGAAGTTGATGTAAATTTATTAACAGATTCCTGAACTTGTATAATAGTATTCAAATATCTTTTTAAACCAAGCAGCAAGACGACAATATTGCAAATAAAGTTGAGTTATTTAGTCATGCTTTGAAATGTTTTAAATATTTAGTCTTTAATTTAAAATAATATCTCACTTATCTATGTAAATCAATGAGAAAAATAACCTTCTATAAGACAACGAACAATATCATAATTTCTGTCTCGTTTCAAAGAAATTTCTTAGATGTTTAAGTTTAAATTTTTGCCTTTAGTTTTATCTCTATTATATAAGTACTCGTCACGTACTAGCCAAAGACAGATAAATACTTTCTGTCGTAAAATAAATTCTAGATATGCCCTGATTTTCTTTTCTTTTGTTATCTGTTACATATTTGAACAGAACAATAATGTGAAAACGCGATATAAAACCCATGATTGATTAATTAATTGAAATGAAATATTTTTGTTTTCATTTTTCAACAAGAAGTTAAATAATTTTACATTTAAACTTTTGTATTACTGACCTTACTTATAAGTGCATATAACATAAGTAAAACACAAGTTTCAATTATTATAATCGGAATATCTTCAATAAACAACTATGTAATTATTGAAAAATAGAAGTAAACAAATTACAATCAAACATTAGATTACTTACAAAATGTTAAATTTTAGAGCAATAACCAAAAAATAGTATCTAAAAAAGAAAATAAAAAATAAATTTTCATAGTTGCAAAACTAGAGCAATATAAATTCGCACAAGCACAAACAGCCTTAAATACCATATGCTACATTTTGCCTGTGATGTTGAATCCCTGACAATAAACGTAACAAACATTAAAAAAGCTTAAGTTTTTAAAACGTGGCCTACAAGTAATATTGCAGATATCATGAAAGAATTACGTTACAAGTTTAGAAGTTCCCTAGAAGGTGAATAATGAACAATATCAAAATACGCAAGTTCCAATAGATATGTCGTTATACAATTTATCATACAAAGCAAGATATTCGACAAACGTGAAAAAATATTTTTTTTATGCCTCCGTCCGTTTTGACGTATTTTACAAGCAATATAATCGGCCGGAAAAATTACTTTTCCGGACTAGGCCGGTAAAGTCAAGGTTAAATGTAGTAAAATTTTATAGCTAGAAGTTGGCACTACAGTAATTCGCCTTTCTTCAATAGTTTATGTGTCATGTCATTTATGTCAAAATTATTATTTTATGAGCTTGTTTAACTATTATACTACTCGAAATTACCTATAACGACTTTTCTAATAACGAATGCAAACTTATTTCAATCTTATTGACAAAGAGAACGATAAAGGCAACCGCAAAATTAAAAATCACTTAAACTTATATCGATCAAGTAAGTATACCTATGTATATGAAACATCTATAACTTTAAATTGTAACTTTTAGCTTAATCAACAGCATATTAACATCTCTATCATTTATTATAAGAAACTTACTTATTTAAATTAAAGTTAATTGTGCAGTTTGAAATATTTATATAAAGTAAACTCGTATGATTTAAGTTGAATTGTAAGTTTTGAACGTTACAATTTGGTTGAATGCCATCGACATTAGCAAAACTTATGGAACACAGTGGTATGGAATTACATTGTCTTGTTAGTTGATTGTCTATTGCGATTTTAGGTGTCAAGGAGTCTTCTATGTATTCTTCGGCAACAGTACTGTCCTTTTCAACTACGTGATATTAGTTCCCTGACTTACTAATGCCGTTTCACTATTTCTACAAATGCTGTGTCCTGTATATAATAAAACATACTTATTATAGACGCTTGCTGAATTTTTAATACACCAGTTAACAAGATCGTGGTTTCCAGTACCGATCCGAAGATTTTGTCGGTAACAAATTGTTATCACATTTTGTGCAGCTTCTTTAATGTGTGGAGGAATATCCATTTTAAGACAATACAAATAAATAATACTTTTAATCAAGTTAATTAAATTGTAACAAAATTAAGTATATTTACATAAACAATTAAAATTCAAAATTACAGATTTCGTTGTTATCAACATAGAATATTTAAATTAAGTTAGTAAAATAAATCATTTTTTAAACATTTTTTTTTAAAGTTCGGCACAAAAAATGTTGTGTATCACTCGTCCTAAAAGTATTTTGCTAGTATTCGCCTTTTGTATGCCTCTGCTTCGCCTCGGCCTACAAATATGCTCATACTCGCAAAATAGCACTTTCTGGACTAGTGATACAAATAACTATTACAGAACCTAAAAATGTGGTGTAAAAGAACATCGAACGAGTTATTTAGAATTTAAGTTAATACAGTGTCAAGTGCTGATCACAAGCATCCAAAACGAATAATAAATATCTCGGTATGTTTTGCTGCAATAGTTATTTATTTAACGAGTTCCTGTGCAAATTGGGCGTTTTTTTTTCAAGAAGGCATTTTTGAAGTCAAGTCAAACGAGGGTTTAAAAACCTTCGAAGGGTAAAATGCCCAATTTAGACAGAAACGAGTTGAATCAACATTTGATTGCTCGAATATAAACTACGAGACCCCCCAAAATCTCAAAATCTCTCAAAAATAGTTTGACGTTAATGTTGACAAGTCCAAAAAAACTGTCAAAAACGATAGACCTACCAACAATAAATTTTAATAATTTGAATGTTTTTTAATGTTTAGTATAATATCCATTGTTATTAATTTAATTTTTTTAGCGCTGCTGCATAGAGTTAACAAAATATTGACAAAAGTTTTACACAGATAAACGTTTCCAAGCTTTTTTCATATTTCAGTTTAGCTTTACCTCACTTCTAACTGGTCTATTCCCATCCTGAATCCAATTTCGTATCATTGCTGATCACATATCTTCAATAATATTGAGGTCGAAAGAAAGAGCTGGCCACCTTAGCATTTGTGCGGTATAGATAGTAGCATTCTCATGCACTAAAGTTATTACTCCCAATTTTTTTTGGAAAAAAAGGCGCTAATACTAGAATTTAAGACATTGATGTCTACGTAATCAACCGCAACACATCGTCGTGGAGTTCGTACGAGCAACAACATATTCGGTATTGTGTTCCAAAGACGATTATAATTTATTAAATAAGAATCAAAACTGGTTTGTGAGTGTGGTATTGATAGCTTTCGTTTTACGGAGAAACGCCTGACATGTAAACCACCAACGTTTAATCTTCGACCGGTGGTGTGGATGGAACTTTTCAAATTTAGTCTATTTCAAGGCTTTTCCCGAATTTTGAATAGTGATTTACGTGCGGCTCTGATCATAAAGTGTTAATGGGCAATCAAAACCATTATTTGCCTGACGTATTCAGTTTTTTTCTTCAAAGTGCATCCACGTTTTCTTAATGTTCTTTCTATTATTATCAGATCACAAATTATTTTTCTAAAACAAGAAAATATTTACTCTTACGGTACCCTGTAATATAAAAAAAATAGTAACAAAAATGTTTTAATTTTTATAGAAACAACATTTTCTGTTTTTATTCATTTGTTTTTTAAATCTGTTTAAAAACAAAACTTGTGCGGCACTGATATACAACTGGTACTGTGCATTTTTTATATAATAAGTGTTATGAGTTTTCTCGGAGATACTACATTTTGAATAAATGTTGAAAGGATACAAATTACAATTAAATCATTTTTTATTCATAATTAATTATGGGTACTTCTGTATTATTTATGTTATATGCCATAAGTATGTAAGGTTAGTAACATAAAAATTTAATTAAAAAATTTTATGTCACTTTTGATTAAAATAAACAAAGTAAAAACCGCTTACTCATTATCTTGTTCAATTATGTAGTCGATGATAAAAGAAAAAAACCGGAGCAATTATCAAAACATTTAAGAATTTTTGTTGCGTTATCACAACACCTACAAAATTTCTCAAAAATGAGACAGAAACAATGTGTGTATTGTTGGTTGCTTAAGAGAGAGTCGTTGTTATTGTCACTGCTTGTACATATTAAACGCAGAAGTATTTTATTCCTAGTAGCACAACTAGATTAGATCGAGATAAGCTATCAATTTTGGTTGAACATTAAAATGTAACATTTTTATATATAGTAGATACAGCCTGTTTCAGAGTAAGCGCCTTATTTTTTGTAGACACACCATAGATATTACTTCCAAAATATTTGACAGTAATATGTTTCAGGACATTCTCTACATAATGGTGATATCAGATTTTCAATTGGACGGATTATTTTAAAATAGCGATTTTCAGCTTTGTTTTTTAATAGAATGCCATAAGTTTTTTTTATTATTGCAATCCTAAAAACATTCTTTTTGCGATAGTATTTTGATTTTTTTTTAATTCATTTCTTTTTTTATCGCGCTATTACGTAGCGTATAGCATATTAGTGAGATACGTTTTAGATACAACTACTTGTAGTTGTTGACGAGTACTAATACGTCGTTGTTATTAATACAACTACATGATTTATGTTATGTAAACTTTACTAATTGTATTGGTACTATCTCTTGGTTATTTCTATATAAACATATCTAGTGGCGTAATTATTAATCAATAATGCAGTTAATAATCCAAGCTGACTCACCAATATCAAATGTTACGTTATTGCAATTCTATTAATAGCACATTCTTCGCTCGCGTGTGAAGGTTTCTTCCAGAACAAAATAACATCAAAATTCCATAAAATCACGAATCTGGAAATTAAAGATAAAGACCAATAAAGGTAGACCTTAAACATAAATAGTTAGAATGGTTTTTATTCGACATGAAACACTTACGTTGAGTTATACAACAGCCTTGAATGAATCCTTTGTTAAAGTATTGCGTCACATTACAAAATTACTAAAAGTGTTGTATTCAATAAAAAAATTATATTGGAATGAAAATAAAGTTGCCAGTAATTATCTGGAAAAAAGAAAAATTAATTTGTATTATCGAAATCTGAAAAGAAGAGTCCTACGTCATTGATGAAAAAGACTGAAAGACGTTTAACTGTGCTTATAAGAAAAGACTTGCGTTACACATAATTGTGTGCGATAGAAAGAAAAGATAGTATAGAAGTAATTTTTGTATTACACCACACAAACGAATTAAACGTTAAACGAATCAAGGCAAGAAGTACACTTAATCCGGTACTATAGAGTCCTGGTAAAAAAAGACCATGAAATAAAACAAAAACTGAAAATATACCTAATACCTACTTCAAAAATGGTTATGAGAATCACATTGTACAACATGCATTCTCAAAGTAAGTCAGTGTTTATAAAAAAAAAATTCGTTTATACAAACTTTCTCGTATTACAGAAAAACTTGTTACAATTAAAACTTTAAATGCTGAAGTTCGAGACAATCATATTTTGTTGAGTGATAGCAGTTTGAATCGTACACTAAATGGCATGTCCATTCAAGTTGAAGAAGGAATCTAATCGTAGAGCTTTAGTTAAAAAAACCAGAGCAGCACAACTTTGCCTAAAGTTTCTAACGGGCTACAAAAATAATTTAAAATTACTATCACAACTAGAAGTTGTTTTTATGGACGAAACTTGGATTTAAGTGTAAGAAAATCTGAGGGATATAATGGTAAACGATTTATCGTCATAGATGCAAGTTCGAAAAAGGGGTTTATAAATAATGTTTCATTAGTATTTGCTTCTAAATCGCAAAAAGAAGATTATCAGAAACCGTTATTACAAATTGGTATAAACGAGAAAAAGCTTTGGATATTACAGTGAATGAACTGATTATACAAGTTAATTCTGATTCCGATTCAAATACTGACAGTGAAAGTGATTAATTAGTGTCAAATAAGTTTTGGGGAAAAAATATTTGATCGTTAAAACTGCAACGACATGGTTGCATTAAAAAATTGTAATTTTATTCCTTTCAATAAAATATAAATAAAGTTATGCTTTTTTCTTTTATTGTAACAGGTCAAAAAAAACTTCGTAAGATATCATCGTCTTTAAGTTTTGCAATGGTGTGTTTTGTATATAATCATAACTCATAACCATAATAATTTTGTTGAAATTAAAACCAAATTTTGTTGGTTGAAGGTTCAATATTATCAAACGTTTCCAAAAGTCCTTTGATAGAAAGACTGTGACTGTTCATTATAATGTTGTTGCATTGTATGAATTTCATTGTTATTATTGCAACACTTGATATGGTTGCTTTTCATATTAAACCATACGCATGATTGTTATGACGTAGAGCTCTTCTTTCGTGATTACGAGAGTATAGGTTTTTACGCCATTATTAAGAAAATTGTTTTCTTTCATCACTTAAGATTTACAAACCTAACGTGGTTCAAACGAAAATGTCGAACAAAAACAAAATTCGATTGTCGAAAACAATTACAAGCAACGTTGCCAAACTGAATAAATTTAAATGCAAGATTATTTGCATGAAATAAGCGAATGCAAAAATTGAATTTTAAATGTAATGGATTACAAATAACTACAACTGCCTAGTCTTTTTATTCAATACTGTCTTGCTAAAACATAATAAAATTATTTTACTAGTTAGTAGTAGTACTTAATAATTCTGTACATGTAAATAGGTAAACATACAAGGAATAACAAATACTGCAGTTAGAGGTTTGTTATACAGTTTTATAGCAACAACTATGTAGTATTATGTAGATCGTACTGCATTTCTCTCAGTGCGGTAGACACAAAAGAAACAATGAAATTTTAATCTATTATCTGTACGGCGAAAAGATAGAGTTAAATCCCTCCCATCAAATACGCGCTAAATTTGAATAAATTTTTTTTATTGGTTAAAATTTTCAAGTCAGTATTACAACAAACAAATAACATACTTCAGTTTGACCTGAGTTTAAGCAGGTTTAACGTTCGACATTTTGGTTAATTTATTCGCAGTTTTAAGTTTTTGTTATTTCCATTCATTTGACGAAATAGTATTTTTCAATACTTCGGAAGACATTTGTGTATATTCAGGTGCGTACTGAAATGATTCATTAAAGTTAAAGTTACATTTTCTATTTTAGGTTATTTATTTAATTAATTATGGATCAAGCCATGGCCCTGTCGCCACCGAAAAAACGAACTTCTCGGCATTTTTCGATTGATGACAAGGAACGCATTGTAAATATCTTTAAAGCTAGTACCGAGGAACACCCCGATAGAGCTAAGACCCAAATTATCGAGTTTACTGCAAAAGCCGCAGGTAATTTTAATTAAGTCATTAATATTATCTATATCGATTACAATTTTAGGGGTGTGTGTCTCGAGTGTTTTCAATATTATTCGTGAATATCAAGAAACACATGACCTTCAAGCACCAAAAGTGTATCACAGACCCCGATCAGTTTTGGACAACATCGATGATGCAGCTAAAAATGCTATTCGACGTTTAATACATAGTTTTTTTGAAAGAAATGAACCGCCAACTCTGAATAAAATGTTAGCGGCATTGCATGAAAACGAAAATCTACCTCAATTGAAAAGGACTACGATGAGTTTGCTAATTAAAGAAATTGGATTTCGGTGAGTAAACAAATTGTTTATTTATACATCTTTTAATGTGATTGTGGTTTTGCATTATAGATTTTCAAAAAGATCACGCAATAGTATTCTTAAAGAAAAAAACGAAATCATTGCCTGGAGACGACGTTTTTTGCGAGAAATTCGAAAGTACAGGGAAGAGGGCAAGAAATTGTATTTAGATGAAACCTGAGCGAACGCTGGTCATACTGTAAGCAAAGTATGGAAAGACACAACAATCGTGACTCCGAGGCAAGCTTTCATCGAAGGATTAACCACAGGGTTAAAAGACCCTGCCGGCAAGGGAAATCGTCTTATAATACTCCATATAGGATCTGAAGACGGTTTTGTTGAGAATGGTTTGCTATGCTTTGAATCTAAGAAAACTGGAGATTACCATGAAGAAATGACTGGAGAAGTTTTCGAAAACTGGTTTTTAAAAATTCTAAGCCGATTGGCTGAAAATTCTGTGATTGTGATGGATAATGCTTCTTATCATAGCAGGAAAACAGAAAAGATTCCAAATTCAGGAACGAAAAAAGCAGACATACAAACTTGGTTGGAAAGCAAGTCGATTGTTTACCTACCAGATATGGTAAAAGCTGAACTTCTGCTTCTTGTTAAAGAAGCTGCCATCATGCCAAAGTATGTAACTGATGAAATGGCAAAAGAACAGGGTCATACTGTTTTGCGATTGCCTCCGTATCACTGTGAATTCAATCCTATTGAGTTGATATGGAGTCAAATAAAAGGAGAAGTCGCAAGAAACAATACAACCTTTAAAATGAAAGACCTTCATCAATTATTTCAACAAGCTGTAGGCAATGCATCTGCAGAAAACTGGAAGAATGCTATTCGTCATGCACAAGCTGAAGAAGAAAGAATGTGGCAAACTGACATCGCAATGGAGATTGTAGTGGAACCGTTGATAATTCGTGTGGAGGATGACTCTTCTTCATCAGAATCATCCTAAATGTCTTTTTTTTAATACAAAATGTTATTTAAACTCCTATAAAATATGTCATAATTTTAGTTGGGCAAATTTGTTAAAATGTAAAAATTTAATGAAGCGCTTGTTTATACGCGTTTTAAATGTTTAGTTGTTCCCTCTAAGTATTATTTGATAAATTTTTGAAACTAATCGTGTAACTGAATTAATATATAAAGTTGTAAACGTATTTATTTGTTATAATAGAAATTTTTAATTTTGTACATTTATTGAAAATTATACGATTTCCTATGTACTTTAATCTTTAATGCCTATATTATACATTACATAATTTTTGAATTTTCGCGCTTTTACTAATTTGAGCCGTGTAAACTTGTCTCTTCGTACATTGGTTTAAATTATCATACAAAATTGAAGGAGGGACTTAACTCTATCTTTTCGCCGTACAGGGAATAGTAATCTAACGTCAATCAATGCAATTTATTTGTCATTGTTTGTTAATAACAATTGTATTATTGAAGACTTTAATTGTTAATTTAAAATTAATTAAAACGTTTTTAAAATACCGTTAAGTTATACGAGAGACGAATTAATTGATATCCTTCTAATATTTGGAAAAGCAGATGTAGATCCTTACGAAGCAGCCAGATTGTACAGAAATAAATATCCAAACAGAAACCACCCTATATAAATATGCAAGAAAGAATTCGTACTTGCACAAACGAAATTTCTCCGGAAATTATCTTTCGATATATTGGCTCTATTCGACGACATTTCAATTTATGTATTGAAAAAGAAAGAAAACATATCGAGAATTTTTATAAATTTTTAATTTTGAGTTTTAAAAAGTAGATATTTATTACGAAATAACGTTTTATTGTTTCTTTTGTGTCTACCGCTACTTGATAATTGGACAAAAATAAAAGCGCGTATAAACCATTCATCCGCTACTAGATGAAAATGTTAGTTTGGTTTTTGATAGGAAAAGAAATAAACTTTTAAGAAAAACGAAATACTATCGTAAAAAGAATGTTTTTAACATCTCAATCATAAAAAAAATTATGGCATTCCAGTTAAAAAAAAAGTTGAAAGTCGCTATTTGAAAATAATTCGTCCAATTGAAAATCTATCACCATCGTGTAGAGCAGGGGTCTCCAAACTACGGCCCGCGGGCCAAAACCGGCCCGCGAGCGTCGCCAATCTGGCCCGCGATAGCGGGCCTGACGTGGCTGGTATCCGGCTCCCTCTTTAATTTATTTTGATAAATTAAATCAAAGTAATTATACAAAATAATAATCAGATGTTTTATTTACAGACTAAAAATATAATAATCCACAAAACTAAATTATTAAACATTAAATTAGTATAGGTACGTATAAGTAGTTAATGAGATGCAGCTGTGACTTTCCACTGACGATCGTTTGCAGTTGTGGATTAAATTTATTTGTGTCAATTATTAGAAGCGATTTAAGATGCTCGTCAGTTAACTTTGATCTGTAAACATTTTTTGTGTATTTCATTTTGGAAAATGTTTTTTCGCACAGGTACGTCGTTCCAAAAGTGGTAAAAAGCCACGAGCAAGTTTATTCACCTGAACAAACTGTGTGAGTGTCATAAAATTCTAGTAATGATGAGTTTTGATATTTTTCTCTAAAAATATCGCTACATTGCAAATCAATGATTTCCATTTGAAGTTCTTGGGGATGGGTTTCTATATCGGTGATAAATGGATTCTGGAAGATCTTGATGTCATTTGCAATTCCGTCAATATCAGAAAAACGAGATTTAAAATTTATTTTTAAATACCCTAAAGCTTCAGTTGCAAAATCAATGGGAAATGGAGTGTCAGACTGAACGTTTGACACGTATTAAAATGCGTGAAACATTTTTTATTTAATTGGGATTGAAACAAAGCGATTTTCTGTCGGAATGACTTAATATGTATGTACAAATCAGGCCGAAGCTGATTTTATCCTTGCAATCGTAAATTAAGGTCGTTCATATGTTTAGTCAAATCTGCATAAAATGATAACTTCCATAACCAGTCATCGTTTTGCAACTGCGCGAGTGGACGATTCTTTTCGTTCAAAAAAATTTCTATTATTGCTCGTAGCTCCAAAAATCAGGTAAGAACTTTTCCAGAAGTAAGCCAACGTACTGCAGTATAATATGGCAAGTCATTTTCTCCGATCTCTGCAATAAACTCGCAGAATTGACGATGATTAAGTGCATGCGATCTGATAAAGTTGACAACCGATATGATTGGCTTTAAAACTTCTGACATATATAAGCATTTTGCGCACAAGGACTGTTGATGGATGATACAATGTACTATTAATGGTTTTGATGTACCATCATTATCGACGGCCTTTGATACGAGATCAATCACACCTTTATTTATTCCACACATATTTTTGCCACCATCAGTGGTAATGGATTTCAAGTTTTTCCATTTAAGATTGCTTTTCTGAACAGCATTTACAACTCCTTTAAAAATATCTTTACCAGTGGTGGTGTCGTGAATGCTATGAACATCGAAAAGCTCTTCATACACTTCGTAATTTTTATCTACCCCTCGAATAAAAATTAATACCTGAGCAGTATCTGAAACATCCGTCGACTCATCTAAGGTCAGAGAAAACCACTCTAGAAGACGATTTTTGTCATTTAATTAAGCTAATATATTTTGTGCAACTTCATCAATTCTTCGAACCACAGTGTTTTTAAATAAATTAGCCTTTTGTGGACACATTTCTTCTGCCGCTGCAATTATGCAATCCTTGATTAATTCACCGTTGTTGAGATTTCAACCCGCGCTTCATTGATTCAAATTTTCCAGATCTTAAGCTTCCCGTACATTTTGAGTAATTCTGAGAATGCATAGTCTTATAATGACGTTTTATATGGTACTCTTTGAGGACGATTATGGTTACATTACAAATTAAACACGTTGCCTTATTATTTGACTCGATTACAAATATTGACAGCCCCATTGCTCTTTAAATGTTCTGCACTCACTATCTATTTTTCGTTTCTTTTCCATATTTGTCAATTCATACACAAAGCACGTAACTTCTAATCAAAATAATATATAGGTTTTGCACAAACAACCCCAGTACATACACGCAATCAATCCGCTATTTCCACCGGACTGACATGTCCATGACAATTTGCGTACGTGAGAAAGCGCACCACGCCACAATTTGTCACTACGACGGCATACATACAATGGGCCCGACAAAAGTACATTGGCGCCGGGGTGCCAGATAAAAGTTGCTGTTCCTAAAAACCGCAAAAATAAACAATCACTCGAGTCTGAGAATTATTTATCTGCAACTTCTTGGAAACACACATGCAACGTAGTTGAAAATGAAAATTATACCTAAAGTAAACAATCGTAAATTTGAAGGATATGCTACAAATACGTATAATATTAATCATCGGTTTACATTAGTAGGAGCAACACTTGCAAAGTAATATCTTAACAACAATGTTACGAATGACGTATTTTTTGTAGTATTTATGTATGTACAAGTACATAAGTATATACATAATACACGTACAAATTTTACATATTTAATTCATAAGTAGTAGTTTTTAATTTATATTTTATATTTATACCATGAATAAGAAAATAAAGATTTGAGAATTAGTAATTCTTCTGGTTAGACCTTGGCCCTTTGGGCTTTGTTGAATAATCAGTCTGGGCCTTAGGCTAAAAAGTTTGGAGACCCCTGGTGTAGAGAATGTCCTGAAACAATTACTGCCAAAAAAAATTAAGGCGTTTACTCTGAAACCGGCTTTATATTTGCAAAAAGCTGTATTCTACATTAGCAACCAATATTTGTCCTAGCTTGGTAACCGATGTGTTTTCTGGTGATCTGCCTTAGTTACATATTGTAAACCAACATCTATTTTAAATTAAAAATAGACAAATTTTGTAAATTGATAACCTATATTAGTTCTACATTGGTAACCGACGTTTATTCTACATTAATGATGTGTATTAGTTTTACGTTGTGAACCAACTTGTATTCTTTATTGGAGACTTGTATTTGTTCTACATTGATCATCAACAATTGTTCTAGATTAAAAACCAATTTTTATTTTATATTCAATGGGTTAATTGTTGGTAATAAATATTATAGTAACTTGAGAACGTATATATTCTTTATTGCCTACAAAAAATATTGACAAATCTTTTACATGTATTGAAATTGTTATTTTCCGCAATGAATTATATATAGAAATAGGAAACAAAAATATTAGCTAATTAAATTAAAAATTAATTATTAATTATCATACAAAAACAATAATAAAAATAAAACTAAACTAATTATATTATAATTATTGTTTTTCGGCGGTTTCCATAAACATCAGTGGCCAGATTCTCAAATATTAATGTCTGACGTTTATTGGGAACGGCGTCTAACTGCAACTAACAACAATTAATACTAAACAAATAAATTTTAATAGTAGATTACATACCGAGGCGGAAAATATTCCATTTCTGTCGAGAGAACTATAGTTTACCGAGAGGCATAGCCTCGAGGTGAACTAGTTCTCGAGACAAATGGAAGACTTTTGCCAAGGTTTGTATACAATTTTATTCACAATCAGCCATTAAATAAAATAAATAACATAAAACTAATAAAAAATGAATGAAAACCTACTTCCAAAATATTATCGTTTATTTCGGTAAAAAATTAAAACGTAGTAGGCACACTTCACAATTGACATATACGTATTGAATTTATGATTGTCATTTTATCAAATTAGTTAAAACATAACACACACGAATTACAGATTCGGAAAGTGTACATTACTGACCGCGAGGTTTCATTACATACTCGTTTTTTTTAACCATGGAAACCGCTCACTTACCAACCTTTAAGAGGTTCGGGAAACTGTACGTTACTAACTGAGTGTGAATAATATTAGTTTACGTAACAAGAGTCGAAAGTAAGAAATAGCATAACGAAGGTTAATGCGACGCGAGGCCGCACGGCCGAGCGTTGCATGTGAGTGAGTTATGCTATGATTCTTTCGACGAGAGTAATGTACATTATTTTTTGTGTTGCCTTTCATAAAATTACATTCTTTTTTGAAAAAAAAAATCAACAGAAATATAATGAGTTGGTACTACATTTATTACTAAATCTGTCAGATTTGACATTAACTTTAACATCGTTTTTCTTCAATTTTAACTGAATTTCAAGATTTTTAAAATGATTTTTCCACCTATCGCATACTCATTCTAATATATTAATTGACTTTGAACACTTACTTTTATGTGAATTCCTAGTTTTCATTTTGCCACCCTAGAGCTTTTTTCGTTCATTACGTAACTACACTAACGAACGAATATTGACGTTTGCAATGTTGGCAGCACAAAAAATATATTTACAACTTACCAAAAATAACCTCGTAAATTTTTAATGTACTACAAAATAATAATTTATTTTTTCTTCTAAAAGTTGAGTATAAAAACATCACTTGGAGTTTTTTTGTATTGCTATAAAAAAACAAAATTGCTTTCTAAAATCCGTAATTGCGACTTATCAATGTTTAATTTTTTTCTGGTTCTTCTAAATCTTCAACATATTTGGTTTTCAGTGGCAGTTTATTGCATAGAATAGCTCAAAACTGATAACTTGCTTGTAAGCAGCAATAATTTTTTGTAATAATTCGATTATTAAGTTCTATATATTAAGTATTACGATTTGTTTATTTTTAGACAATAAATTTAATGGATTAGTATTATGTAATGTTACTTATGGAATTAAATTATTAACTATAACTACTATTCCAAGTCAAAAAATGTTTTATGAACACTATAGTAAACCGAAACTAAAAACTGCAAACATGACAAATTATACAATAAAAAATAAGATTTAGTTTTATTATAAAAAAATTTCTTACGTTGACTCCATATACTTGCAGCAAACACTAACTTAGCGGTCATAATAAGAAAAATGTCGTATAATAACTTATTACATAAAGGGTAAGAAAATACAATATAACGATTTACAAGGGGTAAGTAAAATTACAAACGAACTTGTTGACCTTGAACAAACAGTTACTTAAAAGTAGATAAATGTTTTCTTGCATAATTCTATTTTTTTTAAGATAATGAGTATTTTTTTACAAATTGTGCATTATACCTTTTCGTGTAGTTATTGATTATTAAATTAATTAGTTTAATCAGAAGATACAAGAAATGCTAACTAGCTATTTTTTATAATTTTTTTTATATAACATATAATAACAGCGTAATTAGAACTAAAGCAAGAAAGTAATTAATCGATTAATAATTACTTGTCAAGTACAGTTTTAAAAAAGTTAGAAAAATGTGGCTCAGAATAAAACAAAAATACGTGTTAGAAAGAAATAGGTCTACGTTTGTACTACAAATGTTGAATGCAGTTAGGGCCGTTCGACATGACATTTTTGCATTAAAGTTTGAATACAAATTTTGTTGTACTTAAAAATTGTACGTGGGATACAGTCAATAAATTTTATTTATGAAAGATGATGTTAAATTTAAGAATTTATAGAAATCATTCTATTTTTTTGAAAAAAGTTATCAAAAGTGCGCAAAAACATACGCAGTGCGCAGCTTCAGTGTTCGTTTGTTTTGTAGTTCTTATAGGTTATGTATGGGTAATGTTTAAGTAAGATTTGGTTTTAATTGTACTTGTATGTGTTATAATGTCCTCGTCCTGAGAACAAGTAATTGTACTAATTGAAGAATACATAAAACACCCATGCTTTAATGCATATATATGAAGAAACATTTACGCCAGCAAGTGTTAGAAAACATTCTGGATGTAACAAAAAGTATAAAACCATTAGTCACAATTACAGACATTAAAAACAAGCTTAATGGGTTAAAAATTATGTTCCTAAGTGAACATCGGAAGCATTTACAAAGCCCGCGTTCAGGACAAGCAACAGTTGAAGTACAGTGTTACCTAACTACATAAAACTAACGTTACTATAATAAGTTTTTAAGTATACCATCCTAATCTGTGGTATTACGAAAAGTTGTTATTTATTCTGGAACATGTGGAACCTCGACATCAATTATTTCCCAAAGTTTTAAAGAAAATTACGATTCATTGATTGGAGACACAACTAATGAACAGATTGATGAGGTAAATCACAATTGTATTTAATGTATTTTAAGTTTAAAACTTCTTAGTTATTGTAAAGGAACAACTTGAAGAATATGTAATCGATGAAGAAGGAATACTTCACTCGATACCTGCATCTCAATCTTGAAGTAAGAGTTTCTCTGTCTACTCCGTTTCAAAAAAAAAGGAAAATACAAATAAATACAGACAATGTAATGGCAAAAGCATCAAATGTTTTAAAAGCAATAAATAATTCAATTGGCGCTAGAAAAAGGAACAATACAAATAATGATAACGATACAGTGTTAGCCAATTTTATTATATCAAAACTAAGAAAAATTTAACAAGATGATGTACGTTTAGAAGTGGAGCAACAAATGACGCCGTGTTTGTATGAAGGTATAAAGAAATGTAGAATAGAATGTGAATTAAAATATGTTTAATAAAATTATGTATGTATTGTTTTAGTAGTTGCTTCTATTAATACAATCGTTTTGTCATTCAACAGCACCAATGGATGAATTGAAAAACTTTTTAAACTGGTCACGAACGTTCTAAGCTAATAGTGATGATTTATTTCCTGCTTGTCTCTCTATTTTTCTCAATTCTATATTTAGTGTAATGTCAGAATTTATGTAGGTTTTTGTAGTGTATGATGCTAAATAATTGTCTAATAGAACATATGTTAATTTTATAGTTTTAGTTTTTGATTCTGATAGGTTGATCGGAGTTAACAACACACGAAATCGGTTACTCAAAATTCCAAATAAACTTTCAACCATTCTTCTTGCTTTTGATAACCGATAATTATAGACACGTGAGATAATTTTGCTAGCTGTATGGTTTTAATACATTTGGGTAAACTGGGAAATGCATCATCTGCTATTGTAACATATTGTTTTGATGAATTTTGTGCAGGTAATATTTTAGGTGGTGGTAGATTTAAGGTACCATATTTTAAAGATAACCCAACAAACTTTGGTTAAACACACCACCATCACTTATTCTATTGCTCGTGCCCTTATAATTATAATAAAAGCTACCTTCAGAAATAGGAGCTTTAAACTTAATGTGTCAACTATCCAACGCTCCTACACGATGAGGAAATTGCCACAAATGATTAAAGACACCTGACACATTTTTCCACTCTTCTACTGTTTTTGGCGTCTAGAAAAATATAATAAATTGTTTCCCTACATTAATTATCTATAGAACATAAAATACTTGTAAGTAATCCTTGCGAAAAATTGTAATAATTGCTTGACACACTGTAGGTACAAATCTGGAAATTGTGGTTTCATGAATTCGACATCCATACATTAGAGACCTGAACGTCTCTCCTGTTGCAAAGAACTGTAAGGTTACCACTAATCTATGTATGTTGTAAAAGTATAGAACCTTCGTAAGCACAAGCCATTTTTTTTACTTACTTGTTCCTAGCAGAAATATTTTATCTCATAACTGTATCTTTTTTGGATGTTAAAGAAATGACGAGGTTAAGTAAATTTTCAAACTGTTGATGGTGTAAACGTAAGAAATTTGTATGGGATTTAGGATTTTCATTTTTCAATTCTTGATTTAAGAATCTTAGTACTCCACGATTTTCGTTTCTTCTTTGAAGACAGAGTCTACACTAGGTACCTATGTTTATTAAGTCTTCTCTTTTTTAAAACAAATAACATGCACATTATTCCGATAACACTTGTCGCAGCAAACAACAAGTAATCTTCGGTATGTATATTCCTCTTTTTAGAAGGAAATGAAAAAAATATGCAACTGTTACCACACTGTTACACTGAAAAACCCCTAAAAAACATAGTAATGCGCAAGATTTTATTGCATGTTTTATACAAAAATTATTACTGTTTCAAACATGAATACAATTACGGCAACAAAAATAGTAGCAATTTTGTTAATAATTTTTTGTACAAATTTGTATTAAACATTTGTGTCAATTTTATTTTCGTGTCAAATTAGCCTTACACGTAATCATGTTTCTAAAAACTCTATTTAACGGGCACACTATTTACATAAATTTAATTAGTAATTGTAACTATTAAAAAACTATGCAATTCTAAAAAGGCTTGAAATCACATTTAAGTATACTAAAAAAATACAAAAGTAAAATGCAAAAAGTTAAATGTTTTAAGTACCTATTTAATCAACAAAATAGAACTATGTTAATATTTACTTTTATTTTATTGCATTATAAATTATAATTAGTATACGACGTTTTAGATTCTTGATTCTTGAATATTCAAAATAAGCAAAATTCAACACATTAAGAATACTGTTTAAAGATTTGATCTAATAATAGTCATTAATAACTGTGTAGATAGTAGTATAGTATTTAAGTTTTTTTTAAACAATATAAGACAATAAAAGTTTGAGAATATTTTTTAAAGATCGGTTTTACATACCCAATCCATTTAACTCCACCTAAATAAATTTAATGTAGGCTCTATGCTGCTTTACAATATTTAAAATCGATAGACTGTCAATATTATATCGAAATTAATTTTACGTGGTCATTCAATATTAGTTATCTTATATAAATTCAACGTCGATTTTACATCGTTTTACTACATTGGATGATAATACGCTGCCAATATTTAAATATCGGAAACAGATCAAAACCATAAGGTTCAATCTTTGTGTGCTACTAAGAATAATATTGAAATTATTTTTTTAGATGAAAACACTCGATGAAGCACCCACTAAATTAAAAAGTACCATCAAACGTGCTAGAGTAACAAAATCAAAACGACTAAAAAAATTACTTATTTTATCTAAAGAGCTTCTTGAAACCTTTATAGAAAAAAAGGAGAATTTGATAAACTATGATCAACTAAAATTGAAAATAATAAAAAGGAAACTTGTCGAAAACAAAAAATATTACTACAAAAAGCTAGATTTACAAAGAGAAAGAAATGATGTTCAAAGTATATCCTTTTTATTTTAAAAACTTTAGCTCGACAATTGCAAACCGAAACTTTGTAGATAGTCATTAATATAATGGTTTATTTAATTTACTAAAAGTTATAGTTAACAAAAAATAATTGTAATTAAATATTTACAATACATCTTTACTACAATAAAAGTTATTTTTCGTTGGGTGAAAACTCCTCTGAAACCACTAAATGAAACTGAAATTTTTCATGACTGTCGTGACACGTGACTTTTAAAAAATTCAAAAGTGCGTTTCAACTGACAAATATAATTCTGTAATTTATGATAATGCTAGAAGTGTTTGTTTTTCCGCATTTTGTAAGTCTGCTAATATTTAATACATTTTATTATTTCATCTAAGCCCATAATTAGTAATAAGCTACAAAAAATGTGACAATATTCGAAAACCTGCAAAAACAAAAACTAAAACTTACATAAAAAAATTTAAGTAAAAATAAATTGATATAGATTGCTTGAATTATTTCTTAAATGGTTTCTTTAACTATTTGACATTTATAAAAACTTAACATTTTTAGAGAACTTCACCTACTTCTCAAGAGAAATTTATGAGAAAATATTTCAAGAATAGAAGTCTCGGTTTCTAGCATGAGTAATAATTACAAAGTACTTATACTACTGTTTTGGTACAAACGCTGTAAATATCTTATTTATCTAAAATAAAAAACGATGTTTTATTTAGAAAAAATGTCAGACAAAAACTTTTTTTTAAAATTGCATGTGGGCATTTGTGTACAAGCAGTAAAAATGTATATTGAATTTTTTAATTTACTTTTTTTTATTACTATTGTAACTCTGTTGACATTTGAACTCGTCGCTTACAACCCTACTCATGACCGAACCCAATTAGAATAAAATATTTAAATCTATTTTTACCAAATAGGTAACCTTTGATAACTATTTTTACATTGAGCAAAAGTATATTGTTTTATTATGATTAAAAGTGCCACGTTTTTAACAAGCAAAACAAATTATACTAGTAAAAAAAAAATATAAACACGATGTGTTATTTCTTCTTTAACCGTAGAAAAACTGCAACTTTGTAAAATATTTTTATTTCAAAAAAACTATCGATGTCGTCATGAACTGTCTACCGTTTTAGCTTAACAACAAAATCATTTTTATTATAAAGTGTATTTGTAAAAAAGATTATTAAACTGATATTGTAGTACATAGTCTCGTATAGCAGTCTTTGGTATAACCTTGGGTATAACCTACCAGTAATACTTAAGTAATTTACGCCTTACTGATTTTTATGTAAAATTTATAAATTATGTAATAACAACGCTGCTGACTTTATTGTAAAACAAATACATACATGCAAATCAATTAGTTAAAACATATAATAACGTATTATGTAACTGCTAAAGTACATAGATGTATTATTAGAGTTATGAGAATTACGATTGAATATCAAACGAAATGCTGTTGCAAACAGTAAAAACAAATAAATAAACTATACACTAGGTATAATAAGAACATTATTAAGTATTTCATTTGACAATCTACGCAGAAATTCTGAATTTACAAAGATAAATTACATATACAAAGTTATTATATAACAGAATATTGTTATGTATTACCACAAGTACCGCAATTTAATTGGTTTAGAAGGTATTATTCATTCTATTCAATACCCTCAAGATTCCGACGTCTTCCACTAAGAACTAATCAAAGTGATATAAACTTAATAATGTTAATTTGACAAATACATATATGGTTTTAATGAAATATTTCGTTTTTGATTAAGCGTATCATTACAATGTGTAAATAAATTAAAAACATATTAGAAGAACTAAAAACCAGTTTGATTCTTTATCCGTTAGTCAGTTTAGAACTTGCGTTTTTTAAATCAGAATTCCTATTAAAAAATGATTTTTTGAACTGTATAAATTTTTTTGGTATATACATCTAATTTTATATATTTAAAAACCTTTGACGATATCAATAAAGTGCAAAATTAAAAAAAAATATATATATAGACGGAAACACACGAAAAGTAAATTCATTTTAATATAGAAACAAACGCATTACTGTCAGATCACGTTCGTTCGTTTATTAATATTTATAATGAAATGATGTATTTCTATATTAAATAGAACCTTTAGTGAGGAGGGCAGGTATTAGCCAAAAATAAATAAATAGCCGATTTTTCTGGTTACATTTTGTCCGCTATTACGCCAACTTTATCAGACCAAGCTATATTAAATAGTAATTATAATTTAATTATAAAAGTATCACAGTAATAATTAAACTTTGTTAAATTCAATAAATTGTCAATATAATTAAAAATTTAGCAACTAGAATGATAAAAAATACAATTGCAGTATCCGTTCACCAGTATTACAATTATTGTTGCTTATTTAAAATATTCGCGTTAGCTGTAGATTAGCGTGTACCGGTATGAGAATTATGATAAACGAACACGTGTACACTCTAAGAAATGTATTTACTAACTGACCATATTCCATACTAATCTAACTACATAAGTAAAATACGTGCATATTATGTGAACCGATGTATATCAAACTAATTATTTATAACCGATTGTTTAGTCATCACTTATAAGCAAAACAAATAATTTCAACACGGGTTTTTAAACACTTTGTTTGCATACTTGACACTAACAACCCGAACTACTTGGTCTTTTCCTAGGTGTAACTGAACAATACGACCAAGTTGTCATCGTGCTGGTGGCATATGATCTTCTTTAATCAATGCCAACGATCCAATTTGGATTTGGTTGTTTGTATTTTCCTTTCACTTATGTCGCTGCTGTAGTTGGAAGATATATTTCTTACACCAATGACTCCAAAAATGTGTGTTAAACGTTGCATTAATTAATACCTGTCAAGTCGCTTCATTTTTACATCTTGCACATTAGAATCTGGTAGTGTGGTATACAATTGTCCAACTAAAAATGCGCGGGCGTTAGTGTCTGTAAGTCATTGGGATCGGGAGTGAGAGTAGTTAGATAAAGATCGAAAATTTAATATGGATTCGATTTGTGATAGGACAGTATACAAATCTTCAAAGGTTAATCGAACATCGTCTAGAACTCTTTTAAGGTGATGTTTTGTGCTTTAAAACCCGCAAAATGTGGAGCGTGTGGTGGAATAAAATACCATTCGACAACTCCTTTATTAATTTTTTCAATAATATTTAAATTTACTCAATCGTATAATTTATTGATTTCTTTATTCGCGCCATAAAAATTTGTGCATAGTCACTATAGATGTGAGAGGGTTTGCCACGCCTCAAAATAAATTGTCTAAAACCAGCTAAAATGCATCTGTAGACAAGTTTTCGCAAAAAATCATACATAAACGCTAATGTAACATTTAAGTAACTTACATTCTCTGCCAATTTTGTTCTTGATTAATACTGGACTAGCATAATCTACGCCAGTGGTGTAAAATGGTGGCATAGGGCGTACCCTTGTATTAGTTAAATTACCCATTATCGGTATAGTGTTTTTTAGGTTAAATTTTAAACATTTTATGCATTTCCAAACTATCAATTTAGTGATGTTTCTACCTCCTACAGGCCAAAATCTTTCTCAAATCGCATTTAACATTACTGTAGCTCCAGCATGTAAAAACCTTTAAGTTCATTTAAATAATTAATTTAGTTAAATGATTAGCTTTAGACAATAGCACAGAATGCCGTTTATCGTAAGAAAACCTTAAATATTTAAATCAACCTCGAACTCTTATTAATCCTATTTCACTAAGAAAAGGCGTCAATGACAAAATACAACTTTTGGAGGATAATACGTCCTTTTTTAATAATGCATTATATTCGTTAGAAAACGATCGGAATTGTTCCAATTTAATTAATTTTAATAATGCGTCATCCAGTTCTTTACAAGTTACAGGACCCTTGAATCTTTCACTTTTTGCAAAACTTAACATCTATGCTGTAACCCGTTTTAATTCATTTACAGTAGAAAAATTTTCAATGGTTATAAGGTTATCTTGAGTTACTAAACTGAATGAGTTTGCTTCTTAACTCGATTCGATTTTGTTGATTTCGTTGACATCACTTTTAAATTTAACTAGTTTAAACCTTGTGGTACCTAATATGAACGTTATGTTTTGTTCAATTGTTTTTAATTCTTGAATTGAATTTGAACCTGTGAGAAGCTCATCTACATCAAAATGTTTTAATTATGCCTGTTTCTAATGAATATGTAGTTTGGTTTAAATTTGCTGTTTCAATAATACAACGGGAAGCCATTCTAAATGTGATTGTTTTTAATTCAAAGTGATCTAATTTTTTTTGGATCATGACGCCAAATAATTTTTTGATACATCTTCAGATGTATCTATAATCTAAGTGTGTCTATACATTTGTTAGATATCAGCTGTAAGAACAAACTAATGTACACGAAATTAACTAAAATTGAAAGTAAATCATCCTGTAGTGTTGGGCCTACAAATTGTAACACGTTTATAGACAAACCTACTTCTGGTTTACAAGATCCGTCAAAAACTATACGAAGCTTAGTGGTTTCACTAGACACTGACAATCTGGTAGTTCTATTTTCAGAAGTTCACCTTACTCGTTTGGCTTTGTAAACTAACATAATTTGTAGTACCATTAGAATTAATATTAATACCTGCATTTATTGCATGTTTTTTCTAAAATTTTGGCTGCTTGTGCCATTAAATCGTAATACGAATTAAGAAAATCTTCGCGTTCTTTCAGGTTTTTATCAATATCTTCATCTAGCAGTTCAATTTCATATTGAACTATCTCAAATGAATCTAAGAAAGGTTCAAATTTAATTACCCGTTTTGTTATAGTTGAAGTATTTACGTTTTCTAAGATAGTGTTTCTAAATATTTACTAAGTAACGTAATTTGCCTTTTTAAACCACCCCCCGTTTGATGTTTTTTTAAAGCAATCTCAATGGATTCTGAATTTGACATCGTTCTAGACAGACGATAATATGGGATGCAGTTAAGGATAATAGAGATAAACCCTTACTTGACGTCACGCCGTTCTTAGATGAATTCAGAAGGATGTGGTGTACCAGTTTAAATACTTGTTTATAGTACCCTTGGTGAACACGAAGAAACGTTTATAATTTGTCTAGGCCGCTGTAATGTTTAGCTTGTTGAGTAACAGATTCTACATGCTTTTATATTTAATGTATTTGATATTAGATAAATTTATTAATGCGTTTCGAAGGACCAATTATGCTGTGATATGGCTTATTTAAAATATTCGAATTAGCTGTAGATTAGCGTATACCAGTATGAGAATTATGATAATCGAACACGTATACACTCTAAGAAATATGTCTACTGTCCAAATATAGAAAAAAAATAATAACGTTTGAGCTTCGCATTTCCAAAGAGTTATTTTTTGCTCGGATTATCACTTTTCTTGTTGCGACGTTGGCGTTTAAAAAGCAACAACGCAATTTATGCCAAAGTATTTTTATGCCGGAACCTAACAAAGACTTGTGAAAAAATCGGTAGCAAAATATAAAAAATTTATTAGCATTTATAGATCTTGAATACAAATTTATTGCTGTAGATGTGAGTTCCTATAGCAGAAACAGCAACGGCAGCTTATTTGCTAATTTAAAAATTGGGAAAACCTAGAATGCAATGCAGGTTATAATAAAAAAAAGTATTTCTATTAAAAAGTTAGTTACTTAGACGGCCCTACAATTGGCATCATTTATTAGGAGATAAATTCAAGATTTTTAGTTATTGTTTGTCTAGGGCAAGACAAACAGTTAAAATACTTTTAGTATACTAGCCTTAAAAGCACAGCTTAAAACAGCAGACAAAGTAGCGTTTGCTGCATGCTGCTTTTACAATATGCTATGCAAAAAATTGGTCAAGATGTATTTGAAACACATATGTACACTCTAATTGTCCTCGAGCAAGCTTTTCAAATTTGAAATGCACATAAAGACTATTTTGCGTCTTCTTTTAGATCCTTGGCAGAAAAAAATGGTTTGTCGAAGAAGGCAAAACTCTTTTTTAAAAATAATCTCATAGCTTAATAAATCATACAGAATTTGTAAACTGAATTTCTGGTTTTTCTCGGTTTTACTTTAATTTTCACGAATATTTATTATGCGATGTTACATTGCCAGAATTATTGGTGTTTTTAAATAAATACTGGGTGTCCTTGTAATACGAGCATTATTGTTAACAGGACGTGGTTAGAGTCAAGTACAATCAATTTACAAAAAAAAATTATAATAAAAGTTTCAAATAACGGATTTAAGTTTTCTAAATTTAATGGAAAAATTGTTTGACAACCACTGACTATACACCTACGCATTTTAAGCAACTTTGGTGATACATCTTATCAGATGATGCATAAGCACAATTGCAATTTTGTAGATTTGAGGTCATTGGTACAGATTTTGTCAATAGATTCATTGTTCAGTTTTGTCACGTTAACCTAGTCGTATACTTTATTTCCGAATTTGTCTTTATTTGTTGTTCGTTGTTTGGTATTATTGTTTATTGTTTGTTGCTTATTAATTGTTATTTGTTATTTAATATTATTTTTTATTTATCGTATTGTGATCAATATTATGGCTCAATTCTCGAATCAAGAATTAATAGACATGGTTTAAATTTATGGTGAAGTGCTTCAAAACGCAGCAGAAACTTTACGTATTTATACTAAACGTTTTCCTAGAAAACAACATCCAATACGCACGGGAAGTTAATGTATTCAGAAACGTAGTGTGCCGTATCCTAAGAGAAGAATTTTTATATCTGTACCATATTCAACGCGTTCAAGCTGTAAACCCCGCAGATTACCCTCAACGCATTGTTTTTTGTAATTGGTTACGTGAGCAATGTGCTATAAATGAACACTTTTTGAGTCAAGTTTTGGTAACAGACGAAGCAACGTTTAATAGAAATGAAATGTCTAACTTCCATAACAGCCACGTTTGGAGTTTTGAGAACTCACATGCGACAAGACGGGTTCATTTTCAACATCGATTTTCGATAAATTTATGAGCAGGTACTGTCGGCGGTCAATTGATTGGCCCTTTTGTGCTACCTGAACGTATGATAGGTCAATAGTATTTATTCTTTTTGCAAAATAATAATAACTATTAGATGTGCCGTAGAATGTCAACACATGTGGTTTCTTCATGATGGTTCGGGTACATCTAAACAATGTTTTTCGAAATACGTAAATTGATCGTGGAGAACCAGTATCTTGGCCACCGCGTTCTTTAAATCTAAACCTTATTAATTTTCACTTATGGGGTGATTTGAAAAATACTGTGTATGCCACATAAATTAACACTACAAGATTTACGAGAACGAATAGAAAATACCACGAAATAACCCGTTATACTTAATGAACTACGGAATTGCACCAATTCGTAGTTACGTCGAGTGATATTCTATATCTAGGAAGATAGTGTAACGTGTTAAAAATCCAAACGCCGAAGTATAGGCAACTTAACGTGCTGGAAATTTTTATAGCGACCTATTGGTGACCCTTTGATATATTATCACTGCTATCACAAAAGAATTCTTCACTTTCTCCAAAAACACGTATTCGAAAGGTTGTTGCATTACCTGTGCGTAAGAATATTGGCGGCATAAAGTCAATTAGTTGGCTGGTATACGTATATTGGTACCAGGGCTAATAGACTCCTACGGGGAATTAAGCAGCTATAATCTACAACTAAATAAAAGCATTAGTGGTAATAACAAACCCTATGCTTACGGTTAGTGAACCGGATTTCAAACACAGGGCAACATCGTACGATAATTGGAGTCCCCAACAACATCGTGGGGAACCACCACCGGGTTCCAGCAGCGGTTCCGGACGTAAACAGGGTGTCGGACTACCCCCTTATCTGCTCGTTCCACCTCGGACACAGTCACCACCAGCTGCGATACCCTACAACAAACAAGATAAGTTTAGTTTAAGATAAGTTCTATTTGATTTTTTTTTGTTAGCTGTAAGTTCAATAATTAGTTTAGTCCTTAAATATAATAATATTATACATTGGTTTCACCTACCTGAGATAACACCGTGGGTTTCTTTTTTTGCGTAAATTCATATCGCTGCAGATATTTGAAGGCAGACACTGGTTTTGTTCACGGGGGACAGCAGGGATAAAAAGGTCCTGTAAGAATATAGAATAGTTCGGTACGCGGAATTGTACACAAATTGTACGAGTTTAAGGTTACTTACGATAGGAAGCAATTGCTCGCTGTCGGTTAGGGGAAACGACCTTTCAGTTAGGGGCAGCTTTTGGGGGGGAGATCGTAGTGCTGATCTCGAATTCACTTAGGTGCTCTTACAGCCATTTTACCTCGAGACAACGCGAACAACAACCCTCATAATTTTGTAAAACCGCGCAGCACAATACATAATAATTCATAACCTTAAGAAAAAGGGTTAACACGAGCATGCGTGTATTTTATATTGGGCGAAACCTCTACAAATAGTCATAATTTATACAAAGGGTAGGATAATTCTTTCCTTTTTTTTGTTTTTATTAAACTTTAGTTCGTAACTTATTTATTATTTGTTGTACAATATAAAATAGTAAACAGGATTAAATACAGGGTAGAGTTTTATTAAAAACTGGAGAAACTGCTGACCTCGTCTTTTTCTTTCCTTTTTTTTTACGGTGCCTAGTTCTAGTGTCGATAGGAGTTCTGGGTTGATCCTAGCCTTCTCCGTGGCCGGTTGTTTAACCCAGTGGCGCCTCCCGGAAATTTAACTAATTTTATATTAATAAATCGAGAATCGGTACTCACCCCACTCCCGATGTTTGCTAGTCGTGGATAGAGGCCAGGAGACGATACTAGAGCTATTTGGCGGTTTATGGTGTTCAAAGTTAGTTACAGTAGGCAGAACATTTTTTATAAAACTCGATAAAAACCGATAGTTTTTTATACGTTGAAACTTTGTAGAAATTAAACAGCATTAATATATTGGAGTAGTAGTAATTACTTAATTACATGAAGTTTAATTTTACCAACAACGTTTTTAAAATAATTAATGTCATTGTAAGTTAATCAAACTGCTCACACTTTGAACGGAACAGGTTATTTGTCACACAAATTACGGGATCTATACTGTCATCCTTTTAATGCTGACCTTCTGTTTTCTTATCGACGCCAAGACGACTTAAGGTCATGGAACTAAGCAAACAAAAAAATGCAAAGAATAAACATATAAACCGGAGGTCCTAAACTTTTCTCTAAAATTCTTTAAAATTGCAAATTCGTTATTTTCAAAAAGTTATTATAATTTTTTTTTGTAAATTGATTGTACTTGTCTTGAACTACGTCCTCTTAAAATTAATGCTCGTATTTGACACCCTGTATAAATAGATTTTAGTATACTTACTAGTTGTTTATAGTTCTTCGGCTATTTGTTGCTAAACCTGTTGTCACATGTTTTAGTCATAGTAATTTATTGACCGGTTATGGTAAAGTACGTAGTGTAAACCTACTTTTTCCATTAAAAACCTTTGCATTTTTACAATCTCACGTTTTCAAGCCTCCCAAAATTGTGATTTCATCTCGTCAAATTCACTGCTCATGTGCGCCTTAATTGTATGTTGGCTTTCACGACTGTTACCTATTGTATTATTTCGGACGGTACATGGTCGTTAAATATTTCTTAACGTTTCACGGATAATACGGTTAAATTTCTCAGAAGTTATTCTAAGATTGCTTTAATATAGCTTCTGAAGAAGCTTACAGTATGATTACCAAAACGATAAAAAAAAATAAAAAAAAAACGACTACTGCATAAACCGGAAGAAATTACTAATATGTACATAAAATGTTATGTTTATAGATAAATTGTGTGCATTCGTAAAAGCTTCTAATATAGTCAACTCTAATCTAAATAGGTATGTACTTTTTTATGCATTTTTTGAATAAAAAATTAGTTTTAAATTACCATATCTTACTCTCTGACTTCTAATTAATTTGTAGTTTTGTATGTGCAATTTGTCTAAATACCAAGTTTCAACGACAAATTAAAATAGTTATTAAGACTGCGGAGATTTTAAACACAATTTAGACTATCAATATAAAAATAAAACAATTTAAACGTTTTTCTGTTTAACAAGTGCGATTTGTGACAAAGAACGTGTTATATAAAACTGATTCTAGCTAAAATCAAAGTTGATCTAAAATCAAACAAAAAAGTATTATTTTTATACTTTTATGCAATTATTTAAATTGTATTTCTTGATTTGATTTAAATTGTTTTTGAAATGTAAGTAGATCTTCTAAAAGAAATGACTGACTACTTTTTAATGTACTGAATTAATTTTGGCAATTCGTTTTTATTGAAATAGAATTACATCACGAACTACTATGAATTTTTCAACATCCAAATTACTTTGATAAAAAAAACATTGTAAGTTATGATTAAACATATTTATGATTAACAAAATATCTGGTTTTTTGACACTTTCCGCAGATGAAATGATTTTTTTGAAATTGCGCTTTTTAGCAACAGAAAACAAAAACTTTTAATTTCTGGAAGCACATGTTTGTTTATATTATTTTGCTGTAATTCAGTAATTCAATAAACAATAGTAGATTACATACCGAGGCGGAAAGTATTCCATTTCTGTCGAGAGAACTGGTTCTCGTCGCCGAAAAAGTTTATAGAAAAAAGGCGCTTCTTATTAATGGGAAAGCCGGTGACAACAACAATAAGGGTATGCTCACTGCATGTTACAGAAGCTGACTATATTGCTGGAGGTATGTAGATTTTAGTTTACATTTTTATAATCTTGTATATTATCTAATAGTGCATTGAATATTGTTATAAAGTTAAATTATTGTTGCAGTATAATAATGTAGCTACAATATGTTTACAATTGCCAGATAACCCAGCTATGCAAGTGCAACTAAAACTTAATTGTAACCGTTGTATTACCAATGTTCAGTATATCTTTGATTTCGTGTGGTCGACCCTTGACACATCTGCTATCTGGAGTGGCTTTCAAGAAAGTAAATATTTTTGATAAATTTAAGTATAATTGCATCTCTTCATCCATATTAAAATTCTACAAAAAGAAGAAAATCACTTTGTTATTGCTGCATCTTTGCAATTCAAAATATGATAGCATAAATAAATATAATGTATGTACGTACTTACTAGTAAAGTTCTCATACAGAAACAATGATACTATTTGATCTACACAGAATGTAAACCTGTTTATTATTAAATGTTTATTTATATTTAATATCAATTTACAAATAAAATTATGTCATCTCGTAGTAAATGTAAAGTAAATACCAAAAAAGAAATAAAACGTAATAGATGCAAAAGTCCAGTACACAGCACATGCTCCGGTTTAACCAGATCAGAGATTCAGTGCCTTATGTACTATAAAGGTAGCCACTTAAAATATTTATGCGACCAATATACTACTCAAAGTTGTGAAAGAGTAGATCTTATTAAAATAATAAAAAACTTACAAGCTGAAATTAGTGATTTAAGAGTCAATATAGCATCAATTAGAAATCAATCATTTCCAATTGCTACTGCTGATGAATCTATAGAAAATATAATCAGCGAAACAAATAAACGAAATTTTCGATCACGTAATATTATTATTTTTGGTATAAACGAATTAGCAGTTGATACGGAAATTGATCGCGCATTACATGAAATGAAAGTCAAAGGAAGTAATAAATAAAATGTCTATAGTATCAACACAAAGCATTCGCACTTTTTGCATAGGCAAATTGACCCCAAATAAACCACGTCCGATAAAAGTAGTATTTACAAACATTGCAGATGCTATTTTAGTCCTCAAAAATAAAAATAAACTCTTGCAATACAAACATATCAATAAATGGAGACTAAACACCAATGCAGTGTGATTACAGAAGAGATCTGCAAAATAAGTTACAGGAGAGAAATTAATCTTACTATTAGATATATTCGTAAAATCCCTACAATAATTACTAAAAACGTTACAAAAAACCAGTAAACATAGATGCTATAACTAAAACCAAATACATTTAATATAAACAGCATAAAAAAGTGTCTACTTGCTATCTAAATTGGCGCTCACTAATCTCATCTTTGCATTACTTTCGGATTTTAATTTTAATAAAGACTTTGATGTTATTGCTAGATCTGAAACTTTGTTAAATTCAACTATTCCTTCAAATGCAATTAATCGCTAAAGTTATGAAATAATCAGAAACGATAGACCTAGAAAAGGAGAGGTTGTTTCTTTATATATAAAATCATATTTAAAATTTAAAGCTGTAGATTAAAATTTTCAAACTACAGACAATAACATTGAACAACTTTGAATTAAATTGTCAATAAGTAAATTAAAAATTGTATTACGTACACTAAAATTATGACATAATATACCAAAACCATATATTACCGATACCATAAAGCAAATAATACGTTTAAAAAAAGCATTCTTTAAATTCAAAGAAACTGGGTTATTGAAAGATAAATTACATTATAAAGAATTAAAAAATTATTTGCGATTAAGGAAGAAAAAATAGCTTACATAAAGCAAAAACTGCAAATTAATACAAACAACCCGCAAAAAAACATGCAAGTTACTCAAATCGTGAAACATTCACAATAAAAAGCAAAATGTTCTTCCTTGCTAGATTTAAATGTGATAAATAATTTTTTTGGCAATACACTTACTAGAAAAGTAAACACAGAACTATTACACTTTTACATCAATAAAACCAGACCAGGTTTTAAGGAACAGCTAAAATTTATTAAAACAATCCACGATGAAATAGAAACCTTTGTAAACAAAATCAAATCGAACGCTTGGAACCGACAGTATAAACCTAAAAATGCTTGACTTGATTTATCCTTTCCGTAAAAATGCACTTTGAGATATAATTAATTACTCTCTAACAACAGGCTCAGTAATATATAGAATATATCATACATCTGTTCTTTATCTAAAGTTTCAATGGAATTTGAAATGTCAAGATTCTTATTAGCACAAAGCGTTAATTTTAACATCGAATATTTAATCCACAAGCTAGACCTTAGATTCGACTCCCTGTCGCTAAAATATGCCAAAAGCACAGATTTTCGTAATATTTTTTAAATTACACCATTCCTTAAAACATGTAATTGTTCGTTTATATCGAGGCTTTCACTTTTCTGGCCGTAACTACTCTCGAGCTGCGTTAGCTCTACTTTCGATTTCAGAAACATCTTCAACCTCGCCCAAATCACTCATTATACTGATTACAAAGTGCATTTATGATAAAAAATTTTATACTGAATTTGTTTGTATATAAGCGTCGTAGCCACAGCAACTAATCAATCAGCAAAATAGACTATCGCAGTAAATTAAAAAGTTCACTTACCGCCACTTGTAGTGCAAATAACTATTATTTAAAAAAAATATTTGCTAGAGGAAGTTGATTTATCAAAATAGTCAATATAAAAAGTATCATTTTCAGTTTTTAATGTATTGTAATGTAATCCAGCTGGTGAATCGTTAGTAACTAAAGTTGAATCCACATATTTTAATGTTTCAGTTCACATTCAGAAAAAAATAAGTACAGACGTTATGATACCTTGAGTTGTACTTATACCATCTTAAATATAAGAAGCATAATAGCAAATAAGATAATGCATTTACTACTAATCTCATAAAACCACAGTAATAACTGAAGTCAGACCTTACTAACAATTTTTTTCCTAACATATACTTATAGCAGGCGCGACACAATTTTTTTCTTGAAATCAAAAATGAATTGTACAAGTACAGGGTGTCTTAAATTGGATGTTTTGGTAGGGAAACTTGGCAACTATAATAGATACGAGAAAGTGGACCGCGAAAACCAAATTAAGCGATGGTTTTTTCTTTTCGAAGTATACGCAAAAGTTTGATTTTCTCAACTTCCGACACATAGCGATATTTCGGTTCGTTTTTAAAGCACAGAAAAAGGGTTTATGTGACCTTAATTCACTTTTTTGAGTAGAATGCAATGGCGTTTTATAATTGTGAATAACTTTATTATATTTAAAGTTATGGTACATAATTGTGTTTTCAAATGTAAATCATAGTAGACTGTTGGACAGTTAAAATTGTTTACTATTCAAATTAACCGTTTAGATAGAAACGTGATTAATAAGAAACAACGATTTTTTAATGGAATCTACGTAATGCCCAAAACTAGTTATTTAAATAAATCTTGCACATTGTTCATAACTATATTTAGTTTTTTTTATATAAATAAACTGTATTTTAAATGGAAATAATTGTTTTACTTATAAAATTTAAATGTATATGTTTATATTAATTAATATAACTCTGAGATGACGCTACAGTAGTATTGTGTAGATTTCTATAATACGAAAAAAAATAGTTCTTCGGTCAATCATACATGCCAATAGCGTTGAAGAAATTATACCAATTTTTATGTAAACCGCGATTGAAATTTTCCTGCATCTGAACAAAAACTGCGAACTTACTAAAAAGCAGTGTTTCTGCAATAACAAAAAAATTGTAATTTTCGTGTATAGTTTGTACAAAAAAATTATTTGATATGTAAATAGTGAGTTAGAAGTATATTATGTATAACAAAAAAATAAGTATTTAAAACAACGGCAACAATTATCTTAAACAGTATTCTATAAACATTTTTATTAAACGAAACAATATTTTAAAACACAATTGTCTATACTTTGCCAAAATTTACGATCTATTAGGTTTATCCATTCCAATTGTAGTAGTGGTAAAACTAATTATTCAAAGATTTCAGGGATTAAAGATTGACTGAAACCAAGATTAGCTATGCTTAACAAATTCAATTTGCTTATCCCGTTATTTTAACTAACGGTTAGGTACCTACTGCTAAAATTACACGAGTTTTGCGTCGCTTAAGAAAAAGTAAGTGATAGATATGTTACGTACCTTCAGCTCTAATACTAATTATTATTTATTTTATTTTATAATTTATTTATGAAAGCACGTAATCGTTTTGTTAGCTGTGTTAATCTGTATTGTGAATTGAGTTAATGTTCACTCAACGATGTATTCAAAAGATAATTATTTGTTCATAATCAGTACCAAATAAATATTACTGTCATTATAAATAGATTCAAGTGTAGCAGAAACTTATTCAATAAATCTATATGTCTTGAAAAATACAGCAAAAAATTTTTTTTACTTGAACTCTGTGTATACGTAAACCTCGACATAAATATTTATTTTATGTAGAAGCCAACTCAACGTATCTATTCTATAAAAAAAGAAAAAAAGCAAATAATGAATTACCTATACGCAAAACATACACATTTCAAAGCAATTTATTTTTACCTACATATGTATTGTTTAATGAATGTGAATTCATTATATAAAAAACTTAATTTATCTTTGGATTCGTACGTACAGAGACAGAATATACAAATCACATTTTTTTATTAGAGTCTAATATAATTATTTCATCACGATTGTATATCATTATGAATTAAAGTATAACTATTAACTATAACTATAATCATACAAAAATTTGCTGTTGGTATTTTGCTATAAAATTGAAATAATATAATAATAAGATATTTATGTGTAAAAATGTATCAAATACATTAATTATAGTGTTTTAATTAAATGATAAATACGAATTAATTTAGTGTGTTCCTTACTTAGATTTGTATTTTTTTCATACAATCTTTAAGAAAAAGTGTGTTGCGTTTGATCTGTAGAATAAATATAAGCAAAGATGGCTCCAATATAAATGCGTTAGTTTTTTATTGTAAAATTTAGTAAAGATATACTACAATAAAAGTTTTTCGTACTTATACTATAGTTGTACCTGCAAGGAATTTTACAAGTACAACCCATCATTATTATAGACGTCGCCAAAAATTGTTCGTTACTCGCGCAAAAGTTTGATTTTGTATCTCTTGTTTATTATTTACGCGGGTTTTGTATACTTTACATTTCACACAGCAAGAGATAAAAGTTTAAGATGTTAGTATTTGGACTACAGACTGGCCAGTGTCTAGAACCGTTTCTTCCAGTTCAATAACACGTAAAAATTATATTTAAAAAATACCAAACGGAGTGATTTACATGCAGTGAAGCTTTATCGTGCATAGATCCCATTGTTCGCGAACTTCAAAAAGTAACTCATCAAATCCTAACACGAAAGTTTTTTGTAAAAAAATTGACTACAAGTCTTTTTGATAAAATAAACAGTCTAATTAAAGTAATACTTAAACATGCGTATTGAAAAAAATCAGAACTTCATTTCGTGTAAAACAATACTAACCAAAAGTAATACTTTATCATTAAACTCGGGGTCTAAGTATTTGCTACTGCAACCACTCACAATATTTACATAGCGGTTCAAAATCAACGTCTGTTAACTGTTTGATTTATTGTTTTCTTTAAAAAATTTATGTCGTTGATTGGCGCAACCAAAATGTATAAATGTATCGATACTGATAAAAAGTGGATTATTAATTAGTTGACGATCTTCAAGTTGTAATTATGCTGTAACAAAAAGAGTGTTAGCCCTGTGTTAATTGTCGGAGGTGCATTCTGCTTGGGTATTTTAAATGGGTTTACTGAAAATTACGAGGAGCTATGATCTGTTTCGCGATATGTTTGCGATTTAATTTTATGTCAACTAAATCCAGTCTACAATAGTTACCGTCGAATTATATTATGTGCCGTTAAGGGTTTGGATTCATAAATCAATCTTCACCATTGAGGTAAATTTTGTTTCTTGTACCTAGCAGAAAGATCCCTCCGACTCGATTACAGTCAATATCGTTATCGCCAACCCGAATCTTGAACTACTACAAGCACGTTGTTGGACGCTAATAATTAGTAAGGTATTTATAATTTTTTTTCTTTTATTTGAGTAAAATGTAATGATTTTAAAAGCTTTAGTTACCAATTAAAATTTTATGCTATTTATCCTTTGACAATTTATTCTTTTAAAACAATTTATACCCAACTTATGTTATAGTCGTTAATGAGTTTAAAAACTAATATGATTAGCGTTTAAATGGTTATTTTATTTTATATATTTTTTTTACCCTTTTAACAAATCTTCGTTTAATATGCGCACAAAGATCTTTTCAATTTGACTTATTTTGCGTTACATGCGTTATTGATTTCTTTTGGGTTGTTACCTAGATTAACTTAAAAATTACGGAGTTTTCGTTTGATTCAAATTTTATGATTTTCTACTGTCTCATTTTACCCATTTAGTTTTCTTTATATCAACTTTTTTTTAAAATTTTATTTGCAATTGTTTATTGTTTGTTTTTAAATTTTGCAAGATGTTTTTATTGCTATAATAAATGTCATAATTTTAAACTGTAACGAAGCTTTTAATCAATCGACTTTTTGTGCTGTGTTTTAAATTTAGCATTACAGATTAAGCGGATTATGTACTTCGAGGTAAGTTCTAAAAGTACATCCACCCAACAGCGTGTTTTCTGATTGGCAAAAACTAGAAACTAAATAAAAAATTAACGCATCCTCTTTGTCTGGCGCCCAAACCAATTTTAACTTTTATTCTGTTTTTTTTTTTAAATTGTTTTAATGTCCGAATTTCTGTGTGTAAAAGAACCCATCCCTTATCACTGAGTTTTTAGTCGAGCATATTTTTGTTACGATTTCAAAGCAATTATTTTATTAACATCAAGGTAGCAATTTTTTTTTGGTTATTTAGATAATAGAAAAATAAAGAAAATTATAATAATACATCAACAAGTTTTAAAATACGGACCAATAGTCAATCTTCACTTATGTAAGCCTAGCAGCTTTAATTGCAAATATCTCAAATATGGGCTCTACTTCTTGAGTTTGTAAAAGTATTTCAGAAACACCTTGTATATCCTTCTAAAAAAGAAAACAAAACATTCGTTTGCAAATGCTGAAACAATATACATACTATATGTATGTATATAACTGTTTAACTTTGCCTAATACATTTTAAACTGCAATAAGGTAGGTGTTCGTAATATGCCCAGCTTAAAAGAAAACCTTAATAAAAATTAGAAAAGACAAGTTTTCAAAATAGTTTTTTCTGAATTGAGCAATAATATAATTTCTTTACTTTTAAATATATTTTTCCTAACCGGCTTTAACGGGGCATATTAGCAACTTATGTTGTAAATATGCCCACCTAGTATAGACTGTATGATATTATCAATAGAGGAAATAAGGAAATGAAAGAAAATTTGGACTTTTTGGGTTTTACTGTTCAAAACAAACAGAATACAAAACAATATACGATTTTTTAGTAACTTAAGAGCAAAATGGACAAATAAAAATAGATTTATTGTTTTTTGTAAGTCCTACACATTTTTCGTGCACGTACTTTAAACAATTTTTGCAAAACTAAGATTGTTTCGTTGTGGATTTTTGTCCTTGTTTTGTGGAGTTTCTCTTTGGTTTCGTTTGGTGTTCCTTTGCGATTGCTTTTTTCTTTTTGATAAAAAACATAGCTTTTTTTACTACCAACGCTCTACTGTTAAAGGCTTTTCTTCTGTTCAGTTTTCTTTTGACGTCATTCTTATAAGGAGTTTCCAAAATTTCAGTAAAACTGATGTTTAATTGCATTTTTGCTTCATTTTTGTTGTTTTTTTGGTTTTCCTGTTTTTTGTGACACGGTCTCTTTTTAGTCTCTATTAAAGTTCTGCAGAACTTGTTTATTATTTTTTCCTCTTGTATTGTGTCGTTATTAGAAATTAATTTTCCTACCTTTTGTACTTTCTCTTCTTCGACTTTAGCTTCTCTATCTTCTACTTGCGCTTGTCTATCTTCGTCAATTGTAAAAGTTTCTGACAACTTGTCACTATATACAGATATCGAGTCCTCAGCTTGTAGCGTGATGATAATGATTATCTGCTTTTTTTTCGTTTTTGTTCTAATGATTTGAGAAGTTTTAAAGACATTGGAAGTGAGTGTGTTTTCCATACTTTTTTGAAATCCAAACGCCCCAAGCTGTGGGAAAGAGCTTCTTTGCGTTAGACTTTCTTGTTGTTGGCTATCTTCTTTTTGTTTATTTTTTTTTAAATCCTGCCTTTCAGTTAAAATACTGGGTGCAAATGCAATTTTGGCTAGAGCATTAGGATTAAATAGGTAAATGGCTGTCGCCGCAAAACCAGATTTTATATTTTGTGTGTAAGAGCTTTGTCCCAGACAAAAGAGAAACTTTCACCAAACCTTTGTTTAGTAATAGTTTGGTCTTTTTAACGAGTCCAGTATAGTAGTACCTCTTCATCCCAGTAATACTCAAACGATTTAAATACAACCTTGTCCATAGGGTGTAGCTAGCACTTTTGAAGATAGACCTTGCATTTATCAAGATGTTTTATCCATTCATTGAAACTACTAACTGTCGTTCTTCCCTTCTTTGTCATAATAATCAAAGTTCCTGGCGGCAAGTGGTCACGCCATTCAGATTTTAACCTTTGGCCCTTAAAGAGAATTGCAGGTGGAATTCGTCCGCCACTAGCATTACAACAAGATACTACTGTAACATTTTCACCATGTTCAGGGGCAACAAGATGTACTCGTTTGGCTCTCTTTTGGGTCAAAATAGTCTGTTGGCGACTTGCACCCTTTCTCGTCAACATTATAAATTCTTTTTGGCTTGTTGATTAGGTCGAACTGTGAGAAAATGTTGTTGACCTTTCAAAATAATCGGTAACTATGGATTTATTCAGTTTGCCCTGGCTGTGTTCATATTCTGAGCGCGGCGGCAAGAAATGTTTTGGTGTCTTCTTAGAAATGCTTCTAACCAATATCGTCCCGCTGACCGTTTTTCATGTGAAAAGGGATGAAGTGTACTATTTTGTTCACGGTAATTAAAAACACATCTTCTAAGAATTCTCTTTCATAGGGTACCCCACAGCTAATAATTCTAGCCACTAATTCGGATTCTTGTTGATCACCAAGTATAGTTTTTCTTCCCATTTTCTCTTTTTTGTTGTTTCTTTTAATTAAATACCGACTGAGTGTCCTTCTTGATACATTGAATTATTTTAGATTTTCCGGTATTAATTGCTTGTAAGGCAAGCTGTAAATTTTCTTCCGTCCACTGTGCTCGTTTAGAAGGCGCCATCTGGCATTAAAATATAATAATCATGGTTGTATTCATTTAAAAAAAAATACTTGAAGGTAATATGCCCTATACATATTTTTATGTAAATACAGAATGTTTTGTAACAACCATGCATAAAAAATAATTAGAAGGAAACATATATTTAGATTGCATAATTACATTTGTAAAAAACGGGTGTACTAGAACTTATGGAATGGTCAAAGTTTTTGTATTCTTTGTAAGGCGAGACGTCAAAACCGTAACATACATCACTTTCTAACGCTTCTATAGGCATATTGAACTTAGATCTAGACAGCGTCGCATGAATAGTAACAGTCTTGTGACTGTACTGCCATGCGCTCTAGGTTAGGTAAAATTGTAGTGACTGGGCATATTACCAGCATAGACATTTTACCATCAGCTACCTTATTGAACTCTTTTAATTAAATTTTACTTATGATATCTTGTTTTCCAATTTTTTATCACACCAGTTTATTTTATTTTCTAGTAATTATATTAAGATATAATTTTTTTCGTACACAATTTTATGAGAAATCTGAAATCAAATATTACAACTTGGTTTATAAATAGGTTTATTGTGAAAACTTTGATATTTTAGAGAATCGACGACAGTATTGAAAATTAAGACAACTGTTTTAAGCCCCGTTTCACCAATAAGAATTTAACTCTAGATTAACTAACCTACGATTAATTTTAAAATCCTGTCATATCATTGGTTAGTGGTTTTAAGCTAACCAATAACATGACAGGATTTTAAAACTAACTGTAGATAATTTAATCTAGAGTTAAATTCTTAATGGTGAAATCGGGCCTTAGTTGTTTAAAAATTTACTACACGTTTTGAAACGATATTTGTTGTGCCAACCTTATTCAGATTCTTTTTTTGACTACTGTTTATTGAAAATTCTTATAAATAGATTGTCAGTTTCTGTTTCTAGATTAATAACCTGAGGTGTAGTAAAGTCGTACATATTAACATTATCTGATAATTGCAACCTTTTGATGTTTTACTTTAAGCTTTAACGTTAAAAAGATAAGAAAAAAACGATAAATTTAAAAACAATCTAACAAAAATACTCTAAAAAACTACGAAAAAAAGTTTACAATCTGACCTGATTATACTTAACTCTTTAAAAGATTTTAGATTGTTGATTCAATATCAACGTGACTTTGATTCGTTATTTTAGCTACATTGGATAAATTATTTTATGAAAAGGCATGCTGTTAACTGTTTTATGTAGCATACTAATTGAATACCTAAGTAAATAGGATTCTTATCAATTCTTGTTTGTTATATAGAGTAGTATCTGCTCTATCGTTTAAAAGTGATTGAGCTATAATCACATACAATTCAACCACATTTCTAATTGCTACGACATTTTGAATTGATTGATTACAATAAAGTGTGTACTAGTATAACACTTAAACAAAACAAAATTAAAGATTACACATAATAATTTAGGTTGTAAAAGTTATGCAATACTAAAAAACGCGTTTTAACTTTACATTTGCATTAATTCGTCTATTCTGCAGTAAAAAGATTATAGCTACAAACCCACTCTCAATGAAGACATACCGAAAAATAGCAGCTATTAAGGCATCGGTTATAAACTTAAGGGCAATTACACTTAATGATTAATTAAAAAAAACAGCTTTTTACAACATTCATTAAACAAAATTAAATAAATACGAAAAAGTAACCGTTTTAAAATTCACCAATAAACCACTGTATTTTTATTAGAAATTCTGTTCCTTTCAAGGGAAATTGCTCGACATTATTAATTTAAGTTTAAAATATGGCAATTATAAGCATTCATTATGTAAATAAACGTGTAGTGTTATGTAGAACCAAAGGCATTGTTACATTGCATATAGCTATTTAATTGTGTTAAATAGTATAAATTTTGTTGAACTTCTTAACTGTTACTGGGTAATCAGAAACGTGTAGATTAACTGAAAAATGTATATTTAGTTTATTAAATTTTTATTGCAATTTTATGGTACGCGTCTACAACTTGCTGATGTCGTATTGTATTAAAAGTTAAATTAAATTTAGAAACTTTTCAGCAAATGCAAATTATGCTTTTAAAAGTAAAATAGCATACACCTAAATACGAAAATTAATTGATTGAAAGGTTAAATTTTTTTAGAATACGAAATTATACGGTGGCGCTCGAATACACACGCTCTTAGTTTAGTTCCTGGTTTCTCTCGATCATAGCGCACTGTGACGGTGGCAGTTGTAAGTCAGCTGACGCGATGTTGCTGCAGTTTAATTAATCTCGTGAAACCTTGTAAACAAATCAAAAATGATGAATAAACTGAAAATATTTGTATACGCGCGTATTGTGCATTTAGTAATATTGACTTTTGTTAATTTTAGTGAAGGTCAACTTGTAATAAACGTTAAAAATCAGGTAATTGAGGTTAGAGTTTTGCATGTGTTGTATTTGTGTATTATGTTGATTTTGAGATGTTAAACATAATACGAATGTATGTTTATCTTGTTTAATTCATTTCTTGATAAGTAAAGTTTATCACCTGTATCACATGTGAAAAATTAAACAAAATCATGCTTTCATATTACGTAGATATAATTTATTGTTCACTAAAATATTCTTTTTATTTAAATGAATAAAGCGAGCAACATACAGTATTTTTAAATATTTATAATTTATATCGTGTAAAAAGGATTTATGGAAAATTACCTTGTTCACGTAATTTATGTTGATTTTTATAAGTATAACAGAATAATCAATATTCAGATTAAAGTATAAAACAAATTGTGAAATTCTTCAAATGCAATTGAGGTACCTATTGTAGTAAGTCGTAAAATAGAAATTAGTGTTAGAAGGGAATGTTCCTTAGTTATATTATATAAAAAAGTGCACGGTGGAAAAGATGGGTATGTAAATCCCTTAATAGTAGAAAACTGTTTAATTGTTTCAAAATTACATGATTGCGTACACGCAGTTATATCAACATCATTGTGGTGGTACAAGATACAATAGATTGTAGGAACAAATTAATATTATTAATAAATATTATTAGATTGTTATTTACAGTAGGTACCTTTTTTAACAGGATTCTGTCTTCATGAAAATATAATTTGCTTAGATTACTAATATTGTTTATAAGGGTTGTTGTCTTTTAACGTTTCACATGGGACAGGAAAACGAGTGCGTAGTGCTTATGGCTGCTTAACGCTGATGGAGCAACAGAAGATTTTTTAGTAATAAAATTGAGAAATTTTCCCAATTCTTTTGTTTTCTTTTATCACGATTTTATGTTTTTTAAATCAGAAGAGATTGCGCCTAATTCGAATTCCACGGGTATTTTACAAATACCTCAGTTTAAGTAATTTAAACATGGGTTGAGGGCATATATTTTGTAAAAATATCTAAATATGTATACTACAAGTACATTACAGTATTATTTTAAAAGTTTAGTAATAGTTGAAGTATTTATTTGTCGGTATTTGGCTATAAACTACACCCAAATTAATAAGGGTAACATTTTAACTATGAGTGCGCAGATTGATTTTTTAAAAGTTTTTTTTATTGTTGTAATGCGTAGAATCTGTTTTACTCTTACCTTTAAAAATGTCCCGTGTTGCTAAAAAGGAAGCGTTCTGGCAATAACCACTGTGAATCTGGTGCGTTATAAACTTAGAAAGTCTGCTACCATCTCTTTTATTATTTGTAATTGTATTATTGAAGAAAACACTATTAACACAAAACTAAGAGAAACACAATATTAAAAATAAATGTTATAAATTTATTTTAGTTACTGTTAGAAATATAGTATGTTCTTTGACTATTTCAGTTGAAATAATTGTCTCGGTTGCATATACATAAACCAAGACGCTTACTGGTTTATGTCGTTTAAATGCATTGACAACAATTTTTCTTGCTGTTTAGTTCCTTGGTGTTTTCAATTAACTCTTTCTACATCTATGTTGGTTATTACAAAATAATCAACTACATTATATTTATGAGTTTCTTTATGTGACTTATTGTAATATTGCTATTATACTTTTAATTATTTTCAATACAATGCCAAGCTTTTTTCTTAATGACTGCTAAATCTCGAACATTACATTCTAAAAATTCTTTCAGATTATCTCAAACTTTACCATGTTGATCTGTGCCAAAAAACAGTCCGCAGGGTGTATCATTGGTGCTACGATTTACCGTATTATCAATTGCAAACTGTACATTGTACAGTACTTCATTCCATTTATAAGGATCGTCACACAGTTTGCTAATCATAGACTCAATCACTATTAAAATGCTTTGCTTGACCATTTGTCCTAGCATTTGTTTAATACGTCATGTTCACAATCGCTTTAATAAAATTTTTGTTTTTTCTAGTTTATTCGGTGCTATTTACTTATCTTTAGCAGAAGCTTGAATTAATTATTTAGTTCCATTTTATTTCAGTGTTTGATATACCGCTTTTTGCGTATACTTTTTTGTGTACTAATACATCTACTTACAACATACTAGAGAGCCTTCATAAATGATTAGATCCCACGTGACATAGATGTTAGGCAACCAACATTGCTTGGATTGGTATAACGCAAATAAAAATAAGTAATAGCATTTATTTAAAATTTATAACTGATGTTCAATATGTTGTTCTTTAGCTGCGATGCATGTGTTAATTCTTTTCTTTAAATTTTGGAAAACATTAATAATAAACCATAATCTGGTACGGAGTCATCGAAAGGTTCTTTTTAGTGCTTTGTGGCAAGTTTCTACTAATAATTTTAAAAATGGAATGCTTATAATTTACAAATCAAATTAAAGTGACTTTATACCTGTTGCCCGCATATAATTTAGCCACCGTTTTATTAAGACTTTGCTTCACGCGATTGCGAATTTCTTTGATAACAGGTGCAGTGAGTACAGTAAGCCCTTCTGTAGGTTTCTCTTTGCAAATGCAATTCTTATTTAATCTTTTAATTAAAACTTGTTTACGTTCTCTGAAAAGTATCGTAAGTAGTTTCCTTCTAGGAAATATTTGTTGAATTTATCGATGCTACTTTGAAGAGAATACGACCAAGTTTCATCAATCATCAGGATTGCGAGTACCACTTCTTCGTTTGAAAATGCGTCATTACAATGAAGGTGACTTGTTCAATAGTAAACATTGTGAAATGTTATTACCTAATATAAAATTACAAAAATTAGACTTCAAAATAACAGTTTTTATTTAGTACTTACCAACAGAAATACAAAAAGTGCTGAATAGTTATGATCATAACTATTTTAAAATATAAAAAATAGAGAATAAGAAAAACGACGAAAAATAATACCCGATGTCAACAAAACGTCAAACGAGAATGTCAAAAAATGTTACTAAACGGTAAAACCTGTGGTAACACTACCAACCTAAAACAATGTTGATGTTTAACTTATAGATCACGTGGGAAATGGGTTTTAATGAAGGCCCTGTACAATTTTTGTTTTTTTGGAAACTTTATTCGAAGATAAAACGTCATATCAAAAGTTTGACAATGGCGCGGCGTCATGTAGAACTTAAAAAGTGTCAAAGAAGATGTGTTCTTAGTAACTTACTTTAAATTATGCAAACTTAAATTATTTCATGTTACACGCTTCACGAAACAGTCCGACGTTTTAGGTTATATTATATATAGTTACTTATTGACATTGTATTCTAAACATGGCAAAAATAAAGTTTGATTAACTGTAAACAATATGACCGGATGGATTAACAATAAATGTACCCTGCTATACTTACCTGCATAAACATAAAGATCACTAAAGTCACCAAAATTTATCAAAATCACACAGTAGAACAATCACTATACAGTAAATTAGTAGCACGGATTCAATGTTCGTGAGCGATGTTTGACGGGTATTTTAAATAAACAATTCAGACAACGCGTATTCGTGGGACAAAATTAGCTTCATTAATGAGAAATCTTTATAATTGCTTTGATTTAATATAATAAAAAGATAAAGTAAATATATTTAAACACTTCGATTTCAAATTAGAGCAATTTGGACGCATGATCGATTGAACAATTTCTAGATAAATTTAAATTTAAACAGCGAAATAAACCATAGGTTGTTTGAAAAATATGTTGAACAAGAATTTTATTAGTATAGTGTTTTTTGAATTAAAATATTATTGTTACATATATAATAAAGTTCGATCAAGTCGGGACTTAAATTGTCCCGCTTTGAGAAAATAACTTACATAAAACTAAAAAACATTTTTTAAAAATAAAGTTAAATGCAGTTTTTTGTTAACACATTAGCGTGTTATTACTACTTGCAATGAAAAGTAACTTTAGCTTTTTGTACTAAAAATGTTTAATTTTTTGCAGTGATGCACAATAATTAGAAAACAATATTTCTTATATTGATTTTTATAAGTTTGTATAACCCCTTTTGTTTTAAATGCGACGAAAACTTTTGAGACTACATGTGGATTAATGTTACAAAATTTCAACGTATGACACACAGTCAGAGTCTTTATGATTTACGAGAGAAAAAAACAACGGTCACAGTCATCTCGGGCATACGATAACCGTCACATTTATAGAAGTGCATTAACGCCATCATCATACATTTCACATATACCGCATTTACCGCAAGTGACACGTACAATTATATCCAGACATTGCAGTCAGCAATGCCTCAGTACAAAAAATTGCCACAATCAGCGAATAATGCAAGTGAATCGAATTCTAGAGACTTTTCTGATACACCAGCTCATCTCTTCTGGTTTCAATTAATTTTTGATTTTAGAAACATCTACAATTGACGTTTTTGTTATTGATTACATGTTCAAATATTTGTAATAAATATTTACTTTGTTGGAAATATTACTTGTAATTTGCTTACCTTAATGTAATCCTTTAGGCGTTCGTAAATTGCATCCTAAACTTCTAGGATAAATTTAGTTATAGCTGGATGGGAAAAGAAATATTGTAAAAAACGATAACTAGTTTCTGCTGTGAGAAAATATAATGTGACTTGTAATTTCACTTTGGCTGGAATAGTAGGTTGCAAAACAGTGACTGTTTTTTGAATTTTAGAAGCTATAACTTCAAGCAAAGAATGAAACTGCTCTAATACCATTCTCATAAGAGTTTAGTTTCAAATTCTCTTAACAGGGTTGCAATTGCTCCCCAAAAATCTCTTCTTAATAGCCACGGTTTAGTCTATAACCGTTTTTTATTGCCGTTGATTTCATGTTCGATTTTCTCAATTAAGGCAGGTGTGATTGTGTTACAATATAGTTTAAAAACGAATTTAAAGTTTTTCATTTTTCTGCGCCGCAAAACCATGTTAAAAACATATTTGAACGGCTCTCAAAACGGAATGACTCGTTTATGTCCCGCTCAAATGTAATCACCACTCTCCGCTAAAATTTACTCGCACGAGTGCAGTATACGGCAGGTGTAACTCCGACTTTAATGATTTTTTCACTCGTTTTCTACTTGTACCGCAAGTTTATCGTGGCAAATATATCAATTTCAATATTAAATTTTAAATTTTTTTTAATTTGCATATTAAAATTTAAAATAAACATCGTTTAAGTTTAGTAATTGTATTACCGATATACAAAGTCGAGCCATACAAATTATTACAAGAATATAGGTATATATTTTATTTTAAAATTTTGAATGTATTTCCGTATAACTTAATTAACATTACTTTAATCATTACAACAAAACGACAATGTTTTAATAACGAACACAACGTTACAACAAAACATGGGTTGTTCACCTGTTATTCTGAAGCGCATACGTACTTATCCCCAAAGGCGAACTGTGAAATTGTTATAATACAGCTTTATTGTAGTAAATTGGTTACTAAACTCATGAAAAGTATTTAATGTAATTTAAGTTTTTGTATGTCAGTCGTTTTTATATATACGTAGTTTATTGGTTATAATTTTTGGATGTTGTTTTTAGCTTTAATTGAGTAATGATAAATCTGGACTTTGCCGGTTGCACCAACACGACTTAAACTTAAGCAATGCTTGAAAACAATCGTTGCTATGGTTAAACAATTGTATCTAAGTTTTTAAACTTTGCTTAAGTTTAAGTCGTGTTGGTGCAACCGGCCATAAGTGATTTAAAACAACAAGTGTTTCAAAGTTTTATCATATGCAAAACGTTTGTGATTATCGTGTGAATCGAAGAAGCTTTGAATATAATTATTTGTTTTATTAGTATTTTTTAGAACTGGATACCCTACTTTTAAAACACTGTTTTGCATAAACCAATAGAGTTAAAACAAGTTTCTATATACTGCTAAATCTTACAATTATAGACTAGCTGTCGGTTTGATAACAAAAAGTTGTTGCAGAAGGTTACTCGTAGAGAGTGTTTCTGTTATTGTACATTTGTTTAAGAGTTTAATTGGTTTTCGGTTGTTTTGGTCATGATCAATGTTTTTTATTGGTACATGATGTGGCTTTTACCAGCGTTTCATATTTTTTTACTTGTTATTTTATAGACCCTTACAGTGTGTCTATTTTCACGACTTTCAATACTTTTAATGTACCATTATTTTTATACGTTTGTATATAAATATTTCCATAATGTTTATTTTTGTTTGATATGTAAGTAAAGTTTAAATATCACTTAGCATTTTTCTAGAACCTTGCAATTATGTACACATTTAACATTTGATGAAACTTATGTTATATTAATTACATTATTCTACTACTTATCTTAAAATGATTTCATCGACGATGGAAGCAATTAAAATAATATGTCTAATTTTGTTACCTGTAGTTATGCATGAACTTCCGTTATTACGGGGTTTATATTGTTTTCACAAAAAACCAATAAATTGTAATTAAATACCTAAATAATTAAAACATTAATATGTATCAAGTTCTTTTATAATTAGTCAACATTTATAGGAGTTAATTGTAATTAGTAGTAGACACGCAATGCTGATAAAAAAGGGTAACAAACTTTAATTTTCAGAGTCCTATGGGATGATGCTTTTAAATTACAATAGTATGTATAAAACAATTTCATTTTTTCATTTCAAAGATTTTTTTTATGAATTCTGTAACTGATAAGTTCGAAAAGTTTGTTTCAAACTTTTTGCGTTTTGCTTTGGTATTATTATAATTATTTAAGTATATGTTATATCCTTTTTCTAATATTGGCAGGGCTAAATCTAATACTACATTTTCAGATGCATAAGCTTTAGAATTCGTTTGATCTAGTCCAGTATAAATTTTGATACAATACCCCCATTTAGATTCACACAGGTTATAAAATTTTACGCCAAATCTAGCCTTTTTTGTAAGGTTGAACTGGATAAATGGAACATGTCCTCATAATTTCATCAAAGATTTATCTAATGACACATTTTGGTCGGCGGTATACATAGTTTGAATCTTATTATTCAAATATGAGATTACATTTCTAATTTTATACATGCGATCATTATTGTCTCGTTCTTCATTATTTGCAAAGAGTAGAAAACAAGATATTTTCTCAAATCTCACAAAAGCATAGTTTTTTCATATATTGGCGTATATATTATTCTTATTTTTGAACAATTATTTCGAACGTTTGCTTTTTTTTTGTGTCATTAGTATAAACAACAAAAAATACATTTTCATTTCATCTTAATCAGTTTCGAACCATTTATTATCAGAGTCTTTAATAAAATTCCATATTTTCGGAATATTATCAACCTTTTTCCAATTTCAGTTTTGTGAAAAACATGAAGGTATGTCATTTGTGTTAGACTCATTCTCGTCACTTGTTTCACTTACTGATCGCCTAACACGTTTTCTTCGATGATACAAAAACTCATCATCACTAGAAGTGTTACTGCCATGTTTACTAGCCGCGTTACTCTTTTCGTCACTAATTTGTTTATCAATTGTTTCGGAAGAAGATGAATTTTTATCATCGCTTACGCACGTTTTCGATTTGGTAAATTTGTCTTGTTTTCTTTTATTTCGACGGTTCATTTGGAGAAATAATTTGAAATGAGTTATACTATAATAACAAAAATTAAAAAACAAATAAACAACTAGAAAAATATAGCACGTTACTGACAACTACTACTCATAACCCGACAAAACTAATGTCTTCCTGTCGATAGGATAGAAGCGCACATACTTTTGTCATATTTTTCTAGTTGTTTGTTTTTTTAATTTTTGGTATTATAATATAACCTATTTCAAATTATGTCTCCAACATAAACCACCAAAACAAAAGAAAACACGACTAATTTACCAAATCGAAAACGTGTCAAAGACATTATCAAAATTGACGGCAGGCAAGATCTTACCGAGTCGACACAATTGCTGCGCGCGGCGCTGATCGGACTTATTTTACGAATAAACCCTCTTTTGATATGTTGTTCTTATATAGTAACAATAAAAAAATATGAGTCATCACGAGTTAGAGTTGTTTTTGTACGTTTGCGAAGATTACATAGTACGAGTCTAGTTCGTTATTTTGTTCCAATGAGTTAACAGAGTAATTTGCATTTCGTGGAAGCTTTTCAAAACATTCTGTTGTATATACTATTTTTAAAGTAATAATACATAGGCTTAATGGCATCTACACAACTAGACCATAGTGTGTCTGGCGCTACTGGTCATTAGAGTAACCTTGGCTTCTCACATCTTTAAGAGGCGGATCTACTGATTTCAGTTGATCCAAAATGCAATTTGATTATAAAGAATTGGTGCAATTTTCGACTGTAAACTGTATGGTTCTTACCAAATATGCTGCCTAAAAGAATAGAATTTGAGACTGAATAGCAGTGCTCAGATAATGGGGAAGCGACAAATAATCTTTAATTTTTAGTAACTATTCTAACATTACTATGTTAAACCTCCTTAAAAATTTTACTAATTTGAAGTTATCACTTAAAGTTTTTGACATGAGAAATGATGAAATAGCTCAATTAATGTTTTTTTTAAGTTGAAAAGCAGATGTTGCCGCAGCAAGTGTAATTAAAACCCTATCAACATTACACATCTTATTTAACGACAAGGTTATCTTTAGTGTAAGAAATTGAACTCGTGACTCTTCATAATTTATATCGTTATTAGCGTGAAAGAACTGGGTGTAATTCATGAAATAGGTTGTTTAACAGTTGAAGAAGTTAAAGCGGTATTTGCATTTGAAAATAAAGATTTGAACTTGTTTCTGTAGTTCTAATTTGTGGGTCCTTTGTGTTGCTGTTGGTAGCAGAATTCTGAAAGAAATTTAAGAAAATTTAATTTTGATACTATCCAATATGTATCTTACACAAATGAAATTGGTTGCGTAAATTACTTCTTGTAGAGGACATTCACGTAGGTTCAAAAAAACCAATTAATATTAACTAGCACTACCCTACTAGCACAACCAGATTGGATCAAGATAGGCTGTCAATATTGGCGCAACCTTAAAATGTAACACTTTTATATATAGTATATATATTGGCAACAATCTGTATTCTACATTAGCAACCAATATTGGTCCTAGCTTGATGACCAATGTGTTTTCTACGTTGGTGACCTATCTAGGTTATACATTGTAAACCAACATCTATTTTAAATTGAAAATTGACAACTATTGTACATTGATAACCTATATTGGTTCTGCATTGGTAACCGACATCTATTCTACATTGGTGACGTGTATCGGTTTTACATTGAGAACCAACTTCTATTCTTTATTGGCAACCTGCATTTGTCCTAAATTGATCACCAACAATTGTTCTAGATTCAAAATCGATCTTTATTTTATCTTAAATAGATTAGCTGTTAGTAATAAATTTTATAATAATTTAGTAACGTATTTATTTTTTATTGTCTACAAAAAATATTGAAATAAGAAACAAAAATTGTAGTTACTTAAAATAAAAATAAATCATTAATTATCATACAAAAAACAATAATACATAAAACTAACTAAGAAGTAATAATTTTTCTTCTGCGCAGCGGTTGCTATGGAAATCAGTGATAAAATTTTCGAATATTTGTGTCTTGCACTTATTGGAATCGGCGTTCAACTGCAACTTTAACAAAAATGAATACTAAATATAATAATTTTAAAGTATATTCACAGCTTACCTAAAATAAATTCTTAAATTTTCATTGTACTACAAAATGATAATTTATTATTCTTTTTTCTAAAACTTGAGTATAAAGCTATCGCCTGGAGTTTTTTCGTATCGCTATAAAAAAAATCAAAATTTCTTTCTAAAATTGGTAATTGCAACTTATTTATGTTTTATTTGTTTCGGTTCTTCTAAATCTTTAACATCTTGATTCGTTTCATCGGCATTTTATTACATACAATAGCTTGAAACTGATAATTTGCTGTTGAATAGAAGCAATATTTAAAATTTCTGTAATAATCTAATTATTAAATTAGATATTTTAAGTAGGTACAGGGATTTTGTTTATTTTAAGACAACGAATTTAATGGATTAGCATTATTATAATGTTATTTATAGAGTTAAATTACTATTTCAAACTAAAAAATGTTTGTATCTAAACTTCAGTAAATTCAAATTAAAAACTGCAAATATGGCAAATTATACAATTAGAAATGAGATTTAATGTTATAATAAAAGAATTTACTTACGTTAAATCCAAGTAGGTACCTGCTGCAAACACAACACAACACAACACAAGAATATTGACTAAAAATTCAATCTAATAATAGTCATTAATAACTATGTATAGTATATAGTATAGTAATCAAGTTTTTTTTTTAACAATATAAGACAATAATAGTTTGCAAACATTTTAAGATCGGTTTTACACACACAATCCATATTACTCTACCTAAATAAATTTAATGTAGGTTCTATGTTGCTTTACAATATTGAAAAACGATAGGTTGCAATATTGTATCTAATTTAATTTTACGTGGTCATTCAATATTGGTTATCCTATATAAGTTCAACGTCTATTTTACATGGTTTTACTATATTGGGCAATAATAGGGTGCTAATCGCTGCTAATATTGTAACAAGATGGGTTTTAAATGACATAGCGATGTAAATTACCCGGATATTTATTTTTAAGGGTAAATACCATAGGTAAATACCCGGGTATACCTAGGTATTTACTTTTAACTACTCAAAACAGATGAATTGGTGTAAGGCATGGTAACGAAAATTAGAATTTATAAACGTTCAACAATTTTTTAATTGCATAAAACTAAAGTAATAAAAAACAAACATAATAAATAAAAATGCATCATGGATTTTACATAAAATACTTTTTTTCTAGTCACAATGCGTAAAAGAGTATTAATGTATTTAGTTAAATTTAAATAAAGATCGTTTATAATTCTAATTTTAACATTAATCTGAATCAGATTCAGATGTTTCATAATGGGACTCAGAGTTTGACTTATCAGACAAACTGCACAAATTATTTGTTTCTGTGTAATTTTCTTCAGTTGTAAATAATTGTAAATTTTCTTTTTCTTGTGTTGGATTTTTTTCGTTAGTTAATTCTTTTTTTGTTTCTTTGCCATTGTCTCCTGGTTACATGCATAATCTTCCAATTATATGATACAAATGTGAGTTTAGCTGCTCTTTTAGATGTTAAACGGTTTCTTTTTTTACTGTGAATCAAACTAAAAGTGCTGAAAATTCTTCCATATAAGTTTCTCCATTTTCTTTACATTGACATGTTTGTACTCAGCATTGCAGTACTTACATTGAACACTTTTATATCTTTTTTAACAATAACAAAGTTCCAAGCAGGTTCTTTTTTCTTTCCCATTGTTTTTTTTCACTTTTCACTTATTCACATTCACTATTCAATAAATCAAAACAAGAACTAAATGAAAATGAAACATGACATTGCGAGAAAATTTTTAAGGAAGTATATACTACTTGTTTTTATAAATTCAGCTTTTTTTTCATTACTACATTCAACTAAATTTTTATAGTGTTATGTGCAAAAATTTGGGGATACTTTAACCAAAGTACTTGGAACAAATATGAAATTCCTAGAACAATGAAGTAAATAACACACGTAACGCGATAACTTTATCTTGAATTTATTTTTGTTCTCAGTTTTACCAAATTTAAATTACAGTTTGTTTACTGTTCTTTACAACAAAAAAGTTTTTTTTTCAGGAAAAAAATTATTTCTTCGGTACCTATTGGTCATTTTTTTTAATAATACTTAAATTAATTTGTTTACTTTTCTAAATGGTAGCAAATAATATTTTGTCTATATTGTGCGTGAGACAAACTTACGTTATTTACTATTTTGATCTTTTAATGTTTTAATAAAATTTGATGTTTAATATTGTGCTCGTGTAAATGCTATAATTTCACTTTTGAAATAAACAACCAGTTAATTAAATACAACCTACACATATGGACATACATAAAATTAATATATACTTCAGCTTAATATAAAAATTGATCAACGATAATTTAAATACCCAGTTTTTAGGTATTTACCCAGGCCTCGGGTAAATACCCAAAAAATATTTACCTACCCACTGGATATTTACCCACTCCACATCACTATGACCAATATTGGCCAATATTCAAATATCGGAAACAGATCGGAACCATATAGTTCCAACTTTGTGTGCTACTAGGGTAGCAAGTTGTAATACAAAAATTACTATTTCAAATACTTTGACGCTGCAAATAAGTTGCTAAAGCAGTACTAAAACTAAAAGATTGGAAAATATGTGAAGTTGGTGTTTTGTTTGTTATTTGTACAATTTATTGCTCATGGGCAATTTTTAAAACTCATTACTGATAGAACATTCTGAATAAGAAGGTATAATTGTTTTAATGGTATCTAGTAGAAAACTTGCATGTGAAAAGCGGAAGTTTAATTTTTAGAGGAACCAAAAGAAATGCAACAAGTAACAAGAAAAAATTAGGAATAAAAATTCTTTTAGTGTTTATTGAAGCATTTGAATTACGTTTTTTTGGCAACTTAATATATTTAGCTATAGATAAGATTGCCTATTATTAAGTGATTAACGAAATAGAGGTACTGTGCACGCATACAAGATAACGGAAAAATTTATTAGAATATTATAACAGCTTGTATCGATTTGCTTTTTATTGTAGATTTGTCGAATTATATTTTGTGCTTTTAACTGTTTTACTACTAGTATTGTTTTTAATAGGTTTATGACGTGATTGTAACAAAAACATAAAGTACTTTTCTGTAATTGAAATTTAAAAACTTAAAGATGACTGAAACTGCTACACGCTACAATAATGATTATTTTTACTTAGAGAAAATATTTGTTTTTTTTTCTCTAAGAAATACATCAAGATTGAGGCATTGATGTGTTGTTAGTACGAACCTTCCAATACCTCTCGTTTATAATCATATCGTTCAAGTTTAATAGTGCAAAGGAGTTTAGAAATATAATCTTCTACAGCGTGCAATAATGCTAGCTTATTTTATATCACCAATTGGTGGATCGATTTATTATTTAATTTTAGAAAATGTCTTAAATCAGTACTTAGAGTGGTTAAAAATATTTATATATCAAATACAAATTACTGTGGAATTAATGCTACACAATTTATTACGTTTTTTTAAATTCTCGTTTGCTTTAAAAGTAATGAGTTTTACAATAGCTATCTTTTTTTTTATATGTCTACAATATTCCTATTTTATGTTGCAGGTAAGATCGTCCTTTACGTTTCTAATTAGAATAGATACGATTGCCATGATTGATAACGCAACAAAAGGTTAGAACTATAAATTTCTCAATTAGTTTTTACATTGTTTTATAAAACAACTAAACACAAACAAATAAAATTCTATTTTTTTATACGGTTAGTCATTTTCGTGTTGCTATAAATGTTCAAAAATTTAATAACTGAAGCGAAAATTTGCATGTGTTGCAAAAGTTAATATTTGCTTGTCGACTATGTAACAAAATGGTATGTAATTGAAAATATATTAATTTTGTTCGTTGGCTTATGTTGTCATTTAATAGCAGTTTATGGCAAATTCAACTTCCTAATTAACATTTGATAAAACTAAACTATGGTCTAAGTTTGGATAAATTGTTTTTGTCTTAAGTATAATGTTAGACGCGATTATAGTAGTGTTAACATACAAATGTGGTATCCTTTCTAAGACATTTTGCATGATTAATGTATGCAAAAAAATTATAACATGCGAAATATTCTTGAAATATAGTTTTTCAGTTTTGAGGTTTGTTTAAAGTTTTAATACTTAATAAAACTTTTCATACTAAGTATAATGTAATTTGTTAACTGTATAAATAAAAATGTTTAGTTTTTAAAGTTATATTTTTTAGAAGAATATTTTTATGTGAACGGCGAACGATCACTGTAGTGTCATATTTTGTTGGAACTATACCTTATAGCGAGGCATCCCGCATGCATGCTAGAGTTACGGGCCGTGACCGCACGTAGCAATTAGTTAGTGTCACAGACGAATTTACGTTTCGTGTACTTATCTTATATTTACCTGCTGCATTTTAATAAATATTCTCATCCTACAAATTCTAACAGGTGGTGGGCCTAGTATGCCTATTTAATTTCATCTGTTGCGAGTGAATATAAAGTGGTCGAATATAGAATACACTCCTATTAACTATAATTGCGTTAAATATATCAATCCTTTGTTGTGTTGAAGATGGATTCCAAATCGTTATCATATTCGCGCATTGAATTACTGTCGAAAGATAATTACGATACTTGGAGGATCCAAATTGAAGCGTTGCTTACAAAAGACAACTTGTGGGAGTACGTGAACCGGAATGCGGTACTGTTACCGGAACACCTGAAGCGATAGAAGTTTTGATGGAAAAAGATAAGACGGCAAAGGCTGATTTAATCTTATTAATTCAACCGTCGGAGTTGAAACAGATTCGAGGTTGTGAAATGTCGCATGATGTTTGGTTAAAGTTGGATTCAATTTATGTTTCAAAAGGTCCTGCCAAGAAAGCGACATTGATGAAGCAATTGATGTTACATAAGTTAGATGCGGGCGGTGACGTCAAAGAACAGTTAAACAATTTTTTTGATGCTGTAGACTAGAAAGTATGCAAGTTCAAATTAACAATGATCTGCTTACTATTATGATTTTGTACATTATTCCTTCGTCATACGATAATTTTTGTACAGTAATAGAAAGTTGTCGACTCCAAAAGAATTAAAGGTGAAGATTATTAAACACAGCGAGTCAAAGAGGGAATGTTCTGGAAGTGACGTCATAGTTATGGCCGTTGGTTAAAATTCAGACGGAACGACACAGAAGAACGCGTTTTTAGATGTTTTAAGTGCGGTGTAAAGGGAAATAAAGCCAATTCGTGTCCTAGTAAAAAATCTTGATAAAGGCAAGGGAAAACCGAAATATGCGGAAATAAAGCGTGGTTTTTAGATTGTGGTTGTACCGCACAATTAGTAGTGACAGCGGTCAACGACTGATAGCGTTTAATGACACTTTGTATGTACCGAACTTGAGAATAAACCTTATTTCCATCGCGAAAGTTACGAACAATGGACATTAAGTGATTTTTTTAAAAAGAGCGCGATTGTGCAAGATTTTTTGGGAAATGTTTTAATAATGGCAGAGCGCTAAGGTGATTTGTACTTTATACGGGAAAACGTTGAGTGTGCTGGAGTTGTAGTTACTGAGTTGAAACTTAATGTTGTGGTATGAACGACTAGGTCACTTGAATAGCAATGATCTTGTGAAATTGCTGCGTGATCGAGTTATGTTTAAGGTTGATCTAAAGGATGTAACACAGTTATTACGTTGTGAAGTGTGCTTACAGGGTAAAATGACTGCATTATCGTTCCCCAAAGGTTGAATGCCGTGTAACGAAACATTAAAAATTGTGCATTCGGACGTTGTGGGTCCATTTAGAACGGAATCTACAGGACGTGCAAAATATTTTGTAACATTCGTGGACTACAGTACGCGATGGTACAAAGTGTATTAAGAACAAGTGTGGTGTGCTCGAAGTTTTCAAAATTTACCAACAGCTTGTAGAACGACATACTGGTTTGAAAGTAAAGTACTTGCAATGGACAACGGTCGACAATACTGTAATGCCGAGTTTAATAAATACTTATTTGAACAAGGTATTGAAAGACGGTTGACGGTTCCTCGCACTCCACAACAAAATGGAGTTGCCGAGCGAATGAACCGTGCTTTGTTGGATATGGCTAGATGTTTAAGTGCATCGTTTTAGTGTGAAACCATCGCCACGACTTGTTACATTCGCAATCGAAGTCAAACGAGAATGGTAATGTACGAAAAGTGGACTACTAATAAAGTAAACCTGAATTACTTTAGGAAGTTTGGGTCAAAGGTGCTTGTGCTAGATAAAGACCCAAACAAAGACAACCTCGCACCAAGAGCTATACAAGGTGTTTTTGTGGGATATCCCAGGGAGGAGGTTTAAAATTTTGGAAAAGTTTAATAACGGTCCGTTTGATACGAAAGACAGTAAAAACAATTAACAGAAAATTGTCGAGGGTTTGCATGATGATGAATTAAACAGCGAAGAATGCCATACAGTTCTTGTTATCCCTGAAATTACTAAAACAGAACGGGATCAGGATCTGATAAGTGGACCCGGTAGACCAAAATTGTTACGTACGGGAAGCAGAGGGCGATCACGCAAAATATTTCGGTCGACACGTGCGGCAGTACAAGATTACGACGTTCAAATAGATAATGTTGACTCAAAAATTGAAGATGATGCGTTTGTCGGTGTAGCAAAAGTCAGTGTGTCAGATGCCTTAGAAAGTGACGCGTGTGACCAATGGAAAGATGCAATTGAAGTCGAACGCACGTATCTCGTGAAGAATGATACGTAGAATATTATTCGAAAAGACGAATGTTGTTAGGTGTCGTCTGGTTTTAACGAATAAGTATGGTGATATCGACAGACGTAAAGCTCGGCTTGTAGCAAAAGGTAACAGTCAGATGTACGGTGTTGATTATTATCAGACGTTTGCTCCTGTAGCCAGGCTGGAGACATTACGACTAGTGTTCGCATTCGCTGTGCAGTTCGACGTGGTGGAACGCTAGAAGATGTGATCATGAAGGTGCCGGAAATGTTGAACGAGATGCTAAAGAGGATAATGTCCAGGCAAAATAAGACTTCGGCAGTAAGTGCTCGTGCGAATAAAATGCTAATGCAAGTAAGTGATGGTGGTAACGCGTGCAGGGCAAAGAAAGTGTTGTATAGTTTAAAGCAATCCCGCCGTCAGTGGTATTCGCGTCTGAGTGATAATCTTTATACTATGGGTTTAAAGTGTGCAAAGAATGACCCTTGTTTGTTTTATGGCGATCCAGATAACGATATAATATTGGTGGTAGTATATGAGGATGATAATTTCGTTGCGTCGCGAGATATTGTGTGTGTACGAAAAATAAAACAAAAACTTTTGGAAGTATTCGAAATAAAAGATCTTGGTCTCGTGAAATATTGTTTAGGTCTGGAGATTGATAAAAGTAAGGATCAGGTGAAATTTTCTCAAATAGGTTATATGTTAGGTTACTTAAACAATATGGGATGGATAAATGTAACCTGGTTGTGACACTATCAGAAACGAATGTGCATTTGGTCGAAGATGAAAATGACTCATCTTGTAAATACCCATTTTGAGAAATGATCGGAGCACTTATGTATTTATCTGTGGCAACGCGCCCTGATATTGCGAACACTGTCTCACTGTTGCCACAATTTGTTGAGAAGCCGCGTAAATGTCAATGGCTTTCAGCGAAGAGAGTTTTGAGATACCTAGCTGGTAGTGTCGATACTGGATTTGTGTATACGCGTACTGATAAATTATGGTTTGGTTATTCCGATGCTGATTGGGCTAATTGTAGTGTTGATTGCGTTCATATACGGGATACGCATTTATACTGAGTGGTGCTGCAATCACGTGGAAATCGTAAAAGCAAAAAAAACGTTGCTTTGTTGTCGACGGAGACGGTGTATGTCAGCCTGGCAGAGGCAGCCAAAGAACTTATTTCTTTGATCAGTTTGCTGAACGAGCTGGAACTCGATGAATGGACCGATCTTACAATTTATGTGGATAATCGTGGTGTACAATGCTTGGCAAATGATTCTGTGTTTCATGCTCGTACGAAACATATTGCTATTAAACCATTTTCTTTGTTAAGGAAATAAATTTAAAATAGCGCCCCGTAAATGTGCAGGAAGAGAGGGAGGGCGCTGTTGGTAAGCATGCAAGTAGTCGAACGAGTTCTGTAAGGTGATGTGGATGTGTGCAAATAAAACCAAATTATTTGAGTTCATTTGAGATTTGGAAATTTTAAGTAATCATATGGTTCAAATCGAAGCAAATTCTTGAAATAGTAAATGGAAAACTGACTTGTCCGGAAGAAAGCGCTGGAAAAACAGAATGGGAAAAGAACGATGCTATCGCACAAAGAATAATTATATCCACCATGGAAAAACATCAAGTAAAACATTTGTTAAATTGTAAGACGTCGTGTGAAATGTTTGGAAAATTAGAAATGCTTTATGAAAGAGACAATGAACAGCAGAAATGCAATTTATTTCAAGATTTTTACAGTTATCAGTTTAAGAAAGATAGCGACATGTCAAAGTGCATAAGTGATTTGGAAAATTTGGCATATAAGCTAAACCTACTAAAAGAAAACATATCAGAAACTATGCTGACAACAAAAATTCTATCGGCACTTCCAGACGCATATAAATACTTCGTTAGTGCGTGGGAGTCAACATCTAATGACAAGCAAAGTGTAGCTGATTTGACATCGAGATTATTAGCAGAAGAAAAAAGACTAAGATCTGAAGTAAGCGAACATGTAGCGTTTAGTTGCAATGCAAACAAGAACTTCAATAAAATAGGCCGCGGATTTAAAAGAAACGGAAATAAGTGTTTCAAGTGCGGGAGATTTGGACATTTCGCGAGAAAATGTAGAACACCCGAAATAAAATGCAATATATGCAAAAAGAACAATCATCGAGAAAGTGATTGTTTTTTTAGAAGTAAAACAAACTTCTCAACAAGTGGTACAAATGACAAAGTTTCTTTCCTAACAAGTACTGAAGGTCAGAGCGGAAATGAGAATACGAGATAATTGACTCGGGAGCAACGACTCACATGACCAATAAAAAGGACAACATAAAAAATCTAAATGAAAGTATAAGCCACATAGGAACAGCAAAGAAGGATACAAAACTGCAAGCATTAAGCACCGGTGATGTAGAAACAGAAAAGTGCGTGTTAACTGAAGTAAATTTCGTACCAGACTTAAGTAAAAATTTGTTATCAGTCAGTAAAATTGTAAAAAGTGGCGGAGAAATAATATTTAAAAACGAGTCGGTTGAAGTGTATAAAAATGACGTTAAAATCTTAGAAGGAGCACTCACAGAAAATGGACTTTATTCAGTAAATTTAACAACCGGTAAAATAAATGAAAATGCGTTTTTCGCGGAAACTGAAAAAGCAATTACATGGCATAAAAAACTTGGACATTTAAGCGTTCAAAAAATGTTGAAATTAAAATCATTAAGTGAAGGCCTGAATTTACAAGATAATGAAATAGAACATTTAAAAAAATTGTTTTGTGAAGTGTGCGGGCAATCTAAGCAAACAAGAATGCCGTTCTTGGAAATTAGACAACGAGCGACACGTCCGATGGAAATTATACATACGAAATTTGTGGCCCAATCGAATCGATAACATGGGACGGGAATAAATACTTTATTACGTTCCTAGATGATTATACGCACTTTACCACAATCTATCTCATCCAAGGAAAGTATGAAGCGTTTGACGCGTTAAAAAAGTACATAATGGAAGGTGAGGCGAAATGGGACCTAAAAACTAGTAAAATCAGATGTGACAACGGCAAAGAATACTCGAGTAACCGATTTAAAGACTGGTGTAAACAAAAAGGGATAATAATAGATCATACGGTACTATACACACCGCAATTAAATGGAAAATCAGGACGTCTCAACCGAACCGTGTTAGACAAAGCGAGAGCTTTAATTATGGATGCAAACTTAAATAAAATAATGTGGGGAGAAGTAATTCGCGTAGCAGCCTATCTCTTGAATAGAACGCCGACGGAAGCGGTACAAACCACGCCGTATGAAATGTGGAATGGAAGAAGACCAAACCTAAAATATGTACAAAAATTTGGAATTACAGCATATGCTAAAAAATTAGAACATCTTAAAAAGTTTGATAATAGATCAGCAAAATTAATTTTCGTGGGGTACGCATTAAACGGATATCGATTGTATAACCCTGAAAAACAAGAAATTGTTGTTGCAAGAGATGTAGTATTTAATTACTCAGAAGTGGAAAACAAAGTCGAATCACAAGAGGTAAATGTATGGGAGCTACAGTAGAATGATGAGAATGAAATAGAAGAGAATTAAGAAGAAATACAAAACGAAGAGGACGATATAAAAATACGAAAAGAAAACCGTACAGAAAACGACCAGAACGAAGAAAATTCCAAAGGACGAGGAAAACGCATAAAAAAAAACCTATAAAATTGGATGAATACGTATTGCTTACTTATGAAGCGATTCAAGGAGAACAGGGAAAGGAGTGGACAAAAGCGATACAAGAGGAAAAAACTTCGCTGGAAGAAAATCAAACGTGGACATTGATAGATAGAAATGAAGTGGATAATAAGAAAATATTAAGAAATAAGTGGGTGTTTAAGCTGAAAGAAAACGGAGTGTATAAAGCGAGACTTGTAGTGCGAGGGTGTGAACAAAAATACGGGATTGATTATAATGAGACGTTTAACCCTGTAATACGCAGCAGTGCAATAAGACTTATATTTGCTATTGCAGCTGAACGAAACGCAAACATTGTAAAATTTGACATAAAAACTGCGTTTCTGTACGGAACATTAAGTGACGAAATATTTATGGAAGTTCCACAGGGATATGAAAATAATAATCAAGTTTGCAAACTAAATAAGGCCCTGTACGGACTAAAGCAAGCACCTTTGAATTGGAATATACGATTTACAAACTTCTTAAAAGAAATTGGTTTAGAAACTACGAAATCGGAAAAATGTGTGTTTAAATCAGAAGACGGAAATCTACGTTGATGACGGTGTACTAATAGGACACGATGAAGTAAAACTAAAAAATTTTTTAGTGAAACTAAAAAGTGAATTTAAAGTCACGGTAACGGAAAATCCGAAATCATTTCTCGGTTTACAAATACGACGTGAGGAAGGGTCATTAACATTAACTCAAACCGAAACTGTTGATCAAATATTAACGAAATTCGAAATGCAAGATAGCAATCCTGCAAAAATTCCTTTAAAATAGGCGACTGAAATGATTCAAAAAAGGATGATAACTATCCTTATCGCGAAGCGTTTGGTAGTTTACTTTATTTAAACAATAAAACACGACCGGATTTAAGTTTCAGTGTTAATTATATCAGTCGGTTTATTGAAAATACAGCAAAAGCTGATGTACATAAATAATGTTAAACGCATATTGAGATATTTACGAGGAAACAAACAGTACGGTTTAAAATTTAGTGATAGTGAGTGCAATGAACTAGTTGCTTACAGTGACGCAGATTATGCTGGTGATATTGAGACTCGCAAAAGCACAACGGGTTACGTCATATTTTGTAACGGTGGAGCAATAAACTGGACCTTAAGAAAACAACCCATCGTAGCCTTATCGACGACTGAGGCAGAATATATATCAACTGCTGAATGTTGCAAGGACTTAATGTATATAAAGTATTTACTAGAAGAATTAAAATGTGAAAAAGTGAACGCGATCTTGAAAATCGACAATAACAGTGCGATCGATTTAGCCAAAAACGGAAGTATAAATAGGCGCAGTAAACATATCGGTGTACGATATCACTACATACACGAAAAAATCAAAAACAATGAGATTCGCGTTGAATACTGCAACACAATTTATCAAATAGCGGACATATTTACAAAGCCGTTAGATTATATTAAGTTTTCTCGTTTAAGAAATAGCTTGATGACTGATTGTTAAAAAAAAATAATATGCAGAATGTAAATTTATTTTTTAAGAAAAAAAATGCACGTGTTCTTAAGTTTGTAAAATGAAATCTAAATTTAAGAGGGGGTGTTAAGGAAATAAATTTAAAATAGCTCGCCGTAAATGTGCAGGAAGAGAGGGAGGGCGCTGTTGGTAAGCATGCAGGTAGTCGAACAAGTTCTGTAAGGTGATGTGGATGTGTCCAAATAAAACCAAATTATTTGAGTTCATTTTATTTCTGTAATAAAATATAAAAGTAAGACCCAACATTCTTGATTTTTGCGTTAGAGATATCGAAAACAGTTGTTTAAAAATTAAATTTGACACCATTTTTTCTCAGTTCTGGAATACTGAACAACATTGCATTTTTTATATTTATAAGGTTATACTAAATCAACAAATACAACAACGATATGTAAACTATATCAGTTGTGGCGTAATTCTTGAATATATCGAGATACTTTGAAGTTTTAGTTTTGGTTTAGTTGACATGGTTTTTTGTAGGTGCTAAAGTGGTTTCTCAATCAGAGGACACTTTTTAAATAATGTCTTCGACCATCTAAACTTTTTTAAAATATTTGCGTGTATTAAACACAAAAAATAAATTGTTGAGAAGATGACGTGCAACTTATTTTTTATTCAACAATAAAGACAATTCAAAGAAATGTCTCTCTAGCCCTATAAATAAAGATTGTTTTACGTTTTTTCGAGAATGTGCAACTAAACATTCTCTTCGGCTGTCTTTCCTAATCCAGTATTTGGATTTCCTCGTTTATAACATTCCAATTTTGATCTCTTATTAGGAACTTTCTTCTGTGAATTAACGACAACTTACATATATAAGTTACATAATAACATAAACAGAATGTTTGGCTTTAAGAGTTCTGCGAGTAAAAGAAGTTTAGTGTTTATGACAAGGTTTGGGAAACGAATTGTAATGCTTTAGGTTTGATAAATATGTCTTAACTTTTTTTTAACTGTGAGCTCATCAACATAGATATTTTGACCGGCTTCAATTATTGCATGTTCCAACAATTGTGTTCTGCAGATTCTAAGGCAAAATCCGTGGAGGTTATAACCATTATAGAAAACACAAAGAATGCGGTGAAGTTATAATAATAATTGCTTTTTTTTCTATTTTCTATCGATTTTAAATCTGCCTTTACTCTTATGTGAATTTGATGTTCATCTTTACATATAGCGCACCATTGTTTTTGGTAGAATATTGTTGTCTGTTCTCTATTAACAAGTTTTAAGTGGTCGATCCAAGTTGTTGCAGCATTAAAAGAGTTTTGCTGGTATTGTCTTTGTGGGTTTGGAGCATCGCCATATTACAGCGGATTAAAATCTTCTGATCATACTATATATTTTCTGCCATTTGCGTTTTTATGCGACATTTTTGCAACTAGATATTTTTTTCTTACCTTTTTGAAGTGAAACTTCTTTATCGGCGTTGGAAAAAAATTTACCGTCACATTTTACGCATCACATTTTTTCGTTACGCGTCACATTTAAATTATTCCGTTACGCGCCATCTTTTTTTTTTTTAAATTTAAGATATTTAAGGTTAACCTCAATTTCTGATTGAACGATGACAATGACAGTAATAATTCTATTTCAATTAATGAAATGCTGTAATAATCTTAGTAGCAAAAAGTTAAAGTGAAACACGGTTGGTTTTTCGTTACGCGCCATCTTTTTTATTTCTGAAACGCAATAGCGACGTGATAAATAATATATCAATACTAAAGTGATCAACAAATCAAAGGTTTTATTTTAATTTTAATTCCAGTGGATTTTTAACAAAAGTAAGTAATTATATCTCTTTTTCTAATACTTGGGTGGGATTGTGGTATTTATTTTTTTAAATTTAAGATATTTAAGGTTAACCTCAGTTTCTGATTGTAACTATCGGTCAATGTATATGATTTCATTAAAATAGTATTTATTAATTAATACGACTGCTAATTTAATGAACATCAATTAATTGACATAGAGTATAAATTCTGAAATATGTTATTAATTTTTTTAAATTTAAGATATTTAAGGTTAACCTCAATTTCTGATTGAACGATGACAATGATAGTAATAATTCTATTTCAATTAATGAAATGCTGTAATAATCTTAGTAGCAAAAAGTTAAAGTGAAACACGGTTGGTTCAGACGAAGAGTATGTCGCTTATTTCGTTACGCGTCACATTTTTAATTAATACGACTGCTAATTTAATGAACATCAATTAATTGGCATAGAGTATAAATTCTGAAATATGTTATTAATTTTTGTAAATCAATTAACTAATTTTTGTAGATTCAATTTCATATTTCAGTTACCATAAGCCATTAATTATTAAATCTAAGATATTTAAGGTTAACCTCAATTTCTGATTGAACGATGACAATGATAGTAATAATTCTATTTCAATTAATGAAATGCTGTAATAATCTTAGTAGCAAAAAGTTAAAGTGAAACACGGTTGGTTCAGACGAAGAGTACTTTCAGTTTCTCCAACGCAGTAGGGATAGCATGTCGCTTATTTCGTTACGCGTCACATTTTTAATTAATACGACTGCTAATTTAATGAACATCAATTAATTGGCATAGAGTATAAATTCTGAAATATGTTATTAATTTTTGTAAATCAATTAACTAATTTTTGTAGATTAAATTTCATATTTCAGTTACCATAAGCCATTAATTACAAAAATATATAATAACGATGACAATGATAGTAATAATTCTATTACAATTAATTAAATGCTGTAATAATCTTAGTAGCAAAAAGTTAAAGTGAAATAATTGTATTATTTGTATTCATGTCTATGATAAAAAATCCTTTTGTTTAAACTTTATCTAATTTAACTTTATTTAACCAATTTCTGAAAAGTTGCATGTAGATCATTTTGCGAAAAATAAGGCCATAAAGAAGTTTCACTTCTTACATGTGTACACTAGTACACGCCCATGTTTTTTATTTATTCGTTTATTTTAATGTATGAGATATATTTTATTTCGTTTTGATGTTCTTTTTTAGATACTTCTAGTATAATTCCATGTATTTCATTGGGATGTTATTCTTTTCTGTTAGTCTATTCGATATGACTACATGCAAACGGAATTGATGTCAAAAAAATCATGGGATTGTGAAATAATCTTTATTTAAAATATTTAAAATGCCCGTTTAATAAAAATCGAATATTTACACGTAATAATATAAAAAAACAACTTAATGGTTTTTGTTATTTGCCAAGGGAATAAAATTGTTCTCTGTAAAAAAAATGTTTATTTTAAATATAGTTAATTAAAGATATGTGTAAATAATCATTAATAAACAACACTGAATAATAACCAGAGGAAATAATTTTTATAAGTTAAAAAAAGTAATAAAATTTACAGTTACGTTTTGTATTTTGAACGTAGTACATAAATATATATAAATAAATAACTGTTAGCGGTGTAATATCAATAAATATTAATGATATTAAATTGGAAAAAGGAGACGTAACTTATCTTTATATTCAAAACATGAAATCTAAATACGATGAACGTAGATAAAACTTTTTTCATAATCTTTCAGTAAATTTTCTGAAAAAATCGCATTTTTTATCGTTTAGTTCTAAACGTGCAAATAGAGTAAAACAAATAAGTTAACAAATGACGCGTGATTTTTCATCCAACACAAAAAAGGTAAAACGTAAATTAAGCGTAATAAAATCGACCAGGCCTAAACATTTCGAAATATAAATTTTTCCTATAGGAGAAAAAATCTTTGATCTGAGCTGCAGTTTCTGCACAAATTAAAATTCATTTACACACATTTAAGCTGTTATTGGATTTATTCCCATTTTCCAATTTGATCCGCATATTGAATTTGTTTCTTCACTTAAAGTATCACAACGGTTTCAGCAGCATATTGGGAGGGTATGGGATTATACTATTTTATCCTATTTGTGGCTCGGAACTTTAACAAATAAATGGTTAAATGACAAATTTGAACATTTTTATAAAACAAATGCAAAACGTGTTACGACTAATCATTTGCAATTTTCTTTTGGCCTGTAGACTACCTAATATAATCATTGCGCTTAATTTTAGATATGAATTTATAATTTATTTATTAATAACTGAAAGTATAACTGTTTTTGCATAAGTTAATCTTACATTTAATTATTTGATTTATCTTTGCAGATATTTTTACTGTAACATATTTATACAGGGTAATCAGCCGACAATTAAATATAATGAACTATAAGTCAATGTGCAACAGTTAGGGTTACTACACTGGAGTATTACATACTTAAAGTACTGGGTATTTTGCTATCTGATTTAAGTTCCGTTTATAATTCAAATTTGAAGTTGATTTTATTGAGATTTTTTTGAAAAGTATGGAAATTTGATTTTGATTTTGAATTTTTTTTTGATATTGAGATTTATCTTTCAACATGCAGTTACGTTATTTTTAAAAATCTATGTTTAACTCAACTATTTCTTTTATTTAAAACTTATATTTAAATAACAATTGTATTTCTATTATTTACTAATACTTTTGTTTTACGCGTTTTTGAATTATTGTTAACAAATTTTTGTGCGCTCGTACATTAGACTCTCTTATTATTTATCTTGTAATAGGTACTATTTCAAAACATTTTTTATTTCTTTTATCCTAACGCAATTTAATTATACTTATCGTTCAACATTTTTATCGTCATACTATGTTTCGTAACACATTTTAACCTTAGAATCTTTTTCTTTGAATTTTGAATCTCACAGCATGTTATTAATGTTGTTTTTTTGTGGCTTTATTGATGTTTTCATTTGGAGGAAGTGATCGCGTGAGAATAGTTGATTTTTCCAAGCGTTCTATTTATGCAGTTATTGATTTCTTCAGTACAGTTTAAGATTAAATGGGAAGCTGTTTTGTCCGCTTTCTATATATTTTCTTTGCCGTGAGTAGTATACCCCCCACTTCCGGTCGCCTCGGGGCATAATCAAATTTCGATTAAATTAATCGAATCACTTCCGGTTTCGATTAATCCGCGAATTAAACCCGCGAATTAAAATTGCGAATTAAACTCGCGAATCAAATAATTAAATTCGTGTGAATCTTTGAAATCTACCCATCGTATTTATTGGGGCTTGATTTCGCAGAATCGTACAAATTTAATCGGAGTCATGATTGATATCGTATCATGATCTAATTAAACTCGCGGATTAATTTAGATCGTATGATTCTTGGAAAGTGCCCACTGTATATCGGGGTAATCCAATTCCGTGAATCGATCTAAATCAACACCACGTGACGAATTTTTTTTACTGCCATACGGTTCGAACCCGGGTTTCCGTGCCTGTATACATGCACTAAACCACTGAGCTAAACCGACAGTAGGTAAATCTCGTTTAAAACTTGTATTAATGTGTTAGGCCTTGTGTTATTTAATTTAATTGACATCATTTTAATTAATGAAATAGAATTGAATTTGATTCGACTGAATTTATTAATTATGATAAATATTTTTAATTTTGTGTCTAATTAAAATGACACATTTATAAAATAACGGTAAAGTTGTGACTTATAATTAAAAGGACGTGTGACGTGACAGATTTAATTAATTTATTTGATTTCATTTGAATCAATGAAATAGAATTTAATTTGATTCGATTGAATTTATTAATTATGATAAATGTTATGCATAACATTTTGTGTACTGTACTTATCAAAGAAAGAAAAAAATTGTGACGTATAATTAAAATGACTCATTTATTAAATAACGGTAAAGTTGTGACGTATAATTAAGATGACGTATTTATCAGATTATTTGATTTCATTTGAATCAATGAAATAGAATTTAATTTGATTCGATTGAATTTATTAATCATGTTAAATGTTATGCATAACATTTTGTGTACTGTACTTATCAAAGAAAGAAAAAAATTGTGACATATAATTAAAATGACTCATTTATCAAATAACGGTAAAGTTGTGACGTATAATTAAGATGATGTATTTATCAGATAGCGGTAAAGTTGTGACGCAGAATTTGTATTGATGTGTTTCCAGCGAAAAAGGGCAGGTAAATTTTAGTTGGAACTTGACTCATCATTATATAAGTTTTAAAATGTATTAAAGAAAAGATGTGTACATTAAAAAAAATTAACAATGAACACCGGTAAGCTAATAAAAATTAGTTTTTGCCAAAAATTCAATCAAATTACAACACCCCATGAGCTAATAAAAATTAGTTTTTGCGAAAAAAGTATTGAAATAAAATGATTTTAATCCTCGTTTTGATTTCTAATTCGTGGAATAATTTGTATGATCAAATCATTTTAATTCGCATTTTGATTTTAATTTGGAGTTTTAACGATTTTTTCCCGTTTTTGGATCGAGAGTTTGATTCAACGGTCCAATGAATAATGACTTTTTAATTTATTAATTAGAAGATGCAATCTTGATACAAACTGAAAATTGGTCAAATTAATTTTATCATTATTTAAAGACTTACTTACTTTTCTTCATAACTGGCGCATATATTAATTATCTTAGAATAACTATAAATCAAACACGTATATCACTAAAAAGAAATAGCAAGTTTCGACTTGTTGGAATTTGATGATCTTTGTTCGTGAAACGAATAATTTTATGTACGTTTTAAGAAACGGTATTTTAAAAACAGCGCTTTAGCAACAAATCTATATTTTTACCTGTTTGTTTTACGATGAATTTTTATGTACATAAGAGTTTGTTTAATGGAATGACTAATCGTTTAAAAATTAGATTTAATAACTAAAATATTTTATTAATTTTTTGTAACATAATTATTGATGATTATTGATAAAAATGACAAGATGTGTTTTATAAAACGTGTAATAATTACAATTAAAAATTATTGAACAACATAGACGTATAACTTTTTTCAGTTTTACATGTCCAACACATTTTTATAGATGGCGGTGGTCCATCCAACTGTACGTTGTTTTTGTTGTAATGTTTGTAGCATGGTAGACACTGTTGTAGTTCAACATTTTCTTGATATCTTAGCGGTAAATCTTCCCATACTTCTTTTAATTCGTACGCAGGTACATTATTAATTAGAAAATTGATTGGAAAAAACTGTAGATCCCATTTTTCAAACTTCTTTAACGATTGTCTTATACCGTTTGTACGAGAACTGTAAGCAATAATTACATCACCAACTTTATCTATGACAGATTCTACAGACATCTTATAGAGTACTGACAAAATTTAAAACCAAAAATTTAAAGACCAGTACAGAATTTTTCGTAGTGACGTCAGTTTCCTTGAAACATTTTTTGCTTGCACCAACATAAAGGAAGTTAAAAGTATTATACAATTTAGTTATTATGATTCATATTTTTATGTACCTACAAATTTGTTTTTATTAATAAAATACTGCTTTATAAAGTACACATCAGGTAATATTATATAACTGAATTACAAATAACGTTCTTTGTATATTTGTATTCGGTGATGTGAATCCAAAATATATTCTAATTTACAGCCAATACTGTTTATTCAATTTTGAAAACGATCTCTATCTATCTATAACGGTTTCTATCTATTTTCTTTACATTCTTAACATAACACTACCACTTTTAACACATCATTTTTTGATTTGTCAATTGCTACCTTTCTCATCACGCTTCATAAAAATTCAATCAAACCTATACATAATGACAATTCTTTCTATACACTGGTCAAATTAATTTGTAGTGAGTTATATAATTAGTATAAAAATTTTATTATTATTAATGAAATATGTACTTTTACTAGTAATTGGTATATTCCATTACCTTAATAAATAGTCGCTATTTTAAACTTTTGCAACACACCAAATCAGATTAATGCAATCTAGTTGAAGCTCGATTTCCCTTTTGAGCTGATTATTAAAAGATTTTCCAAAAATTTTAGTTAATATAAAGTTTGTGTTATATATTCTTACTGAACAACGTAGCGGAGTATTAGTTAATTTTAAAAACATTATTCAAATCCGAAGAAGCTAGCTATTACAAGAATATGCTTTGTCACATTTTCTTACCAGAATACCGTTTTGTAGAAAAATATCAATTTTTTTAACAAGCACGTAAACAATACTGTGTATTACCACTTCTAAAAAATAAAAAAGAACACTTACAGTTACTTGATGACCTAATTATGTTTTGAAATATCAGCGGAAAAATATATTGTTCGTATTGATCTTGATGTGTTTAGTAACTCTGAATCACGCTCGAAAATATTAAGATACGAATTAAATTGAAAAGTATATTGTTTTGCATAAATTTAATAAAGGTTTTGGATAACGCTGGCAACGTAATTGAATATCTTACAAATGATGAAAAAGTTTAACTGAGAAAATGGTTGTCATACGTAACGGTATTTTACTTAAAAGATTGTAAAAATTTTAAAAACCAAAAAGGGTATTACTACAAGAAGAAGAATAACGGGCCGTTACATTTTGTAAAAATTGATCAAAAATTTTTTTTTCTAAGAAGCATGTAAACAATAATGTCTATTATTACCTCTAAAAATAAAAACAAACGCTTACAATTACTTGATGAACTCATTATATTTTTAAATATCTTAGAAACAAAGTTTGTGTATGTGTGGGTGTGTATTGTTACTGATGTGTTTAGTAAATTTGAATCACGTATGAAAATATTAAGTTTAATAAAAGTCTTGGATAACCCTGGAGACTTATTTGGATTTATTACGACGACGAAAAAATACAGTATGATAGTACTAAAACACTAATCAAATACCAATACTATCAGTAAGACTTGTTCTAAAAAATAAACATTAACGTAATATAGTAAGAAACGTGTTAAAAAATGTTGATGTTGCTACGGAACAGTTTTTGGTAAAAAAAAAATACTAATACTAACACTAGAAACAAAAATATTTCAAGATTTCTCCATTTTAAATTTAATTTACAAACGACTTAGCTGATGTAAATCTAATTTTTGAAATTTTTTTTACATTTGTCGCAGGTCTTCTTGATGGTATTAAATTATTATTTAGTTGTGACTTTTTTATAGAACGTATTTGAACATTCAATTTCATAAAATAACTTAGTATTATAATGAATTACAGGATTTATACTAAACCTCAAGTGCAACCTAAAAGATGTAAACAGTTCATGTATCAATAAAAAATTTATTTGAATCTGTCAACTAAATACCTATTCTACGCTAGTTAGAACTTGATTCGTTCATTCATAAACAGGTATTACTATGTATAAAAACGGCGGTGTTATTAAAAATTGCAATCATTGATTACCATTGAAAAACATTTAGCGAAAAAGTTGCATTGTAAAATTTAAAGGTAAATAAATTGTAAAAAATGTAAATTAAAATTTAGAATTAGTGTTACTTACCGACATTTTACCGTATGAATCAATCTAAAAAAAATTAAACGTTGGTGTTAAAAAATCAATTTAGAAACGCAAAAACAATTTAGTTTTAAAATATGAAATTTTGAAAATCGTGTAAAAAATTTTTATTTTTGTTAAAACATCACAAACGAATTATGTAAGTTAAAATTGTATTTTTAGATTTATGCAGTCGCTAGAAATATTGAAACAACAAAACATCTATGAAACAGTTTGAACTTGCGTGCAAAACAATTAAACTACAACTTAAATAGTCTCAGTTTGTCAAACTAAGCAACCAAAAACATTGTTTTGATGACGAAATAACGTTTTTAATTTTATAAAAAAAAATTGCAAAATAGTCTATCCACAATTAGTGCTTTGGTTAAAAAAGTAATAACTACCTTAAAAAAGATCATTTTTAAACCCAATTTTTTGTAATTTAAAACATTTTGAACGCGTAAATCGATGTTTTAGTTCAAGAATTAGTAAATCGCACACCTTGTTGCTTGTCGCTGCCACGATCTACAAAAAAGGAAATATTGAGTTAGAGTAAGAAGGCCGTAAAGGCTAAGGAATGTTGGAGTTTAATGATTTTTGCAAATACTTCCTACTACAATATTTTAACTTGGTCTGCCCCATTCGTATATTTACAAAATAGCTGGATATCATATAATATTTTTGGTTTGTTAATTTCATAACCATTTAAATTGAATGAGACTTTTAAGTTTATGAAGAAGATTTTTTTAAATTTTTATTTGTCACTTGATTTTATCTAAAATAAACTTAAAATTTCTTTTACTTATGAACGTTTTTATTTACTCAAAATTAAATAACACATATTTACTAAAATATAAATCCATCATAATAACTACATGTTACGTAAAAAAAACATTCGTTTTCGTTAAAAATAAAATAAAAACTTAGAAAATAATGCTACAGTACAGTGATTTTTTATTTAAACAGTATCAAACATGTTCAAAAATTCAGTTATAAGTACATTATTAATTTTAAAATGTAAATACATTAAACAATAAATACCACATACATCTGAATGATAACTTTGTAATATTTTAGAATTATAATGAAAACATTTGGAGTTCTTTTTTTAAAAACTTTAGATGTAAGCTCTAAGGATATCTTCGAAAACTATCAAAATATTCTACACTGACATGTCTGTCGATGAATTTAGCTACAACAGTGTTCACCGTGTGAGGTGGATACAGCTGTGTTTACAATAATTGCACTAAGTCTATTAACCGTTTCAGGTAGTATGTAAGAAGCAGTAACATGAAGAGAAACGTTCATCATTAAATAGTTCAAATTCAGATGCAGAGCCTGACGAAGTTCTAGTGTGTTCATCATGGCGTTTTTCCCGTTCCTAATCGTTGATCATCAATGCATTTTCTAAAGCGCACATTGGCGTTTCTATGTTGTGATGTATGCAAAGGAAGGTTTTTACGTTCTTTTTTAATTTCCGTATAGTAGGACAACCGTAATCTTCCAAATTAAACACTGGTTTAGTTAAAAAACTTAAAAAAGCCATCGTTTGAACACCTTTTACGTATATTTGATTAAATCGTTGTAATATCTGTGTAATTTCAGCTTTAAACACTTTTCATAAGGTATATAACCAGAACTCCATCGAAGCCCATGATAATGGTTCTCTAAATACAAAATTTCTTTCTTTTCAGCGCTAGATAAAGTTGAATAATCTGAAGGTGGTTTTATAAGCAGTGTTGTTAGAAACGGACCGTCACTCGAAACCACAACTATCTCTTTAGGTATAAATTTATTCTCCTGTCGAAAAGCTTGCACATCAACAAACGCGTTCATTCTTCTCGACGGTTTACAATTGACTACTAAGGGCTACCATTATATTACGATGTTTAGCGACTTCTTTATAAAGGTTCATATTTACTTAAAATTAAATAACACTAATTTCAAATAAAATTAACTGTATCCTAATAATTACACGTTACGTTAAAAACACTCGTTTTTTAAAAATCTTAGAAAATAACGTTACAGTACAGTCATTTTTTATTAAATCAACATAAAACATGTTTAAAAATTCAGTTACAGACAAGTACATCATTAATTCTAAAATATAAATACATTAAATAATAAAAGTCACATATACCTACACGTCTCTGATAGTCTTGTAATACTTTAGAATTATAATCAAAACACTTGGAGTTCTTTTTCAAAAACTTTATATATAACCCCAAAGGATTTCTTCCGAAACCATCGAAATATTCTGCACTGCAATATCTCTCGATGAATATAAATACCCCATGTTCACCCGATGTGGTAGATTCCGCTGTTTTTACAATACTTGCACTAGATCTATTTTTTAGGTAGCATGACTAAAGCTGTAACATGAAAAGAAACAATCTTCATTAAAAAGTTCGACATTGCTGCTAAAATTCTATTGTGTTCAATCTTAAAATTCAATTGGAAATCAGAAACTATCTCAACATGTCGTTTCGAAACATATCAAGTAAATTGATGATATGGTTTTCAAGGATAATTTAACTACAGTAAATAATTTTAATTTTTACTATTAAAACAAGGTTAGATTATTTTTATAAACGTGAGGTTATCTTAACATTAAAGAAGTAAGGTTTGCTTATTACAGAAGTAGTGAGGTTAGCTTGTTACAGAAAGAGTGAGGTTAGATATGCTAATTATGAGGAAGCAAGATAGCGAACTATATAAAATTAACAATAAATTTTGCTTCCTCATAATTAGCATATCTAACCTCACTCTTTCTGTAACAAGCTAACCTCACTACTTCTGTAATAAGCAAACCTTACTTCTTTAATGTTAAGATAACCTCACGTTTATAAAAATAATCTAACCTTGTTTTAATAGTAAAAATTAAAATTATTTACTGTAGTTAAATTATCCTTGAAAACCATATCATCAATTTACTTGATATGTTTCGAAACGACATGTTGAGATAGTTTCTGATTTCCAATTGAATTTTAAGATTGAACACAATAGAATTTTAACAGCAATGTCGAACTTTTTAATGAAGATTGTTTCTTTTCATGTTACAGCTTTAGTCATGCTACCTAAAAAATAGATCTAGTGCAAGTATTGTAAAAACAGCGGAATCTACCACATCGGGTGAACATGGGGTATTTATATTCATCGAGAGATATTGCAGTGCAGAATATTTCGATGGTTTCGGGAGAAATCCTTTGGGGTTATATATAAAGTTTTTTGATAAAGAACTCCAAGTGTTTTGATTATAATTCTAAAGTATTACAAGACTATCAGAGACGTGTAGGTATATGTGACTTTTATTATTTAATGTATTTATATTTTAGAATTAATGATGTACTTGTCTGTAACTGAATTTTTAAACATGTTTTATGTTGATTTAATAAAAAATGACTGTACTGTAACGTTATTTTCTAAGATTTTTAAAAAACGAGTGTTTTTAACGTAACGTGTAATTATTAGGATACAGTTAATTTTATTTGAAATTAGTGTTATTTAATTTTAAGTAAATATGAACCTTTATAAAGAAGTCGCTAAACATCGTAATATAATGGTAGCCCTTAGTAGTCAATTGTAAACCGTCGAGAAGAATGAACGCGTTTGTTGATGTGCAAGCTTTTCGACAGGAGAATAAATTTATACCTAAAGAGATAGTTGTGGTTTCGAGTGACGGTCCGTTTCTAACAACACTGCTTATAAAACCACCTTCAGATTATTCAACTTTATCTAGCGCTGAAAAGAAAGAAATTTTGTATTTAGAGAACCATTATCATGGGCTTCGATGGAGTTCTGGTTATATACCTTATGAAAAGTGTTTAAAGCTGAAATTACACAGATATTACAACGATTTAATCAAATATACGTAAAAGGTGTTCAAACGATGGCTTTTTTAAGTTTTTAACTAAACCAGTGTTTAATTTGGAAGATTACGGTTGTCCTACTATACGGAAATTAAAAAAGAACGTAAAAACCTTCCTTTGCATACATCACAACATAGAAACGCCAATGTGCGCTTTAGAAAATGCATTGATGATCAACGATTAGGAACGGGAAAAACGCCATGATGAACACACTAGAACTTCGTCAGGCTCTGCATCTGAATTTGAACTATTTAATGATGAACGTTTCTCTTCATGTTACTGCTTCTTACATACTACCTGAAACGGTTAATAGACTTAGTGCAATTATTGTAAACACAGCTGTATCCACCTCACACGGTGAACACTGTTGTAGCTAAATTCATCGACAGACATGTCAGTGTAGAATATTTTGATAGTTTTCGAAGATATCCTTAGAGCTTACATCTAAAGTTTTTAAAAAAAGAACTCCAAATGTTTTCATTATAATTCTAAAATATTACAAAGTTATCATTCAGATGTATGTGGTATTTATTGTTTAATGTATTTACATTTTAAAATTAATAATGTACTTATAACTGAATTTTTGAACATGTTTGATACTGTTTAAATAAAAAATCACTGTACTGTAGCATTATTTTCTAAGTTTTTATTTTATTTTTAACGAAAACGAATGTTTTTTTTACGTAACATGTAGTTATTATGATGGATTTATATTTTAGTAAATATGTGTTATTTAATTTTGAGTAAATAAAAACGTTCATAAGTAAAAGAAATTTTAAGTTTATTTTAGATAAAATCAAGTGACAAATAAAAATTTAAAAAAATCTTCTTCATAAACTTAAAAAGACTCATTAAATTTAAATGGTTATGAAATTAACAAACCAAAAATATTATATGATATCCAGCTATTTTGTAAATATACGAATGGGGCAGACCAAGTTAAAATATTGTAGTAGGAAGTATTTGCAAAAATCATTAAACTCCAACATTCCTTAGCCTTTACGGCCTTCTTACTCTAACTCAATATTTCCTTTTTTGTAGATCGTGGCAGCGACAAACAACAAGTTGTGCGATTTCCTAATTCTTGAACTAAAACATCGATTTACGCGTTCAAAAATGTTTTAAATTACAAAAAAATTGGGTTTAAAAATGTTCTTTTTTAAGGTAGTTATTACTTTTTTAACCAATGCACTAATAGTGCATAAACTATTTTGCAATTTTTTTTTATAAAATTAAAAACGTTATTTCGTCATCAAAACAATGTTTTTGGTTGCTTAGTTTGACAAACTGAGACTATTTAAGTTGTAGTTTAATTGTTTTGCACGCAAGTTCAAACTGTTTCATAGATGTTTTGTTGTTTCAATATTTCTAGCGACTGCATAAATCTAAAAATACAATTTTAACTTACATAATTCGTTTGTGATGTTTTAACAAAAATAAAAATTTTTTACACGATTTTCAAAAATTTCATATTTTAAAACTAAATTGTTTTTGCGTTTCTAAATTGATTTTTTAACACCAACGTTTAATTTTTTTAGATTGATTCATACGGTAAAATGTCGGTAAGTAACACTAATTCTAAATTTTAATTTACATTTTTTACAATTTATTTACCTTTAAATTTTACAATGCAACTTTTTCGCTAAATGTTTTTCAATGGTAATCAATGATTGCAATTTTTAATAACACCGCCGTTTTTATACATAGTAATACCTGTTTATGAATGAACGAATCAAGTTCTAACTAGCGTAGAATAGGTATTTAGTTGACAGATTCAAATAAATTTTTTATTGATACATGAACTGTTTACATCTTTTAGGTTGCACTTGAGGTTTAGTATAAATCCTGTAATTCATTATAATACTAAGTTATTTTATGAAATTGAATGTTCAAATACGTTCTATAAAAAAGTCACAACTAAATAATAATTTAATACCATCAAGAAGACCTGCGACAAATGTAAAAAAAATTTCAAAAATTAGATTTACATCAGCTAAGTCGTTTGTAAATTAAATTTAAAATGGAGAAATCTTGAAATATTTTTGTTTCTAGTGTTAGTATTAGTATTTTTTTGTACCAAAAACTGTTCCGTAGCAACATCAACATTTTTTAACATGTTTCTTACTATATTACGTTAATGTTTATATTTTAGAACAAGTCTTACTGATAGTATTGGTATTTGATTAGTGTTTTAGTACTATCATACTATATTTTTTCGTCGTCGTAATAAATCCAAATAAGTCTCCAGGGTTATCCAAGACTTTGATTAAACTTAATATTTTCATACGTGATTCAAACTTACTAAACACATCAGTAACAATACACACCCACACACACACAAACTTTGTTTCTAAGATATTTAAAAATATAATGAGTTCATCAAGTAATTGTAAGCGTTTGTTTTTATTTTTAGAGGTAATAATAGTCATTATTGTTTACATGCTTCTTAGAAAAAAAATTTTTGATCAATTTTTACAAAATGTAACGGCCCGTTATTCTTCTTCTGTAGTAATACCCTTTTTGGTTTTTAAAATTTTTACAATCTTTTAAGTAAAATACCGTTACGTATGACAACCATTTTCTCAGTTAAACTTTTTCATCATTTGTAAGATATTCAATTACGTTGCCAGCGTTATCCAAAACCTTTATTAAATTTATGCAAAACAATATACTTTTCAATTTAATTCGTATCTTAATATTTTCGAGCGTGATTCAGAGTTACTAAACACATCAAGATCAATACGAACAATATATTTTTCCGCTGATATTTCAAAACATAATTAGGTCATCAAGTAACTGTAAGTGTTCTTTTTTATTTTTAGAAGTGGTAATACACAGTATTGTTTACGTGCTTGTTAAAAAAATTGATATTTTTCTACAAAACGGTATTCTGGTAAGAAAATGTGACAAAGCATATTCTTGTAATAGCTAGCTTCTTCGGATTTGAATAATGTTTTTAAAATTAACTAATACTCCGCTACGTTGTTCAGTAAGAATATATAACACAAACTTTATATTAACTAAAATTTTGGAAAATCTTTAATAATCAGCTCAAAAGGGAAATCGAGCTTCAACTAGATTGCATTAATCTGATTTGGTGTGTTGCAAAGTTTAAAATAGCGACTATTTATTAAGGTAATGGAATATACCAATTACTAGTAAAAGTACATATTTCATTAATAATAATAAAATTTTTATACTAATTATATAACTCACTACAAATTAATTTGACCAGTGTATAGAAAGAATTGTCATTATGTATAGGTTTGATTGAATTTTTATGAAGCGTGATGAGAAAGGTAGCAATTGACAAATCAAAAAATGATGTGTTAAAAGTGGTAGTGTTATGTTAAGAATGTAAAGAAAATAGATAGAAACCGTTATAGATAGATAGAGATCGTTTTCAAAATTGAATAAACAGTATTGGCTGTAAATTAGAATATATTTTGGATTCACATCACCGAATACAAATATACAAAGAACGTTATTCGTAATTCAGTTATATAATATTACCTGATGTGTACTTTATAAAGCAGTATTTTATTAATAAAAACAAATTTGTAGGCACATAAAAATATGAATCATAATAACTAAATTGTATAATACTTTTAACTTCCTTTATGTTGGTGCAAGCAAAAAATGTTTCAAGGAAACTGACGTCACTACGAAAAATTCTGTACTGGTCTTTAAATTTTTGGTTTTAAATTTTGTCAGTACTCTATAAGATGTCTGTAGAATCTGTCATAGATAAAGTTGGTGATGTAATTATTGCTTACAGTTCTCGTACAAACGGTATAAGACAATCGTTAAAGAAGTTTGAAAAATGGGATCTACAGTTTTTTCCAATCAATTTTCTAATTAATAATGTACCTGCGTACGAATTAAAAGAAGTATGGGAAGATTTACCGCTAAGATATCAAGAAAATGTTGAACTACAACAGTGTCTACCATGCTACAAACATTACAACAAAAACAACGTACAGTTGGATGGACCACCGCTATCTATAAAAATGTGTTGGACATGTAAAACTGAAAAAAGTTATACGTCTATGTTGATCAATAATTTTTAATTGTAATTATTACACGTTTTATAAAACACATCTTGTCATTTTTATCAATAATCATCAATAATTATGTTACAAAAAATTAATAAAATATTTTAGTTATTAAATCTAATTTTTAAACGATTAGTCATTCCATTAAACAAACTCTTATGTACATAAAAATTCATCGTAAAACAAACAGGTAAAAATATAGATTTGTTGCTAAAGCGCTGTTTTTAAAATACCGTTTCTTAAAACGTACATAAAATTATTCGTTTCACGAACAAAGATCATCAAATTCCAACAAGTCGAAACTTGCTATTTCTTTTTAGTGATATACGTGTTTGATTTATAGTTATTCTAAGATAATTAATATATGCGCCAGTTATGAAGAAAAGTAAGTAAGTCTTTAAATAATGATAAAATTAATTTGACCAATTTTCAGTTTGTATCAAGATTGCATCTTCTAATTAATAAATTAAAAAGTCATTATTCATTGGACCGTTGAATCAAACTCTCGATCCAAAAACGGGAAAAATCGTTAAAACTCCAAATTAAAATCAAAATGCGAATTAAAATGATTTGATCATACAAATTATTCCACGAATTAGAAATCAAAACGAGGATTAAAATCATTTTATTTCAATACTTTTTTCGCAAAAACTAATTTTTATTAGCTCATGGGGTGTTGTAATTTGATTGAATTTTTGGCAAAAACTAATTTTTATTAGCTTACCGGTGTTCATTGTTAATTTTTTTTAATGTACACATCTTTTCTTTAATACATTTTAAAACTTATATAATGATGAGTCAAGTTCCAACTAAAATTTACCTGCCCTTTTTCGCTGGAAACACATCAATACAAATTCTGCGTCACAACTTTACCGCTATCTGATAAATACATCATCTTAATTATACGTCACAACTTTACCGTTATTTGATAAATGAGTCATTTTAATTATATGTCACAATTTTTTTCTTTCTTTGATAAGTACAGTACACAAAATGTTATGCATAACATTTAACATGATTAATAAATTCAATCGAATCAAATTAAATTCTATTTCATTGATTCAAATGAAATCAAATAAATTAATTAAATCTGTCACGTCACACGTCCTTTTAATTATAAGTCACAACTTTACCGTTATTTTATAAATGTGTCATTTTAATTAGACACAAAATTAAAAATATTTATCATAATTAATAAATTCAGTCGAATCAAATTCAATTCTATTTCATTAATTAAAATGATGTCAATTAAATTAAATAACACAAGGCCTAACACATTAATACAAGTTTTAAACGAGATTTACCTACTGTCGGTTTAGCTCAGTGGTTTAGTGCATGTATACAGGCACGGAAACCCGGGTTCGAACCGTATGGCAGTAAAAAAAATTCGTCACGTGGTGTTGATTTAGATCGATTCACGGAATTGGATTTAGACCCCGATATACAGTGGGCACTTTCCAAGAATCATACGATCTAAATTAATCCGCGAGTTTAATTAGATCATGATACGATATCAATCATGACTCCGATTAAATTTGTACGATTCTGCGAAATCAAGCCCCGATAAATACGATGGGTAGATTTCAAAGATTCACACGAATTTAATTATTTGATTCGCGGTTTTAATTCGCCGGTTGATTCGCGATTTAATTCGCGGGTTTAATTCGCGGATTAATCGAAACCGGAAGTGATTCGATTAATTTAATCGAAATTTGATTATGCCCCGAGGCGACCGGAAGTGGGGGGTATACTACTGCCGTGTTCATATTTACATGTTAACATTCGAGGGGTTCCATTTAATTTCTTTGTCAGTTTTTATTTTTTCTTCTTCTTCTGTTCGGATGCTACTTTTAGATACGCACGGCGTTTACTTTTACTGAATAATGCTTACTACCAGTTTCTAGTTATTGATTGATTTAATTTGTTGATGAATGCTTGTTTACTGTATTTTCTAAATAATTTAATGGATAATCGTGTTTGATTACAACTTCTCAGGTCAATACTTTTTGATGATTTTGAAATTATGGCATTTTTTTTAATTTAATGCGTGTCTGTATGAAAGAACTGATACTATATAAAATATATCTAATTTACGCACATTATGCAGCATTTCTATTTACATATTCATTTATAAACTTAACAATGCGAACTTTATGTTTCTTTTAATAATTCAAACTTTTAAACAATAAACTAAACACCTCATTATTTAATTTGATATGCATTGTTTTTTTATACTAAATCTTCATCTATAAAACCAAAAAGCACTAACGTCTACATTTACTTACGAAAATAACCATTTATTTTTATTTTCTGTGTTATTTAAATTTACATTTTATGTATAAAATTTTATGCATGTTCTATTTTTTAACAGGCGTTTTACGTTTGATGTGCTTAGGAGGGCTTATAAACAAAAAGCAATACTTTATTATCGACATATAATATATCTTAGTTTAGTAAGATTAAAAGTTGAAAGCATTTCTTGGCGTGTACAATTAGAAAATAGTTTCTGCACAGTTCCAATATAGACGGTCTTAAACTTGAAATTGCGGCACTTTTAAAACTATTTAAACTAGAAGATTGCCCTGGTTTTACTTACTAAAGCACATCAATTCGTTTTAAAGTGCAACTCTTCGATCGTTGCTTCTTTTATTATAACTTTTAATTACATATTGTAATCGGTAGATTGTCTAAACCTTCATTTATACATGATAAGTTCCTTTCTTCTTTATAATTAACAGCTAACATCCGAATCGCGCTTTTAATTAAGAAACGTCGAGCTTTCTTCCCGTTCTTGTTAGGTTTAATTCGAAATTTAATGTTAGAATAATATTTCCTAATGTATGGACAAATTAAACTAAATTTCTACAAAGGGGTATTTTTATATATTTAAAATTATTAATAGAAAACAGCGAGATGTTTTCCGTTTTTAATTAAAACAACCCACTGCGTTTATTATTAAATTTTCGCGATAATTAAATTGAAATGTATGCTCTCTGTAGTATATTTAGGAAATATTACTTTTAATAACTTTTATATTACGTTTTTGATCCTGAGCAGATTTAATTAAAAAATCTTACTAAATATATACATAAAACGCAATTACGGGGTGTATCTAGAAAAGTAAAATAAGGAATTAAAACAACCGTAACTACAAAAAGTTAACTTTTTACTGCGATTTTATGCAGGTATCGATTAAAGTTTAAGTGAACCTATAACTTAGATATCAATTCTAGTTGGTGGCAAGTCTAATATCTACAAATTTGTGATATTTGTAAGGAATTTCCAATAAGATACGTATGTTACAAGTCGTAGACAAAGATACCGAACAAAGACCTTTTAAAAATCGATACTGTGAACAAAAAAATTATTTCTCTTATATTGGATTATAGTTTTTATAATTATTTTTATATAAATCATAGCTGCTATATATTATGTGCTTTTCTGATTATTTATTATTTTTTTGCAGTGATGAATATTACTTATTTAATAATTTATAATATGATGGATTGTGTTTGTATTGACTTTACTTGTTAGCATAAAAAAATATAATATCGATTTTACTGGTCATTCGATTATAACTTAGTTGTACTTCTTTATTCTTTCTTATTTTCTATATCATGTTTTATGTATTTATCATTGATATTTCTCTATATTGGCTTTTGGATTTATCTGTACATCAATTGTTTTTGATTTATATAATTTTGAGAATACATGTTTTTTGTGTTTTGTTTTAATCGCGTAATAAATATTTTTTATACTATTCTTTTTATTATATTTTGAAAACTAGAAAAATTATTTAAAATTTAGGCCAATTCTTATTTTTAATTATATTTATTTACGTTTGTATAAAAAGGCGACGTTTCGGTTTGTAGTTACAACCTTATTCGTGCGAGTTAAATTTAAAAATAAAACATGTACCTAATTGTACCTATTTGAAAGATATTAAAAAATAGTTTTCTTCAATAACGTATGCAAACATTTGTTTTAGCATGTGTGTAGTGCATATTTTATTTATATTTTTTAATAAGCAATAACATGTATTGGTTTTTAATTTAGTTAGCATGAATAAGATTGTAACAACAAACCGAAACGTCGCCTTTTTATGTAAACCTAAATAGATATAATTAAAAATTGGCTTAAATCTTGATCAATTATCTAGTGTTAAAATTATAATAAAAAAATGAAGGCTGTGTTAATGAAATAGCAAAAATTATTTTAACTCTTACTTAATTAAGTTTTAGTATTTTCTTATTGCATTTTTTTATTTTAATGCACACCAGTTACAATTATTTTTTAAAGTGATTTTTGCATAATGCTATATTAGTAGGTTCCGTTTATGTGCTTTAGTATATTTATTACGGTATCAATATTTTACGTTTGCATTCTTTTACGGTATGCACTCCGGAGTTACATTATTATTATGAGTTACAGTCGACATCAACTGAACATTGAGGGGACTGATTATAACGTACAATGATCATAATCTCCAACTGCCATATCTTCCAAATTCTTGGTGATTGCAACCCCACTTGATCAGAACGTTCAAATTTCAAGACTGATCGAAACGCTCAAGTTTCATGTTTGCTCACGTCCTATTCCAGCAACTCCCATTTAGTTTTGGTGATCACATCGCATTCTTCAACGTAATTAATTGTCTTAATAGATAATTACACAGCATTTCTAATAATTATTTAATATCAAATATTTATTTAATATTAATAATAATTAAATCATTTCTAATAAATAAGTGCAGATACCCAAGCAATACAAAAATAATGTAATCACAAATCTCTCAATTAAAAAAAATTAAATATCTATGTTATTGTTTAGAACGATACTAAATGTTTTAAACAAATACATATAATAAATTTTGCTTATATTTTACAATTGCTTAAAACAGTAATAGTTTGAATAGTTAAATTGCAATGAACTTATGTAATTGTCAAATTAATTTCAAAAACAATTGAATACTATAAAGGTTAGTAGTGTTTTTTATTATTAGTCTACTGTAGTAGACGCTCAGTAATGTAAACACCTGATAATGGAAACATCGCGCTACAGTAAACGTAATTTTAATTCTATAGGATCAATGGAACTGTCGGTAACGTAAACACCATTTACAGGTCGATAATGTAAACATCAACTTTCGCATTTGTTGTAATTGTGTTAGAACTTTAATTAGTCTATTATACCTGTGTTTATGCGTCTACTTTTAATAGTACAAGCTGTTTAAAACTATATGACAAACTAAAAATCATAGTTATAAATAAAACAGATTTTGGAATCAACAATCTGTAAGATTAAGCTTTCAAAACAATTAATTCAGAAAAATGTGAATTTAATAACGCGGGAAATAAATAAACCTTAAAAAATGCAGACAGACAGACATTAGAATGATGCTGATACGCAAAGTATTATCAAATATTGTTAATTTATTGAATATATTAAATGTTAACAATTTGTATATCAGCTAATATTAATTTATGGAATAAACAGTCGAAGAAAAAGTAGTATCACACACGATGTTTTAGTTCTTCATAAATTATGTGCACAGACCTTGAAAGAAAAGCGCAAATATACGCAGATTAATATAGCAACCTATTTTACTTTTTATTCTTAAAAATTAGTAATACTGCGTGATTACTTATGTCAGAATAGGTTTTTGTTATTTTATTAAGTTATTTTGTCTATTTACTTTTTTTAGAAATTCATTTATTAATAAAATTATACTCGCTAATGTAAACATTTTGAAAATGTGAGCAGGTTTAATTTAAATCAGAGTTCGGCAAAACTACAATTTGAGTACAAATTATGATTAAAATTTAATCACAACTAAATCAATTCCGGCAATTTGCACTAATATTTTAATGTTATATAGGGTTGCCTACTTTTTGATTTTTAAAAACCAGCTTTTGCTTATTATTTTGAAACAGGTGTAAAACACACACTATTGCTTTCCATTTTAAACTGCAACAAAGTATATTCAATATAAAATAATATAAAAATGCAATAAACAAGAATAACACAGGGAGAAATCTTTGTATATTTTATCTACAATTGTTAATAAAAATTACACAAATTGGACCTGAAAAAGTGACAAGACCAATTTGTGCAGTTTTATTGCATTCATTTGGGCAGATTAAATTGTATGGTTTTTTTTTCATTACATATAAACAATTTTTACATTTTAAATTGATCGCATTATATCACAATTTGTTTAAAAAATGCTCTAAAATGGATAGTAAAGTTTTACACAATGTTGTCATACTTTCTTCAAAACTATGCTTGAAGTATTTTTACCCAATGGTATATTAAATGTCTATAGCGTTAGATTATCTACATACATATTCTCATTGGTTAATTTTGCACAATATTCTGCAAATTATTATTATTTCGTATAGCTTTTTATTATACAACTTTATGCATGGTTAAATGTTATTTACTTAAATGTAACATATATTGGGTGAATTGTCAATAAAACGTTGCAAATCTTAAGAGCATTATTTATTTATATTTAAATTGTACAAAACTAAAATAATTGTTTAAATATGATAAAAACAATAAATACCTATATCTACATTGGATAACGATCTACTAAACATTTTGAAAGATTATTATTTAATAATAATAATAAATAATAAGCCTATCTATTTTATTTGCTAAACAGAACATCTTATGGAGATGAAACATTTTCAGTTCAACCTAGTCAGAAAATACGGCATATAAGTATGTAAATCACTAACTTTAAAACAAGAATGTTTATCCAATTCAATGTTGACCTCAAACGCATGATGTCTCGAGAAGTCTGTCATCGTCTTGGTTTTTAGTAACCGCATTTAGTAGAAACGCCTGAAAATAGCAGATTCGTACTTTTAGAATAAATGATAATGCGTTAAATAATGTTACATTATTACTACTCCTACTATTATTTAATTACAATAAAGGGCATGCACTAAACCTATTACAAGTAAAACATGTAAAAAAAACCTAATAGTTACATGAACAATTCTACTGAAGAGCAGTACTCGACGTCACAATCTCATAAATATTGTAACAAATTTCAACCAACTTGCACGTATAGCTCCATTACAACTTTTATCGCAAGATGATTTAGTGTTCATTGTAAACGTCATGTTTTCGACAGTTACATCGAGTCACATTTCTTGTTTCAAGTGATTCACATGATTTTTATCCCAGTCCCATGCAGTTATTTCAGAAAATGTATTTTTCACTAAGACTTTTATCTCCAGACCACTTTATGTAATATTATTCATAGTGATCTTGTGTTTTGCTAAACTCATCGGATTTAAGATATAGTGGTAAGATGGTAAACGTAACACTGTATGCCCATGTTTTTTAAGGAGTTCGTTTACGTATGATTTCGTATAATTAAATTGTTTCACTAACACTACGCATTTCATTTGGTGTCATTACTCTATTATTTTCGAAGTATTGTGAAATATTTATCTTTTTCTTCGAGGGATATCTTAAAATTCCATTACTGGTTGTTATCGATTAACTCCAGATTTTTTTATAAATGTGGTTGATTTGCCCGTTGCTACAGCAGCTAGTTTGGTTGCCTTCTCTAAAGGGAGAATTTATCGAAAAACTTCACAACATTTTTAATGTTTCTTGCTTCGAAATGAATGGTTTTCTTCGATTTAGATTCCATGTTGATAAATAACAGCTGAAACAATACAGAAAGTAAGTAATGTAAAAATCTTCATCAGAAATTAGCTGTTGTTCGTAGAATTAACGCTGGAAGTAAATACAGAATTTAAAGTAATGAATGAGGTTAAGCTACAAAGGTTACACTTAAAAAATGTTATAAATACACTTACCTTGTTCAAATAACAGCGTTTCAAAAAGTCTTGACAAAAACTAACTGAATAACTACGAATTTTTCAGAAAACAGGAGGTAAAGATGTAAACAAACCCAACGCAATCAAGGAATTTTGATTGTAGAAAATTTTTCAAGCGGACGGTACTTGCTAATTGTGATTGGTTGAAACATTTACCGCTTCAAATTTTTAAAGTTAGTTCACATATTTTCCGGGGACTTTGTTTACTTTGGCGTTCTGTAAGTGTCAACCAGTGTGTCAACAGTGTATTTACATATAACGCGTTGTCGTCTGATTTTTTTTAGAGGGAACGTTCACCTTAAAAAATTACTGCTATTCTACAGTTCGTTCAATTTTTTCTTTATTCCGAGTTTAAAAGAATTGCATAATCTTATTGTAATATATATTAACAAAGCTGTACGAGAAACTAAAACAAAATTGTGCAAAATACTAGCACATTATTGTCAAATGCAAAGCATACTAAAGTTTATAATATTTTTCAAACAATTTGTCAAATAAAACTTGATCACCTATTTATCCAAACGTATTAAATAAAAGCGTGCAAGTCTATGGTATAAATATAAACAATTGTAGTAATATCATCAACAATACAGTTATGCACAATCTTGTGCAAAATTGTGATACAGCATTTCTCTCTGTGAACGCTATACCCTTTTGCTCCAGCTTCGATTAAGGGTGATGGGTTACTAACAACCGTTAGTTGTAACTGTTAAAATAATAAGGATTTCTATTGCACCATTCAAAGTGTAACGATCAGTTACATAATCGATGGAAAGACTTGACAACGTTGTAAAAACTGCTGGTTTTGGTTTTATATGAGAAGCAAGTAGCGATCATGTCTTGAATTGTCATTTTAGATCTGACAGTTGTCAATTTTAAATTTGTTGCTCAAATCACATTGTTCACCTTAATTCCGCACACTTCTTATATAAGTATATATGCATTTATTTAGTATAGTATTTATTACAATACTTTTTCATTGTTGTTGTTATTATTTACAGTATTAAAATGTTAAATAAATAAACATGTAGAAAAAACTGCTGACGGACGCCTTAATCGATACTTCGACTGCAGATTACTTAAGTTCTGATTACTGTAGCCCTAATCTGTACTTTGATATGTGGTACAATGAGACCATTAAAGTAGTGGTTAGGGGTATAAACAAAACATATTTTATACTTACAATTAGCACCGAGTTTAACAATTATACTTATGTTTACTTGAAGCTATTTTGGTGCACCTATTTAAAACTGTCTGTTTTATGTTAACTGGAACCGCCGCCTTGAAAACGTTTACCTAACGTTAATCTAATAGTATATGAAAACACAAGTAACAGAATGATCGCGCTTCAACCACGAGACCGAATTTATGAAACGGTAGAGTGATTGAAACGTATTCTATAACGTGTATTTTATACTATTTTCTCTATTTTGATTCACTTTTAATATTTTATGTATAATTTTAATTTTAAAACAACATTCGGAAACTGGTGTATTTTATTGAATTGGCAACACTTACACTTTGGCATATTGAAGTTTATGTGTTAACTTAAAATCTCATACCAAATTATCTCTTTATACTTTTATAAGTAAATTATTTTATCTTTACATCAACATTTGAGTTTCAATTGTTAAGTTACAATAATTTTGATTTTTTTTTCAATTAACGTCAACTGACGATGCAGAGATACCAACTTGGAAAAAACTAACATTACTAAAATTATTTTTTTATATTATTAGTTATTTGCGTTTATGTTTTCCTTCATTATATTTAGTCCCATTCTTATTGCCACACAATTTTAAATTAATTTTGTCTTCAATTAATTGTTGAACTATCGTTTTGGTCATGTTACTTATTTTATGCTTAAATAAAAGTTAATTGTCGTATTGGTCATAGTTTGAAACTATGGTTTGAATCTTTCTAGTAAAACGTTTCTGATTTTATTTTACAATGATGGTTGTTTCTCACGAGACCTGTTATGCAACTCGCATACAATTAAAATAAAATTACATTTACACAATATTTTGTTAAAACAAAAACTATAATTATATTATTCTGAGATTATTAAATATATAACTTACAAAGCCAAGGAGAATAAATCAACATTCTTATCAAACCCTCAGTTAACGTAAGTTGTACTCAAAATATTATATATGCATGACCAAGGCAAAAATAATGTCGTGTTATACACAGGAAGAAAATAATTTGAGGAAATTAGCGTGTAATTTTATAGTCCTCAAGAATTGCTGAAAACAGAAACTTTAATAGAAAAAACCATTACTTATCTTTAATTATTATAAACAATAATCAATAAACGAAAAATTAAATTCGATTTTAACATTTCGTGTAAAAAGCGATTTTAATTATATGATAGGTCTTGTAAATGAACAAAAATATTTTTAGTTAATGTTTAAGTGTAAGAGAAAAATTACATAATCGTTAGAATATTACACTTTAAAAGATGATAAAAGTGATCATAAAAAGTGGCGTTAAAACATATATGAAAAAGTAATGCGAGTTGCTCTAAAAAGATGTCTCATCGCGTATATCCTCGCTTGAAGTATTTTGACGAGTTCAGCTGGCGCCCCGACGGACGCCGTCGCGTCGTGATGTAGACTACCATTTGCTACAACCGCAGTACTGTCAATTCTATATACCAGGATTTATACCAGGTCTGTTTAAAAGCGCGATTGGTTTATTTATCTAAAATCGGTCATATTCTAAAGCAGTTTTAAAATCTAGCAATTCCAAACATAATTAGTTGAAATTTGTTGAAAAACGTTTGTTCTGTTTAATCAATATCGTCTTTGTAAATTTGTACCACCACAGCGCCATCAGATAACTATGTAAAATATTATGTTAGCCATCATTCTGACAAACATTGCATGTATTTTTTAAATTAACATTAAATCATAGTAACTTCGCTTTAGCCCCTTTTTAAAAATCAGTTGAATGCACGAAAAGGTTAGACCCAGACTAAGTCGAATAAAGAAAAGTAAATCTTTTATAGTCGAAATCCGGCTAACGGCATTTTGGCGACGCTAGTGAATGCACGAAGGCGTCGCTCTGCTCCATGAAAATAAAACTACCCGCGTGGGAGCATCTTATTTACCCTCTCAAAACTCGAACTTCAACGGTATCAGAATAGACAAGTTTGCACAATTCTCTTCGTCGTTACATTTAGTTCATCTATAGTTTTCCTCAATAGTTAAGTCAACATTATCTCGTTTCGTACGTGTAGAAAATTTGGTTGGTAATTAAGTTTTGTTTTATGTCTTTCATTAGAACGTATAAGAAGTAAAATAACTTTTTTAATTTAGTTGGTTACGAGTATTTCCAATACTTTTAGGGATTTTAATAATTATGTGGATATACTAAAATTTTACTAATTAAAATCGGGTTTACTTTTAATAAATTAGAAGCCGATATTAATTAAATATTTGCTTGCGATTTTCGCGACTCCTGTTTAATACGGCAGCTGTTGACGTTATACCATGTGGCTAAAAGTAATTCTGTTAAACAATTTCGTTACATTTCATAGATTTTATCATCTTGAATATTACAGATTTTTGGTATTAATTTTGTTGCTGTTTTTATATAAATATTTTCAATGACTTGCGAAATGTTAAACGTTTGCCTTGAAAGTCAAACTTAATGATACGTAGTAGTTAAAGTTGTGCTCTTTTAGTGCGAAAAAGGATACTAATGCAATTGAAAATCAGTATATACAAAAGAAAATTGTTTATCTTACTAATATAAAAGCGTATTGTAGTTTTTGAATAAATGGTATAAAACTACTTGTATTTCTTTTGCACCGTCTTGTAAACGACAGTATATAATAGATTCATAGATTTTGTTACCTTAATACAACCGTAACCTATAGTAGGCGGTAGCACAGAGCGTCTGATTATAAAATAATTAAAAGAGCGCCACAACGGGAGAAATATACACTACAAATCTTGTTTGCATCTGTCAAGTACTGAAACAAATTGAAAAACACAAGTATAACCACAAATATATATTTATTTCAACAATAGCAAAAGAGGATAAAAACGAATAGAATAAGAAATATATAACAAGTAAGAGTTTGCCAACAAATATCGAAGTACAGTTAATAATACAGGCTCCTTAAATTAGGCAACACCTCGTGCACATAAGCAACAATTAACTTAAAATTACATTCAAATAAATTAACGTTGGAAAATACAACCAAAACTGTTAATTATCACTGCGTTACGATGATTGCACAAATAGTGAAAGAAAGCGCACAGTTTTACTTGTTACATGCAAAAAGGCTGTATATGCTAGTTGTGTGGTAACAATCGTAATATGTATGTCGAATCGTGCGTGCATACGACTGATCTCAAAGCAAATAATATAAGAAACAGGGTACTGACATCAGCGTTTCAAATACGCGATTAGCTAATGCTACACCCAACAGAAATCCCCTAAAATTTTCGAAAATTAAATAGGCGTGCCTTCCAATTCGTTCTAATGCTTTCCCAATCTAATAGTTCTTATATTCCGTGCATGCCATATTAGTTCGTTATGCTATGATAACCAAGGCAAATCAAATCGCCCTGTAGTTAAGAGGAAAAAACCCCGAGCATGACGTTAACACACGTGTTACTTCCTTAACGTTCAAAGCGGAAATATTGTTAGTGACCTCCGGTGCGTAAATAACATTATTACTGCGCGAAATTTATACAGCACGAAAACTACACCAAAATAACATAACAATTTATCTTTACTGAGATGTCACTGCATAGAGGTGTTTGTTTCGTCATTAAACAAATAAGAGTGCTTTGTTTTTAGAAGAAAATCGGAAAAATTCCAAATAGTTCTGTTGCAAGAAAAAAAAATATATTGATGTAGTTTATGCATACTGAAAGCTGGAAGGCTACAATCATCAATACGAAAACGAATGAAATTGCAATCAAATTATTGTTTGATCGAAAAACCTGCTGCGATATTTACTTTATATTTTCATAAGTTACATACTAATACATACATACATGATCAAAAACTCCAGTAAACTCAAACTAGAGTACAGGAAAAAAATCTGAAAAAGGACTTGAATGGAAAATGTTGTAAGGTGGCAATGAAAATTACGAACCACCATGTATATAATAAGATTGAAAATAGCAGTTTTCTAAAAAGCAGATATATGCGTATCATGTTATGTTAAAACGTTATGCGAGTGTTCGGTGTGTTTTAAACAATTTAAGTTACTACAATAAAGTATTTGCTAACAGTTACTAAATTATTCCATCAGGTTATGGGCCTAGTCAGTTCATACGATATACAATTGAAGTTACATAACCTGAAACTGAAGAAAAAAAAACGTGGTACAGCTTAGTAGTTTTTCATGTGGTGTTTTTTAGCGTGGCGGAATTTAATAGAAACAGAAAAAAGAAGGGAATACCTGGGTATCAGGAAGACGTAATATAGTTACGGTTATTTGCAATAAACTGATCACAAAATGGATCAGGTGGGAGCCGCGACAGTATAATTTAATGGGAATAACTGGACAACGTGGAAATTTCAGACACTAATTATACTTAAGTCAAAGGGACTTTATGAAATAACTACAGGCGTGAGTAAACGACCAAACGAAAATGGTAGTAACTGGGATAACAAAGATGCGAGAGCTGAAGAAGTGATAGCGGTAAGAATGGAAGAGGCCCCACTTACACATATCCTTTCGTGTGGAACAGCTGCAGAAATGTGGGACAAGTTATTGTTCATATACGAACACAAATCGCAAGTTAGCGTTCATCTACTTCAACAAAGATTTTTTAGGTTAGAATTTAAAGAAGGTAGTATTGCACAATTTATCTCACAGCTTGAAGAAATAAAAGGAAACCTAAAACATTTGGGAGAAGAATTAAGCGATAAAATGGTTGTAACAAAAATTTTGATGTCCTTACCAGAAAACCTAGCACATTTTGTAAGTGCTTGGGAATCAACGTCAACTGATAAGCAAACATTAAAAGAATTAACCTCCAGGTTACTAATAGAGGAAGAAAGAATCAAGCAAAGTGAACAAGCAGTAGCCTTAACAAGTGCAAGTAAAAGTTCTCCAAAAGAAGTGCAGTGTTTTAACTGTAATAAGTATGGTCATGTGAAGAAGTATTGTCGAGAGTTAAATGCTCGGTATAAGAAACACCGAAAGTTTTGTAATTATTGCAAGAAAAATGGGCACGTAATAACAGATTGCTGGTGGAAGAAAAAGAAAGAAGGTGATAACACAGCAAGAAATACTTCTAATGCTTTTAGTAGCTTAAATTTAGAGGTAAATACATTAATCGAAGGTTCAGGTTTTACTAAAGGTGATTGGTGCATGAACAGTGCTGCCAGTGACCACATGTGCTTTGATAAAACGCAGTTCATAAGTCTGGAAAAATCAGTAGATAAATTAATCGAAATGGGCGATGGATCTCGTGTTAAAGCAACAGGAATTGGAAAAGTTCAACTTGAAGCTTGGACTGGTAAAAACTGGGTTAAGACTGAACTGTCTGAGGTGCTTTATGTTCCTGATTTTAGAATTAATCTGTTTTCAGTGTGTAGGGCCTTGGACAGGGGTTTTAGTCTGCGTTCCACCAAGGATACAAGCGAAATAATCGACCAGAGTGGATCGATTCGTGCCATAGCAACAAGAACGAGTAAGTTTTTTAAAATGTGTTTTAAAGCAAGTAGTGAAAACAAAAATGCGTATTGTAGTATTGTTGAGAGTTTAACTGATTGGCATAAAAAATTGGTACATATAAACTTTGAACAGATAAAAGAAATAGTATTAAGTTTACAATTGATAAAGAACCCTTTTGTGAAGACTGTGTGCTGGGTAAGCAACACAAATTGCCGTTTCATAAGAGTGAATCTTCAGCAACAAAAGTAGGCCAATTAGTTCATGCTGACTTATGTGGACCTCTGGAAAAAGAATCGATTCGTGGAGCGAGGTATCTCTTTCTGTTAAAAGACGATTTCTCGAATTATAGATTTGTATATTTTTTGAAACATAAGTCGGAATCAAAAAAAGTTGGAATTGTTTATAAAATTAATAGAAACACAAACGGGCAATAAATTAAGAGTTCTAAGAACTGACAACGGCTTAGAGTTCATTAATAGGGATCTACATATGATATTAGCAAAAAATGGTGTCAAACATGAAAAGTCTTGTATATATACACCACAACAAAATGGACGAGCAGAGAGGGAAAATAGGACATTAATAGAAGCAGCACGAACAATGCTTCACAGTACCAAACTAGATAAGCAGTATTGGGCAGAAGCAGTCAATACAATTGCATTTATATTGAATAGAGTTGGATTGGGAAGAAATTCAAACAGCACATCTTTTGAACTATGGAGTGGAAGGAAGTTCGACATTTCTTTTCTTAAAACTTTTGGCAGTCAAGTTGCTGTTCACATCCCCAAAGAAAAAAAGGTTTAAGTTAGACCCTAAAAGTAAGAGAGGTATACTGGTTGGGTTTGGTAAAGATGTAAAAGGATATAGAATTTACTTTCCAAGTACAAATAAGGTGGAGATTCATCGAGATGTAATTTTCGTATTACAAAATTCCAAAGAAAATGATACACATGAAGAAGTTTCTTTAAATTTAGACTCGGAAAATCAAAACATAGTCGAAGAAATAAATGAAATGATAGAAAACCAAAATGTTGAACAAGAAGGAAATAATCAAGAAAGAAGTGAAGACAGTGCTACGTTCGAAGAAACAGAGAGTGACACTAAAATTAGAAATAGAAGACAGGTAAAGGAGCCTGCATGGTTAAAAGATTACGAAACCAGTTTCTTTTCAACATCTAATGAACCATTGTCATATGAAGAAGCAGTTACAAGTGAAAATTCTGTCGAATGGGTTCAAGCAATGGAAGAAGAATTGAGTGTGTTAAAACAAAACAATACGTGGAGTGAAGTGCCGTGGCCTGAAAATAAACAAGTGATTGAAAGCAAATGGGTTTACAAAATCAAAAGTGACGGTCAATTTAAAGTAAGATTAGTGGCTTGGGGCTTTCAGCAACGATGTAATCATGAGCCGTATGATATTTACTTTCCAGTAGCTAAATTGTGTACATTTAGAATTATGCTTGTGCTCTCATGTAAACTAAAATTACCTGTATTTCAAATGGACGTGCAGGGTGCTTTTTTATATGGTGATATTTCAGATGAGGTATACCATATATGTTTTTACCTGGTAAGAATAAAATAAACAGTAATACAGTCTGTAAACTAAACAAGTCTGTATATGGACTTAGAAAGCCGCCTAAATGCTGGAATATTAAATTTGATATTTTAATGAAAAATAATGGTTTTGTTAGATCACAAAATGATAGTTGCCTGTATTGTAAAATTTGTAAAGACAGCAAGCTCTACATTTTATTGTATGTTGATGATTTATTGATCTTAGGTACAAACTTGTCAGAAGTTGAACATATAAAGAATATTTTAAATGAAAATTTTGCTATGAAAGATTTAGGAATAGTTAATAATTATTTAGATATACACGTCAAACAAAATCTAGAACAAGGATATGTTGAACTTGATCAAATTGATTACCTAAAGAGAATTTTAGAAAATTTTAATATGTTAAACTGCAAACCTATGTAAACTCCACTTGATTCAAATATAGATTTTAAGTTATTTAAAGACCTGAATAAGGATGTAAAAATAATTAAAACATGTAGACAAATTATTGGTAATCTTTTGTACGCAGTTGCAGGTACAAGACCTGATTTATGTTTTAGTGTATCAGTATTAAGTAGATATCAAGACAAGGGCAACAATCATGTGTTAACAGCACTAAAAAGAATTCTGCGTTACGTGAAGGGTACTTTAAACTTTAAATTAGTATATAAGATGGACTGTAACAATATTTTGAACGGATATGTAGATTCGGACTGAGGCGGAGATGTGGTAGACAGAAAATCCACCACGGAATATGTTTTTAAATTATTTAATCGCGTTATTGCATGGGGAAGCCGAAAACAACAGTCTGTTTCTATATCTTCCACAGAATCCGAATTTATAGCTCTAGCAACAGCAGTTAGTGAAGCCTGTTGGCTAAGAAAATTGTTAAAAGAATTAAAAAGTATTTTCTAGTAATAGTACTGTAACACTTTTTGAAGACAATCAGTCGGCAATTAAGGTTGCAAACAACCCTACAAACTGTAAACGACTGAAACATATAGATATTAAGTACTATTTTGTTAAAGAAAAAATAGATGAAGGTTTGGTGACCGTGGAGTATATTAAAACGGAAGAACAACAAGCCGATATGTTCACCAAATCTTTACCTAAAATAAAATTTGAAAATTTTGTTAAGTTACTAGGGTTAAAGGAATAGGTACTTACTTTATTAAGTTTGTTTCTTTTGTTTAATGGTTATGATTAGTATTTATCTTTTCTTTAAGTTAAGGTTTGAAAGAAATATTTCATTGAAAAGGGGTGTTGTAAGGTGGCAATGAAAATTACGAACCACCATGTATATAATAAGATTGAAAATAGCAGTTTTCTAAAAAGCAGATATATGCGTATCATGTTATGTTAAAACGTTATGCGAGTGTTCGGTGTGTTTTAAACAATTTAAGTTACTACAATAAAGTATTTGCTAACAGTTACTAAATTATTCCATCAGAAAAGCATTGATATTGAATTGCAGAAATTGCTAACTAAAACAATAATATGCTCTGATTGACAGCGAGCGTATACTTTATTTATAAATTCTGAAATGTTGTATCTTAGAAGGTTTTGTTAGTGTCCATACTTTAATAATTAAGCAAACTAATCATGTTTGTACAACGGTGTGAACGCGTTTTATCGAAATGTAATAAAATAAAAATCGATAGTGATTCACGCAACCATAAGTTAAAAAATATTTACAAATAATTGTGGTGTAGCATAAATTTTTACAGTTTTATCAGAGTTGTATAGAGTGACATCGATGCTGCAGTTATGTATAGATAAAAAACACCGGGAAAAAACGTTATTTCTAGTTTCTGATTTTTAAAGGCAAATACATGAAATGGCTGAGGAAATCTTTAATTATTTTTTGAAACTTAATGCAATGATGAAGAGTTTGAAGGAAGACATTAACTAAAAAAATGTAGACTAATTGTTTATTATATTTTTAGCTGCTTTTCTAATATTGGACGACTGTAACTACCGGGTTCGTCTTTGGGCCCTGATACCATTTGCTAACCAAAAACTACAAATATGACCCGGCCACTGACTTTGCTATGTATGTTATAGAAAAAGTCTAACTTTTGTAAAATATTTTTTACATCGCGCCACTTCCGCTTATACCGAAAGTAGATTCTAGCACTGATAGTTTAAATGGCTATGATATAAAAGTTTTTTGTTCTTCGCTTAGGAGGGGTAAGAAAAACCACTTTATACTATCTATAAGGCTACGTCTTGTGCTACAAGTGAGCACTTTATCAGGCCAGAAAATAGGTTACAGTGGCACTATCCAACAAGTCCTGAACATTTAGTTTTTTTATAATAATTTGTTATTTTAAAGTTGAAGTAAATGCCTGCAAATGACAAAAAAAATATAAAATCAAAATAATTCAAAGACAATTAACAATCGGTAGTATGTACTTACTTATTTTTATTTTTGATAAAGAATCCAAATTCATTAAAAATTTAAGTTGCCATCCGAATTACCAAAGAATCCGAATTATCGAAGTTTGGATCATCGAGGTTGCACTGTATATGCAAAATCAAAAACAGGGTTAGATTTACAGGTTTTGGTAAAAATATTTTTAAAAAATCCACATTTTATTAGTGAACTTGAACGGCGCAATGGCAAAAATCAAACACATTTTAATTTTGACACAAATGAATTGAAATTAAAATATTATTATCAGGCTTGTTAACGAACCACCTAAAAAACTAATAGTTTTTAAGCATGTTTTTTAATATTCTTTTTTATCACGTTATTGTGAAGCAATAACTGAAACGGTTACTAAAGCAGTAAAATTTACGATTACCTTCTTGCTTCAGCGAATACGTGCTGACAAGTGTTTCTCTAAAAGATAAACATTATCTGGCTGACAATACAAATTTCATCTTCGGCGTGTTTGTTCACAAGGTTGTAAGCTAATAAAGTTTCTATATTTTTATTTTGACGGTGATGCTGCAGACTCGCGACTTTTAGAATGTTCTTTAACATCATTATAAATATTTTTGATGTTGACTTGATACTGCAATAAATACAAATTGAGATTTAGAAAACAGCACAAATCTTTTTGCAGTTATTGAGTATAGTCGTAATCGCGAGGGGTGTCTTATGACTTCATCGGTAGGCAACGTAAGGTTTAAGATTTTTGAAACGTATGTTGTTTGAATAGCACGTGCGAGATAAGTGATAGAAGGCGTTTCATTATGTCGTGAACTGTGACCTTGAGTCGAAAAACGGAATTAATAAACTAAAAGTCAAAAATTTGACAAGTCTATCTGAATTCCAAAAACGTTAGTCTACTTAAAAGGCACTCACGTCTATAAAAAATAAAAATAATCAGATATTTATTTATTAATTAAAAATTAATTTACTTATAATAATACCTAAAGACCTATTAACAACAAATACAACGATAAAAGCAAAGAAAGTTAGAAAAAATGTACCGGCGAATGTTTGTAAGACGGATAATAACAATATTTTGACTATACAGACTACAGCGCCACAGTTCACGGGATCCTGAAAGACGTCTACCTGTAATACCGACAAAATAAAATATTGAGGTTTGTAACGTTTAAACAAGAAATTAGTAGTTCAATTCGCGAGTAGGGAAAATGTCTCGGTAGGTATTATGAAACTTGTCAGGACCTTTCTGCTTTTGCGCCAGACTGTCACAATTGCGACAGCATATCCGCAGTTCACTTTACATTAAATCTTTGTCGAGTTCATTTACTTGTATGCCCGGGTTAACCTTCACCGTTAAATTGTGTCACGCTGCAAATTTATAATGCGTTTATTTGTGGAAGGTTGAAACGGGGTAAGTGGTATACAATTTTCTTTATTGAGGGTTTAAATTGACACCTACTAATTTTCTATAGCGGATTTTGGGTAGTCACCAATTGTTCTGCGTTATCAGTCAAGATAACCAACAGGTGGTCTTATTCGGAATATTCCATGACGTCGAAGTATTGATACGTCCTTATCACATCCACCGACAAAGGTTGATAACCGCCAGGACAATCCTTTCTTTTACGAAGACAAATATGGAAACTTTAATGGATTAAGTCACAAGGAAATGCTGCGCACTTACGTTCGTAATAATTGGATGCTAAAGAAACCTTTTTTATTTGTGTTAAACGTATATGCTCGTTCCGATCTGGGTTTAATAGTATTTTTTAGGCACATCAAGTTCGGAGGTTAGCTAACAGTCCGACTGAGGTGGGGCCTACCTGTAAGTATTACTACTCTCAATTTTTTCTATTTGTGTTTCGGGGACTAGGTCGTTTAGGACCGTACGTGCATGTTAACTTAACACAATTAATTGTATTTTTTTTGCTTCGCGAATTTATCAGTTGTGCACATCGAATCTCGAAAGCTTAATCTGTTTGATTTGTCTACAATTTAAATTTCTGTACTTATAAATTCATACGCCATGTGTACGTAACTTATCTAGTCCGACAAGGGCAATTTGTTGTGCGGTGTGTTGCTTGCCACTCGGCGTAGCTTATAGTTTAATCAATCTACGTATAAATGTCAAGAATTTACACGTCTATGCTTATTTCAACTTCTGTGATACAATAAATATATATATTCGGTGTTATTACTTTTGTAGTGTTATTTATTCTTCGCTTACTACGAGGCGAGTTAGACGGTCTCCCTCGACTTTAATTTTTCATCGTCTTGGCGCCTTTTTTTAGATTCATGTTATAATCACACATAACCAAGCCTGCGATCCCTCTCCGAAGAAGCTGTGCTAGCCGTTGCTTTGTTTGGTTATGAGAAGACCGGTAGGACTTTTTATTTTGACAGCTCAACTCTAGAAATCCGAGTTTCTCGTAACAGGTTTTGAAAACAACTGTCAACTTATGTAGCAAGAATAGTTCAGTGAACTAGAAATAAAGTTTTAAGATAAAACAAAATATGTTTTAAGAAGAGATACATAGTTACTTAATAGTCATAATGATTTGTATTTTTCTTTTAGGTAATTTCACATGTGAAGTGACAACTTAACAACGCCAATGACTGAAAATGACAAATTAATTTGAATTTGTATCATAGGAATGATACAGAACGAATTATTATAGTATTATTGAAATCCGAACTATCGAAGTTTTTAAAAAAAAAAAAATAATTGTAATCAAAATATCGCAACTTTCATATATTTTGTAGATTACAAGTATGTGACTTTACTCAATGAAAGAGTATGGTTATTACATGGATGATCTGAAATTAATGTACTACGGTTCTATCGTGTACTTTTTAAGTCTAAAGCTAGGATTGAAATGTAGATAGTCATACTACTATTTGTATTACGGAATAAAACTAAAAAATAATTTAATACTTAAAATGTACTTATGGTTATGAACAATTATAATACCTAATATTACGATTCTTTGACGTAGAAACAGTTTATGTTTGATTAACAGTTAACTTAATTCAATGTGAATTAAATTGACACATAAACTGACAGAACGTTGATTAAGTTATCGGCGTACGCTGGCGTTATAATAAACCTACGTTGTGGATATTAGCATTATAGACTTTGTAAAGATTACCTATCTTCCTTTAACTGCAAAAAAATGTGTGACAATTATAGTATATTATTTTAATTTTCTATTCAGTCAAGTCATAAGACACCTCTCGTAATTACGAGTATACGAAAACCACTTTTCTTTAAATTGTGGACTGCTTTGCAAGCAAAAATACCAATGATCGAAATTTTTTTAATTCTGTTTTTTTCTAAGAGCGGGACGGGACTACTTTTATAAAGAACCACGAAATGCAAGTTTTTTTATCTTCAAATTAAATTTGTTTTATTTTTTGATTTTACCACAATTTGTCTCAAGGAGGCATTGCATCTTTGATGTCATCAACGACTGAACTAGGTTTTTTTTCTGAACGAAATTGTGTTACTTTCGGCATTGTTTTAAATTTTTTTTTGAAAATTATTTTTATTGGTACCTACTCTACATTTTTATTTTTAAATTTTGGTTGAAAACTCAATCAAGTCTTACTATTATTTATCTCGAAAGTTTATTCACTTAATCATGACACCGAAAAAAATAAAGTAACATACACAAGCATTACTTTTAAACAAAACCCTAGTGTGTTATGTTGGTTTATCTGTAACCATCAAGTATTGTTCTCTTCAAATTTCTTTATTCTATAGAAATATCTGGTTTGCTGCGAATTCTTTAGATAAGGAGAAAAGCAGTAGATTGCGAGATTAAATAAAGGGCCGTTTATAACAGAAGGAGAATGATGTCGGTTCTTACTTTTGTGTATTAGCTTCATTTATACATACATACATAATCTAACACTTATATACATTGTCTAAAAATTATTTCTGATTTTAGTTTTCATTTCATCGAGGTCTTGTGTCTAGAAAGTCTGTGCTTGGTTCAATGTGCTATATTCCTCACATAATTTTAATAACCTCGTTTAAATTTTTGAGTTAATTTAACTTTTATTTTAGAGGTATTTTGCAGGTCAACAGCTTTATTCCTTTAATCAAAAGTGGGTTATTTATAATAATTTTCTACTCACTTTTACTGTGAGTCTTTCTTTTTTTAGGTTCTTTTTTTAAGCGCTTTTGATGACACTTATCTTATTGTGAAGATGTCTTACTTGGTTAACATTTTTGGGAAAATGTTTCAATTTTTTTACTTAAAGAAGCAAACGCACATTTCAGATATAGGAGTAGCTCAGTAATTGGTTCTTATAAAAGAACTAAAATTGTGCAATATGAAGATAAAACAAAAATGTGAATTTATTAGCCAGACCGACAAAAAAAATAATTTTTAAATAAATTTGAATTCTTTTTTATATTGCACATAATAGCCGATTTCTAATTATACATGTTTTTATTTTATTGTTTCGTGTACACTAATAAGAATAAGACATATTTTCGTAATTTACGAATCATTTTTTGTGTAAAATAAATTTCTCGTTATTTGGTGTGATGGGATGCGAAGGATGCAATTAATAATACATGGCGGTTAACGGTAAGGTTCTTAAATATCAATTTAATGCTAATCTAAAATAGTGATAAATAAATCTGCCTCGTAAATGAATTTATGAATTTAGTAACATAGAGAGACTGCCACTAAAGTATTACTGAATTATAAATGAATTTAAGATTAGTATACATCTTCCTACTAAGGTACCTTAATATCGCTTAAGCTGGTTAAAATTTAACGTAGTAAATTATAAGGCTATAAAAATAAAGTGTTATTTGCTATAAGTTTTAGGAGAAAACGTTAAGAAAAAGTTTTAGGTTTTCGGACATGAGGCCCCTTCATTGTATTTGGTTTAATTTTCTAGTGTTGTATACAAATTTCTCTAGTAGCTTATTTAGGTAGGTAGGTTGTTGAAATACGTTGGTTGTAAGGGTTGTTTCGCACCTTTCGTGCCCGAAGTGTTTACTTTGACGACGCTACTAATCGCTTCTCTTATTCCCTCGAGCTCTATACGAACTTATCCTAACCCTACAGCTACCGATTTGTAAGTTATATCCTTTGGATTAGCTTCTCCGACTTGCTAATTCTCTAAATTTCACTTTCATTTTAATTGAATAGAAATCATCAGTAGTGTCAATTTCTTTAACTTTGCTAAATATCGACGCTAGTTTTTTTTTTATAGTTAAACTAAAAAATACGTATAAAAGAAAATCAAATAAATTTAACAGAAGGCAAGAACATTAGCACAATGTTGCTAAGAACTATCTGGTCTTGTAAGGGCAATGTGTCACCTAGTCGCTGCTTTGTAACTCGTAGTCTGCATTGATCTACACAATGGCCGCCAATCCCGATCAGACCACCGACAAATATATTACCGACAGCTTTTCTTAGTGAGCAAGGAACTACTTACAACGTGAACGACTTATTTCCTATTGCAATTTATAACGTTAAACACTCGGCAAATTACTCTTCTCCCAGTCACAGGTCGTTTTAATAAATTTTATCCGCAAAAGCGCTTTAAATTGTGTCAAGTAACGACTTTTGGATAATGAGTAGGTCACTGATTTAATGCTACACATGTCTTTCGGACTCGAGGTATCTTATCTTCCGCGTTTTTACGATCCTCGGTCATAAAATAAAATCCCAAGGTAGCTGTGGAACGGCAAATGGCCGTCGCGTCGTCGTGGCTAACACATGTAGAATATTTACAAGTTTGCATGCTCTGGAATTAATCACTTGTAAGTGCTCGTACTTTCGGTAATTGTTCTAAAATTGCTGAATACAAAGTACCTAATTGGAATTGTGTGAACTGAATACTATCGTTGCAAAAACCCATTTATGGCATCTTGTTGCAGCGTTCCACTTACTGCAATTCATAGCGAGGCTTTGTTTCTGATTACATGCACATTTGCATTATTGTTATAATAACAATTATGTTTATTGGAAGACTACAAAAAGGTAGAAGAATTTATGTTATTACTATAATTTATCAACTGTTGACTTGTGGCGTTAAGTGGTTAGTTATCAAATTACGAGACATCTTTGGGAAGACCTTTCCTGAAACAACTACAGAACTTGTGTATTAATTTACATAGATGGAGAAGTGCTTTTATTGAATTTAGTTTGCAACTACTTAAAGTTTTCTTTATAAAGAGTTCACAAATGGAATTAACGGGGTTGTCACTGCATATTAAGCATATTGAAGTTCTCAACTTGCTTAATATTGCGGTTAAGAATAAATTTTTTGTCTTCTTTAACCGGTATAAGTATAATACACGTCTTTATATCGGAAAGTTCTTAATATTCTTGACTTTTATTATAAGCTAACTTTTAAGATGTGATATCATCTTACTTTTAGAAACTAACTTGATTAGAGAAATCTTTTTGAAACACACCGGAAAAAATTGAGTTTATCAAATGTTACTAAACTGAACTTAAAGGTTTACTGAGAAAATTTGTTGTTTTAACTTTTAAGTGTAATTAATTGTAGCAAAACAACAATAGATATGGATTTACCTGTTTAACTTAATTTTTAGTAGACTTTTTTGAATAAAAAAATTAGTATTATGTATAATTAACAAAACAATAAGAAGTTCGTGAAAACTTATACGAATATCAAAAGTTACAGTAAGATCTCTTTTTTTGTAAAAATAATTGTAATTATGTCAATAGAATCTTACTTTTCAAGTGACTACGAATCAAATGTTGATTTTATTGGTTTGTTAATCATATATTTTTTCAACGTGTTATATTCTCTGGTATAAAAAAAAACTCAAAGCATTATGTTATATAGATATATAACATTTATAATTTTATATAACACATTGAAAATTTGATTGTTTATTAAACCTTACTAAACTTGTTTTTTATTTTAATAATAAACATGAATTAATTACAATAAGGTATTATTATTATTGTTTGGTTAAATTTTTAAGTAAGTGTATTCAATAGGCTTTAGGTGCGGATATGAGGAATTGTTTATTTCTTATCAATTGACTATAATATTAAAACTTCAGTAGTATCTCTGGGATAATAGGGAAAATAGTAGTGCTTGTTTAGTTCTATCAATTTCAAATATTAAGATATTGTTACTACTAATAACGAAAGGGAACATAACAATAACAGAAAAAGATATTTCTGTGGTTGATCGGTAATTTCTAAGATAGGTCATATACTTGCATGCATAGTAAAATATGTTTGTCCGCAATAAATGCTAGTGGTTTAAAAATAAAATAATTATTGACTTTTGTTTTCGTTTTTCGATACATTACAAGAATTGCTTACAATACGCCACCGACAACACCACACTAGATGAAAAGACGCATAAGAGACACTTTTTAAACTGTAACTTCGCAAATGTTGCCCAGAATTAGCAGTGGCTCCCAAAAAGAATATTAAGTGTTTAGAAATGGAGGGTCGTGATTTCAAACATCTGTCAACTATTTTTTCTTCTGTTCTATATTATTGTTGGTATGTTATAACCATTCTTTCAAAGTCATAGTATTTATATTAATTGAATACTTTTATATCCAAACAAGCTTATTTTTTGCCAATGTACATGGAAAACTAAGTTTAGATAAGCGATAGCGGTATTGCTTCTAGTGCTGGTGGTATTCCCTTAGAAAACCAAAAGCTGCTGGTATTCTATTAGAACAGTGTCAAGCATTATTAAAAACAACCCATAACAACAAATTTGGTTTATTAATTAAATTATAATGCTATAGTTATTTTTTAAAACATTTACTTATTTAGCATCTTTGAGTTTTAATATATAATATAATAATAAATAATTTTTTCTTTTGCTAGGAATTTGATCTAATTTAAGACAACACTGTAATTTTTTATACTCTTTGAGAAAGTTATGTTGTTGTAAGTCACCTAAAATATGTAGTTCAGTATACGATGTTGTCAGCGTTGGTAAATTTGTTCTGTTATATTAAATTGTTGTTTTACATAGTATTAAATCAAATGAAAAACTTAGTGAATAAGCTGTTTTAGTTATGCTGCCCTTATCGCAAACATCAATAATTGTTAGTGTAGTTACGTAATAGCAAAAAAACTCTATAGAGCCACAAAGTGATAAATTGAAACCTATGTAAAATTTAGTTTTCAAAATTGATTATTATTTAAGTAGAAGTGTGTGTCTGGTGTAAAATAGACTTAAAATTTTCACTGTATCAAATTTTCTTTGAAAATAATAAAGGCGAGATATAGAAGTTGATTATGTTCAAGTGCCTTTTCCATGATTTGTTCTACTGTATAGATTTGGTCTATGGTGCTATATATGATTGGTTATTATTTTTGTTAGTAATTTGCGGTAACAGTGGAATGTATCGGTAATTTTTTAAGTCTTTTTTATTGCATTTATTATAGTATATTAGGATCACACTCAGGCGCGGCTCCAGCAGTTTATTTCGGTGGGGGCTCCATCACTACTATAAAGCGGGGAGGGGGGTGCTCATCACATTTTTTATTAATAATGTATTGAATACGGCGTTAATATAATCGTTATGCAAAAACCTTTTACTTGCAAGCGATTAATAAGCATCATAAATTATATAACTATTAAAAAAAGCGTAAGTATTAAATACAAACTGAGAAAAACTTCTGTAGTATTTTCATCGTCGGGAGGGGGGGGGGCCATAGCCCCCACGGCCCTCCCTCTGAAGCCGCACCTGATCACACTGTCATTCTTTTATGCTTCAGGGGTTGACTCTTTGTCTAAATATTTGTTAAATACTGTGATTACGTGTTGTGTAGTGTTTTTCTTTTTTTTTTCTTATGTTAAAAAAGTTGCAGGTCCAATAATACATAATCTCGGTGATTTTTTAGTCGATTTATACATTAAAGTCGTTTTTGAAATGCCAACTGCAGTTACTGGTACACCATTAACTATAGATTGAATAATTTTTCTTTGGAGCTATTGCCTAAAATAAACAAATCCAATAACTGGCAAAGTCTATTATCAATGATTGCACTAGAACAAGTTATCACAAAAAATTCAATTTTTCTATCTCTGCCAGATTATTATGCTAGAAACCAACCGTACAATATATGATATACCAGTTATTGTCAAAAATGTAGATTACTGGAATTTTTTTATTTAATCTGAAGAAGAATATTAAATCATAGGATTATATTTATGTACGAAAGGAAATACTTATACTGCTAGTTTAACAACAGACCACAGTTAATAATACCCTATTCAATTGCAATTAAAAGTAAAACTGAATTTAAAATCTTAAGCTTTCGCGATTACTTGGGTTACGATTATAAGCTACTTTCGACTTAGACCGCATCGTAGTTAAACACCCAGACTTTTTAGGGTTGGTCCTAGTCTCTCTTTGAGAGCCAAAACAAGAAATAGAAATTGGTATTGCGCAAACAAACTGATGTTTTGCAAGGCATTGCAGCTAACATCATTGGAGTGGTAAATCTCACTAAAGGAAAAAGTTTAGGTGACAGTATTTATATCGTTACCGATTAGGTAATTAACGGACCTTAACTTTCCGTTAACACTTGAGTCACTTTGTTATTACTCGTAGTAAGAGTTTGGGTTCTTTTCAAGACAGTTGACCTTAGAGGGTGTAATACTGGTAGCTAAGATTTGCTGAGTTTTAAACCGTCTTCTGTCGGACAACTTTAGTTTGGTCCAAGTTGATCGTGTGTCTTTGGTTCCACATGTGTTCTGCTACTGCGGGTTTTGTACCTCTGCGGTGTTTGCAGTCAGCCATACGTTCTTTTAATCTATCTTCAGTAGAGCGTCCCGTTTGTTCTATATAACATGTTTCACAGAAACAAGGAATTTTGTAAACTCAGGCATGTTTTAACTCGTTGTTTGTCTTTAGCAGGTGTAAACCAGTTGTTCAGGTATCCTTAGTAGTAAAGACAATTTTCATATTATGTTTCCGTAGCACTCTACTTGTTTTGTCTGTCAAACTTATAGAGTATGGTAAATAAGCGGTACTAGTAGAAGGTGATAGGTCTTTTGGATTTATTGTTCTTTTCCATGCTTTTTGAACCCGTATCCATTATGTTGTAGAGGCTCCAGCAGTGTTTTCTTTTCCTTTTCCTTCAGTAGATTTTCATTATCTGACACACGTATAGCTCTTTTAGCTAAAGTATGTAGAACAGTAGTCTTCTGTAATAAATGGTGGTGAAATTTGGCGTTTCAGTATCTATTAGCGTGCGTTTCTTTCTATAAACGGAATTCTTCCAATTTTTTGTTTTTGTTTTTGCTCAAGAAGAGAATTACTGAAAAAGTTTTGCTCATCGAACTCTGTCTTAAAAACACTAATTTCAGTTATAACGACAATTAGTTTAAACAAGTAGAAAGAGCGGCTATGGGGTTACCGCTCTCTCCAGTTATAGCCAATATTTATATGGAGTATTTTGAAACTGAAATTATGAAAAATGTTGAGTTAAAACCAAAAACTTGGTTCAAATATGTTGAGGATACGTTTGTTGTATGGCCTTATGGCAAAAATAAACTAAATCAGTTCTTTTAATATCCAAACTCTGCACGTAATAGCGTTAAATTTACTATGGAGTTAGAACATAACAGCAGTCTAGCATTCCTTGAGGTACTGGTGATAAAGAAAAATAACGGAAATTTTGGGCATTTCGTTTGTAAAACGCACACTAATAGATACTTAAACACAAAATCTCACCACTATCCAGTACAGAAGACTACTGTTCTACATACTTTAGCTAAAAGAGCTATACGTGTGTCAGATAATGAAAGTCTACAAAAGGAAAAGGAAACACCAGAAGACTTATCACCTTCTATTAGCACCACTTATTTACCGTACTGTACGAGTTTGACAGACAAAATAAGCAGAGTGCTAAAGAAACATAATATCAAAACTGTCTTTTCGACTAAGCATACCCTGAACAATTGGTTTACATCTGCTAAAGACAGACAAGAGGCCTTAAAATAAAACATGCCGGAGTTGAAAAAATTCTTAGTTCCTGTGGATCAAGTTATATAGGACGCTCTATTGAAGTTATAGTAAAATAACATATGGCTGACTGCAAAAACCGCAGAGTTACAAAATCAACAGTGGCAGCACATGTGTGGAACAGGACACATGCTAAACTTTGACCAAACTAAAGTTTCAGACATTGTCTTTGACAGGTAAAATGCCCTTACGTGTTTGGTACTTCCTAGCAACAACAATTAGATAAAGTTATTACCGTTACACATTTTTAAAGTTAATTGGTATAATTTGTTAAGCTGTATTTACTATGAGAACAAAAAAAAATTACTTGCATTAAAACATCACATTATATGCATCGAGATTAGTGTGCAAATGTCGACTTTATATTTGTGATATCTTGTTAACAAGTAATAAAAATTCAATGTACAATAAATAAACAATTAATAATAGAAAACCACGTTTTTCTAAAAACGAATATATTTTTCAACAGAAATATTAAACCTAAGTAAGTAAACCTTGTTTTAATTTTGTCTTTAATCGCCGATGAAAAAAGCAGATAATGAGAAAAGGTATTTAATAAGTTATTAGTGTTTTTAATTAATTCAATTTGTGGAAGTACGCAAAAATGCATCAAAAACGTACATTTTATTTAAAATAGTTACATTTTTATCTGCATATTTTTACATCCAATTTAGATAATTTAAAACAAATGCAAACGCCAAGCACGAAAACAATTAAAGAACTCATTGAAGATATTAAAACACGCATCTCTTGTGTTCGTAATAAGAAAATAATGTACCTACGTACATAAATGAAATAGGTTGCGATACGGTGAGGTGGTTACAGGTGCTATTTAGTTTGTGAATTATAAGATATATGTATTTGTTAGACGAGAGCAAACATTCAATGTTATTTAACGGAATGGGACAGTAATATCAGTAGTAGAATCGAACTAAAAATTAGTTGAAATATGTTTCAGCAAATGCTTAGGATTATTGTGATATACGAATAAATAGATTTATTGTTGTACAGTTATCCATCATTTACGTTTGAATCAAAGCTCTTACTTCAGATCAATACGAACAAGAAAATAGCCTTATGAACAGATTATTTTATGCATTGCAAAAAATGGCATTGTATTTTCAAGACTTGGATGGAGAGGATTGTTCATAGAATAGAAACCTACCTAATATGGCGATAGTTAAATCAATAATTGAAATTTAAACTATTCAGTGTTATATAGATTAAATTTCAGACGTTGATTTTTAAAAATCTAACACGTCAATCTTGTTAGTCTATACACGCTTTTCATTTACCTATTAATGCAAGGTGTAGTCAGCAGAATTAATCGTATTTGTACTAAGTACTTTTTATAGCAATTGCTGTATTTATACACGAATTTAATTAAGCGAATGCATCGTGTTTATATTTAAATTTTGTAATTGAAAGGAGTAAAGAAATAGGAAATTAAGTTTCAAACACGACATAGATTAAGGCGATTATAAAAGAGAAGAACGGATGTAGGTTAACTGCGTGTAGTTTGTAATAGGTATTTTAGATTTAATTTCCGATTTTCTAATTTCTTGCATGTTTGCATTATAAATGTCAACAATTTTTTACATTGAAGTGAATGACTGGTGCAAAAACTCTTAAAATTATGTTTGATCATGCAATTCGTTGTTAAAAAATGTTTTTAACGTAGTCTTTTTGGTTTACGTTTATTTTACGAAATTGATAAATTTAAACGAGCTGTAAGATATAAATGACGTGTTATACTATTTTGTAATAATTTACTGATTGTTATTGTTGCTAAACTATAGAGACAATATTGAATTCTTAATTTTCATACATGTATTTTGTGTTTTCAAAAAAGCATAATTTTAAAAACGATTTTACAATAATGAAAGGTTTTGACGAAGACTTTGCTTTTGTATATTGTAGTTGTGTGATGCAAACTTATGCTTAGATTTTGATATTGTTTCAAACTGGAATATGCAAATCAACCGACATCTATGTTTATTGCAGTTGTAGTGATTTTGATTATTTACTAAACAAAGTTACTTGACATTTATTATAATACAATCTAAAATTAATGCATTCGTTTCAGTTGAGTATACTGCTATATATAAGCAAGGTAACGATAGGAATTTATTAAATTATTTTGTTAATAATTAGTTCTATTGTTATTTAAATAATTACTATAATAATTTATTGTATTTGGTTTGAGATCCAATAACAATGATCATTTAATGTCGAATGTATAACGTGACTTTTTTGCTTTCCTATAAGGAAAGTATAGCGATCGCAACATTTTTGCAAAAAAAATTTTTGCTGAATTTTAAGTTTGAAGGTCTCCTGAATCAGAAAAATGTATTTTGACAAAACATTTTTGGGTGTCTGTGTGTGTCTTAGTCCTAGTAATTTGAAATTTGGTATGAAGCTGGTTTTTCATATTCTCTCGGTTCTATCAAAAGATGAGTCTGATAAAAAAAGTGGGTGTATCTACCATTTTTAACAGTTTTTCTTATATAATTTTGTACGTATGTAAATTACTTGAATTATTTTTACAGTTTTTCATCGAGATAATTCTTCCTAACAATTTATTTAAATAAAATAAATTTTAACATTAACAGTTTATTAGATATTTGATTTATAATTTAAAATGAATTCCTAATATAATCTATCTATCTTGAAGGAAAAGCAAGATACGTTAAAAATAACAATTTTACAGATTTACTAAAAGGGAAAGCAAAATCGAGGCGTATAAATATAGGGTTTAGTTAATATGACAAGTTAACCTAAATTTACCAAATTTCGGTTATATCTTAATGAAATCGAGGAGAAATATTTCAAAAAAATTATAACATGCTGGGAAGTCAATACAAACGTGTACATATCACTTCAAAATGGGTAGGATAAAAAAAATTTAAATAAAAATTGTCTAATTTATAATACTTAGTACTTTACTATTATTTCTTTTCAGAAAATAAAATTATAAACCTAAAGTTTTCTGATTTCTCTATATTCTTTTAACTTAGATGTTTTTCTTCAATTTGAAAATAAAAATTATGTAGAAATTCTTTATAAGAGTGTCGTGTGGTGACCACACCAGTTTTTTTTGTCTGCAAAACAATAAGTTAATTGTGCGTTTATTAGCAATTGTTTTATGTAGTATATTGTAATATCAAAGGTAAAAAACTATTATGTTGCTATAGCAATATACCTACAATACGATTAACTTTGTGTTGATAACAAAATCAAGAAAATTAAACCATTACACAGCAAGGCCGTTATTCAAGTGAAATCAAAATACCAACGCAAAGACTTGCTCAGAGCAATTAGGTTTTTGTACAACTTCTAAGATTACCGTAGATCATTTGTCGTTCGTTAATATTGATTTCCAAGTTTATTTTTATTGGTTTGGAGTTTATTTATTCAGAATATGCGTGGTGATTTAAAAAGCCAACGGAATATTCTAGTCAAAAATTACGCGAAAGTGTAAAGGGTAAACTCAGAAAATTGAAATTAGTCTTAAACAATAACGCACCGGTGTAAATAAATAAGTGCAAATTTGGTGATTTTATGCGGGTGTCGTAGAAATAAACAAAAGTGATTATCTTATCCGCTAACTGTGTACAGTTACGGTGCTATTTTTTTTTAATTGTTATTCACTATGCATAGTTTACCGTGTTGCGTTTTAGTTTTAGCAAACATTAGTTACGTTGATAGACGTGTGAATAGTTCAAATAAAGTTTTCAGTTTGCAACATTAATTATCTAAAACAATTTTTAGGTGTATTTATATAAAATATAATTTAAATAACATAAAACCAAAGTATTCAAAATGAATTCTCAAATTATTTTAGATCCTCGGGCAAATTTATTGTATCTCAACAAGATTCTTTGCTACACAATTCAATAAAGTCTTTATTTATTTATTGTATTCAGAGCGAGTTCTGTGTGGATGTTGATTAACTTTAACGTTTATTTTCTTCTTAAAGGTTTTATCTAGATCTTGATCATAAAAGTGTATTAAAGCATTTTAAATATATGCGGTTTTGTTGTGTTTCGATTACTTATATTTTAAAAATATTTGTATATATTGATGCGTTTGTTATAGGTTTGTTAAGAAGACTTCCCTTACTGTCAATTAGATTTAACAGAGGGAAACGTTTTATAAAAGTGTTCTGAGACGAGAAGGAATATTACAATGCTTGCATTGATTGATTCTGAATCTGGATACAAATTCTATTAAGTTCGAATAAAAAATGTCTTTAACGTATGAAAGATGGAAATAACACGACGCTAGTAGACGCTTTTCGGTTAAAGGTTTTGCATATGAACATATCAGTCTTACTTCTTTTATAAATGTTTAATTTAATAATAAATGTGCTAGGGCTCACTTTATGTTCAAGTGTATAAAATTATATTTCAATTTATTTATAAAAAAATAATGGATTAATTAAACCTTAAAAAGGCTGATGTTTAATCATTCTTGAATTTTGGAAGTTTAGTTGATTCTAGTTTGTTTAGTAACTGTTCGTTACAAATCAAATATATACTTAGATTGAAGCAATGACTAAACTTATCAATATTTAAAATCACAGATGGATGGCTAACCTGTTGGATTAAAAATGCGAAGTATGTGAAAATTATAAAATTGGAATGTATTTGTTATCATATTAGTCGTCAAACTAATGTTCAAAATTATTTAGTTTGTTTCTTCTGTAGAAGAATTTACTTTAAATCAGATAGAGATTAAGGCACACAGAGGTGGAATACAAATGTTCTGTGGAAAAACGCATATACAGTGCGTATAGATCTAGAATTTGTATGCGGTACATTTAAATGTAAGAATATTTATAAAGCTAGAGTGATGGAAGTTTACACGTTAGACGTCTTTCAAGATCTCGTGAACTGTGGCGCTGTAGTCTGTATATGTCAAAATATTGTTATAATCTGTCTTACAAACATTCGTCGGTACATTTTTCTAACCTATCTTTGTTTTTATCGTTATATTTGTTGTTAATAAGTCTTTAGGTATTAATTGAAATAAATTAATTTTTATTTAATAAGTAAATATCTGAATATTTTTAATTTTTATTGACGTGAGTGCCTTTTAAATAGACTAACGTTTTTGGAATTCAGATAGATTTGTCAAATTTTTGACTTTTAGTATATTAATTTCGATTTTCGACTCAAGGTCACAGTTCACGATGTAATGAAATGCCTCTAGCTGTTAATTAAACAATTTTTGAATTTATTGTGGTTTACATAGAGAACGCTTTTTGCGATGGAGAAGAAAGCACCTAGTCGCACCTAGTCTTAAGACTCCATTGTAAGAAACAAAACTCTTTGGAATCATTTTCAAATCGTACTGAATAAAAATCTGTTTAGATGAAACCGGGACAGAACTGTAGATCAAATAGTCATACTGTTTGTTTGAACTTTTCTCGACATTACACTACATATGTACAATTTAGTATGTGCTTTAGGTGTGTTGATTATTAAAATCAGCGTTGAAATACATAAAAGAATTATGCTGATAAATGAAGTCTAGTAGTTGTTCTGTCTGAAGTGAAATATAATATTTTCAATATGTGTATGTACGATGAAATTCAATTTGGATTTTATTTTATTTTAATAACTGATCAAAAATGACTCAACGGATACAACACTTTTTAATTTCAGATGTAAAACTGTTCTATAGCAACTGAAACCAGCTATACGATAACATGAAATATACGCTACCACAGCGTGGTGTTCTAGAGTGTATAAACCAGTTGTCAATTATGCGATATTTTTTTACAATTTGGATATACATATATTTAGCAGCTATGTATGTATACACCTGTATCTTATTGTTTGATGTGGCCTTAAAACCCACATTTTTTGGGCGAGTTATAATCATTTGTTGACTCACCATATTTGAAAATGGTATGTCCGATGTTTCAGCTGATCAAAACCCGGACTGCAAGCTAAAGTTGGGCTTTGGCCCGATCCGGCCGGGCTAGAACCCCGATCTGATTACAAGCTAAGTTGGTTTTGAAGTTTTGGTTGGCTTGATCCGTCTATATTCTATCTCTATGCCGCGTATAATTCAAATACATTTTTTGAAATTCTCGGTTGTAATATTTCTAACTGTACTACGCAAGTGCAAAAATTTGTTTATATATTTTATATTAATAAATTTAACTAACAACTTCATAGTTTCCTACATGTGGATTAACTCGTACGTAGCTCCGTTCCTATGAGATGGCGTTTAGCCTCAGATTTATTAATCAATTAACACCCGAATGGGATAAAATTATGGCAATTTGTTTTATATAGTTGTGGAAACTGCATTAGAGTATTCCAGTGCTGAGGAGTCCAAATAGGACGAAACAGCAGTCCACTGGTCTCTAAGATGGTTTCTGCAATTCTATAAACAAATTTTTACATTTGCGTAGTACAGTTAGAAATATTATGCCGCGTATAATTCAAATACATTTTTTGAAATTCGCGGTTGTAATATCTACTATCTAACTAACAACTTCATAGTTTCCTAGATGTGGATAAATCATAACATATTTCTATTCATAGGTACTAATTTTTGCTTAAAAATTATTGATAACGTAATTACCCAGACCGCTTTTGAATTTATAAATATTTTTCTCGTGTTTAATTTTATGTGGCAAGTCCTTATATAATTTTAAAACTTTGTACAAAAGGGAATTTTATGATCTTGATTTTGCGAACTTTGGCAATCTGAAGTCACATCGACTTCTCGTGTTATGTGTTTCACATTTAACCATTGTAAATAATGTAACATTATGATTTTAATATATTTTGATTTATAATCTTCATAGCCCAATTTAAATAATAAAATATACTAATACAAAAATCAAAATATGGTGCGATATCTGTTTTACAAACAGTAATTTTGGCATTAATCCTCAATTTATTAGATATTCTTCATAATAGGCTAATTTTATTTGCTATTTTTTTATTACGTAATTCATATGGCTTCTGAAACTTAGATTCTGATCTATAACTACTAAATATTTAATTAGTTCAGCCTGTTCTAATTCTATATTTTCATTTTTTATTTTGGTTGTTTCGTCATTATTCTTTGATATTAGCATTGTGTTACTTTTTAACTCATTCAATTTTAGTTTGCTTGATTGTAATCAATTTGGAATAATTTCTAATTCTAATTTTAATTTCATAATAGCCGAATGTACATTTTTATCAGTGATTGATACTATATGTATATATATTACAGTACTTAAGATCGTTGAGGTACACCTAAATTATTTTGAATTGTTACAAATTTATAATTTGGTTCGTAGTGGTCTGAGTACGATTTTCTAACTAGTTTCGAACTATTTAAGTTCGGTTCTTCTTGTTCCATATTGGTAAAGTTTATAAGTTCTCCTCTGTTGATAGTTTCAAATGCTCTTTTATAATCTAAGAACGCACTGCTACTACACTATTACCCACATCAATTTCAGATTTACATGTTGTTAGCGCGAGATTTAAAAGGGGCGTTTACTTCACGCGGGTTAAAAGATAGCGCCACAGTATAATTTTAAACCAATTTTCTATACAAGCTTACTGCATTTACATACCAAATTTAAGAAATCTGATCAAAGAATAAGATTCTCTACATGTTACTTCAGGGAACCTCCTATTCTGGAATCATAAATCTAATTAACACAGAAATAAATTGAAGTCAAATTTGAGTATTTTTGAAATTTTTTTAACAAACTTGGAAACTTTTGAGATATACATAACCCGAAGCAATCCTTAAAAAGCCTATATTTCAATTAATAGTACGAAATCGTAAGCAATAACTGAAATATGTTGTATAGAAGATTAGCGACTTAATTTTAGGTTATATCACTAAAATGTTTCCAGCAACAAAGTGTAGCCATTTATTAAAAGAGGGCGCTAACAACTTTGAGCTATTTATTAAATATATGAAGCTACTCTAAAATAGTTGCAAAACCTTCCGTATAGAGGGTTCTAATTTCGATTTTAAAGAATTTACAAAGGTAAAAAAGGTTCAAATATTTCACGTGTGTATAACAGATTCTTTGTTTTCATAAGACAGTCAGTGATATCAGTAATATTCAAATTTCTACTATAATAAAATAATAAACCTTTGCTTTATTCAAAATAAAAGTTTGTATCTGGAAGCGAACATGCTTATCTGTTCGAAGTATTGAAATTGAAACTCTGCTGATAAGAAACTCATACATATATAAATGACAATATTTTTTATATTGACCGGTTAAGTTACCAAAGGAAATATTTGACTTAAGTGTTAATTGACCAAATTGACCGGTTATTGTCAATGGTCAATTATATAGTTACTATAACTAATTTGAATTCAAGAAAATTCATATTTAAATTTGTAAACTAAAGATGAAACATAGTAATGTGCTTTCTTCAAAATAAAAGTTGACGGGTTATTGTCAATGGTCAAATAATTAGTTACCATAACTAATTTGAACTAAAAATATTTGTGAACTAAAATTGAAAGATAGTAATTTGCTTTATTCAAAATAAATGTTTGTATCTGGAAACGAACATTTGCTTATCTGTTTGATGTACTGAAATTGAAACTCCGCTGATAAGAAACTCATATATTTAATCCACGTGTAGTTGATATATGCCTGTCATTGTAAGAAACTAAACCAATGAAAAATGTTTTACATACATAAATCATAAGCGAAAATTTGAAGTTAAAACAAAGAGGTTAACATTTCTTTTTTCTGTCTTCTTTTCTTAAATACAAAACTGCATTTAGATTACTAAACATATATAGTTTTTAAACTATCTGAAAAAGTAGCGACCCACCCAAAGGATTTAGCAAGTGTGTGTCAATGGTTGAAAAAGTGTAAGCGTATTACTAAATTCTAAATAGTAACAAACATCCAACGTAAAATAGTAAATGTATTATTTATGAAAGAAATCAAGCGACCTCTATATTTTAGTGGAAACAGTTAGCTGAAAAAAAAACCTTTTAAAAAGGTTTCTGCAAAATGCCGATTAGTGGCATCTAACCATGCATAAGTGCCTAAAATATTCACCATGTATGCATTACAGCGCCATTATTAAGTTTTCTTTGGTAATTCTTTATAAACGCCCCTTTTAATGTTCGTACACTGGTATTATTTTGATAAGTCGAAATTCTTGTATTTTTAATTATAGGTGTAGATGATTTTTGATTGTTCCCAACATTTAGGAAACTCCACTTATTAAAGATTTGTTTATTACGTCTACCATTGTATTACCAACATCTGGTAATGCATATGTAATAACTTGTTTTGCAACGTGATCCGTTCCTCCTTTTCGCTTAAAGATCTTCAATTATATACGTTTATAATTGCAAGGTCAACTATTGTACGGCTATTTTTTTTAGGTTTTATAATTAAAGCTAATTTATGTTTCTTTAACTTCAGTTTATCCGCATATGTTGGTTGCGGCCATTCTTCAATTACTTCGTTTATATTACTTTTTAATTTGTCTTGATTCACTATGATTTGTTAATTAATATTTTCAATCTTCTCATTCTGGTCCGGCCATCCAAAATAACTACCATATAATTTTTTCTATCTACACGAGTTCACAAAACCAACCAAAGTTACGTTTAGTTATCAATAGACCATATTCGTCATAAGTAATGTTACCACATTTGTAATGATACATCCGATCACAAATTTCTGCACAATAAACAATTTTATCACTTTTAATTAGGTCAACATTACATTTTGCATAACTTGCTGCTTTCGACATTTTTATAGTTTACTCTAGTAAGGCCCTTTAAGAATTTTCCAGTTTCAATTAATTTTCAACTTAATATAATCACTACTTATAAAGCACACATAAACACGTCTGCACTCCGCGCGGATTACACACAGGTAAAGAACCGACTCAAAAAATTGCACTAAAAGATAAACAATAATTTGGTTTAAAAACTTTTATTTTTCTCGTTTTAGTGATAAGAATAGTGGTTATAGTCTCTAAAAACCTTGAAAATGTGATACGATGAAGCCGATAAAATTTCAAAACATTTGGTAGTTACCTATAAAATTCCATCATGACATCTGTAAACGTTTACATTACCTACAAGCATTTTAAAAAACGGATATTAAGTATTAAGAACAGTAAGGGTCGAAGACAATGTTTGTCTGAGACAGGTAGAACCTTTAATGTTCGTGATGTGTATACTATTTTTTGCACGATAGAAACATTATTTCCTTAATCTTGTTACATCATCTTAATAAAGGTCAAAATGACGTTTTTATATATTTTTGTGCAATAGTCGTAATAACGAAAGGTGTTTTATAACTCATCGGTAGGCAACGTAAGATTTAAGATTTTTAAAACGTATGTCTATTGACTAGCACCCGCATAATAAATGGTACCTGTAATACCGATAAAATAAGATATTGAAATGTTGAAAGCAGCTGTAAGGTTTTGTAACAAAAATAGTTCACTAAATTAGAAACAAAGTTTTAGGATGAAATAAAATATGTTTCATGAAAAGGTAGTAAATAGTTGCTTAATAGTCATAATGATTTGTATTTTTCTTTTAAGTAATCTCTTAACTGAACTTTGGATTGTTAACGAACCGCACCAACCTTTCATCTTCTATAGCCACTTAGGCTTGACTAACACAAAAATTCTTAACTTGTGTCATCGGTAAGGTGATAGAAAGTGGCCACCGGCTGGTACTGTTTGTATTAACCGTCGATGCCCTTCGGTACGTACCGAGTACAACAATCGTTAGTTTGTTTATTTTTGTGCCACAATCCTATATCTGTAGACCCCGTCATTGATAAGTTGACGAATCTGATTCTCGATTCTTGCCAAAGTCCGGTGTACCAAGCGGAAGTTTAATCGGTTAAAGGGGCGGTTAAATGTCTTAGAAAGCACTAAAAAGCCCCGATCGAGTTAAAACCTCAACGACAGACCGCGCTTCACCGGTACATACTGGTAGTGTAAACAGCAAAGATTCGTGGAAAGAGTCTAGCAGTGAGTCCGTGGGAGTTAGTTTACAGTTTATCCTCTTATAAGTTTTTGTCAATTAAATTGTGTTCCAATGTAGGATATACAAATACGCTATTTCAGAATACCAGACCATTAAAGCTGCTCTGTTTTTGGACGACGATCTTGCCACAGAGAACTTTGTGCATGCCTAAACAAGATTTTGAGTATAAGGTTCCAACGGATCTAGGTGGTCACTAGTCACGATCTGGCCGTAGTGGCTAGCCAAATTCCTAGAAGTAAAGGTTTTCGTGCAAAATTCACTAATCTTCTGTGAAATGTGAATATTTTCCTACCAGTTGATGAACCAGTAATTTATCACTGTTCTCAAACCTGGTAATTCGTCTTCTTCTTCTTCTTCTTCTTTTCGAAAACCTAGAGGCTTGTTATACCGAGTATTGCTTTTCTTGGGATGCTGAAGACTAGCTGTCCTGCCATCGTTTTGGAGGTCTTCCTGATGGTCGTTTAGATGCTGGTCTATAGTTTCTGGCAATTTTTGCAAGCCGGTTATTATCCATTCTGGATACATATTCGTTCCAGAACCTTCTGCGAGCACGTGTCCATCTTACGATACGACACGTTGCACTCTTCACGGATGTCCTCGCTTCTTCTTAGATCTCTAATCGTGTTTTCCGAGATCATGCGGAGTACCTTCATTTCAAAGGTGCGAGCCATTGTTTTAGTTTCAACAGTATCGGATCTTGTTTCTGTTGCGTAAGTCATAACTGGCCTAACACATGTTTTGTAAATGCTTACTGAGGCATCTGTTGCTATGTGTTTGTTTTTCTATATAGTTGTTCTTAAGGCTCCAGCTATTCTCGCTGATTTGTTAATTTGGTGCCTCACACTAATCTTGAGGTCTCCGTACGGTGCTATAGTGGATCCTAGATAGTTGAACCATTGATTATATACCTTTATAGATAGTCGGTCCTTGGTTAAAAGTGTGACGCTCATAAAAAGGACACAGGAAATTTTAGTTCTGGATACTGGATGCAGCGCTGCGATCGTGGACATTTTCAGTAGCTGTCGGTAACAAAACTGTACTTCAATAGCACCTTTTTAGCTATTGTTTTCCAGTTTTCTAGTGTATTTGTACAAATGTTAGATTAGATATTTCGCGCGTATTTGGTTGGCGCCAGTCGTACTTAGGTGATTTATGACTGTGATAACGCCAAGAATGAAATAAATACCTCTTATCTTACGTTGAATAATAAATTTAAATAATCAGTTCTTACAAAAACTGTTATCGGTTATAAGAAAAAAATAGCGATCATAACTGTCGCATACATAAAAAATAGTTGGTTCCTATGTAAATTAGCAGTTTTTCAATCATTTTAAACCCGAGCGCAAAAACTTGCATAGACGGTACTTATACAATAGCGAAAAATTAAAATTTATGATAGTTAACAACAATAAAGCATATTTATTTTAAGTAAGTAATTTGTTTTAGCTGATGCAACATTATCACTGCTGCTGACATTATAACAAGAAAGTGTCAGAATTGAAATAGTTCAAACAGAGCAGTGGAATATTTTTTCTAGGCGAGCTACTCCGGTCATAAAATTTATGGTACCTTTGCAGTAGTTTAAAATTTAAAAAAAAATGGTTACAAAACAAACAAAATATTTGTTTAATCGTCTGAGCGCCGATGTATTAGTAATTACACATGCAATATTTAATTTGTAAAGATGAAAATACTTTAAATTAAATTTAAAGTAAACACAGATTATGCAAAAATTAGAATTTTATAAAATAAATGATTTGGTAATTTTATAATACAATAGCAAATTGCCCTCGTCAAAAATACTATTAGTACAAAAAAAATCTCGGGTACCCACAGCATAATCCTCACAGATCCTCTAATCGGATTTGTAGTGCTTCAAGCTGCACTTTTTTATCTTATTTTATTCGAGAAAAAGTATTTTATGCGATTTTATCTCAGACTTAAGTTACAACATTGATTCCAGTAATTGACCGTTGATTCGTCGTTGATTACGACTTGTCCTTATAAGAATTTAGAGTAAAATAAAATCGTTTGTATATATTCATACAATATTGTAAAATGTTTAACGTTCATATTTAATAATAAAATAATTTAAATTTAGATGTTTTAGTAACTGAATTGTTAAAACCGCATCTTGCATGTAGAATAATTTAATTGTTTACATAACAAGAGATAATCCAGTGTTCCAATCCATAAAGAAACAATTGTTTTTATCTAAGATGATATAGTTTCATACACCTAACAAAGTTTATACTTTGAACACGTTTATGCCATTTCGAATTCACGAGCTAGTAAACACGCAGATCAAGGTCAAACAGCACCTCTAAGAAGAAATAGCTGTAACTAAAATAATCGACTTGGGTTGCACCGCTTGCTAATTATTTTAAAATTATTAATCTTAGCAACATCTACTGGAAAAATTTGAAACATTGAAATTGAGCACCCAATTCTCTTATGCGACTGACTATCTATAAACGTATATAATCAATGGTTGAACTCAGAGACTTGTTCAATTACTTTGCCATTCAGTTCCAGTTTACATCTGCGCGGATCTCTCGCAATCACCATGCATTTTGTTTTTGTAGTAGAAATTTTCAAGTTTAATTTTTCAGCTTCAATCTTGAACGCTTGTAATAACCACTGTAGCCCGTCTTCAGTGTCTGCGAATAGTGTTGCGTCGTCAGCATAGCATACGATCTTGATATGATGTCTTCCAACTTGTAGCCGTGGTTTACGTTTCGAATTTTAATTCAATAATTCTATCCATTATTAATTTGAATAATAGACGGCTGAGACTGTCTCCTTGCCGAACTCCCATGTTTAGCTCAATTTTTTCAGTTGTCAGAGATTTTGTTTTAATTATAGTTGTGTTGTTCGTATTGAGCTGCCTTATCGTCTCGATCATGTTTGGGTGTATTCCCTTACTCTTTAATTCGTCCACAATATGCGTCAAGCGTACCCTATCGAAAGGTTTCGTTAGATCTAAAAAGCACATGAATGCTGGTTTGTCGAATTTTATTGCTTTTTCTGCGACCTGCCGAACAATGAATATTGCGTCAACAGTCGAACGATTTTTTCGAAAACCTTGTTGCTGTTCATTTATTGAGATATGGTTGAGAATGCGTTGTTGCAAAAGACGAGTAAATAATTTTATGGATGTATCCAGTAAAGATATTCTCTGTAGTTAGATGGTTCTGAGGATTTTCCTTTTTTAAGCAATCGTATAGTTATGCTGTCTTTCCATCTTTCTGGTGTTATCGCCTCTTCTAAAATTTTGTTATACAGTAATCTGTATCAGTGAGCTGTTTGGCTAACTCTATTCCCCCGCATTTCAGCAGTTCATTCGGGATATTATCTGGGCCTGGAAATTTTCCATTTTTAATCTGTGTTAGTTGTAGTATTACTTCTTCTTCGGATATTTTTTCCAGGCTTTCTATGTCCCTGACAACCTCTCTTTGTAATCTTCTTTGTCGATCCGTTGGTTCGAGGTCATCTTGGTTTCCTGAGTACATGCCCTGGAAATAGTTGGTCCATTCGACTGCCGATATGTTATTTAGTTGTACTGTTTTCTTGACTTCTCTTTTCACTGCTCTAAGCATTTTCCAAATGCGCCTTTGGGTTCCGTATAGGTTACTTTCCATTTCTTTACTAAAGTTCTTCCAATATTCTCTTTTTATTTCTCTTATTCTGTTATTCACTTTATTTTTTATATTCATGTAGTTAATATAAATTCTTGGATTTTTGTTGGATATGTATGTCAAGTGAGCTCTCTTTTCTTCTTGCGCTAGTGTTTTTACTTTTGGTTTAAACCATGGTTTTTTGTTCGTATGTTGTGTATTCGTATTGACAGTTTTTGTTCTTAACGCCTCAGCTGCTGCTTGCTTTATATTGTTTAATAGGATTTCCCACGCATTGTTTACAGTGTAATGTTGGAGGAGAGGTTCCTTGTCTATTTTATGAGCCAGTCGCAGGCTGTAGAGATATTGATTACTTTTAGATTTAAGCGATTCGATATTAAATTTAGTAGTTGAAGTTTTTGTTTTTGCTTCTTTCCTTTTAGCGATTGGTTTTGCTATGGTAATTTTGCTTATCACTAAATTATGATCCGATTTTATGTTTGCAGATGTGAGAGCTCTCACATCTAATATCTGCTCAGGTTTGATCATTCTATTTGTTATTATATAGTCTATTGTGGAAGTTATCCCTCTACTGCCTTGAAGAGTTATTTTATGTTGTGGTTTATGCTTGAAATATGTGTTGTTGATTCTTAGTTCGTTGTGGGCACAGAATTCAATGGGCATTTTTCCTCTTTCATTCGTCGTTTTCTCATTAAATGTATTCTTGATTCCTGGTATAACGTCGTTTCCTATTCTTGCATTCAGATCTCCCATTGTTATTATTTTTTCTTGGACGGGTATGTTGTCTATTAACAGCTGTATCTGTTCATAAAAGTCAAGTGCTTCTTGTTCAGGCCTTCCAGTGTCTGGAGCGTATACTGTGGCTATGTGAAGGATATGTTTTTTTAGCTTTAGTGTGACTATTAGTGTTCGATCGTTTTGGTAGTTTATGTTAGTTATGCTATCTCCGAAACTTCGATGTATTACCATTGCCACACTAGATGCTGCTCTGGCTTCTTTGGATTTCCCTGAGTAGTTTAGGATGTAGTCGCCATACCTTTGCCCTTTTTCTTAGTTTCTGATATTGCGCAAATATTTATTTTATGAAGCTTTAGTTCTAACATTATTTCTTGATCTTTTCCACTAAAAGATCTTACATTCCAGCATCCCAAACGCAGCTGGTTCTTTTGATTATTTTGTCTCAATTTCCTTTTCCCTGCTTGGTTCGTCAACGTTTTATCAGTCCTGTTCCAAGGCGATACGTAAGGTCTGTGAGCAGTTTATCTATTTTACAAAGGGTAGGTCGCTGGCCTCGCCCTTCAACCCTTCTCTTTTATCCGGGCTTGGGATCGGCAACGACATCGTTAGGCTACTCAATCCACCCATCAATGTCGCAGGCGGAGTTTGGTAATTCGTACCGTCTGATAATATTGTTATGAGAACTAGCAACGAACGTGCACTTCTGAAAAATATTTCCAACATTTCGTCACAGATTCTCTTTAATCGCAGTCAATACTTTGTTTCTGTCAAAACGACGACTGGCGTCGCAGATAGGTTAGCGTACGGCCGAACATCTCCAAACACAGACTTGCCAGTTTTATTGACATATCTAGAGTGTTCAACAACGTATGATCGTCCTCAATAATGGAAGATTTTGTCGTTAAGAGTACCTGCTGGGATTACCTGCGTCATATGTAGCTATTTGTCTAATACATCGATAACTTATTTCGAGAACGTATCTTGTTATGTATATGCCAAACGATTGATAAAGAGGACGACCTTGTAAAATCTGGTTGTAAACGATTTGCTAAGTAAACCACTAGACTGCGACGTCTTTGATTACGCGGGCGACATCACTTCTACGTCGTGTACAATTTCTAAACGTGTCTTAGAGAAAAAATTCAACACGTGCCTAAAGATCGTGACAAACTATTCTGGCAGCAACAAACTTTCGGTTTCAGCAGTCAAAAATTGTATATATTGTTGCGTATTTATTATTAAAAACTAATTTATTTAAACTATTAAAACTACGTTTACTTATTATAGAAATATGTATACTTTTAAATTAACCGAACTAATTAAATCTAATAATAAAAGAAACACTTACACTATAATTTATGTATAACACTTAAGATAAGATAAGATAACGTCTTCGGATTTGTTTACACTATTTATCACATACACGATTATTCTCGATTCGGTGTACACTGTTATTTATGTAAAACGTCGCGCGTGCTAATCACTTATTTATCTTCACCTTAATTATCTTCTTAATACAGCTGCATTCGCGTTTCGACAAATAACTGACCTACGATTTCCATCTTCGGCTTTTGTAGACATCAGCGAATTCTTCTCGATCGTTCCTCACTTTTCGCTATATTTTCTAGAAACTAGATAACAGTTCTAGAAGGCTCTTGCATTTGCAAGTAATTTCTCGGACGTTTCACTGCCCCCTTCTTAGGACTGTTCTGTCCCAGAACAGGAGACTGGATGCGACACCGGTAAAAGGGATCGTGGCGATAGCGGCAGCTTCCTCCATTTCGGCAACTTCCTTGACCATAAAAGTAACAGTCAATGGACTTTTCCTGACCCAATACTCTCCTCGGTTGGTAACTACAGACCAACACTTGAACGCTTGTTCCTCGGAAGACGACCTCCAACATGTTTCGAACTGTCCTCCAATTCAATTGGTCTAAGCCACAACCAAGCTTGGGTACTGCCAATTTCTTAACATGATGGAACTCCATTTGTCTCTTGAGACTCCATAATGTTCGCCACAGATCTTTGTATAACGGCTTGACACGTGAGTATTTCTTGGTGACCAGATAGAAAATGAAGCGTCCGTCACCACGTAGTCCTAAAACCTTTCCGACTGCCGGTTGCTGTCTTCGTAATTCATCTAGCTGTCCAAACTTCTTTTTAAACACGACTGCAACCCCTTTGGACATGTCAAGCTCCTCGCTCACGCAATGTGCGATGGCGTAATCTTTTTGTGTCTGGAACAGGTCTTGTTGTTCCTCGGTGGTAACTCCGAACCTAGCTTTTCCAGAACCTCCGTATAAGTTCATAAACTTTTCGAACTCCATTTCTTCGATTGGATTCCTGGTTCTGCTACTTATTACTCTGGTTCGGACCTGAACTTGCGGATTGTGGTTATCGCCAGCAAACGGGGCTAGACGATCGACGTGGACCACTTTTGGCTTGCCTCTGGGCGGTTTTCGGATGCGGTATATAACGTCGTTAATACGCTGCACGACTTCATAGGGGCCTTTGCAGCTTCGGCGACAAACCACGTCTCCTTTGAGGGTTATACAACCAGACCATATCGCCAGGTTGAAACCCACCATTTTGCGCCTTGACGTCATATCTTGTTTTCATCCTGTCGCTGGCAATTTGTGTGTTTTTACGGACCTCTTCATGTACTTCGTCCAACCTCTTGGCCAGCTTGCTGACGTAATCTTCTCCAGCAACTTCTTCTTCCGGTCTTCGCCCAAATTGAAGATCGCATGGTAATCTTATCTCACGACCGAGCATGACACAGGATGGTGTTTGGCCTGTGCTTTCGTGAACGGATGATCGGTATGCCATTAAGAAAGGTGCAAGTACTGATCCCAGTCCCTTTGGTGTTCGGACACTACCTGGCTAAGTACTTGCCCATTGTTCGATTCATCCGTTCAACCATGCCATCAGACTGAGGATGAAGAGGCGTTGTCCTAGTCTTTAATTCCTAACAGTCGGCAAACTTCTTGAAACAGCCCAGACTCAAAATTGCGGCCTTGATCGGAGTGTAATTCTAACGGAACTCCAAACCGGCAGAAAACTCCTTTACTAATACGTCTGCGACTGTAGCTGCTTCCTGATTGGGTATAGCGTAAGCCTCCGTCCATTTCGTGAAATAATCCATCGCCACCAGAATGTATTTATTTCCGAATCGGATTCTGGAACGGCCCTGCGATGTCAATCGCTACTCTTTCCAAAGGGCTTCCTACGTTGTATTGTTTCATGGGTGCTTTGCGCTTTCTCGCTGGACCATTTCCTGAAGCGCAGACTATGCATTTACGGCACCATTTCATGACGTCCTCTTTGCAGTTCATCCAGTAGAATCGTTCTCGCACTTTACCCAACGTCTTCTTAATGCCAAAGTGTCCTCCTGATGTCCCATCGTGGAGATGCTTCAACACTTCGGTCACCCTGCTTTTCGGCACTACCAGCTGTAGTTTGTTTCCCGTGCCCTCGGCACTTTCTAGGATCGCTTAAGAAGACCGTCTTCTACTATCAAGGAGTCCCACTGCGCCCAGTACGCTTTGATATTTTTGCCCAAAGCACTCACTTCTTCCCAGGTTGGTCGTCGGCCGCTTTCTTTCCAGTCGAGGAGTAGTCTTATTTCAGGATCGTCTTCTTGTTCGCGACGTAACTGCTCAGGTTCCCACTCATCATCAACCATAGCAGTTCTCCGGAGGCATTCGACTTTTTCTTCCAGTCGCGAACAATGGCTGCAGTCCGCCGGACATGGTCTTCTGGATAAGGCATCAGCGTTCCGATGACTGCTTCCGGCACGGTGTTCTGTGTCGTAGTCATACTCTTGCAGTCTCTCGATCCATCTTGCTACTTGTCCTTCTGGGTTACGGAACTGCAGTAGCCATTTTAAAGCGGCGTGGTCTGTTCTCAGTAAAAATCTTCGTCCATACAAATACTTGTAGAAATGTTCGACGGACTTAACGACTGCTAACAGCTTCCTCCTAGTCACGCAATAATTCCTTTCTGGCCTAGACAAAACCTTGCTAAAGTACGCGATAACCTTTTCTTGTCCATCTTGAACCTGCGAAAGGACCGCGCCTATGGCCATATTGCTTGCGTCGGTATCCAAAACAAACTTTCCATCTTCTCGTGGATAACTCAAAATCGGCGAAGTGACTAGGGCCTGTTTTAGTTGATTAAAAGAATTTTCGCAGTCTTCATTCCATCTAAATTCTGCTTTTTCTTCGGTTAGTTTTGTCAATGGTTTGGCAATATTGGCAAATCCGGGGACAAATCTTCTATAATAAGTGCACAACCCAAGTAAATTTCGGACCTGATGTGTGTCGATTGGTCTTGGCCATGCTTGCACTGCTCGGATTTTGTCTGGGTCAGCCCTTACTCCACTTCTAGATACGACGTGGCCAAGGTATTGCACTTCCTTCTTAAATACGTGGCACTTCTTTGGGCTCAGTTTAAGGTTAGCCCCACGTAATCTCTGGAACACTTCCTTCAAGTTGTTTAAGTGCTCTTCAAACGACCTTCCAACCACGATCACGTCGTCCAGGTAGACCAAGCACGTCTTCCAAGACAATCCGCGCAAGATGGTCTCCATCAAACGCTCGAACGTTGCAGGAGCGTTACACAGGCCGAAGGGCATTACAGTGAACTGCCACAAACCAGTTCCGATCGTAAAAGCTGTTTTTTCACGATCCTTGGGTTCTAATTCTACCTGCCAGTATCCACTCTTTAAATCTAACGTAGAAAACCACTGGGATCCTGACAGGGTGTCTAGCGTATCGTCAATTCTGGGTAAAGGGTAGCTGTCCTTTTTGGTCACGTCGTTTAGCTGCCTGTAGTCTACGCAAAACCTCGTTGATCCATCCTTCTTCTTCACGAGTACCACTGGGGATGCCCATGGACTACTTGAAGGTTCAATCACGCCTTCTCTCTCCATATCCGTAATTATTTGTTCGGCTTCTCTCTTTTCGCCAAAGGAAGTCTGCGTGGATGTTGTCGTATCGGCCGAGCGTCTCCGGTATTAATTTTATGTTTCACCACGTTAGTTCTTCCTTTGGAGCCACTCTCCAGCGCGAACACATCTTGGTACTCTTGGATCAACACTTTAACTTTAGCCAGCTGGTCTTGGCTGAGGTTTCGCATTTGGTGGTAAGAATGTCCAATAGATGTTGTGGACACTTCTTCGGCGACGTATCTTCGTTCGACTTCACGCATCTCACAATTTGTGATACTGGCGTGCATTGGCCTACCACGGTCTTCTTTTTCAGCGTTACAGGATCTGAGTTGATGTTTAAGATCCTTACTGGCATCGTCTTCTTTACTCGTACTAAAGTTCTGCCAACGAGTAGTCCTTTTCAACTAAGCCGCCTCCATTGGTTCAATCGCGCGTATGTAGCCTTCCCGGAGACTTCCATCCAGGCGTGCCATCACCACACTTTCAGTCCTTGCAGGCAGAGTCGTCTTCACTCAATAAGACTCGCACGGCTGCCTTCTCTGACGAATGAAAAGGAATTTCTTCATTGTCGATCTTCAGGACATCGTTCTTCATATCCAAATGGAACCCATACTTCTTTATCACGTCCATTCCCAGGATAACTTCTTCCGTGATGTCGGCTACCAGTACTTGATGGTCGAGTACTCCATTTCCCAAACCAATGGTTACTTTGACTTGTCCGTGAGTAGGTATTTCGTCGCCCGTCGCTGTTCGAAGTCGTACTGTTACTGGTGATGTCTTCTCGTTTTCCAATAAGATGTCAGGACGAATGATGGTCTTCGTCGCTCCCGTGTCAACCAGTAACTGGACGCTTCTCCCATTGATCTTGCCATCGAGATAAATGCTATGCAATTGCTCTCAGGCGATGCCATTTGGATTGTAACCTCCGGAGTTTGACTAGATGAGATTACTTTTTGTTTCTTTCGCTCGCCTCGTTCCAAATTTTCGAGGGCTCTTCTAGTCCTCTTCTTAGGTTTGGTACGATGCCGTCGTACATGGCCTATTTTATCGCAGTTCAAAGCTGTCACTCCTCTTTCCCGAAGTATTCGTCGCGCTATCTCCTCGATGCTTTCCAGTGTCTGCGCGGGTACTTCTGTAGCACAGCAGAGTCTATGACCACCTCGTTGCGGTGCTTGGTTTGCTGCTTCAAACCCAAAGCATGCACCCAAAGCGTCATCCAATGTCTTCGGTCGAGCTAACCGGAGAGTCTGCTGTGTTTCGCTGTCTCGGAGGCCATCTACGAAAGTTTGAATAGCTAACTGCTCCAGGAAGGTATCCGGTGCTGTAGGATACGCAAGCCGTGTTAATCTAGCGATGTCAGCCTCAAACTCTTGAAGACTTTCGGCAGCTTTCTGAACCCGACTTTTAATTTGAGCTTGATAGACTTGTTGAAGATGGGCATGTCCAGATCTCATTTCTAATCGTGATATTAAGAGTTCGTAATTTTCTTGCAGATGGTCCGGAACAGTTTGTAAAATTCCCAGCGCTTCTCCACGTAAGGACACTATTAAAGACGTCGCTTTCTGCTTGTTGCTCCAACCATTAGCAGTAGCTGCGGCTTCAAACTGCTTGTAGTAGGTTGACCATGGAACTTTACCATCAAAATTCGGTGGTACAACTTTGAACTTGTGAGTGTTTTCTTCTCGATGGTTCATTATTAAATCTTCACTCGTGGCGCTTCCTTCACCGTGACAATTCATTTGGGTCATTCTTTCTTCAAGCAGTTGTATTCTTTCTCTCAATTTTTTCTCTAGCTTGTCTTCTATGCTTCTTGAATTTTCATTTAACTTCTCTTCTATTATGTCATTCACAGAATCGCAAATTTCTTCTTTTAAGTTTAACATGTCTGCTTGGGTTTCTTGCGCAATTTTGATTTGATTTCCTACACTAACTTGTATTTGTTCCTCAATAGTCTTTATTTGATTTTCCATGCTCGCTCGTATTTCTTCTTTTAAACTTCTAGCATTTTCTTCCATTTTCTGAGAATGTTCGCCCATTTTTCTATTCATCGATTCGAGAATTTCAAGTATTTTTGAATCCATTTTAACTGCTTGCAAACGCGTCACCGGCATAAATTTAAATATAACACGAATATATAGTTTAAATACACTACTTTATACTTTATAAACAAACACGCGTATCGTATCTCGAGCGATATTGAATTACTTAATGGTATTTACTCTAATAAAAAACGAACCCGGACACCGACACCAAATGTTGCGTATTTATTATTAAAAACTAATTTATTTAAACTATTAAAACTACGTTTACTTATTATAGAAATATGTATACTTTTAAATTAACCGAACTAATTAAATCTAATAATAAAAGAAACACTTACACTATAATTTATGTATAACACTTAAGATAAGATAAGATAACGTCTTCGGATTTGTTTACACTATTTATCACATACACGATTATTCTCGATTCGGTGTACACTGTTATTTATGTAAAACGTCGCGCGTGCTAATCACTTATTTATCTTCACCTTAATTATCTTCTTAATACAGCTGCATTCGCGTTTCGACAAATAACTGACCTACGATTTCCATCTTCGGCTTTTGTAGACATCAGCGAATTCTTCTCGATCGTTCCTCACTTTTCGCTATATTTTCTAGAAACTAGATAACAGTTCTAGAAGGCTCTTGCATTTGCAAGTAATTTCTCGGACGTTTCAATATGGAACAATTTTCCTGCAACTTGTGTGAAACTTTAAAAGTACAGTTAGTAATATTATTTAAATTTTTTGACACGTGGATTTTTGCTCTTTAATTGTCTTTATTGTTGCTGTGTTTTTTCGATTTAACAAACTTAAGGGAGTAGTTTTTAGATGCACTAAAGTTAGCTTGTGTACTTTGCCAATCAGTGTTGAGGTAACTTTATAACTACAGAATACTGTTAAGGCAAACAAACCCTTTTTTAGACAAAAAAAATTCGTCAGTTCTTATTTATAAGTTCTATTAAATATTTTATTAGTTTGAGATTGATCTGCAATGCTGAATGAAAAATTACTTTTTTTCTAACCATCTTTTACGTAGTGCCTGTGCGTTACATGGAAGCTTAATTAAAGAAAGAATACTGGGGTGCTAATACACCATTCGGTCACCGCAGTCGTGAGTTTGTGTAATGGATTTATAATATACAAAAATGATAAAAGTGTCAAGAGAACGCGAAGTTCCGTCTGTGTTTTTTCTCTCATAAATACATGAAATAATATTCAATTTGTGTTCAAGGTTTAAGTACAAGTATTTCCAAGTTTTTAGATAATAGTGCTAAAAACAAAAGTTTTTAATAAGAACGCTTTTTACTATAAACCATTAGACATGTGTATTTTAAACATAGTTGTTTTAATTGTATTATTATGAAAGTACAAATGGAACGTCAGTTTTGATTTTAGGTTTTCGTAAAATAAGTCAAGTTAGTAGATGATTTATATAACTTATTTTGAAATTATTTTTTAATTTTTTATTTGTTTACTGATTTACTTTGAGTTATAGGTACACTTAATTTTATGCATTGTTGACAAAAATACTCTAAACGTTTTAAAGCAGTACGGAATAAGTGCCAAACTCAATTAATTTGATAAGTAGGGCATACACCAAGTGGCTGTAACATTATATATTGAGGATAAAGGAATTTCAATTTATTATGTCTTAACAATATGCTTTAAAACTCTGTCAGAATTTGAAAACCTCATTGATAATAACTGTTTGTTTTAAAGAAAATTGGTTCGTCGTTGTTTTATATTATAAGCTATGAAATATTTGACATATTTTGTCCCAAAACGAGTTCAATCTATTTTAAACTAAATGTTTATTAAGAACGTTTCAATTAATTTTGTGTAAAAATACACCGTAAACGTTGGGTAAAATTAATTATGATATATCTAGATGTATATGTTGCTTTAAAATTAATAATCTTGGTTGTATATTTCCCATGTTATTTCGGAGTTGGTCCATTATCTGCGAAAGCGTCGACAACGTCGACGTTCCTATCGCATGTCAGCAGCGTTACCCTAACTAATTTCAAAGTTTATTTTCATATAACCCTTAATTGAATGTTTTTGTATTTTTATACAATTTATAAATAATTTTTCTGTACGAATCTAAGCTAAACAACGTTTTATCTATCGTAAATTAAAAATACCTACGAAGAAAGAGTTTTATAAGTTTTACAAACAGGAGCGGTTAAGATAAAAGATATGACACGTATGGCATTTCCAACGTTTGCATTTCTTATTAATACAAACTTCTTGAACAAACGTTGCATGTAAGGGGTTCTAATACACGAACGCACATTTTTGCGATATCTTGATTCAAGGAGATTTTGACACTTGTTCTTTGGTTCTTTCTCATTCTTATATTTTCGAAGCTTTGGATTTTTCGTTATGCGTCGCCTTTTTCCTAAACCTGAATTAAAACGAGAGGAAAATGACTGCGGTGGCATTTAGATAAAGCGAAAATATGGAGATTAAAACCCATTGTGACGAAGAACGGCTCATATTGGAAAAACCCATGTGTGTTATGTTATAGAATTGATATCGTATATAAAAATTCCGTGATTTTTTTTATATTTCATATTCAGTTTCATTTTGTAGTGTATTAAAGTTTGATCAGTAGCGCTAGTTCTATCAAAAAGGGATAAAATCGATATCTCGGCGCTGTTTACAAAGGAGATTCCAATTAATCCGATTTTTTACTTTTGTATATGATAATGTAATTAATTATGATAAACTTGAGTTGAAAATGGAAACTTGGAAATGTTGACGTAGCTGTCAGATAATGAAACGGTAAACAGAGCGTGTATTATTTGGTTATGAAGCACGAGAGACACCAGAAATGTGCAAGTCTTCATTTTTTACCTTGTCAACGGTATTAAATTTAATATTATAGATGTGGGCTCTACCATTTTCCATGTTTTCCTTTCGACATAAAAAATCAGAAAATCGCTGAAAATAACATTATTTTTAGTACAGCACATTTTCAAATATTACGCGTAGGAATCTTTTGTTATCGAAACGCCAATATGCACAATATCTATAAAGAAAATTTATTGTTAGTATTATGTATGCGAGCAAAAATGTTAATACTGTGCAATGTTAATATAAGTAAATATAATTAGCAACATTTTAGTGCTGATTGTATTCTGTACAAAATGTCAGTTATTTGAAGCACTAAAATTGCTTCTTAACGATACAAAATGCAACTGAGAATAATTTCAATCAACCTTGTAATTTGCATACCTTTTTTTTACGCTTTTTGAACTAATTTATATAAATAGAATAAAATGTAGTCCACGATTGATATTCTACAGACTTTTTCTTATTATGTTTTATAATATTTAATGTTTTTGTATCACGATTACTATTTGGTACGTAAAGGTTTAGTTTAGCATGTTTTTACTTCATATTCATGCAATTATAATCTTTCATAGAAGCAATGACTTTGTTGGCAACTTATAATAATTACATTTATTTTCTTAAAAATAAACCTGACTTTGCAATACTTATAACTACTGCATATTTTGGTAACTCTTATTATACTTACAAAAATTAAGACAAAAAATGAATGGATTTATAATTAGTTCGTTAGGTTCAAATAACTAGTAATATAGTCCTTTAACCATTTATGTATTGCCCGTTTCGCCTCTTTTAAACATATTTCTTAATTTATTGTTTTATTACAAAAAAAAATTATACATGGGTGTAGTAATCTAACAAGAAAACTAATAGTTTTAAAGATCATTTAAAAATAGAGTTTTTTTACTTGCGTTAAGGATGCCAAGAATCTAAAACTTGACATAACGTTCCGGTTTCAATCATTTGTTAATAGGTCATTGAAGCTAAGAAACATTAAATTGGAAATATTTTTAATGAACGGAGATAACCGAATATATGTACAAAAGAATCCTTTTTAGTAATATTTAAATTTATGAATAAGTGAATAAGATATACATTTATTTTGTTTGCCAACGATACCCCAATCTTCTGTGGATGAAGTGATGTTTCTACAAAAATATGAAGGTTTTTCTGTTGACCATATTCTACTATACTGAGAATTCACATATCCACTAATTGCAAGACTTTTTCGCAAGAGATTTTATTGGACTTCCATTCTCTGGCGAATAGTTTTAACAACTTTTTCTGTTAAAACATTAGGCCGGCCGCTAGATTTTCGTTTTGAAATACTACCCGTACTACGAAACCTATCCTAATACGATGAACATGTGCAAAAGAATCATATCGAAATACTTCATTGGAAAATTGCTCGAGAAACTGTTCGCAGCAATTTTGGTAGGAATAATCTCATGTTTTTTGTTCATTGCGGATTCCCGAACGAAAATATGCCTCAATAATAAAGGTGTTGTGTTATTCGGTAAAAACAATTTCTAAAAATCTAAAAAGGGATGTTATACTGTTGTTAAGTAAATTATTTTTAATTTACAAGTACTAACAAAAATTTACAAAACTGCAATATAAACAAGCACACCACTGAACCATAAATAAACTGTCAAATTGAAAAATCCATCAAAACTGAATCAACACTGCGAAATCAAAGTTACTACACAGAAAAAAAAGTTATCTCGAATTGAAGACTTATATTCTCTTGAATATTTTTACTAGATTTAATTAAACCTGATCTCAAACTAAGAGAATTATATTATATTAACATTTTTCAGTTTGTTAATACAGGAAATTTATTTTTTTAGGAATAGCTCTTGTTTTAAAGAAATGTCATCGAAACAATGCAACCACGTTCTAAAAACAAAGAAAACGATGCACTTCAATGTATAAAACTCTTGTTACAAAAATTAGAACCATAGAAACATTGATGTTCTAAAATTGAGAAATTAATTTTTTTATTTTGAGAATTGTACTTTTAAATAATGCTTAGCATGCAGCTACGTGGCCGCGTTATCATCATTACCTCGAATTGAATGTGTGTATGCATCGTGTGAAAAAGATTAATCTAATTTTAGCATTTTTATATTAAGATTATTGTGATTCGTACTTGTGTACTGTCTAGGGATGGTGAACTGTTACTTTTTTCAGTAACAGTAACAAGTTGTTATTATTACTATGGAGTAACAGTTCCAAATAACAGTTATTTTAGTAACAGTTGTTATTGCGTAATCCGTATGATTTGAGCATATGTAGATGTAGGTACAGACATACCTATCATACCCAATATCCATGTGTTAGTCATTAATTACTATTTAAAAAAATATTCTTGTTTTTAGATTTATATTTTCAATCTTATTTACATTCTTTCTATAGTATTTTGTTCATGTTACGTATGCTGCAATTACTTACACAGGGAATCTCCCCTTTGTTTGTTAGGTGGTTGTTTCACCTGTGGGAGCTGTGTTATTAGAAAAAGAATGCGTTTAAATTTAAACACCTACCCAGTAAACACAAAACTGATAATGTTCAGTAACAGTTTCAAAACAAAAAATTTATGATTCACTCTTGTTTCAAACATAAAAGAAACCTAACTGCAATAAAATAGCTAAGTCCATCGCTGTTTCACTTATTTGAATCAGTATAGTTTCGGTATTTTAAATTCAAACCTGTTGCAAAACAAATGTTGCATTCGGTTTACGTTTTAAAAGCTTCGTTCTTGAACTGATACTAAATGATCAATAAATATATGATTTTCTTGTTTCAATAATGAACTAAAACAATTCTTTCAATAATACATTTTCGAATGCACGTTTCAAATTTTATTGCACAATAAATATTTTTAAATACATCACAATGAGTTTTGTACATATTGCAACTTTCTTTTTGTGATCTTTTCACGGAAGCCTCGAAAACTGCATCAGTTACTGTTGGGTTGCAACTTTTAACCGCATCTGTAACATAGAAATAAATATTTCGTTTATATACATACATAATCATAGAGTTACACAACATTAATTACACTTTTTTAATCAAAAACAACACAAACTTAATATAAATATCACTTTAGCAATCATAAGAAAGTTATAAAAACACTGTGAATACCTTTAGCTGTACATAATCGTATAGAAAACTTGAAGAATTGAACTGTAATTATAAATCTTAAAGTATCATCAGATTTACGCAATAATCTACCTTAACGCAATCATGTGTGTTAATTTACATTTTTTATACAAATTAAAACATGATACATAAAGAGCAGAAATGATAAAAATATTGATTACATTTATGGATTATAATAAAATGCTTCGACTTACCGTTTATTGTTCCATTTCGTAATTGTACACACAGCATCACTTATCAAACTGCAACCGAACAAGTGAAAAGATATAAATTTGCAGCGCAAGTGTTGACGACAGTAATCAAAAGCATAGCAACGACTAATGCTGACTAATAACAAAGTATTCGTTTTTCCTAGAACGATTTCACTGTTTTGAAAATAATTCAATCTTATTTAATCGATCTTCAAACAATTCTAGTTATTCAAAAAGTATTCGGTTTTAATAAATCAGTTTTTAGACGGTTGCTGATTATGGGAAAAAAATTGCAAGTACTGAAACGGTTTAAAACTGATTGTAAAAAATCGAAACTCTTTCAATTTATTCACTGTCGGTTACATGTAAATGATATAAAAATGGAACTAACACGAAACAACGTAATGAAACAATTGTTTTAATCTTGTGACTGTAACAGTTTCAATCCGTGTTTACTGGGTATTAACCTAACATTCCAGTAATATGTGCTATTTTGTTTATAAAAAAATTTATTAATGCATTGTAAAACCGGTAAAACCATCGTGCGGTTTTCTTAGTAAAATCATTAATAAAACGCAATTTAGGATGAAGCCATAAATTATAAAACAGAATGTAATGGTTTTCAAAACATTTGTTGTATACATATACCTACATTTAAGTTTTAAGTTGACACAAAACTAAGCATAAATACATAAATAAAACTAATTATTTCGTAAGTACTTTGTTTTAATCCCATAGACCATAAATCTTCTGGGTTATCACATGTTATTCAACAGTACGTACTAGGTTAGGTAGGAATAGTAATATGTAGCAGACGTAATGTAAGAACAACATACTAAAGAAGACCAAGAACGCTTTTTGTAAAGTTGTTATTAAATAACTGTTATTTTACAACGTTGGTAACAAGTTGTTATTGTTCCGTATTAATAACTGTTACAAAATAATAGTTATTGGAAATACTAGCCACCGCTAGTACTGTCCATTGTCCAAATTGTGCGGTGTATTTAGAACGTTTGGACATGTGGTTTGTTTGGACACGAAGGATTGTATAAAAATTAGGGACCCTTAAACGAAATTATCCAGAACTATTACAGGTATCTACTGGAATAACTTCTTTTTTTATTAGTGTAAATTTTGATGGTGCAATGTTTGAATGTCAATTTTTTAAAACAAATTTTAATTTTGTATTTTATTTATACAGAATAATTATCCTTGTCTGTCGGCGTTATGCAATCCTGGACCTACTGGTACTGCGGTTTCAAAAGGCGCATAGAAATTGGTACACCAGCCAGAGTTCAACTCACTAAATGCAGATGATAAAAATCTTTACTGATACTTTCGAAAATGAAAAGTGCAGTTATTTTTGTTAAATTCATATAGTTTTTATAACAATTTATAACACTCATAAATATATATTGTATGTGTGCAATTAAAATGTAAACAGAAGTTTTTTATTTCTATTCTTCTTTCAAATAAACATTAACTTTTAAATCAAACTACGGTGAAGATTAAATTAATAAACTCATGTACACAAACTAAATAAATATGTCTTTAGTTATAAACCAGATGAATTTGATTTAAACATTCAGATACTCAATAAACTGTATATGGTAGATTAAATTAAATACCATGTACATTAAAACAAGAAAACGAGAACTTTAAAACGATCATTGCTAACGTTGAAATGAGAATATCAAACTATCTTGTTTTGAGACTCAATTTTTTTTATTGTTAGTAAATATCTTTAAAGAAACGCTTTACTTGTTTTAAGAAAATATGTCTTAGAATTATATGAAAGTCACTATTTACTCAAAATAAAGTAATTTACCTTAACTTAAGAGATTTTTTTGTGTGTAGAATGACGACGTGCCAAGTTTAAACACTCCTCAATCATTTTTGAACACAGTGTATCTTATACAGGATTTTGATTTATAAAGTTGTACAACTTAGCAGCTAAATAATACATATTTTTAAATAAATCTTTATATCAAGCGATTTGCTCGTTAATTCTGCACAAAATTGCTTTAGCGTTTTGCGGAAACGGGGAGTATAAGAGCCTGTACAAATTTTTTAGAATGAAGAAGATAACCTAACTTTTACCTCTTTTGCACATTTATTTATGTAAAAGACCGAACATTTGTCAGTGGTTAACTTGCTCGCTTGATTAGTGGAGTTAGCTTGAAAAATTAAAACAGTTATCAAGGAGCATATTCTTTCCCTACAAGATCCAAGGTGTCTTAGTTGTAGTAACTGAGTGAATAATGACCTCACACCAATTAGTATTGATTTATTGTTAATTGATGTCTTACAATTATTATGCTGTAATACATTTCTAGCAATTTGCTGATATAGCTTACATTGCTAGCATAAGCAAGTGTTTGCACAATTTACAGGTTTAAATTATATCTAAAACAATTTTAATTGTTTATAATTTAAAACGATTGTTCATGATTGAACATATTGCCATATCTAAAAGAATAATATTTTTTATCTGTTCATTATTGAACAGTCAGTGTTATTTGGCGTTAATTTTAATTTAAATTTAAAGTATTTTCGTTATACTACTTATCACTTTTTCAATTCTGCAAATGTACAATAGACAAAAATTATTTATATAGTTTTCATTAAAAAGAAACCTTTGAATTTTAACATTTTCTTTGATTTTTATGCAACTGTTTAGCATAGACCATAATGAAGTAGAACTAAATCTAATAGATAGTTGGTTCATGCAAACCAACATAACTTTTTTTGCTACCCTGATGACACCATGTTTGCTGCCAGTTTTTAAAAACAGGCATACACCTTAAAGATGATTTTAGCTTACTTAAAAATTGCTTCTGGTTCATTCATTTTTACCAAATTGGAAAATTAATATTAATGATTCCAAAGCTTACGACAAATTATTGAGAAGTTTTAATAGAAATTTGATGTATCGAATATATTTTCATGTATTTACAAATGAATAACAAATAAAAAATATAACAACGCACGTAATGTAACGAGTGTTACTGGTTCAAGAAGGTTACTTGTTTTTTTTAAATGTTAATATTTATTTCATGATGAATTAATTATACAGTCGTAAAAAAAGTATTCTGTAAAATTCGTAAGGAATGTGTTTCCAACTCGTTTGAACTATAGCACTAGTCTGGCTTCCTTTACAATATACTAATAAAATAAAGTCATAAAAGGGATTTTGGTAATGATACTTTTTTTGATATTTTTACTAAAATTTGTGATGCAAATATTAAATGAGCGATGAAAAATCGGCAGGTGTTGCTAAGCAAGTAAAGATCATAGAACCACACTAGAACTACGTACGGACCAGTAGTGTAACTCTCTGTCGGCACCTTTGATGTTACGAGAACAATTTTCATGACTTTGAACTGAACGGCCATTTTGAGGGAAACATATCAGGTTGCCGCTAAATACAAAATGTTAAAGACAAGCAATTGTATAATGAAACCTGCACGTATTCTATTGATTTAAATTTGTTTAAAATAAATAGAAAGAGGAGAATCTACCAGTTTATAAGGTTTTAAAATTAATTGTAATCTATTTTTTATTCAATATCTTCTGTTTGCATCCACCAAATTTACAGACATTTTTAATTTATTATATTAAAACCTTGTCTAAAATTACTTTTCTGGATCTTTCGGAAAACGGAAAAAATACGTTTGCTTCCTTTAACCTTTGATCAGATTTGTAACTTGCAAATATATACACTCGACCTCCTTTTTTAAAGCGAAATTGTAGTTATAATACTCAAATAATTAACTCAGAAGACAGATTAACAAGGATTAAATCTATCAACTATCATACATAACCACTATATAACAAATGTCGGTCATTTTCTTATACGTACGTTTTCAAATTATGCGCTTAAAATTTTAGAATCCTTAAGTTTCGCTACTGGTCCGTAAGTAATTATACTGTGATAGAATTCTGAACAATTTCATAACTACACGAAAAACAGGCACAATTGATTTGGGATTTTATAAATCCTTTGATTGATTAAAACAAGATGATGAAATGTATATGGTAGTTGCAATTTGCATGCTGTAGTTTGATATACTTGATTTAGCTCGTACAGAAGCCTTAGTGGAATGTAAAAATTTATAGTTATATAGTTTATAAGATTCAATATATTATTTATAGAATTTTTTGCATTATGTATTGTCTTGTGTTGTATAGTAGATGTTTAAGTTTTTTGTGTATGGAACGAAAACGATTATGGTTATGGTTGTTAAACTCCCTTTTTAGACTAAAGAAACTTGAAATACACGGATATTTATAGTACACGATAACAAAAATAACTTATAGAACTATACTGCAATAATAAACATGATAATATGTATTACAGAGGTCCTTATAACAAGTACAGTTTCACACAGCAAACAAGATAGTTGGAGAGGGGATACCGGCGCTACAGTAGCTTGTAAGGTACAATCCCAAAAAAAGTATTTGGGTGCTTAATTTAACTGAGTATTGTATACACATAAATGTATTGTGTGCTGCATAATTAGGGTAAACAATTTTTTTCTTGACAAAATCAGAAAGAAACTTATCTATAAACTATCTATCAACTTTCGTAGATAATGAGAACGCCAAGCTATGATAACATTGCTTTTCAGGAGCAACTTCCGTTAGATTTCATGTTTTTTTTAAATTTGAAGCCAATTATTAAAAAATGTCTTCAAATAGTTTCTTTTCGGCTAGTATAATTAATCTTGTCTGGCATCGTACTCAGTTGCTTGTCAACCGTGTAAACCTCTTGCACTGTTCTTTTTAAAATTCCGAAATCACACTCATCCATCACTATTTTGTTAAATCTTCCGCTCCTTCTTTTTTTCGAGGGTAATTTTAATAGACCACCGTCAACCACATCAGCTTCTTTTCTGATCCTTAAAATAGTATTCACTAATTTCCCAACAGCAGCCGTTGCAAGTTTGGTTGCTTTGTCCAAAGAAAATGCCTATTCACAAGCAACTTTTTGGTTATCAAAGAACTGAATAACATTTTTGATAATTTTGCTATTTATGTTACTACATTATTTGTATTTTAATTTTGAATTAAAATTCTTCAGGACTTAGGCCAACACATGTGTGTGGTATTATTTTATAGTTTAAATAAAATTTTAATATAGGATTAAATGTTTTTAAAAAAATTAATTTAATTTGCATCATTATGATTTTAATAAAAATCGAAACGTCGCCTTTTATATAGGAAATAAAAATTTGAAAACGTAATTAAGAATCAAAAAATTTGGCCTCAATCCTGAAGAATTTTAATTCAAAATCATAGTTTTTGATAATGTTTCAAGCCTCAAAATGTATAGTTTTCTTCGTAGTTCCAGCCATAATAAGGATAACCTTAAAACATAAAACAATTACATTTTAATAAAACATTTGTAAGTACATACGTGTATTTCACAAGTAAATCAACAAAGTGATTTTAATAACAAGGATAATACTGTAACACAATAAAAAGAATTGATAATTATGATAATATACGCGGAAAATGTCAGCTGTAAACTGTCATAATTTGCAAATAATTTTCTTTTAACTGTGAATGCACCAACTTAGAATTCTCAAATATGATCGAAAAATTATTTATCGCTGCAAAAATTTCAAACTAATTCTTTTGGTTGACATATTTTCCGACTATCTTGTTTGCAGGGTGGAGCTGTAGCTTATTCAACTAAGATGTTAGGTCATGTACGGGAGGCAACTAAAAACTAAAAAAAGCATAAAAGAGAAAATATGCTATTGGGCTATGATTGGATCAACGTATAAATGTATAAACGTAAGAAATGCGAAGATATAGAAAAACAATAAAAAAAGCATGTTGATTAAGATCAACAAGAAAAAAACGTATACAAAAAGCAGAACAAAAAGTAAATTGAGTAGGAAATAAAAGATATGGAAAGCAATAATATAAGCAAACGAAAAACAAGCTTAGAATATAAACAAATAGAACGAAGAATAATAAACGAAATACTTTCAATACTTACTAAACGAGGAGAAAAAACAAGAAAATGAAAAACGAGAAGAAGTGATTGTAAACGCTGAAATGATAAAATACAGTATAAACGCCTACATATTGCAGAAGAATGGAGTGTAGAAATAATAGAGCTAATAAGAAGAAATGTATGTAGTATGTATAACAAAAAAACTAGATATAAAGTCTACTAAAATAAGTAAAAATTTTAAAATAACAAAGATGATAATTTATAAAACGTAATAAGACTGATAACATTAGAATTTACTATAGCCATTTTTTCGTTTGATGTGCTTTTAAAGTGCTGTGTTTTAGTTTATTACCTTGGGTCGGCATTCTTTTATGGACGAGGTTATTGTATATTGTATTATCCTGCGTTAATGCTTTCGAAATTTGTTGATATAATGAAAATACTAATATAACGAAGTTGTTATAAACGGATTGCAAACATTATGCTAGTAAGTTAAAAAGATCTGATTCATTTTTTTACAATAATTCGAAAAATTGGTACGTACAAATTACAGTAAAATAAATTTACTATAAAGTAAAATTTAAAAATCAAAGTAACGATGGTGCTTCAATAGTATTAATAAGTATATGTTGGTGACATCATTTGTCTTCATTCAGTAACATTTTGAATAGGAAAATTACGCACATTATCCTTTCAACACATTTGCATAAGCAGAAATAATACGGAGTGCTAATGTAGAACGATTATATGACATTTTAATCTTAGAACTACAATTCGCACAACACCTGGCTGCTATACATTTCAAGATTCAAGCGTATTTTTTAAATAAATGAAATTATTTTATACAGGAAACGTATATTTAGATTGCAGAAGAAGAGCTTAATAAAAAAGTTTAAGAAATTGTCAATGGAATCAAAATGTTTTTATCTTTTAATAGTATTTTATTCTATCTTATGTCGTGTCTTGTTTTGTAATTTTAGTCCCGTATTTCTTCGTTTCATCGGTAAGCTACGGAAATTAAAGTCATTCTTTAGGCATCTTAACGTATCACACTTTGCAAAAATATTCCTTTTTTATTAAAATGCGACACCATTACACAAAAGGATTTTTAAATTAAGTTTTCTGTTTGTTTATTTTTTGTATTTGTGATTCCATTCATTCTTTGAATTACGTTTATAGACTTTATAGGGACTACTTGCTTCAGAATACGACGGAAAGATCTATTTGTAAAATATTAAAAGTTGATTTTCGTACATCATCAAGAACAAACTATTTAACTACCGTTTTAAATACTCTCATCTTGTAACTCGTAACGAATTCTGGAACTAAAAGCTATTTATCAAGAAAACACTCGGGGGTGAAATTGGTGGTGACTTTTCTGTAAAAGTTTAATTCTCTAGGCGCTTTCTCACACCGTTTTACTAATAGTTTATCATAATTTATACGGTGTAATTTATTTTGTGTTCCGAAAAAACTCTAGTTTTAATCACTTCGTGAAACAAAATGTAAAATCTGGTGTCCAATTAACAATTGATGAAAACGACGTTCGACCGATTTTAGTGGTACAAGAAATCAATAACGACCGAATTTAGAGCAATTAGCGTCAACGCGTACAGTGTTCGTGATGGCAAACAACTTCCCAAACGATAGAATTTGTTTTGTGTAGATGAATATTCGCTTTTAACGTAAATTTAAATCCGACAATGCTTATTCCTCTGTCCTCCTGTCTGTTCCACTTTAATCCTTTACCATGAATTATGTTTAATTCGAAGATTACTTCAACCTGTAGGTGTGGAAATTCTCTTGAGCTTAAATTCGTAAATAAACAGATACAATATATGTACGTGAATACGCAATTTTTTATCAATATTTTTGAATTCGACCGCATTCGCCAAACCTTTTTATTACAATGGATAGGGGTTGCCATCTGCAATTAAATTTTTATGATTTATATCCCAACCATCCGATTTTTATTAGCAATTTTGGAGACTGTTATTAATTTTCAATTTTATTAAAGTTAGTAATTACAATTGATTGTTGACGTTTATTAAAATTTACGATTTTATTTAGGTAGACTCCGAAAAACACGCTCAACTCTTTAATATCCATTAAGCGTCGTCAGGTGTAAATGTTTTGATTATATTTTAAATTTTTTTTCAACAATTGCACTTGGTGTTTTTCTCGGATATTTGTATAGTTTAGGTACATTTAAAAACGAAGTTTTGCAAAAGATATACTATACAGATTTTTAAATTTAAATCTTTCTAAAAGTCGTTACTTAATATGGGTTAAATGCTTTTTAAAACGAATTTTGATAGTTTTTTTGTTTGTGCAAGATATAGCTGATTACATTCTCTACAATTCATTTCATATATTCCCGTTTTATCTTGTATTTTCACTAAGTTTTTAGGATTGTCCAAGAAAGTTTGTAAACTGTTGTTAGAGTTTCTCGCTATTTTAAAATCTAACTAACTGAAATTATTTCAGAAACAATTTAACATATTTGTTGTCTATTTTTTCATCATTTATACTTAAAGTAGTTACATTTTTTTATATAATTTCTCAACTTCTGTTTTCTAGCTATTATATTTATCATTTCATTGTTAAAACCATTTTATGTAGCAATAGCTTTAATAAACCGAAGTTATCACTAATTACTTTTGCAATCAGTGTTATGTAGCATAACCGATGTAGCTTAAAAAAGTTCTGATGATCATAGCATAGCTATCGAAATGCGTTCGAGTTTTATAATGTTACTGAGCCATGCGGTGTTGTGATTTTTGTTTAAGTATTGCGTTACAGTGATTTTTGGAGTATTAAATGAAGACTACATCAGAGATAAATAAGACAACAAGATACACTCACATGAAAACAAATAAAGACTAAAACCACAAAAGGTTTGATAGAATAACAAACTAAAAACATTTACCCGACGATAGTACAAAATGAGAAAAACAACAATTTACCTTGAAACCAAACGATTAGCACAGTTAGGCACTATAACATAATAGCATCAAAGGCCAGTTATCAGGAGTAACGCTTACATTGGACGAACTAATAGTCTTTGTCTATTAGCGTATCGTAAAATTGTCAAAAACTAATCAAGTTTTTTCTTCGAGTCGGTACTTAAAAAGTGCAAAATAGTTCTGGTCCGTTGACTGAAGGAATGACTTCTGGTCTCTGTTATGTACGACTGCACCGTATTTTATAACTTATATTTAATACAAAGCAATACTTTTACAACTACTATATAAACATTTGTTATAACAATAGTTTCTACAGTAATTAAATGTTACTTAGCACTAAGTATTACTTAAAAAATACGGTGCAATCAAGCATAGTGATTTTGTAATGATACTAACACATTTTTTCATTCACACAAGTATTACAGTTAGAGATTTTATGCTGCGGTATATACAAATTTTTTGAAATTTGTTATGATGAAATTCACAAATCTAGAATTAGAATTTATATAGTTCATAAATATGTTCATAGTTCCCACAAAACCATACTGGTTCATAATTTTTACTACATTTTCGGTGAGTTGAAATTATTAAATTTGAAATAAATGTAATATTCTCTTGCTTCTACAAAATTTAAAATTATTTGAGATCTTGCGATGACTGACAAATTCAACGCTATTGACTATATTAATAAATTAATGACATCATTAAATAGTAAAAATTAGCATTTTTTAAATTACTTACAAAATATGTTTTAAAAACAATATATGTATGCAGATAATAGTTATTATTTATTAAATACTACCACTTTTTGTGAAAGATTGTTAGCATTTGGTTGGTTCTTGTTTAGTTTTAGCGTTATTTTGACCTAAGATGTCTCATTTAGACGTTACTTGAGGGTATCTTCGAATCTAAATTAGGTATAAAGTTGTGTTGTATTTTGTATTTTTTTTTGTTACAAATTGTATATAAAATTGTATTATATAGATGTCTAAATTTTTTGAAATCGAACGGTATATTAATTAATTAATTAAAGGTGTTTTTGACACTGAGGAGCATTTTTGGTCTAAAATCGGGCATATACGCCCATTTAAAGCACTCCATCTGTTTCGAAAGGTTAGATCTAAAAACTACTAAAATTATCTGACATTATGTGGAAGAGCTCTGTCGTGCACTGACCAGATCTGTGGTAATGTGTATTAGCAATTTATCTTATTTATTAGTTAAAAACTGCAAATGTCCATGGAGAGAAAAGTTTACTGTAATAAAGAGAAAACTGTTATATTTCATGCAAACAGGCTTACCTGTTGGTTTTGAGTCGAGCCGATGTACGCTTAAATAAAACTTTCATTTTATTAGAACAAATATTTTGAAAAAGAATGGTATCATCATCAATTTAAGAAAACGCTAAAGTTGCTTAATGTGATCGTAAAGAAGAACCATAGTTATGACAAGTACTGCTTATTCTGATCTATATTGATTGTTGCTTCTTATTATAAATATGTGTAATAGTAATAACACTTTGTATTAATTTAAGGAAGCAGTTTTATAATGTTTGTTTCGCGCAGTTTCAGGGTATGAATATTTGGAATAATTCCAAGGGACTTATGTATGATTTTAATAAATATACGCGTAGTTTAAACGTATTTATTTGCTAAATTCAATATAATTCTGTTATATTTTTATGATCATTACAGTTTATGGTTTAAACCTTGGTTACATTAAAATTTATGATATTACCTATCTAAATAATACTGTCCTTGACACCAATATGTACCGTTGGATGTTACCCATTTAGAATATTAGTCGAATCTACACCATCCGAGTTAAATAATATTCTTGTAACTTTTGGAAAATTATTTTATTCTGTCAAACCATTCTCCAACTAGCTAGTTTGCTTCTAAATTTTACCATCAACCCAAGTTCACCTTTCTCAAATATCTCTAAAACATTTTCCGTTAGGTACACAAGGAATGTAACGTCAATTTCTTTCTCTAAAAGAAATGCAAATGCATGATAATTATTTCATTGCAAAAGACTAAGTCATACGTGCCAAAAAATGTGCAAGCTTTGCGACATAATTCTAATTTATAACGAAAGTGAAATTTTAGAAAAAAAGCAAATGCTTTAAATATGAAATTGTAATGATTAAATTCAGCATAATATTCCTCTCCATGAACCTGACTCCCTAAATTTTGTCAGAAATGTTAAAATTGTCAAAAACTAATAGAAACTAAGGGATGTTTTAAAAACCATTGCAGATATTTAAAAAATGCTACAAAATTAATATACCCTTTTATAAAGGAAAAATAAAATTTGTAAATTTTAATGGTCCATGAATGTTTGTAAAAAATGGTTCTAACGCCGAAGTACGTTTAACTCAATAATCTAAACTAAACTTTCTACTTAATGTAGCTTTACAGATATCATTAATTTCATAACGCACTGTAAACATCATTTTTTCTAAAACAAGTTACTTCTAAATGGCACACTATAGGCCAAACAAAATTACCGTAAAATTTAGCAAGAAATTGTAAACTGCAATAATTCTTAGCGTGTCTAAAGATAACAATGTTAGTATCGATTTCTAATATTACAAGCACTACACCATTTAATACCCATAGCTGTCTCCAAATCCATACGTCCTTTGTGATTATTTACTAAAAACTATGGTTAATTTTAATTTCGGGGCCGTGTAATTTTACATAGGCATTGTGTAATATGCAATTATTCTTATTATGCAACTATAAATATATTAGACTTTTATTTTATTACACTTAACTATCAACTTAAACCAAAAACGAAGTTGTTCATTTCAAACTTGTCACAGGAGAAACCAACAAAATAGTGAACTCTATGACGATTTGTAATATATTTTTTATTGTTAATCTGATAGATGGTACACAGGGAGCAAATTACATAGCATAATCTAACGATAGTGTCTCTAACTTTTATTTCTTATCTTACCCATATGTACATGGCTAAATAGTTTCTAGATACTGTGCTGGACTGGTTTGCGTACGTTATAAATGATTGTTGTAGAGTTGGAAGCTTGTAACAGATTAATAAACTATCAATGCGTTTATGGGATAGGAAAACTTGAAGCTTGACAAAAATGACGAATTGCCAAAATTTATGTCAAAGAAAGTTCTCTCTCTGTGGTTGAAATTATATATTATTCGCTTCTTAACTACTCAATGTTGCAGCATATAAGGTAAGTCAGATAAAGTTATAACATACGCTTTAGAGACTATTATGACTTCAAAATGAAATAATAATGTGTAGTTTGTTACTTTTAATATAATTACTTCAAATATTTACGAAAAAGTTTTAATGTAATTAATTAGTACGCATAAAAGATATTTTGAATTTCAAACATGTATGTTTTCCAACCTAGTGCGTATCGATTTCCTAAAATAAGCCATGGTTCTGAATCGTCTGAATCTGTAGTAATGCTATACCATTTCCACTAAGGCAAACTTTATACTTTATACGTGTCAAATCTCTAAACAATGACTATATATTATTATAGTGACAACTTTTCAGTAGTATACTTATTGAATTTTGGAATTCGTCTTTATTTTTGTACTTGTAAACCGATAAAATTAGGTGTTGTTTTCTTATAGCTGCTATTTTGAAATTGTAAATTTTCAAATAGGATTTGCTTTTTTGTTTTCAAAAATATATTATACGATATGCTTCAATCAAACGTAAATATTTTCTCAAATATCTGCATCGAGAAAATGCCATTTTTAAATGAAGAAAACGTAAATTGATAGATATATATTATGAGATTCTTAAAACCAGGAACAAAAATCCTATTCGACGTTGTTGAAATACAAAATGACCTCTACAAGACAAATTCATGTTTTTTTGTGAAAAAGTACTTTAGTAATGTTTTAGTTCTAATTTTGTTTTTTTGCGATAATTCAAAAACTAAAAGTGTTGCATTAAATTTTCATTCTGATAATTGACCGGCATAAAAATATACAACTTATCCCTAATTTAACTGGTATTTTATAATAACCGTGATTCTTATGCCTTGGCTCAAAGTAGAGCTTGTAGGCATTCTGCATGTATTAACGACGGCCCCAAGTTTTCTTAAATGAGTGGGCACAAATGCGCACTATATCTTTAGGGTGGGTAGTTATTCGCGTAAAAATTCAGTTTCATTTCAAAAATAAGTAAATTTCTTTTAAAAAAATATCTATACTAGAAAAATAAATATTATTCAAAAACTCCAAAAGGTGTTTCTTTGTAACACTTTAAATACTTGCTGACAAGTAAACAAAGCTAACTCCATTCTAGGTTTATTTCAAATAAGTAACCATAATGAGCAATTTTTGAACTGGATTTGCAAAAGAACCGAAATATTTTAATTGAACAGCTTTTTAAGATACAAGATTGTACAAATACTTTGTAATTTGTTATTGCAGTTTAGTCTTTCCAAGGTCGTTTAATTGTTACTTAAAAAATAGTATGAGTGCATGTTTAAACCTGTTCAGAAGAATGAACTACAGAATAAAAAACGGTCTCTACTCTTAAGTATGCACGTGTTATACGAATCGGTTTTCAGAAAACGAAGAATATTAAAAATTAAAAATTTTATGCGCACTGTTCGAGTAATCGACAATTAAAAATAATTTAAAACAAAAGTTATCGAATGCGTTTAAAACTTAACAACTCTAATCTAATTTAATTCAAGGAAGTTAGATTCAAATATTTTCAAAACTTATTTTGAGTGAATTGCGGCAAAATGGAACAAATATTCAAATTGAAACAATAGTACAAACATTAGTTCATATTTTATTTTGACATCATAACAATGGAAAAATGCGCACTGTGTCAATTTTGACTTAATTATTAGTTGCTGTATAAATAAGTACATTTCCTCAAGTTTTAGTTGATAATTCCTGTCAGTGTTTAAGTGATATTTTTTGTTGTTTAGCTATAATAAAATGTTGATATTATTTAGAGTTATAAAGCCCTAACACACATATAATCGGACACTAAATTGTTTTCTGTTTATAATTTTTTGTTTTCAATTATAATAATGAAAAACATTTTTTTATCGCGTGTTATCTAAAAATAAGATTCATTAAGTCAAGAAACTAACACTAAACAAAAAAAAATTGTTGCATAAAAATTGAGTAGTTTTATTTAAACCAAAATCTGAAATTTTGATTCGTCATTAAAGATTATTTTTTTCCTGTCATCCTTTGTCCAAATTACTCTTTTTTTAGCCTAAGCTAAGTTTTTTTATTTTGTTTTTTCGTAAGTAATGGCTTTTCTTTAGCAACGTTAAAGTAAATTTGTATTTATTATCCATGAATTATATGTACCTTGTAAAAATGCAAACCAGATTTATGAACTCATCGACGACATGTTTCACCAGATAGGCCTGTTTGCCTATTCTATTCAGCAGTTAAGTCTCTAACTGTACTTTTACACCCAGATTAACAAATTTTTACTAACGATTCTTGCATTATTGGCGCGGGCGCCCTGAACTCTTTCCACGAACGTACAAATTTGCAGTTTCTCCAAACTTTTTGATTGTGTTTGCAACTGTAGACTTCGGTATGTTTAACTGATTTGATATGAAATAAAAAGATTTTTTTTTCATAAAAGAATTTAAGAATTAATTCTTGAACTTTGATGTTTGTTGCTGAGCCGCGCGCCAATTATGCAACAACTGTATTTACCGTAACAAACTTCATTTCCTTGGTTTTGAGAGAAGAAAAAACAAAGTTCTAAGCATATTTAAGGCATAAATAAATGCTGTCTGATCGTGTGTCAACAAAATTAAACAAAATTTAATTAACAATTAATTATCTTGGTAAGAGAAATGTTTTTAATATTTCATCTCTGTTGAATGAAACTTGTTAATGTGGACTGTATATTTTTTATTGACTGTAGAATTCTTATAAACACTTATTTAAAAACTAATCGACTAAAAAACTTGTCCGTTTATGATGTAGGGACTACTGTCCTTGCTTTTAACCATCACTCACAACCTCGGTTAATGTCCATTTCCTCGCAACTCATGCAAAAAAAAAACTCTACGCTACACATTATATTTGGCCTAAACATACCGGCCGCCTTGAAATGTATGATTTCAAGAAATATTTACATCATAATTTAACTTAATTACACTTGTTGTTTCACTGATTTGCACGGGGGTAGGTTGTGGTCTTTGATTACAACTAAACTACCAGCCCTTATTTGATTTGAAGCATTCAGCTTTCATTTTACCTTGCCTTGAAGTTTTAATATATACTCTGCTTGCCATCTTCGCCAGAAATGGTGAGTTATTTGTTGTAATCGTTGGTATATCTTCAATCTATTTTCTTGTACACCAATCAAACTTGGTTCCGGTAGGGAAACTAGAGTTTTCCCTATTAAAAAGTGAGCTGGAGTGGGGGTTTCATCGTCATCAGGATTTGAGGTTAAAGGGCATAAAGGGCGAGATTTTGGATAGACTCATTTTACATAAAATAGTGGCAAACTGTTCATAAGTTAAATATGCATTGTGACTTACTCGTGTTAAATGGAATTTCATGCGCTTAATTTTCGCTTTCCAAATACCACCAAATGTGGCGATTTAGCTGAAATAAAATTCCAGTTAATGTTTTCATTTGCCATTGAATCTATTATTTTATTCGATTCAGATTTCAAGAAACTTGACAATTGCTGCAATTTGTTATTGGCACCAACCAAGGTTGTGCCGTTATTAGTATAAATATTTACAGGTTTACCACGTCTACTAATAAATCTACGTAAACAAGCTATAAAGCAATCAGTAAATAAATCACTTAAAACTTCCAAATGGACTGCCTTGATTGACATGCACACGAACAAGCAAACGGAAACTTTAACCTGTCTAGCGTCGCTTGTGTTTCGATTCTTTATTAAGATAGGGCCGGCAAAGTCACAACCAGTGTTATGAAACGAACTAAATCGGTTAAATCTGACTGCAGGCAAGTTTCTCATTAAATAGTGTGATTGCTTGGGATTAACTCGAAAACATGTAACACAGTCTCTGGTTATTTTTCGTAACAAACTTCTACCTGCGATAATCCAAATATGATTTCTAAGTGTAGCTAGCAAGATAGTGGAACCACAAGGTAGTAATTTTTTTGTGTTTTTTTTCAACAATGTTTTTGCTAAAAATATGTTTTGGGTGCAAAATCATAGGATGTTTTTGATCGTATGCACAATTGGAATTCTGCAACCTACCTTCTACCCGCATAATTCTCTCATTATCTATGTATGGATTCAACGACAACTTTCTACATTTTTTATTAATTTCCTTTTTCTGCATTAAGTTATTATAATCTATGTAAAATGATTATTTGAGCTAGTCGTACTAATTCTTTAAAATTATCAGCTAATTCTTTCACTGTTAATGAACCTAATTTTCTATTAATTTTACGTACCCTAACATTTTCTATGAATCTACGTACATACGCATAACCTTTAATTCACTTATTTATATCTGAATACACTGGTCTGCATGAAAATCGGCCCTGATACCATTCTTGACGATTCTTATGTAAAATAACCTCCTGAATCCTAAAATGAGCTCTGTTTTTACCCATCACCCACCTATTTTGGGAGGGCCCCATTTTTATTTTATTTTTTGCATTTTTTTTTTAGAATTCTAACTTATAGCCGTTAAACATCCCAAAGCAGGTAATAAAATTTATACCAAAGTATATGGCAAAAGTTTTGCTATAAAATGTATATAGAAACAACAATAAAATACAAATATATAAGAATAGTAAAAAAATATCAATAAACAGTTAGGAAGATTCACTGCACGACGCTGGCGATCTCAATACCACATGCAGATTTGAACAGGAATTTTCGACAGGCTTGAACTTGCATTACTCTTCTCATTATAGTATATTACATTGTTTGCTTAACTGCTTCGATCAGTACATCTATAGCTGTTGCAGAGTTCACTTGTCGACGTTTTAAACGTGCTGGATTTTGTGTTCATTTTTGTTCATTTGTGTAAAACAGTAAAACTACTTTTACTCCGGATTTTTTCAAGTGACTATGTGTGATTTGTGGTTAATGTCGGGCGTTGAATTACTGTTTAATTATGCCACGCGAGTGTAAAAATTATCCTGATAGCTTCTGCTATGTCTGCGGAAAATTAACTTTAAAAGCGCAACGAAAACCCCTTTCTCCGCTTGTTAAAACGGCTTATAAATTGTACTTTGATTGTCAAGTTGGCGACCAGAACAAGACTTGGGCTCCATCAGTTTGCTGTACGACTTGTTACAGTAGTTTGACCAAATGGCTCAAAGGTACCCGTAAATCAATGCTATTTGCTGTGCCCATGGTTTGGCGTGAACCTCGCTGTCATCTTACAGATTGTTACTTTTGTATGACTTCCACCGTCGGGTGTTCGAGCAAAAGTAAGCATACAATTCAATATTCCAATATTCCGACAGCTCTAAGACCTGTTCCTCATAACGATACTTTGCCAATCCCAGAGTCCCCAAACACTTATACTCTAGAGCCGGAAATTGATTTAAAAGACTCTGAGCCACAACCTGGGGCTTCGAATGAAACGTTCAATGATGATGAAGAGTATTCCGCAGATTTAGTTTCTCGGCAACCTCACCTCCTCACTTAATCGGAATTAAATGATCTTGTCAGGGATTTGCAGTTACCCAAGACTAAATCTCAGCTCCTAAGATCGCGACTTCAACAGTGAAATCTCTTAGATAAGGGAGTAAAAATATCTTCTTACAGGACCAGACAAGCAACCCTGAAATGTCTTTTCTCAGAAGATAAAGGTTTAGTGTTCTGCCCTAATGCAAATGTATTGATGACAGAGCTACAGATGCCATGTGACCCAGACAAATGGAGACTGTTTATACTCATCAAAAACAAGCTTAAAAGTTGTCCTGTTGGCAAATGGGAATGATTTTCTATCGGTTCCAGTTGCATACTCTGTTGATATAGGAAACGTACGAAAACATCTTCACAATCCTTGATAAAATTAGTTATCATGATTATAAGTGGAAACTTTGCGCTGACTTAAAAGTTGTTGCTCTACTCACGGGCCTGCAATCAGGATTCACAAAATATTGCTGCTTCCTTTGTGAATGAGATAGCCGAGCCCGAGATAAACATTACATCGTACGGGACTGGCCTCTGCGAGAAAATCTTATTCCTGGTCAGAAAAATGTTGCCCACAATCCTTTGGTTCCGAAGGAAAATATTTACTTACCATCTTTACACATCAAACTTGGATTGATCAAGCAGTTTGTAAAAGCGGTGGACAAGACAGGTGGCGCATTTCAATTTTTGAAAACTAAATTCCCTCGTCTTAGCGAAGCTAAAATCAAAGAAGGCGTTTTTGTTGGTCCCCAGATTAGACAACTCTTCCAAGATTCGACGTTTATTGAACACCTAAATCGAAAAGAAAAACGAGCTTGGCTTGCATTTCAAAACGTTTGTAAGAACTTCCTGGGTAACCACAAAAGTGAAGATTATGTCGCTCACGTCGAGGAACTGCTTTTAGCGTACAAGGACATAGGATGTAACATGTCTCTTAAACTTTACTTTCTCACTCGCATCTGGACCTCTTCCCTGAAAATTTAGGAGCAGTCTCAGATGAACACGGGGAACGGTTCCATCAAGACATCGCTAAGCTGGGGAAGAGATTTTCAGGGAAGTGAAATGCAAGCATGTTGGCGGAGTACTGCTGGTTTTTAAAACGAGAGAGCTGTACCTCAGGGTATAAAAGGAAAGCAAGCACCAAGTAACGATGAATATCTTTTTATTTATTACTGTTTATAGCTAAAACAGTTCTTTTTCCCATTTAAATTAAATTCATGTTCATATATTTATTATTATAATAATTATTATAATTATTATTATCGTTCGATAAATAAATTATAATTAATTTATCGAAAAGTGGTAAAATTAGAGATTTGGGGCTCCCTCGAAAATGGTGGGTGATGGAAGAAAACGGAAGACATATTTGGATTCAGGACGTCATTTTACATAAGAATCACCCGGAATAGTGTCAGGGCTCGATAAAAAATATTTTTTTGCAGACCAGTGATATTTTCAAAAATTTCATTATGTTTGTCATTATTTGTAGTAATGTTGCAAACTACTTGTTGTTCTGGGATGTTGTTAATGTATATTTCTAATTCGTTTTTATATGATTCGTCGCTGCTTAAAAATTGTGGTCCGTGCCACCATAAATTGGAATGAAGAAGGGCTTGTGCTCTAACACCTCGGGATACAAGATCAGCTGGATTGTCGTTTGAACTAACATGATGTCAATTATATAGTTCTGCAATTATTTGAATTTTGCTTACGCGGTTAGCGACAAACGGTTTACAGCGGTTGGAATCCCCCTTTATCCAAGCAAGTGCAATTGTGGAATCTGAATATAAATTGACATTCTTAAACTTAATTGTCATAGATTCTAGTACTTTTTTAACTAACTGGGATAACAGTAATGTCCCACACAACTCTAATCTAGGCAAGGTAAGTATCTTGCAAGGTCTAACTCTTGACTTAGCGCACAAATAACTGATTATAATATTTATTCGTAATTGAATCATAAGATCTTACATATATACATGCAAATCCGTGTAATTCGACATTCAAATGATTTGACGATAATACGAATCTTGATACTTTAATTTATTAACATAGTTTAAATCGACTTTAAAATTGTGCCATTCAATTGACAATTGTTGAGGTATACAGTCGTCCCAACCTATTCTTGTTTGCCACAGTTCCTGAATTAACATTTTTGCTGTTATCATTATTGGACATAAGAAACCTAATGGATCGAATAGTTGTGCAGTAACACTTAAAATATGTCGCTTGGTGCTTATCGCGGTAGCTATAAATGTGTCAATAGAGTATCTCAACAAATCGTTTGATGAATCCCAAACCACGCCTAGAATTTTGTTTTCTTGTTTATCAAATTTAAAAAAAAATCTTTCTTCTCTAATTAAATTACCATCATTATTTAAATTAACGTTTCTGAGCCATTTGCTTAATTCAAAACCACCGGAAACTAAAATTGTATTAATTTCATGTTTTAATTGTAATAAATCCTGAAATGAATTTTTGCCAAATAAACAATCGTCAACATAGAAGTTGTTTTTTTATAACGATAAGTAATTACTGTATTCTAACCTTAGAGGTTCATTTTTTGTTAACCTTTTTTCTTGAGCTAGAAATCTCATTAATGCTTGGCTCTTGGAAATCTCCTAATTCTGAGACATTTTCTTTAAATGAAATACTGACTACAAAACGACCGTCCCTTTCTCGGGTTGTTGTTTCTAAAAAATGCTGTCAACAGAATTTTTCAGATGTTAAAATTTTCTTATTTTCGTATTCGTCAATCTTCCAAAATCTACTAATACTTTCGTTTAAGTCTTCATCAGGTCTGTTTATGCTTAAACAACTCTTAACTCTTTTATTTTCCGGTTAATACCCATCCCTATAACGTGTTTTGCAAAATCAAACCTTCGTCTAATCGTTTCTGCTCTACTCTTAATACATCATAAAATACATCTACACCTAGTAATAAATCGATAGGATTATGTACTTAAATTAAATGACGGATCGGCAAGTCTAACGTATTTGCTTAAAACTAAATTATTGTTATTAAATGAACATATCCGTAAATTGTTTGTGATTTTATTTAGTACTAAATATTACGTTTGTGAACTAAAGTAACTACATAACGAAAATATTTTTATACTAACCTTTTCTCGCGACTTAGATATAGATAGACCTACACCCACAATTTCAAAATCGATGGGATTTTCTATTAAATTCAAGATTTGAACTAAACTGCTAGATATATAATTAGATTGACTACCGTTATCTAAGAGGCACCTCGCCAGGTAGTATTTTTCATTGGAATCATTAATTTTTACAATTGCGATGCTTAATAAAATTTTATTTGTCAATTTGGTTTTGCTAGCTGCTGCATGTGTCGCTACTTACTCGTACTCGCCTTTACCTTTTCTTGATTATCAATACTTTCATTATTAATGTGTAACAAACTATTATGTCTGCGACCACACGTTCCACATCTAGACGAAAAACATAATTGAGCCGCGTGTCCCGGCGTTAAACAATTAATGCAAATCCTATTGTTTTTAACTGCCTGTAGTCTTGAATTTCTCTTTAAGCTTAATAATGCCTCACAATGGTAGATAGAATGTAAACCTTGACAATAGAAACATTTATAACTAATACTTAAAGGAGGATTAGATAGTTTTTACATTTACATGAGAAGTGTATTTATTTTTCGGACTGTTGAAATTTCCTTTATTCTCATACCTATAAACGGGTTTATTACTACTAAGAAACGACTTACGGTTTTCCAGCTTTACTTACATTTTTTTCTAGAATTTCGCATTTATGTTTTAAAAAACCTTGAAATTTTTCAAAATTAGAGACTTCGTTACATATATCTAGTTTTTCCCTTTCGTGACGTGTAATCGGATCTAGTTTATTACATAAAATATAAATTAATAGAGTACTCTATGACTCGACTGGTTTGCCTAGACTATTTTAAGGATCGCAATGTTGTTCAATGTTTGTTTACATTATCGAACAACGCTCTTGATTCTTTATATGATTTCTTATGTACCTTAGATATATCAAAAATTACCTTAATATGATTATGAATAATTAATTTCTTGTTGTCGTAACGTTCTTGCAATAACTGCCATGCAACTAGATAATTATTTGAAGTGTTATCTAAAGATTGAATGATTTCTCTAGCTTCACTTTCTAATGAACTACGTAAATAATAATTTTTTTGAGTTTCCGATAAATTATTATTATAATGAATTAATGTTTCGAAATTTTCTTTAAATTCTTGCCACTGATCAAATTTGCCTGTAAATGTAGTTAATTTAATAGCTGGTAATTATCTGCAATTTGTTTATTGTCAGAATTATTAACTAAATTTTGACTTGTTTTATATGATTTAATAATTTTCTATCGCGCATCAATTTCACTAACTATCTCGAAATATGATTTGTCACTTTCTTGAAAATCTTTCTTATTGTTAATAGCATCGATTTCACTTTGTAACGCTTAAAATTCGTCTATTTTTGGCTCACTAATTGAATTAAAATATGAGCATAATCTTGTGATTCTAGATTTGCATTGTCTCCGTTTATTAATTAGTTTTTGTAAATCTGCTATTATTTATGTAAATTTTAGGAAATGCATAGAAAAGGAAATAAACTCACTGAAAGTACTGCTATTGAGATGTGTTTTCTTGGAATTTCTCTGTTATGACTATCCTCGACGTCTGCTGCAACTTGCTTGTTTGCGTATTTTCTAAATATTGAATATTTTACTTGTGTCATTTGTTACTAATTGTATCTTCAACGATTTATTGTTTATCTCACTTGTGCTTGATATTATCACTTGTATCGATTACTAACTTTCACTTATTACTTGTATCTTTAACGATTGATTATTACTTGTCTCGATTAGCAGCTTTCACTTGTTAATTGATTCGTAACATCCGGTTCGAAGGACCAAAATGTTGAATGAAACTTGTTAATGTGGACTGTATAATTTTTACTGTAGAATTCTTATAAACACTCAGTGGCGGCTTCTCCATTAGGACATTTGGTCAATGACCCTCCAAAAAATACTAAAAACTGTTTTATTTTTAATTTTATTAGGTAAGAATGCATTTTTAAAGTTTCAATATTGAAATGACCCTCTTGCAGCATTGACTACCAGCCGCCACTGTAAACACTTATTTAAAAACTAATCGACTGAAAAACTTGTTCGGTTAGGATGTAGGTGACAACTGTCCTTGCTGTTAATCATCACTCACCACTTCGGTTAATGTCCATCACCTATCAACTCATGTAAAAAAATAACTTTCTACGCTACACATTATATTTGGCCTAAACAATCTCAAAACAATGGTTTCATAACAATGTAAAAATTAAATTAAATCATATTTAGATATTATAACATAGTCAATTTCATAATATAATAAAAATATTGTGTCCTAATATTTATGGTTACGGCTCGTATATAAATTTCTTTTTATGTAACATTGAGCCACATTTACCTTACAAACTTATGTCGGAGTGTTCGTTTAAAATTCTTGTTAATAGATGTAATGTATTTTATTAGAAAAACAAGTTTTTTCAAAAATATTTCACCTTAATAAACTTAATAATATAACACTGTAGCTTTTACTTTTAGTACAAGTTTTTAGTATTTGTTGTTTTTATCGAAGTTAATACATATTGTATTCATTCTTGTTCAAACCAGAAATTGAATGTTTTTAAGGGGTTTGCTTTTTAATAATTTAATATTAAATAATAATAAAATAAATTAAATTCTTTTTTTCTTTAGCAACTAAATTTTTCATACTTTTTGATGTTTTATTTTCAAGAACAAGATACCCAGTTTTAGATTGAAAATTTTACTCGAATCTGTAACTATTATAATAATTTGAGTTATTTGTCAAATAATAAATAGTACAGTTTCTAGAGAGTAATTCTAAATTAAATGACAAACGCTTGAACCACGTTGGATTAATTAAAAACTGTTATTGTCATTGTTATTGTAACGGGGTCATTTTAATTTACTAAAGTTTATTCTTTATAATTACACTAAATAATTAAGGTCGTTTTTATTTATTTGAAAACCATCTTGATAAATTGTATGTATATTTAATTATTAAATTTATAGACAAGTTGATTCAAAAATAACCGTTATCGGTCAGTATTTAATGTTGTGGGATTTTGTATTCACTTTTGATATTGAAAAAGGAAAGATTCCATTATTCAAACGTAAAATTCTTTGAATAATTTCTTAAAAGAAATTTCTAAGTTTGGTAGTGCCACTTCCAATTCTCAAAGGAACAAAGTTCTGATATATTGCTATCTAAAAGTTTTCGTACAAGATTAACTTAAAGAAAAATACCTTTTGTATGATTAATAAAGATAAACTTCTTACACACTTATACATTTTTATTTTTCTCTAAGATACATCTAGCTTTTCCTGTATAGTTTTTCCATATTTGACGTTGTTGTATGAATCTAATTTAAATTTCAAATTTTGGAGCGTAACTCGATTTATCATTTTAATGTTAATATGTATAGCTTGGAAAATTACGACACCGTAACATAATACTACGGCTTTAACTCAACTAATTTAATAAAATGCACAACACATTTTTTACAATTTTTTTTCATAAATGTTAGGGGATAAGAAGAATAAGGTATTTACGCAATGTATAAAAATGCACGTTTTAATTAAATTCTATGTGTTTTTAGATATTGCGTAATTTTTATTTTTATTATGTAGCCTCAAAGTAACAAGTTGGTTTTATTTTATTATATGTTCACGGGAGCTTTGAAATTATTTTTAAAAATATTGATTTTTTTACGAAACATAAACATTCAGGTGTTATTGCCGAATTATCATTAGCCTTTTTCTGCTTCAAAACATATAAACTTTTTACGGTTTTTTATACTTCAGTTATTCAGGTCTCTTGCTAGTGTACGTATTTTTTAAAAGGGTTTGCACTTTATATTATTATTTTATCAAGTTTTAGTAAAACTGCTTTTTGCTTTTATTTTTTTTATAGAAATCAGTTAACATAATAATCTTAATATAGTGTTGTTAACGATTAAAAAATGATAGTGGTCTTTTATTTTAGCGTACAGCATCCTAACGCATTTTTCAGCTCTTCGAAAATATGTAAATCGTAAGGTGATAGATTTCATCTGTATGGGGATGCTTTAAAGTTTTATTTTTTACTTAAATATTTTCTTGACTGAGGATGAGTATCGCAAAATAATCTCACTACTTGAGCTTTTTGGACTTTTTAATTTTATCATATGTATGTACTATATACGTAAGTAAATATACCTAATTGCTTTATTAAATTTGTTTATGTGACTTTTAGCATTCAGTCTTTAATACCATAGAAAGTTTTTATCAAATGAAGTTACATTTTGCGAATGAAAATTAACAATGTTAAAATTGCATATATACTTTTAAGATATAGACATTTAGCAGTACATGTGTAAAATGACTTTATTGTAAACCAATTATAGTTCTGTTCCATCTAGATGCAACGATCATTTTAATGTGTCAAACTTAATGTTTACACGTTTACAATGTGGTATTAAGTTTGATGAAACAGGTCGGGATAAGAAATAGTTTTTCCCTACTTACATCACCATTAATTACGTTTTATGAAGCTTATTACAATTTCGTTAACGAACCAACATTGATGTTTTCGATCAAGGCCGTAGAAAAACTGTGTTTTTATTTCAATCGCTATTTTATTGCTTAATAAAAACTCGTATTAATATTATAATATATTATTAAATAATCTTGGAATAAACTTTATTCACATTTAGGAACATGAGAAAATATAGTAGTTTACTTTATATAGGATATATTTTAATTTACAAAATAAGCTTCGAGATCATTTAGGATCATTCGAAGTAATTACCAAAATGTTCACGAAGCAGATAACGTAAAATATAAAAGGTGTCCGAATCGAGTCAGGAATTTAATCGAGTTTAGTCAGAAGAAGAATGTGTCGGTCTAAATAAATAAAGTATATAACTAGCTTGCTAGTGAAAAACAAATTCAACGTAGTGTAAGTTAACGTGTTGCTAACATAACCAAATAGGAGACATTATTTTTTGAGTGATAGGGATATATAAATTAATGTAAGTTGTTTAAGACATTAAATATCGTTAGATTTAATTAGTTAACTTCATAAAAATTAGAAATCGTGTAAATACTTAGTTTTAAATAAATTATATTTAACATTCGTTACAATATTGAAAAATACAATTCGATGTTCCTGGATTGTTGTATACCTAAAATGTTAAACGTAATCTGCGTTAGATTAAACATCGTTTACGTGTATTATCAGTTAGATTGTTTAACACAGGGGGTCTTTCCCTATAGGAAATACGTGTATCTACATTTTTTGTAATGAAAATAAAATTGCGGGAATAATTTATGAAATAAAAAGGAAAAAACAATAGATTTTATAGAATTAAATAAATAGAAAAAAAATAGAAAAAGAAATGACTGGAACAAAGAGAATCATATACAGTAACACAGAAAGAATTTTTAAGAAATAAGCAAAGTGTAGCAAAATGCTCAAGTATGTTTAAAACGCAAACGTTTTCTAACGTTACAATTGCACACAGTGTGAATATAATTTATTCTTCCGGAAAAAAAGGTAAGTTTATATTTTTAAAGTTGTATATGGTTATTTTTCGAGAATTGCCAAATCCCTACGTACCACGTCTATGAACCTGAAACTTGACTTACATAAAAAACAAATTCAAAAAGATTTTTTTAAATCTTTTGTCAATCTTTCTTGTGACAACGAAGTCTAGAAAATAAAAAAAACAAATTCACTCTAAAAATTAATTCAAACAACGCTGGTACAAAATTGTTCAGAACAATTTTATAATTATTGTACATACATACAACAAACTCTGTTTATAACTTCAGTCAATGGCAGTTTTTTTGTTTTGTAGTAATAACATAAAGTGCAAAATACTAAAAAAACAAAACGGTATGTGTACATAAGGTTGCTTAGAATTGTTTGTTACTAGTTTTACATACTATAAACGATGTAGATAATTACGATTTATAGATGATATCAAATGTATGGGATGCATTTTTTCAGATAAGGCACGTAAATTCATATGTTCCTTTTTACATGTGTTACTACAGAAAAGCATGAGCAATGGAGCAATTGCTTAAAGAGTTTGATGCCGAGTTCCAGTTCATAGTTGAAGAATTTCCAGTACGATTTTTCAAACAAATCCTAAACTTATTGGAAGTGTTTGGATATGTAAATGTAATGTCTATGTCTACAATTCTAACAGATGTAAATTCAAAAGTGGCAAAATTAAAAAAAATTGCAAGAGAAGATCTTCTTGATTTAGTATTAGAAGCTGAAAAACCTAATTTCTACGGTATATAGCTACGAAAAAAAAAAGATTTTAAAATTTTAGATGGTTACAAAGAAAATATAATTTCTTTAACAACTGTGTGCAAAAACAAATTGGGTATTGTTTTTAAGAACAAGTCAAATAAAAAGAAGAAATGAAGAACACAAGTTATCAAGCGACAAATCTGACGATCGTATGATCACAGATAGAATAAATAACTCGGGCAAAAACTTACCACACAGATTTAGAAAAGACAGAGGACAGACAGCACAAATAAGTAGTTTTTCAGAAGGAATTTTAAAAACACAGCAGAAACAACAAAAGGGCGAAGAAAAAATATATTGAAAAAGGATGTGGAAAGGACTTGTCGAAATGAGCTGGAAAACATAAGATGGAATAAATAAAACCGGGAAAAAATGTTTTGGATACTGAGAAAGATGTAAAACACCAACAAGTATTGGAAAAGATACTGTCCGAAGTTGACGTTAAAATAAACAGTTTAAATTTAGTTATTATAGCTGACTATCTGAAGGTTTCTTGCTTTCTATGTGAACACGTATTTAAAATATACAACTTTCCTACAAAATATGACAAAAGATGGGTGTGTTTGAATTTAAATAGTCATTTCAACACCCAGTTGAATAGAACCACAAAACAAAAACTAAATCATCAGAAATTTCAAAAAAACCTGAATTCAGTATACTATCTTTTATTGTCCGCCAAAAAAAAACCTTAGTCATCTACAACGACTTTTGCCTCAACCGTTGTGAATGATGAAATAGATTTGAAAAACTTGCCAGTATCTAGCTAGTCAACAAAAAATATTCATTATGATGTTAATGTTAGTGAATATTTGAGTTATACTAATACAAATGTTTTTGAAAATCAACCTAATCAAAAAAAAGGAACAACTTTTATGCAAATAGTGATAGATCTATTGACATCAATGATTCAAAACTCTTGAGTTGACTCTCACTTAACACTTTCACTACCGAAATTAAAGGGGACCGGGTAAATAATACTACTCCTAATCTGTTTTATGTTGTAGATATCACGAAGAAAATTTTGGGGGCGTTAGATTATTTAAAAGAACAAAATCAGCAAATCATAAAACTTCTAGAATCGGAATTAAAATCCCAAACTTCTACTTACAGCTTTGAAATTTCTAATCATTTGCTTGTTAAGCTCCTCTTAGACACACTTGATGACGTCAAACGCTTAGAAGATTATTTATTACTATCAAATGAACATTTCTTAAAATTGGTATTTAGAATAGAACACATTAGAATTTAATAACTTAACTTTATTGATTACAGAGCTCTTATCTCTCAATTCTAGGTGGAAGAGAAGTAACCACTAAAACCAACATAATTTTGTCACATTTGATGGTTAATATATTAGCCTCACGCTATAGCTTTTTCGGTACTCTTGGACTCTTTTTCAACTTTTCCGTTTGAAAACTATCTATGGCATGTAAAATCATCTAAAAATCCGTTACCTCAAATTTATAAAAGACTTGCCGAAAAAGAGGTACTTCTAAAGGCTTCTAGTTTTATAGTCTCTAATCACACTGAAATTACTCACGAACTGCGTCATAATTCCGGACCGCTTTTAATTCGTCACAAGTATGTGAAACAATATAAAAAATTAATTATCTAGGATATTTGTTAACAATCCATTCTTATTCCAAAGCAGATTGCAATTGCCGAATTGGATCAAAAGTAATTAAAATAAATAACATCGTCCTTGACATCGACGATGGTGTACCTGCTATTGTTGGTCTAGAATTTAAATTTTATGAATCCTTTTTAAAGTTTGTCACTGTTTATGTTGCCACTTTCAAAGAGAGTTCGGTAACCATTTTTGTTATATTTGTCAAATCAAGAACGATCTTTTTTCTTGCTAACACACTCACCAGCTCAACAATACCTAAGAGCTTTTAGTAGATTTTAAAGAAGACCCGAGCAGCAGAAATCACACTCGCTTTTAGTGCCAAAGACGTGATCCGCAAGTATTGCTGTGGAGCTTTTCGGTTTGAACACTTAAAGGTTTTTTCAACCTTGGATTAACGCGTCAGGTACCGTAAACGTACGTGTGTCGATTTATTTTCTAAGCAACAGGTTCGTCAGCAAGCACGATTTTGGATAAAGCTCTCGTTAGAGTTTAGGTCAAGACCTTGAGATTTTAGATTAGCAGAGTAACTTTGAGATCATACATGTTTCTACAGCAATCCATATACCAAACTTACGTATTACGTATTAGTTTTTAGTTTAGTTTAAAAAATTTTACGATATTATATAACTACAAGGCAATTAGTTTTTACATGTTTAGAGTAAAATCTAGTTCCTTAGTAAGATTATCTGAGCAGATAAATAATCAGCTTTGAGTTGCTGTTAAACGAAAGCTTGCGTTATTTATAAAAGTACTATTATAAATTATACTGATCATTACGTAATGAACGCACCATTCAAGATTTGGGAATAAATAATAAAAATTCAATCTTTGTTTTGAATGATAAATGGAAATGTAATGATTATTTTAATAATTTTACATGATAAATAAAAATGTATTTGAACGATGTTAAGTGACCAATAAAAATTATTTTTTTATTAAAAAGTTGTTAAGTGACAAATAAAAATTTAATTGTCATTCCACTATAATTTTTTTTGTTTTTACTTTCTTGGAATCTGCTGGCGGTTTTTCGTAAAATTTACAATGTACTACTTTGACGTTTTTTAGGAACATAAAAGTAAAAGATTTTATATATACAAATAATTAGTGTATTGTTAATTTTAATAAAAATAAAAAAAAACTCATTTTAAGAAGAATTTGTAAAAAGTTCCTGGCATCACGTTTATACCAGGACTTGATATGTAATTATAAATTATACTGATAATCAAACATTAGATTAATTGCATTTTCCAATATTTTGCAGTTTTTAGTTAATAATATACCTATTTTACAACCTACACCTACAGCAAAAATGATCTTTGGCTTACAGAATACCAATAAGCTTTAATCGAAAAACTGAAAAATTACATTTTGAAATTGTTAATTTTTTATGGTGCTAACTGAACTGTATAAACGCGTTCAAGTTTTATAAATTTATTTAATTCAAAAATAGTATACTAAATGGGAATGTGATGCTTCTTATAAATAAGGTTTGAATTTAAAAGTTAAACTGTTTCTCGGTTAGTTAGATAAACAAGATTTTGTGTTAAAGTAGATCGTTGCTAATACCAATTTCTTAAAAAAGGGTAAGCTTTATAAAGCATGTGACATCATCCGTAAACTACTAAGGAAACAGCTTGAAAGCATCGTGGGTGTCCAAATTAGCTTGAAAATTACACTTGACCTCGAACGATTAGGAAATGTAATAGAGAAATTTCAGCTCTTGCGCAGAATATTTTTCTATTTATTTTTAAATACATGTTTCTCCATAATGCACTGAAAATTTGCATAATAAAATTACTATACGAGAGTGTCAAGTACGCAAAAACAGCTAAACGTATAATTAAACTGCGAAAAAAGTTAATTACGGGGTGGAAAAATAATTTGCATAGTAAATTATATAAAAATTACTGCGATAATCTGATAATTTAACAACACCACAACGCTGCACTTGCAAGTAACTTGCCAGTCCCTGTAGTTTCGTCACACACTTTTTGCAAATTACTTTTAATGTATATTTGAAAGAAAACATCGCAGTTGTAATTAGTTTTCGCACAGTAACACCCTTTGGTAATGCAGATATCAGGCACATCTGTAAAGCGATTTTCTACTAGTTATTTTCCAAATAGCAGCATAGGTATTTAATAACTTTATATTAAATTCCAATGTCTTTTTAAACTTTCTTTTGTATTTTTGTTACAAAAAAGTCATTTAAACGTATTCATAAATATTATTGGGATTTTATGTAGAAAAACTCCGTAAACTAAATGGAAGAAGTTGAAAAACATTTACGATTAGTTCCACAAGTTATAAACGGTTTCAAAGTTTTGTAGCATTATTTATTCGGTTAAAAAGGTTTATTGTAATTGACTCTGCATATTTAGTTTAATACGTAGTTTTTAGCCTTTTTATTATGAATTCTTAAACGTGGACTAAATTTTAATGTTGATTGAAATTTAATAACATAACAGTTTAAAACAAATAATGTAATTGAAATTATTGATTACTGTTTGTTTGCAGTCGAGTATAACTTTGAAATAGATTCGGTTACAAAATTAATTGTAATTTATTATTTGTTGTTACAAAAGAATTGATATGTTTAGGTTCTTAGCTAGAGTATACCAGAAGAGGTTAGATATACTGTTTGGGCGGATTACGGTCTTAGGAGTAGTATACCTTCAGTAATCAATAATAAAATAAAGAAACCTCTTCACCAACCAAATCTTTCCTGCAGTTGGCACACTTTAATTTGGTGATTAATTTTTTTAGCGCAAATAATTTTTGTTTGTCCTTAAAAATTTTTCAAAATGTGCAATGCACTATACGTATGTGCTTCATAATTTGCTCCACAGGGATTCAGCGGTAAAAACTTAGTCGAAACCAAATTCTTATAGGAATTTATACATGCATTACTTGTAGGAATAATATTACTGAACATAATTGTTTTGTTTTGCATTGTTCAATTGAATACTTTGCAACACCTGTATACATAATTTCATATGCACAGATTGTTTTCTTACAGCAGTTTTTAAATATTTACATCAGGAACACGTATATTGCGTTCTGTGGTAAAGAAAGCTAGACCCTGGTTGTTTCTACTTTTTGTCGATGCACTAATCTATGAATGAATACTGATTTGCCCACCTTACCACTGTATACAAAACTAAGTAGTTTTTTATCAACAGTGTGATAAGTTACCCAAGTAGCAAAAATCAGTTACAAAACGGTTGTAAAACTCTCTTGCAACTATGGTTTCAGTAAGGTATTTAGTTACAGAATAGTTGCTGAGTCTTTCCTGATACGTTGTCAATACCGGATTTGGTCAGTTGCAAGGCAACTGCAGTAATATTATAACCGTTTTACAACGTGTCTGAAACCGTTGCAATTACTACTTTGTAACTGATTTGCAGCGTTGCTATAACGGATTTTTACAAATCATGTTTACCTATTCTGAATCGTTTCTGCAATGGTTTATCATCACGGTTTTGTAATTGATTTGTAACATTGTAGTTACCGTTTACAGCAACTGCTATGTAACTGTTTTGAAAACATGCTTATTACCATTATTTGAAACTACTACCGTTTTGTAAAGCAACTTATCCAAGATTTTAGTTACTAACTGCATCATAAAGATTAAAACAAAAGTAGAGATAAACATATATTAATAAAAAGATACAGATATATAAAAAGTTATAATAAATGTACATTATTTAAATTTTTATAGTTTCTCATAGAACTAAATTCAAACAAAAAAGATATAATAAAAGAATTTTTACATCTGTTGCAAGTAGGTACAAGTAAACAGGTTTTTACGGCAAATTTTCAAGAAAAGCGGATTATGTCTATTATTTATAAATTTTGTAAATAGTAAATGCATAAATTTTGTTAAGAGAAAAATGTCTTTGTGTTAAAAGACCATGGCGGATTAAGATATTCCTCACATGTTACATGTTAATGCGTCTACGTAATTCTTAGTTAAATATTTGTATTAGGCTACAAATGCACATGTGCAATTATAATCGGTTCAATGATCATAATCTCGACTAATTTTTTAAAGATTATAGGTGTTCGCAATGGCGATCTAATTTACACGTTCTGATCACTGTGTGTAATATTGTAATGTCCTTGCAATCAAATTCTATTTTATCCTAGAAGAAAATAAAATCAATTTAAAATTTGCTTACTTATAATTGGCAACTAATTCTTCAACGTTGATTAAATTAGAAACAGTAGTTTAAATGCACGATTAAAATTATAGTGATATAATATACCAATAATTGTACTTACGTAGTTTTGAATTAGAAACACTTTGGGTACTGTTTATTGGATAATGATAATGGGCTATGTGTCTTATAAAAATCTCGTAAAATGCACTTCTTCTGTTACTGTTTGAACGTATAGATTAACACTGCAGTGTAGTTTTAGAAATTCACACTTGTAACCATAGTTTCAAGACTGTTACACTCGAAACCGAAATGAAAGTTTTAATGTCACTAAATTGACACTGTAGTTACATAAGGGTTTAAGAAAAACTTACTTATAACCATAGTTGTAAAATGGTAATTTCTGTAATAGATTTGAAACCTCAGTAAATTACGAAAGTTGCTGCTACGTTGCTGCAACGGTTTATTTACCATGGTGCTAATGTTACTAATTTGCAACTGGTTACAACGTAACCACGGTTACAAAATGTTGCTTGGGTAATGTAGGGTCAAGAGACATTTTATAGTACAAGAGAACGCAAACTTTATCGTGTTTTTCCATTTTTTTAAAGTTTTTTTTTTAAATAAGGTCTTTAAAATCGCCTCACTTAACCCTAACTTTAATGATATTTTTTTATTTCTCAATATAATTTCTAAGTCTCAATATCTTCCGCAATTAATAAACAAACCTTTAAGTATCTTAATTTCGATTTCTTGGTAGCTTGTTACTTCTACTCGTTTTACAGCATTTCTATTTGATTTGAAGTTAAGAAATAGTCAAGATTGTGCACATGATGATTGAGATATGTGCAAAATAGATTAAGCAATTTATGTGATAGAAAAAGGATCAGTGTGAAATATGGATGAAAAAAATATTTGTATACATGATCCGTTCCATATAACTTTAGAATTTGTTCTTTTCACCGCAAATATCATACTCCTAACAGTTATAGAAACTTAGTAAAATAGAGAAGTCAATTATACTACCTGTTTCTCTTTTAGAAATTAATACACTCTTGTAGTTTTATCATCATTTTTACAATTACAAACACAATTAATCATTATTGCGGAAAATATTAATACAATAGTCGTAATGATAATACAGGTTTTAAAAACGCATTAAGTCTAATAAATGTACACAAAAACTAATAAAATAAACGTAACAAAATAGTTTACTATACAATGTAATTAAATACCAAATATAAAATGAACTCGTAAAACGTATAAATGAACAACTACTAAATTATGGCAACAGCAGGAGAAGGAAATGATTATGAAGTTACCACAGAGAGCAAAATCAATATCAGACAAATAACACACCATACCAAACTAACATAACTTATGATTTATGCCTGTTCAGCACGTATTTGCGCGCGAAATTTGAAAACTTTGATAACCGAACTGCATGGAACAAGAGCACCTTTAACAATTAGATTACAAGTTACTTATGCATGGTTTCATTTTTAGCATTTCTTAAGATAATTTGGCTTTGACTCTAAGAAGAGTTAGATTTTCTTAACAATATGTATGTATATTATTTTCTAAAATTCATACGTTTGAATTATGATATATGTTGATGATGAATTTTTTAATGATTTATATTTTGTACTTGTTTTAATATTATTGAACTGGATGTTTTATATGTTTTTTTTGTAATTTCAGATTACTTTAATACAACAAGAACATAAAATGAAGTCGGAAAATTGCGGTTTACGTTGAAATTGTGTCGGTTCATAACAGTAACATCTGTTTACACTCTTATTTTTGTCAATCTATAAGGAAGTCGATATAATGTTATAAATTGGTTTGCGGTTTTCTAATTCATTAAACTGCTAAAAGAGGGTATAAAATAATATTCTATGTTTGTAACATCATATTACTTTATTTTGTGTTTTGTATATTTAGGCATAAATTTAATAAAGCACGACGAAATTCTTTATTTGTTATTTCATATCGGTGTTTTCATAGTAGAAACATCAATCGAAAAAATTTCTGAAATTAAATATTTGGAAAATATGAAACTATTCAAAATTACCAAGCTATTATGTACTTAAATTAAAGAAATAATCAAATAAAAACCATTCTTTTAGAAAAGTTAACAGTTTCTAAAAAATACATTTTACATTTTTTTATAAATTGACTAAAAATTGTTTTATCTTGTACTAACTTTAAATTACAAATTCTTATCTGTATTTCTAATTTTTTACCGAACGAACTTCTTCAGCGGCTTTTAAAAATGCCAATAAGCGAGTTTTATCGTAGTTACGGTATTGAAGCAAATAAAAAATTTTACTATGTATCGACAGTTGTAATACAGTTGAAAATAGGGATATAACAAATAATGATTGTTATAAAGATAAACATTTTGCGGATATTGATCAACTACAATAACATTTGAATTTAACTAGGTACCATTGTAACAAAATTTGTGTTATTTTTATTATATTGAAAAACCTAATAATTAATTATACAAATATAACATAATATTAAAATTTTGTCACCGTTTTCTTAATGAATTTTATAGGCGTTTTTGCAACATAATTAATATTGCATTTAAATTGTATACAACTCATTGGTTATTCATCTTTTTATGAAATCAAACGTAATCCTTCTTTCCGGAAAAGTAGATTATATTTATCGCAATAAATGTGACTTTTCTGTTAGAACTTTGACGTTTACATTGTGTATCTTTTTTCAGGATTTGATACAATCGCGATTATTGCTGGAAGGACATGATGGCGACGAATTCGTTCTCTTTTTATTTTTATGTCAAGATTTATTAATGGGTTTTTTTTCCGTTCGGTTACAATCGATTTTAACTTTTTTGGAGACTACATTTATTATAGTGTTTTTTATTTATTTTTAGCAGGACAAAATCTGTTATATTAATAACAATAACATTACTTAATCTAGTTTTTCTGGAATTAAAAAAGCCTTTGTAATAATGGATTATGTTATTTCATATATACAATTCATTCTTATAAAATGAAATTTTTTACTTTTAAACATTTTGTGTTGGTAATTATTTATATATTACTATTAATTATTAGTATTAATTTGTAGGATTCAACTACATTTCATTGCACTTAAAACACAACAAATTTATTCAGTAAATATTCTGTATATTGCTTAAAATATGTACGTACACTATTGTTTATGGAAAACTAAATATCTATAAATGCAAAAAAAAATGCAATTTTTGTCTTAAAAGATTTGTTATAACATGTTTTAACAAGTGATTTTTTATTCTTAATGTTGCAGTTTTTACCGTGTTTGTTATAATAGGAATGATAAATGTGAGGATTAAATTTTAAGAAAAACTGTCCTCAATAGAGATCTTTTAGATCTATACCATTAGTTTAATAAATAAACCTTGTTCTAAGACGTACTGGTTCAGTAATAACTGTAAGACGTCGATTGCACGAGTTTGCAGTTTAGGCTAAGTGTCTGTGTTTGCACCTACTCTTGACCGTAGAAGGTATTGTCTAGAGAAAGACGATCATGGAATGACAACGCTGAAAAGTATAGTTTTTATAGATGTAACGATGTGTACAATTGACAGATATGTATTAACACGAAATATAAGAAAGAAGAACTTGATGGAATGGAAGTAGAAAAAGCAAACTAGTGAGAATACGTGAAATTAGGGAATTTACACATATAAAACTGAACATTAACGAAGCAATCGATAGATTATAATAAGCATGCGTAAAATGTAACAAAAACATCTATCAAAAAACAAATAATATGAACAAGAATCAGAAATAATTATTAAAATAGATTAAAAAAAAGAATTAAAAGTACGAAAGATTGAACTATGGAAGTATATAAAACAAGTAGTGGTTAAAGAAAACTATACAACACATAGATCAAACGATCACGCCAAAGCACAATAAAAAGGGACGGAGAAGGACGACAGCGAAGAACAAAGAGGGATTAAATAAAAATAGCTACGTGCCATTTTTAAAAGGAGTGGAACAAAATTGAAAAAACGAAGAAAAGAAAAATACACATTATAAGACAACGCAAAAAGACATGGAAAATACACAAAAAAAAGTTTATGCTTTTTACTTAATAAATATGATAGGAACAAAAACTAACGAAGAAGTAGAATTAAAAATTACAAACAAAATTGATTAAAGTGTAGAACTCGAATTAATTACATTCAAAAATAATAACAATGGAAATTGAATTGGAAATAAAACCAGCAGTAATACAAATGCTATGATGGGTTTTAGAAAAGGAAATCTAAAGAAAATATATGAATAAGGATATTGTTGATTTGATATAACTGGAAATGTCAAAAATAAATAGCGTGGAACTATAAAACATTATTGAGGTATTCGTAGGAATGATAATAGATAAAAATATGTAAATTTAGCATTAACAATTAGTTAAGAATTGGGAATATATTTTATAATAAAGAAATATGCTATACATTTGAGGCAGTGGAAAAATGAGTTGTAGTTTATTAGACTACATAGACAAAACAAATAGAAACAGAATTAAAGAGACAACACAAACTCACGATTACAGCACATTTACTAGTAAATAAATAAATAAACATTAATTAATGAAGATAAACAGCAGATATAAGGATATAAAAAACAATTTAGAATTGATTTGAGACATATTCAAACAGAAAAATAATCCATGAAATGGCAAAAAATATATTAAAACTTGCAAAAAATGTTATGACGTGCATAGTATGCAAGCGTCTTTATGTGTCTAAATCTGGCCTCAAAACAAATTGCGTTAATTAAGGTTGAAGATGATTTAAAATTTAAGGCTGTAAGTAAAATGATTTAGAATGATATAAATTTAGTTTAAACAGAATAAGTAATACGACGAATTCAAAAATTCTTAAGGCTGAATGGGTAATTAGAACATAGAATACAATTAAGAAAATTTCATCATATAGTACAATAACAATTCTTTAGGATGAGGCGCGATTCACTAGCGATAATGCGGATCCCACAGATGTGAATCATTCACTTGAAACGGGCGGTTTCTGGAGTTTAATTTACGAAGAAATGATTGTGATTCCCGCAGATCTATACTCACTAAAAAAAGTTAGGCGTATTGAAAGTAACATGAAGACGCTATCTTAAAAATGTTACCCATAAATGCTAATTCAAAAAAAAATTACTTAATCTTGTTAATACATTGACCAATTATTTAACAGCATATCGAATGCAGCAGATAGCGCCTTGATAAGATCACACAACGTTCACAGCGATGTCAAGTGTGGCAACGCAATAGTGAAAGTTACTTCCGTTCGTGCTCTTTTTCCGTAAATGTTAAAACGATTGCGCATTTTACAAACAGTTGCAAACCAGTGACGGCGTGAATTTTACTTTGATTTATTACTTATAGAAAAGCATATGTAATGGCATCTAACATGAATAAGCGAAATCCAGGCGAAATTCAAAAATAGAATTTTGAAAATTACGCAAAACTTGTTTAGTTTAATTTTTATACATGCCTAGGTCAAGGGTGTATTGAAAAATACACAAACCTAACATATCCGGTCAAACAGAATACGAATTGAATAAAAATTTAATTAGAAGATAGTTACGTATATAAAATTTTATTTAAATTTTTACACTGTTTACAATCTATTATGTAGAAACTAAGGTTTATAAAAGCTTATTAATATTATATTATTTTTCAGGTATAGTTTTAGTATAGATTCTTTTACTTTTAATAGAAAAGGTTAATTTTAAATAGTAAAACTTTATATGTAGTTGAAGTACAACTGGTTTTGTCGACACGCAACTAAATATAGGTGCAAAAGTTTTGTTTTGAACTTAATAATATTAGAATATATTCTTGATAAAACCGAAATCACCGCGAAAGGAAAACTTAAATGGATATATAATCTACTATAAACCTTTTCATGTGTATGTAGTTACTTATTGCTCTGAAATTACAGTGATCTCGTAGATGATAAACTTGTAATGGAAAATTAATACCATTATTGCTGAGTAATTATACTACAATCATATTTTGTTGATATTTTACACTGTATTTTAAAACATTTTGAAGTAACGTAATAATGTGCTGTTTTATAAAGTTAACTGAATAGTTACTATTTAATTTGATCGTACATGAATATTTGGCCAATAATGGAAGTACCTCTTTCAGGTTTGTACTTTTAAAGCATTCTGTATAAACCGGAACAGATTTCACATTTCAAGTTAAAAAATTTTAATAGGGAAAGTAGTAGAAACTGCAGCTTCGAAAGAAGCCGATTAATATAAGTGATTTATTAAACGTTGTCTTATTATATGGAAACACAAGAAAATCTCACCATATAATGGATATTGGAGATTGTTTTTAGAATATTTTACTGATTACCTGCAAAGGGATTTCATGTTGAAAGTTATTTGTTGACGCAATATTTTTATTGTTAAGATTTATTATATGCACCTTACACTGATTGATAGTGCTTTTCAATTTAGTATTAAACTTACCGAGTAAACTGCAAAGGATTACAGAAACTCCTAAAACTATTTACACGAAAGACAAATTGTTTATAGTATTTTGTGATTTTTACTTCCATTGTTCACAACAAATGTTTGTTAGGTCGCTACCAATCCATATTTTCTTTTAATTCAGAATATATTATAATTTTACTGTTGTCACTCACATGTTGAACACATAATTAATAAAAATGAATTTAAATATGTGAATCTGCAGTTTATTTTATTTATACGAACTAAAGTAATTAACAGTATTTTCAAACTACATAGTCTTCTAAAGATAGTTTGTCAAAAATGCAATAGTTTTAATTAAGTTTTTTAAATACATTTTGCTCATGTTACAGAAAACACAGTACGTTTAAATCTTTAAATTTAATTCTGCAGAAATTAACAACGTATTGATATTACAATGGTTTATAATATATTTTATAAAAATTCAAATCAAAAGCGTTATTAGAATTTTGAAACAGTTCCATTGTCTAAATATAGAAACTGATGTGGTTAATAAGTTTCGGACATGTTTAGTTTTTTCAAATGTAAACATTTTGGATTTTATGTAGTTATTACACAATTCCATTTTAAAAAAAGCCAAACTAAACCAAATTTGTTGCATACCAGAACGCAGTGCAGTAACAAAACCGAATCTTAGCGAAAACCTAAAGAAACACATAGTATATGCTACCTTTAAATTGATGAGATTCGAAACAAAGTTTGTGTTGATTGGGTAATTGGTCATACAAAGAAGTATAGTATTAAAAAAATTAAACAAGTATTGTTCTTGAAACTGTTTTTTTTTTGTCTACTGTTAATTGAATTCAGAAATACTTTTGGTTTTGTTTTTATATTAATGTTTGTTCTTTATTTTTAGTTAATAAAATGTGGTTATTTAATAAGCTAATTCTATGCGCAACCAAAAATTAAATCTACAAAATGTATACTACAAATTAAAAAAATTGTATATTTGATAGAAACCCGGCCTGGCCCGAAATCGTGCTGGGTTTCGAGTCGAGCCGGACCAATGCCCGACTTTTAATCTGTAAAATTTTGTATGATAAAATTACGTTTTCACCTGCCGGGCTTTAGCTCGTCCGAATACCAGAAAAGGTTTGTATTATATTTTTTAGATTGAACATTACGTCGCCTTTGCAATATAGTCATTTCGATCCGATCTAAAAAAACAGATAGTCGATGAAGGTGAACCAAGTGTGTGTTAAACAGTATACAGAATTATACAGCTATATTTACAAAACCAACTTTCAGAGTAAAAAACGTATTTACGAAGCTTTAGCCGCTTAATTGACTACTACTACAGTTTTTATTTATTATATCTAAAAGAAAGTTTGTGTACTTTAGAAAAGTTAGATGACTTAACAAATGCTGCTTGTTGCGTGGTTTGCGTTTCTAAATTGCTTACATATTCGTATTTATGTACTTACTTCATACAAAAACCTGTCAAAACAAAGTTTAAATCCAGTGGAATAATTCCTACACAAATTTTTAACGATGATAAATCAAAACCAGCAATTTTTAATACAATTCAAAATAAAGTTACGTGTTTTAAAAAAAAATATTAACCAATAGAACAAAAGGGCTTAATTTTATCTTAAAATTACGTTTTAAAAAGACTCTTCGGAGGTAGGGATAATAAATCACACTTAATTTTATTCATAACAAAAATAAAGTTAAGAAAGTCAAACGTTTTATAACGTATGTTTTATATTACCATATTTATGAATTAAATGGAGTGGTCTATCAAAAGGTAAGAGTAGGTATTCTTAAAATATGTAATAAATATATAATCCTTCTAAGCAATTTAATTGGTTATTCAAGTATAATTTCTGGTTTCATTAAAGTAAATTCAATCGTACAAAAATATATTGAAAAACAATAAACCGGATTATTATTTTATTTCTTATATAACGACTACTAAATACATATTTTATTAAGCTGCATTGGTTTTTTTGGGTTAGCCCGATTTTTTTTGATTCGAATCATGATCGTTAACTCGGGCTATAGAATATAATTGGGAATAATGACAAGGGTTTTTAATTATTGGCGAATTTGTCTTATTGTCAGAACTTTAAGCATCTATTTATATAATTTATATTAATACATAAAATGTATACAGAAATTTAATAATATATATTTTATTACATGAAGCAGATGTAATTAAATATTTGCAAAAAAAATTGTTTGAAGAAATGTACATGTTATCCAGAACAGTTGCGGCTGGTAGTCAACGCTGCAAAAAAATGATTTCAATATTAAAACGTCAAAAACGCATTCTTACTTTAAAAACATTCATATTTAAAACCAATTTATTATCTTTGAAATAAACAAAATAAAACGTTACATATTTGCAATTATAAATTAATAAGGGCCATTGACTAAATTACGTAATGGAAAAGCCACCACTGATTTAGAAGTCTCTATCACTTTTGCAAGCAATGATTAAAATAATATAAAAATTAGGAAAAGATAAACAATGACAAAATGCTTTCCATCTATTTGCAAGTCATCATACTGCTTGCTTAAAGTTGTAGTTTTTATCCTTATCTGTCAATGTGGACACACCAATATTTGCGGCTGACTTATCATATAACTCTTTGGATGGCGCAATTTTATCGAATGATTTTACTTTATAAAGTAAATATAAACTAGTTATATCGTAACGCACAACATTTTTAACATTGTTGTTGACTGTGAAATACGGTCAGTGATCCAGTTATTGACAACAAGGAACGTTTCAGCAACGGAAATTCAAGTGAAAGTAAAGTTTATGGCCGTAATATGATGAGTGACAGCAAAACTTAAGTGGGTTAGAACTTTCAAAGACGGACAAGAAAATGTACATGATAAACTGCAATTAGACAGACTATCAGTGATCATATAAGGTTTGGTCAATGCCATGGACAAAAAGATTCACGAAAACCACCGATTCACAATTTTTCTTTATCATTGGAATATCTGAATCTAGGTAAGAACAACTTTGCTTAAAATTGTATCTGAAAATTTGTAATTTTACAAATTGTGTGTACATTCGGTTTCCAGTCAGAACGCCAAATAAAAAGAATGGCTTGTGCTCTTGATTTTTTAGACCGATATCATAATGAAAGTGATTAATTATTAGAAAATCTTGTCGCAGTGGACGAGATGTGAGTTTTTTTTACATGACCCCAGAGGCAAACATTAGTCGATGAATTGCCGTCACACAAGGCGTCTTGTTTTTCGAGTTTATGCAGCAAGAGACTGGTTCAAAACCAGTTTTAAACATTTCTTTTTTTCAAATTTATGTTTCCATTTACAGTCACACATATTTTTAATATTTATTAAATAGTTGTTGTAATTACTTTTTTACCCTAAAAGTTGTATGTATTAAGGCTGGGATTTCGCCTATGTATTTTATACAGCACAGGCGCATGCACGGGGCACAGGAACTCTCAAAATATTAGTTGTAAGAACGCAAAAATGTGTTCCTATGAAAGAAGAATGTTGTCAGTATCATGCAAGGTATTTTAAAATCTTTAAAAAATTATTTTTTTGTATAAGAAAAGGTCACAGAGTAAGCAATATTGTTCAATGATAATTTTCTACTTCTTCTGTAAACTGTATTGATACTATTGAAAAGAGGAAATTATAAAATAGCTTAGGGGAAGATGTAAATCTTTTCCTTTCATTTGAGGATTTATTTTTTTAATTATATTAGGTAGTTTTCAAGTGGTCTTGTTCCGAGTGATCTATGTTAACAATTATACTGCGTTGTCATTAAGGTCGAACATTGTACATATAAAACGCAAACTTGAGTTAAAAAGTAGCTAATGACACAATTTTAATTTAGTAGCAATAATGGTTCATCATTATAACGCAGATGGCGCTGTGAACCGTCAATGACGCGCCTTGAATATTATATTTCAGTAACTTATCTTAATTAGTAAAAATGGACTTTGATCTGTAAGCCGTATATTATCATATAAGATCTCGATTTATTTTGAGTCTACATTTTTAATAATTTACAATACGCGCATTTAGTAAATACATCACAATTGAGTTAGGTCAAGATATTGGATGCAAGCAAAGCTAAATCTTAACGTGATTTTGAAGAAATTGATTACAATTTATTTCGAATTTGCATTTTTAACATTTTCAGTTTTCGAACTGATATTTGTGTATACTAGTATAAAAGTAGAACAAACTAATTTGTATTATTGTTATAAATAAAATTACTTTATTAAAGAACAGGCCGTACGTATGATACTACATAGAAAAAACATCGTTTAGAGTAATCATAATTTTGGTTTATGTTATCAATTTTCTGCTTAAGTTTGTTTCTATACATGAACAATTGTATGAATTATTTAGCTGAATTTTTGCAATACGCGTTTTACGCTTAAACATCGGCAAATACGTTATCTTCGAAAAATTAACTTGGAAAGCATGTGCGTTCTAAGAATTGCAAAACTTAAATTTACTACGTTTTATGTGATAACGTTATTTTGTATTTATTTTTAGTGTCAGCAAATTCTTGAGAAGAATCCTGTAGTTCTTAGAACAGTGAATTAAACATCATGACGTTATTTTTTATTTCTTTGTATTAACAGTGTGAACAAACTATTAATGCTACAGGTCCGTTAGATCAACGTTTTTATTTTTTTAAACGTTTTATAAAAATTTTTATTCTGCCTGTTTTTGCTTGTATTGATGCTATGATTTCTCTTTCTACCTTAACAACGTGTTAATCCCGTACACGCTGAATGTATTTACTGCTTTCTAACAAATAAACAGTTATTTTTTTTCTGAATTGTGAATATGGTTATCAAGTCCCAACGTGATTCTATTAAGTGGCGCGTACTGTAGTAACAATACAAAAAGCACATATGAAATATAAACGGCGTTTTTTACACTTTAAATTCTTACTCTATTAGATTTCCTCAGTTTAAACACAATTGAATTTTTCCAAATGTCTTTATTATGTAACTATTTATTACAGAATGTCAATTCGGAAATTTTTTAAACAGTTAGGTTAAGTACTGAATCGAATAGATTAATAAATGTATTTACAAGTGTATAGTTATTTTTTTAAAATAGCATATTTCTTGATAATTTTCGAAATGGGTTGTTGGAACGAAAGACGTTTATTCAGAATTAGTCTTAAATGTTAACGTTCGACGATTTCTAGGGAATTTCCAAATTGTTAACGGAATAGGTAAGTATGTATATGTCAATTTTTATTTCTTCATGTTGACACCTAACTTAAGAAAATGTATTATGTGTATTAATTTCATTATGAATCAAAACTGATACAGCTACAATAATATAATTTTCATAATTTTGGTTTATGCTATTTCTTACTACTACTACTAATTTGTGTGAGTTTGGTTGAAACATTATTACAGGAAACACAGTGTTACGATTGCAAAGAAAAACGTGTCGGGTCAACAACCTAAAAATGCGGCTTTCTTAAAATAATGTTTATTAAATAAAATCACGTTTTGAAATCTAGACAATAACGAAATATACACGTTTTCATTGATAAGTAAAAATTATTGTCAACATACATTCTGAACAGTCTTACAACAGTACCATCTGTTGTTGTATAGCGGGGAGTTTATGTAAAAAAAAGTTTCATCATTGTACCTGTAGCAATAGAGACACTTTACTGTATTTAATTTTTTCTTTGTCTTAAGGTACTTTTCACTTTACTAAATCCCAGCCTCAAATAAAATTATTATTTTTGTTACTGTTTATCTTAAATTTTTTTTTTAATTTAATGTTAATATTAGAAAAGTTAATTCCATAATTTTATTTTTGAGATGAGCTTAAGATACTAGTTAGAGAAATGTGACAGGCAATGGAGTTCTGAACACTGGGTAGAAATCTTAGTTATTTTGCTCTAGAAATTTTAAAACAAATTTGACAGGTCAATTGCTACAATATCTGCAAGGTATTATTATTATCGATTAAAATTTAAATATACTGTTCATCAACTTCTTATAGTAATTGTTTTGCATTTTTTTTGTTAAACGGTTCATTATCTTAAAATACTAATTAAAATATTGTGATTTTATAAAATAATATGTTAATAAGAATTTAATACAATTTTATTATTACAAATGCTTGAATTTGTTTTTTCTTAATTGTTCTGTAGATATTTGTAATCAAGAGGCGTATATTTTAATTAAAACAAAAACGAGTAAGTTATGACTTGTGAAAATGTTTGTTCATTTAAAGTTTGTACATTTTAACAGACGTACGTATTAAAAATTGTGAAATGTAATAAATATGAAGCGCAATATTTTTACCCGGCAGATGTTACACAACTTTCCTAATAAATTAAGTGAAAATATAGTGGAAAATATAAATACTTGCATTTTAAAGTGTCGACTACTTCAGTAGTTATGTGAAAACTTTTGCTATGTATGATTTTTCAATTTATATGCATTAGACAAACTTAATTACGGAAACATTTTCTTTTTGAAATTTATATATAGTATAATGATAGTATATTTAAGAATGACTTGTAAATACTAGCTTGGGCGTACTATACCACGAACGAGTACTTACGGTAATGAATACTGAGATGAATTATTAATAAACCTTACAAACTTGACTTACTAAAACATCAACCTCCATAAAGTGGATGTTGTTTAATCTCCTTCTAATAAAGTATCGGCTTTCATGCATTAACGGCAATGAAAAATATCTATTTAAGCCGTCGAGTCAATATTGACTTTAGCACAATACCGATATTTAAATTGCTGTTTTTGACATCAAACTTTACTTAATATTTTATCGTTAGTATCTGATCATTTTTTACTGTATTGTATCGACACGTTGTTTTTGTTATTATACTTTGTTTTTAACTGTTATTTTATCATACTTTCATGTTGATAGTACTTTAAACATAAGTCTTTAATAACACAACTTATGTAAGCTGTTGGTTTTAGAAGTTTTTACTCTAGTCTTGATTTTATACAAAGATAATCGTAATTGATTATTCAAGTTGTTCAACTTTTATATGACACACGTTCCAAAAGGTTAGAAAGCCAATCTTGAATCAATGGCTTTATATCGGAAATAAATCAGAAAAACGACACCGACAAGCGGTGAATACAAATAGAAACAATATAAACTCGGAAAGAAATCATTAAAAGTTTATATTAACGCCGTAGAATCATAACGATCGTAATAAGGTACGGTTTGGTTTCGTATAAATATAATTTTAAAAAATTTTACGACGAAACATTTCGATAAGAATTTATTAATACGACCACGACTTTGAAAATGTAACATTGGCAAAGCAGTAATCGTAAAATCACGAACAAAAATATGAAGTTATATCAGTCGAAATTTGAAGTAATACTGTAATAATTGTACTTTACGTTCTTACTGTTCAATACCTTTTTTTTAATTATTTTAATTTATATTTTATCTTAGTTTTGTTTAGCTAATTTATTTCGTAGTACATACATTCAATTATTTTAATTGATGTAACTATATTTTAATCTTTTTACGATATTTTACTACAAGACGATCAATACATTGGTTCACGTATGCATATATGTGCACACGTATTTGCCTAGTTATTTCAAAACTAATTGTCTATTTATAGGTAATAAAACGTAAAATTCTTTTATCGGTAATAATATATGAATTTGTTGCACTATGAACACACAAATCATAAGTTCACTATATTAAAAAGTTGCGCTTTCTATACTATTTTGAAAATTGAAGTTTGAATTTCTTACTTTCGACTCATGTTACGTAAACTACTATTTTATACTGCCAACATCGCAAACGTCAATATTCGTTCGTTAGTGTAGTTACGTAATGAGCGAAAAAAGGTCTAGGGTGGCAAAACGAAAACTAAAAATCCACATAAAACTAAGTGTTCAAAGCCAATTATTATATTAGATCGAGTATGTGACAGGTGGAAAAGTCATTTAAAAAATCTTGAAATTAAAGTTGAAAAAAACGATGTTAAAGTTAATGCCAAATTTGACAGGTTTAGTAATAAATAATAATAAATAAAAACTTTCGACTCTTGTTACGTAAATTACTATTACAAATACTGTCCGCGTTTCACTTTTTGTTTATCTACACTGGAAGTTATTTTCACTTAATGCACTTTTATTTATCTTACCACACGCGTTAAACACTAATTATTAGTTAAACCGACAAACTAGTCTTCTTAACACTTCCGATTTTATTCGATCTCCGATCTTCTTTCGAATACTTTTTGTATTCTCCCGTTATCGGAATTCAGAATATTTTACTCTTTTCTATAAGCGTTCCGAAGTTTTCAGATACTTTGGGAACACTTCACTGCCCCCTGCTTAAGACTGTTCTGACCCAGAACAGGAAACTGGATGCAGCACTGGTAGTAAGGGTCGTGACAATAGCTACAGTTTTCTCCATTCCGGCAACAGCATAAAAGTAGCAGTTCAATGGACTTTTCTGACCTGACGTTCTACTTGGATAGTAACTGCAGACTTCTAATATATTTGTAACTATCCTTCAGTCCGGTTGATCAAAGCCATAATCAAGCATGGGTACTGCCAATTTCTTAGTGTTGTGAAACTTAATATCTCTCTTGAATTTCATAATGCTTGCCACAATTTTCGAATGACGGTTTTGCACGTGAATACTTCTTGGTGACGAGATAGAAAGCTAAGCGTCGGTCATCACGTAGTTTTAAGACCGCCGGTTGCTGTCTTTGTAGTTCATCTAGCCGTCCAAACTTCTTAAATACGAGTGAAACCTCTTTGGACGTCTCAAGATCTTTGCTTACACAATGTACGACGGCGTAATCCTTTCGTGTTTGGAACTGATCTTGTTGCTTCTCGGTTGTAACTCCGAACGTAGCCTTTCCACAAACCCCGTACATTCCATTCCTTCGACTTGATTCCTGGTTTTGATCGTTATTGCTCTGTATTTGACCTGGTCTTGAGTAATGTTGTTATCGCCAGCAAACGGGGCTAGGCGATCGATGTGGACAACTTTCGGCTTGCCCTAGGGTGGTTTTCGGATACGATATACGACGTTATTAATACGGTGCGCGACTTCATAAGGGCTTTCCCATTGCTTCTGAAGCTTCGGCGACAAACCACGTCTCTTTTGGGGATCCTAAAACCACACCATATCGCCCGGTTGAAATCCACTATTTTGTGTTTTAACGTCTTCATTCTGTAGCTGGCGATTTGTGTGTTTTTACGGACCGCTTCATGTACTTCGTCTAACCCTTTCCTCAACTTGTTGACGTAGTTTTTTCCAGCGACTTATTCTTTCGATCTCCGTCCAAATTGGAGGTCGCATGGCATTGGTATTTCGCGACCGAGCATGACACAGGATAGTGTTTGACCTGTGCTTTTGTGAACAGATGATCGGTATGCCGTTAGGAAAAGGTGCAAGTACTAATCCCAATCCCAGTTATGTTTGGACACTACTTGGGCTAAGTACTTTCCCATTGCTCGATTCATCCGTTCAATTATGCCATCATCTTAATTTCCAACAGTCGGCAATCTTCTTGAAACAGAGCAGACTTAAAGTTGCGGCCTTGGTCGAAATGTAATTCTAACGGAACTCCAAACCGGCAGAAAAACTTTTTCGTGACTGTAACTGCTTCGTCTATTTCGTGAGATAATCTATCGGTACCAGGATGTATTTGTTTCTCGAATCAGATTCTGGGAACGGCTCTGCCATGTCAATCGCGACTCTTTCTAAAGGGTTTCCTAGTTTTTTGCTGGACCATTTCTTGATGCGCAGACCGTGTACTTACGGTACCATTCCATGACATCCTGTCCTGTCTTGTCTTCTTCACGACAAAGTGTCCTCCTGATGTTATCTATGAAACTCGGTTTTTTGGCTTTACTAGCTGCAGTCTGTTTTCCGCACCCTCGATGCTCTCTAGGGATCACTTAAGAAGACTGTCTTCCACTCTCTAAAAGTCACACTACGCACAGTATGGTTTGATTTTTCTACCCAAAGCACCCATTTCTGCCCAGGCAACTGTTCTTTGGAGACATTCGATCTTTTCTTCAAGTCGCGAACAATGGTTAGTCTGTAGCCGGACCTGGTCTTTTGGTCAAGGCATCAGCGTTCTCATGACTGCTTCCGACACGATGTTTTGTGTCGTAGTCATACTCTTGCAGTCTGGTAATCTATTTTGCCACTGGTCCTTCTGGATTACGGAACTGCAATATTAATTTCAGCGTCATGGTTCGTCCTTAGTAAAAATTTTCTTCCATACAAATATTTGTAGAAGTGTTCTATTCTATGAACTTGACGACTGCTAACAATTTTCTTTTAGTCACGCAATAATTTCTTTCCGGCCCGGACAAAATTTTACTAAATTTCTAAATTTCTTGTCTATCTTGCACCTGTGAAAATTTCTTGCATCGGTATTCAAAACAAACTTTTCATTTGTTTTTGATAACTTGAAATCCGCGAAGTAATTAGGGCATGTTTTAGTTGTTCGGACTCTTTATTCCATTTAATTTCTACTCTTTCTTTGGTCAACTTTGTCAAAGGTTTGGCAAATCCAGGTACAAATCGTCTATAATAGGTACACAACCCAAGAAAACTGCGAAATTGACGTTTGTCATTTCGTTTCAGTTTCAATCGTAAATGCTGTCTTTTCACGATTATTGGGTTCCAATTCCGCCTGCCAGTAAACATTTTTTAAATCCAACGTGAAAAACTACTGAGATCTTGACAAGGCGTCTAACGTATTGTCAATTCTCGGTAAAAGGTAGCTGTCCTTTTTGGTCACGTCGTCTACGCAAAATTTCGTTGATCCATCTTTCTTCCTTTACTAATACTACTTGGCTTCTCTTCTTTTTACCAAAGCAAGTCGGCGTGGATGTTGTCGTATCGGCCGAGCATCTCCGGCATTAATTTTGTGCTTTAACACGTCTGTTCTTTTTATGGAACTACTATTCTGGATATTTGTTTCTAGGCGTGTCATGATTACACTTTCAGTACTTCTAGGCAGAGTCACGACGAATAAAAAGAAATTTCTTCACCGTCAATCTTCAGGACATCGTTCTTCATATCCAAATGGAATTCGTACTTTTTTATAACATGTTGACTACCAGTACTTGATGTTCGAGTACTCCATTTTTCAAACCAATAGTTATTTTTACTTGTCCGTGAGTAGGTATTTCTTTGCCGGTCGCCGTTCGAAGTCGTACTGTTACTGGTGATGTCTTTACGTTTTTCAGTAATATGTCAGGATGAATTATGTGTTTGTCGCTTCCGTGTCAACCAGTAACTGAACACTTCTTTCATTGATTTTGCTATTGAGATAAATGCTGTGCAATTGGTCCATAGGCGATACCATTTGTATGGTAATTTCCGGCGCATTAGTAGATGAAGTTAACTTTTATTTCTTTTGTTCAACTCGTTTCGGGTTTTTGGACGCTCTTCTTAGGCTTTAGTACGGTTTCATCTTAAGTGTCTTATTAGACCTCAGTTTGAAGTCGCTTTCTTGTGTATGCGCGGGTAGGTACATCTGCAGTACAACGAACCTCTTGCTACTTCTGTGCGACGTCTGTACCGCTGCTTCTAACTTTGAAGACCTGGTTTAAAGCATGATTTAGCCTTTTAGTCGAGCTAGCCGTAGAGTCAAATTATTCGAATACATAGAAGTTGAACCAGAACATCTGAGCTAGAAAATTTCTGATAGTGAAGGTGTTAGAAAGAAGTCGAAAAACATGTATACTGGTTTCTATTTTTTCCTATTATCAAACTTGATTGGCTACTTAAAAACGGAGTCATAGAAGTGCCGCGGTGGAAATGTATATAATTATTGATAAAACTGAATTCACTGGCCCTCCAAAAAATTATGCATCTTTATATTAAACAGATCATAAACGATAATAATCATTTTGTATATTTCAAAAATAGATAAATTGATCTTGAACTTAAATCTTTTATTAAGTAGGAATGCGTTTTTAAAGTTTTAATGTTGAAACTGGCCACCAGCCACCACTGGTCAACTCCAATTTAGAGTACAAAATTATGTTTGATTAATTTAACGGTACTTATACGTGACTATTTTTTTTTTATTTTACAATTTGTTTACGTAAATCACATGTTTATCAATATTCATAAAGATACTCAACTGTTGTGTTTAACATTATATTGAAACGTTCGAGAAATTATTTGCAAATGCAAGAGCCTTCTAGAAGCTGTTATCCATCTTCTAGAAGATATACCGAAAAGTAGGGAACGCTCCAGAAGGATTTCCGTATGTGTATATACACCGACGAGATAGATCGTAGGTCAGTTATTGCTGGAATGCGAATACAACAGTGTTAAGAAGATTATAAAGTGGAAATAAATCGTTAGCACGCGTGTGTCTAGATAAATTGACCGAGAATAATCGTGTACGTGATTTTTAGTGTAAACAAGTGTGAGGCTATCCGAGGACGTTATCTTATCTTCTTGTAAGTGATATAAATTATAGTGTCAGTGTTTTTTTTATTAAATATTATTACATTTAATTAATTCGGTTAATTTAAAAGTGTATATATTTCTAGAATAAGTAAACGTATTTTTAGTCGTTTAAATAAATTAGTTTTTAATAAATAAATCCGCAACATTGGTGTAAGGTGTGGAGTTCGCGATTTTTATTAGTGTAAATACCGTTAAGTAATCTAATATCGCTCCCGTAATTGATTGCGTAAATAACTGTTAAGTCCGCGATACGCGTGTTTATTTATAAAGTATAAAATAGTGTTTATTAAACTTTTTCTTTTAACAAGTGCGTGATTGCGATATTAATTAAATTAGTTTCCGTACACTAGTGGTTTAATATTAAGAAGTGGATCGTTATTAAAATTTTGTGTTATACAAAAACTGCATTTTAAAAAGTAGTGTATTTAAACTTTATATTCGTGTTATATTTAAAATTTATGCCGGTGACGCGTTTGCAAGCAGTTAAAATGGATTCAAAAATACTTGAAATCCTCGAATCGATGAATAGAAAAATGGGCGAAAATTCACAGAAAATTGAAGAAAAACTCTCAGAAAATTCTCAGAAGATGGAAGAGAATTCTAGAAAAATGGAAGAAAAACTTTCCGAACATTCTCAGAAAATGGAAGAAAATTCTAGAAGTTTAAAAGAAGAAATACGAACGAGCATAGAAAATCAAATTAAAATTGTTCAAGAGGAAACCCAAGCAGATATGCTAAATTTGAAAGAAGAAATTTGCGAATCTGTGAATAAGAAAATAGAAGCAATAGAGGACAAATTAGAAGACAGAATAAAACTGATTGAAGAAAGAATGTAGGAAACCAATTGCCACGGTGAAGAAAGCGTCGCGAGCGAAGATTTAATAATGGACCATCGGGAAGAAACCACTCACAAGTTTAAAGTTGTACCTCCAAATTTTGATGGTAAAGTTCCATGGTCTACCTACTACAAGCAGTTTGAAGCCGCAGCTACAGCTAATGGTTGGAGCAACAAGCAAAAAGCGACGTCTTCAATAGTGTCCTTACGTGGAGAAGCGCTTGGAATTTTACAAACTGTTCCAGACCACCTGCAAGAAAATTACGAACTTTTAATATCACGATTAGAAATGAGATATGGAGATGCCCATCTTCAACAAGTCTATCAAGCTCAAATTAAAAGTCGGGTTCAGAAAGCTGCCGAAAGTCTTCAAGAGTTTGAGGCTGACATCGCTAGATTAACACGGCTTGCGTATCCTACAGCACCAGATGTCTTCTTGGAGCAGTTGGCTATTCAAGCCTTTGTAGACGGCCTCCGAGACAACGAAACCCAGCAGACTCTACGGTTAGCAAGACCGAAGATGTTAGATGACGCATTAACCCATGCTTTGGAGTTCGAAGCGGCGAAACAAGCGTCGCTCCGTTGTGCTGCAGAAGTATCCTCGCACACAGAAGAAAGCATTGAAGACATAGTGCGAAGGGTATTTCGGGAACGAGTAGTTCGAGGAAGAGAAGTGACGTGCTGGAACTGCGTGGAAGTGGGCCACGTACGACGACGTGTACTAAGCCCAAAAGAAGACCAGAAGAGCGTCCCGAAAACTAGAACAGGTCGACCGAATGGGGCGAAAGTCGACCTCAACGAGCCATGCCCCGGAGATTACCATCCAAATGGCATCGCCTAGGGAGCAATTGCATAGCATTTATCTCGATGGCAAGATAAATGGAAGAAGCCTCCAGTTACTGGTTGACACGGGAGCAGCAAAGGCCATCATTCGTCCTGACATCTTATTGAAAAACGAGAAGACATCGCCAGTAACAGTACTACTTTGAACGGCGACGGGTAAAGAAATACCTACTCACGGACATGTCAAAGTAACCATTGGTTTGGGAAATGGAGTACTCGACTATCAAGTACTGGTAGCCGACATCACGGAAGAAGTTATCGTGGGAATGGACGTGATAAAGAAGTATGGGTTCCATTTGGATATGAAGAACGATGTTCTGAAGATCGACAATGAAGAAATTCCTTTTCATTCGTCAGAGAACGCAGCCGTACGAGTCTTATTGAGTGAAGACGTGATTCTGCCTGCAAGGACGGAAAGTGTGGTGATGGCACGCCTGGATGGAAATCTCCGGGAAGGCTACATACGCGCGATTGAACCAATGGAGGGCGGCTTAGTTGAAAAGGGACTACTCGTTGGCAGAACTTTAGTACGAGTAAAGAACACGATGCCAGTAACGATCTTAAACATTAACTCAGATCCTGTAACGTTGACAAAAGAAGACCGTGGTAGGCGAATGCACGCCAGTATCACAAATTGTGAGATGCGTGAAGTCGAACGAAGATACGTCGCCGAAGAAGTGTCCACATCATCTATTGGACATTCTTACCACCAAATGCCAAAACATCAGCCAAGACCAGCTGGCTAAAATTAAAGTGTTGATCCAAGAGTACCAAGATGTGTTCGCGCTGGAGAGTGGCTCCAAAGGAAGAACTAACGTGGTGAAACATAAAATAATACCGGAGACGCTCGGCCGATACGACAACATCCACGCAGACTTCCTTTGGCGAAAAGAGAAGAAGCCGAACAAATAATTACGGATATGGAGAGAGAAGGCGTGATTGAACCTTCAAATAGTCCATGGGCATCCCTAGTGGTACTCGTAAAAAAGAAGGATGGATCAACGAGGTTTTGCGTAGACTACAGGCAACTAAACGACGTGACCAAAAAGGACAGCTACCCTTTACCCAGAATTGACGATACGCTAGGCACCCTGTCAGGATGCCAGTGGTTTTCTACGTTAGATTTAAAGAGTGGATACTGGCAGGTAGAATTAGAACCCAAGGATCGTGAAAAAAACAGCTTTTACGATCGGAACTGGTTTGTGGCAGTTCACTGTAATGCCCTTCGGCCTGTGTAACGCTCCTGCAACGTTCGAGCGTTTGATGGAGACCATCTTGCGCGGATTGTTTTGGAAGACGTGCGTGGTTGGAAGGTCGTTTGAAGAACACTAGAACAACTTGAAGGAAGTGTTCCAGCGATTACGTGGGGCTAACCTCAAACTGAGCCCAAAGAAGTGCCACGTATTTAAGAAGGAAGTGCAATACCTTGGCCACGTCGTATCTAGAGATGGAGTAAGGGCTGACCCAGACAAAATCCAAGCAGTGCAAGCATGGCCAAGACCAATCGACAAACATCAGGTCCGAAGTTTCCTTGGGTTGTGCACGTATTATAGAAGATTTGTCCCCGGATTTGCCAATATTGCCAAACCATTGACAAAATTAACCGAAGAAAAAGCAGAATTTAGATGGAATGAAGACTTCGAAAATTCTTTTAATCAACGAAAACAGGTCGTAGTCACTTCGCCGATTTTGAGTTATCCAAGAGAAGATGGAAAGTTTGTTTTGGATACTGACGCAAGCAATCTGGCCATAGGCGCGGTCCTTTCGCAAGTTCAAGATGGACAAGAAAAAGTTATCGCGTATTTTAGCAAGGTTTTGTCCAGGCCAGAAAGGAATTATTGCGTGACTAGGAGGGAGCTGTTAGCAGTCGTTAAGTCCATCAAACATTTCTACAAGTATTTGTATGGACGAAAATTTTTACTGAGAACAGACCACGCCGCTTTAAAATGGCTTCTGCAGTTCCGTAACCCTGAAAGACAAGTGGCAAGATGGATCGAGAGACTGCAAGAATATGACTATGACACAGAACACCGTGCCGGAAGCAGTCATCGGAACGCTGATGCCTTGCCCAGAAGACCATGTCCGGCGGACTGCAGCCATTCTTCGCGACTGGAAGAAAAAGTCGAATGTCTCCGGAGAACTGCTATGGTTGATGATGAGTGGGAACCTGAGCAGTTAAGACAACTCCTCGACTGGAAAGAAAGCGGCCGACGACCAACCTGGGAAGAAGTGAGTGCTTTGGGCAGAAATATCAAAGCGTACTGGGCGCAGTGGGACTCCTTGACAGTAGAAGACGGTCTTCTTAAGCGATCCCTAGAAAGTGCCGTGAGCACGGGAAACAGACTACAGCTGGTAGTGCCAAAGAGCAGGGTGACAGAAGTGTTGAAGCATCTCCACGATGGGACATCAGGAGGACACTTTGGCATTAAGAAGACGTTGGGTAAAGTGCGAGAACGATTCTACTGGATAAACTGCAAAGCGGACGTCATGAAATGGTGCCGTAAATGCATAGTCTGCGCATCAGGAAATGGTCCAGCGAGAAAGCGCAAAGCACCCATGAAACAATACAACGTAGGAAGCCCTTTGGAAAGAGTAGCGATTGGCATCGCAGGGCCGTTCCCAGAATCCGATTCGGGAAATAAATACATCCTGGTGGCGATGGATTATTTCACGAAATGGACGGAGGCTTACGCCATACCCAATCAGGAAGCAGCTACAGTCGCAGACGTATTAGTAAAGGAGTTTTTCTGCCGGTTTGGAGTTCCGTTGGAATTACACTCCGATCAAGGCCGCAATTTTGAGTCTGGGCTGTTTCAAGAAGTTTGCCGACTATTAGGAATTAAGAAAACTAGGACAACGCCTCTCCATCCTCAATCTGATGGCATGGTTGAACGGATGAATCGAACAATGGGCAAGTATTTAGCCAAAGTAGTGTCCGAACACCAAAGATACTGGGATCAGTACTTGCACCTTTTCCTAATGGCATACCGAACATCCGTTCACGAAAGCACAGGCCAAACACCATCCTGTGTAATGCTCGGTCGTGAAATACGTTTGCCATGCGACCTTCAATATTGCCGAAGACCGGAAGAGGAAGTCGCTGGAGAAGATTACGTCAGCAAGCTAGCCAAGAGGATAGACGAAGTACATGAAGAGGTCCGTAAATACACAGAAATTGCCAGCGACAGGATGAAAACCAGATATGACGTCAAGGCACAAAATGGTGGGTTTCAACCTAGCGATATGGTCTGGTTGTATAACCCTCAAAGGAGACGTGGTTTGTCGCCGAAGCTGCAAAGGCAATGGGAGGGCCCCTATGAAGTCGTGCAGCGTATTAACGACGTCATATACCGCATCCGAAAACCGCACAGAGGCAAGCCAAAAGTGGTCCACGTCGATCGTCTAGCCCCGTTTGCTGGCGATAACCACAATACGCAAGTCCAGGTCCGAACCAGAGTAATAAGTAGCAAAACCAGGAATCCAATCGAAGAAATGGAGTTCGAGAAGTTTATGAACTTATACGCAGGTTCTGGAAAGGCTAGGTTTGGAGTTACCACCGAGGAACAACAAGACCTGTTCCAGACACAAAAAGATTACGCCATCGCACATTGCGTGAGCGAGGATCTTGACATGTCCAAAGGGGTTGCAGTCGTGTTTAAAAAGAAGTTTGGGCAGCTAGATGAATTACGAAGACAGCAACCGGCAGTCGGAAAAGTTTTAGGACTACGTGGTGACGGACGCTTTGTTTTCTATTTGATCACCAAGGAATACTCACGTGTCAAGCCGTTATACAAAGATCTGTGGCGAACATTATGGAGTCTCAAGAGAGAAATGGAGTTCCATCATGTTAAGAAATTGGCAGTACCCAAGCTTAGTTGTGGCAACTGCAATTGGAGGACAGTTCGTCTTCCGAGGAACAGGCATTCAAGTGTTGGTCTGTAGTTACCAACCAAGGAGCATATTGGGTCAGGAAAAGTCCATTGACTGTTACTTTTATGGTCAAGGAAGTTGCAGAAATGGAGGAAGCTGCCGCTATCGCCACGATCCCTTTTTCCGGTGTCGCATCCAGTCTCCTGTTCTGGGACAGAACAGTCCTAAGAAAGGGGCAGTGAAACGTTCGAGAAATTATTTGCAAATGCAAGAGCCCTCTAGAAGCTGTTATCCATCTTCTAGAAGATATACCGAAAAGTAGGGAACGCTCCAGAAGGATTTCCGTATGTGTATATACACCGACGAGATAGATCGTAGGTCAGTTATTGCTGGAATGCGAATACAACAGTGTTAAGAAGATTATAAAGTGGAAATAAATCGTTAGCACGCGCGTGTCTAGATAAATTGACCGAGAATAATCGTGTACGTGATTTTTAGTGTAAACAAGTGTGAGGCTATCCGAGGACGTTATCTTATCTTCTTGTAAGTGATATAAATTATAGTGTAAGTGTTTTTTTTATTAAATATTATTACATTTAATTAGTTCGGTTAATTTAAAAGTGTATATAGTTCTAGAATAAGTAAACGTATTTTTAGTCGTTTAAATAAATTAGTTTTTAATAAATAAATACGCAACAATATCATTATTAGCATCGAAAGGTTATAGAATATGTTCGTATTCTTATGAAAACATTGTTTTCTTCTAAAATAAGAACTTTTCTTAGTTTAAGACCGCGTCTATGTTTTAATCATAGTTGCTAAAGTCTACTTTTATAAGAACGAAATAACTTGGAATAATCAAGACAGGTAATTAACAAGGGAAAATTAGTAAGAAACAAACTTTGATTGTTATAAATCCAGTTCTGTTACCGGTTATAACTCAAGATACACAAAGAAATTCTAGCTACACAGCTACAAAATTTGGATCGTTTACGTACATATTAAATATTCAACAGATTTTGTGAGCAAAATTCAGAACTTGTTATGTCGTTTCTTCCAATCCAACGACCCGTAAAATTTATATTTAAGGAATTGCAAACGGGACGTGTTACATGCGGGGGAGTTTTATCGTACACAAACCACATTGTCCTGCGAATTTCAAGGTGCAAGTCATCAAATTCTCACGCAGTTTTTTCTTGGAAAAAAGTTAAGTACAAGCCGCCCGCGGGTCTTTCTGGTAAAATAAACTCCAATTAAACTGTTTTTTTAAATACCCGACCAAACATTAATAGAAAACCGCTACTGAAAGTTATTTGTTGAATTTTATGAGCGTTTTCTTCATTTTCAACATGAGTGTTGTAAAAATTCAGCACTCCATTCGTGTAAAACAACACATCACGGTTCAAGATCAACGTCGGGTAACTGTTGGACTTGTTCAACATGGTAAGGGTAAGAATAATTCCTTAAAACTAAAAGTCGATCTACAATTTGCAATACCTGCACATACATTGAAGAAAACCAAATATTACAGTTTTGATTTTATTGAAAATGTGTATTCTTCTTCCACTGCTAATACATGGGGTGCTCTTTCTCGACCAGTGTTTTTAAGCAGAAACAACACCTTTAGCAATTGTCTATTAAGATATCATTCCGCCCACAATCTACGTGTGGCGTGGAGGTATAATTACACTCAGCCTACATTAAAACAAAGTCACTGTATTCTATTCTATACTCGTGATAAAGCATGAAAGCAGGAAATTTGTATATCGAACGTGAACGAACGCAAACAGATATTTAACAGGATGCATATGAGGTTAAAGAAATCTAAAGGGCATTGGAGAGAACAGCAATGCAAAAGTCAAGGATGATGTACGTTCTCCCACTAGCACCATTTATTAACGTATCTACGGTACTGTAGGGTTCTGCAGATACAATCAACAGGATTCTAAGAAACATTATCAAAACTTTCTTCACGACCAAAGATACTTTAAATAATTTGAAATATATAACTGCAATCACTACAGAGTAACAAAATTAGGAGCGGTCAAACACTGTAAAGGTGACACACACTACACTTTGATGAAACAAAAGTGCTGGTTAATACTTCTTATTGCTACTCTTAGTTTATTCCACAAAGCTGTGGAAATAGAAAAACAGCCGTCTATCGTAAACCGAGAGGACTCAGTATATTGGTTGCCAGTAATTACCATACACTCTTGAGAAAAAATCAACTTTTGTAACAAGGTACTGACGAAGTCAACTATGCGATAACTAAAAAGGAAGTGAAAGTTTGTAAATCATTAGGTTTATCGCAATTTATATAAAGTACCATCACTAACGCTTTTTTAATCCATGAAAATTAGCGGTGTGAAGATGAAAGCTACAATGTCTTGCAAAACGTCAGTTTGTTTGGGTTCACAAACGACAAAACGACGAAGGCTAAGTTCAACTTCTTGTTTTGGCTCACAAGGGGAAAGTAAGACCCTGCCTTAGAAGTCCGGGTATACCACTATGACGCGGTCTAAACAGGAAACTGCTTATACATGAACTTTGTGTTTATCTGTTTTAGTTATATTATTTAGCAAGTAAATGATTTTTAAAATTCATATTTAATCGTTTAATGAAGAAGTAAATACTAAAGAATGTCATTTTAATTAATTATATAATTAATTTTTACTTTATTTATTTCAAAGTATTCGTATAAACGTCAAATAACTTTAGATACTGTTTTTATTTATTTTTTTAATTGACACGTATTTTTAAACTTGAAATAATTGATTTGCAATGCAAGTACACTTCAAATTGAATTATATTTATTGAATTCCTATTTTATTTTACATTTTATAATTTAACAATAAAAGACGTGGATAAAGGTAATATTGTAGTATGATTAACTCTTATTATCTTATAAATCACTATCTCCTTGTCTAATTTGAATCATTCTGGAAAATTGAAAGCTTAAAGTTTGTATTGACTTAATTTCATTATGGTTTTAAATGCAATATTCAAAAAGAATTATATAAAAAATATATTATCAAAATATAACATAAATATGCAACTGTTCATGTAAAAATATAAAATTAAAAATGAATTTTTTTTATATGGAGCAAAACATCAAAATAAGATTGAACTCAGTAAATATAAAACATTAAATTGTCTAATGTCTAGCTTCAAGTATTGTGTAATATTTTAAATTTTATTTCATACTCATCCAACTATTAAATTACATGAAATAACAATTGTGAATTAATTTTTACAGTTTGTAGTTACAATAAATCACTAACATCTTTTCGATATTTTCAATCTTTGCAGTTTAACTGGCAAAATGTTTTTAGATAAAGTTGCGCCATGTTAACAGGCGCAAATTTAAATGCGAAATTAGTTTTGTCAGATTTTTGCGGGCGTATTTCTTTAACTTTCCTTCAAAACTCAACGATTAAATAACTAGCAACCAGTTTTATTTTTTAACAACAGTTTTATTTTTTCTGTAGTTGGTGCTGCTGAAACTATTTGTCAAAAATTTTCTATAATACGGAAATTTTCAGTCATTGGAGTACCATTAGTTTAAGACTTTTTGTTCACCTTCGGTAGTTTGGATTGCTACAGCTTCTTCTACAAACATTTTTTTCTAAGCTGTTTTACACAGGATAAAGTGTACTATCAAAAAAAGATTTTCTCAATAACGGAAAAGTTGTCATGTTAGTTTGCGAAACGTCAAACGCCAAATAAAAAATCCAAAACAAATAATTCATTGTCACTAGTCAAAAAAAACGTTCTTGTTAGGAAATAAATTAATTACTTAAAAAAATTAGGAGGATAAAAAAAGAAGTTGTTAATTATAAGATTGCGAATATGTTTTGAAACTCTGTGCAAAACCATGGGGCAAACATGCAATGTGTAACAAAGATGGGTAAAAAACTTGTAATTGGCTATTTTTAGCATATACTATGTGGATCATTGAAAAATCTGGCTACAGTTGCAATATTTGTTTTTTCTAATACTCTACTATATTTAGTTGCTTTTAATTTAACCACTATTTGGTTAAAGATCTTACACTATCCGTTGTTTCGTCAACAAAGTTTATTAATGTTTCATGTCTGCTTAAATTTTCTACAGGTCTTCTCATAGGTCCCATTTAGATATACTTTTCTTATGGTAGATTTGCTAGGAAGGTGTTTATTGGCGTATTACTGCAAAAAATGTAAAGGATTTCTCTATACAAAGAAGTTTTCTAAAACTGCATGTTTAGGACAAAAATATTTATCAGATTTGAAAGCAAAGATAAAAATTACTTAATTATCGGATTGGTTTAAAGTATAAAAGCAATGTGATAATTTTATCAAAAACATTAAATAAATATGTCGTTTTTATACAAAACACAATTTTTACCTAAATACAAAAGAATCGTCAAATATGCATTTTTTATTGCACTGATAATATGTATACTTCATGAACAAAAAAAATTGAAGTCATAGAACAATTCAGCATTAATATAGAATCTGAAATTTTATATATTTCCAACTATCTGCATAACGCACATTGTTATTCAATTAAATTTCTTCACAATGAGCAGGATGTTTATTAGATATACAAAAAATTTGTATGCCGTGATGAATTATTTGTTATTATTCCACATTTTAATCTATTTTTAAATCCGCAATATTAGTGTATTTTGTAAATTCATGAGAGGAACCTACGTACTCTAATTGAAGCGTTTCTGAAACATTTGGAACATTTGAGACGATTATCAAAACAGATGGAAAATGTTCTAGTTCCTTATAAGCTGAAAATATAAAAGGTGAACGAAAAAAATCGAGTTCAGTTTTAAAGTCTTAAGTACAACGTAAGTGTTACAAGCATCACGTGCGGGTATAAATAAATGCAACGTCGGTGTAAAAGAGAACCTGTTGTTAAATAAACAAATGCAAAAAGTGACATTATTAAACTAATAATAAGTGACTTGTTGTATTGTGTTTTCAGTTTACTAAAAATGAGTTAAGCTTATAATATTGTAGATAGTTAAAAAGTTTTAAATTCGTTGCAGTATTTAGGCAAAGTAAACAATAGTCTTGTCGGTATAAACGACTTTACAGAAATTAATGCGATTACAGATTTGTCTGTTGTATATTTATTTCGTGTCGATACGTAGAGACAAGTTTTTAGTGAAATGATTAATTAAAGTGATAACAGATTACATAGTAATATTTATTCTTAAATTGTTTCGAGGTTCATTTACTTAAGAACTTACAGATCTATAAAAAATAAATATATTTCACACGCAAACATGTTTATGTTAAACAATCAGGAAGCTTGAATTTGCGTGTGTCAAACTAGCAAAAATAAAACATAGTTTTAGTTTATACAAACAACCTTCACATGACTTTTTCACAAAATATATTAATAGTAAATACTTTATTTATTAAAAATCAATTTAAATAAATTAATTAATATGTTATCATTTTTAAATTTTTTTTATTGTATATGGGTTTCAGCTTTTCAATTGCGCTATATCAAAAATGTATAGGAAAATATTTGTACAAATCTTATTAAGAGCTCTTTTTTGATTATCGTAAGATTTAAAATAAATTTATGTATTTTATATTTTAAAATCAACAAACCAGTAATTAAATTGTTATTAAGCAATTTTGTATTATGTGTTTTGAAAGTGTATTAATAGCTTTTGTGAACTTATATTATGTTTGTTATAGGGTGGCGATGTTGTTCAAGAAACAATTTCGGCGAATGTAACTGATGATACTGTCAGCCTTGAGTTTCAAAGACCAGATGGAACCCTCGTGACACAGCTTATCGACTTTCGAAACGTAAGTTTAATTTTAATTATTTCATATTGTACCACGGTTTGATGGTTTTTTTTGTGAAAGTTAAATTCAATATCGAATTCTAAAATAACTACTCAGACGAATTCTACCGTCGAAAGAAATAGCTTGAATCAAATCTAAAGAAATGAAGGACGTTTCTCAAGGGAATGTAACTGAACTTTGAACTCGGGTTTAAAAAGGACTTTTACTTGTATTTTTAAAGTACGACTTTCTTCTTTATAAAAAACTACGTGTATATGTACTTTTTAATTGCGAAATAGCGATTAAAATGTACAGAAGGTGTATTTATTTTTAGAATATAATTACCGCAAAGCACACAATTTCGCATTGAAAAGTTTTCGGTAAACTGTCAAAGTAAACTGGATGCTTTGTAACCGAAAAGTATTCCAGTAAAGATTAACATTGTTTTCCACTTAGTAATTTTATTTTCGTAGATCAGTTTAAAAAGTTTAAGTTTCTATTTGGCACGAGCAATTTTTTAAAGTAATTAACTTGTGCTCTTTTAAATTGTTTTTGTTGCCTTCTCAACTAAACGTTATTCTATTGTTAAAGTTTAAGTAAATGTTATTCTTTTCTAAGGAGAACGACGAAATGGGCAAAATAATGTTCATAAGCTTTTTATATAATGACTTTAATGATTAATTATTAAACGATAATGACAAATGAAATCATTGTCACTACTACTGTTTTTTTTATTGATTTTCAAACTTGTTAACTAAAACTCAATACATATAACATAAAAGGAGCGTTATTCGCTTTTATATTTTATTATTCAGAAACTAATTAAACTATTGATTACTATTTAAAATCATTTTCTAGTGTTCACTGATTATTTTTTAGGTTTACTGTAAAACAAATACTGGATCCCTTTGATTAGTGTATTTATTTTGAAACGTCAGTTAAATAAACTTTATTAATAACCAATAAAATTTAGTGTAAATTAAACGTATTGATTTTATACTTTTTATTTAATTTAATAAAAAGTTTCCCTAATAAATTGTACATTAAGTTAACCTGCAACAAAGGTAAGTTTACAAGCACTATTGATAAGTGAAAGCTTTTTAACCCGAAAGTGGTAGCGCCTCCTAAAGTTCCGCCATCCGTCGCACCCCGGCGCCGGTTGGTTCAACCGCGCCACGAACTTTCAAGTATTCGTTATACATCGCGCCATCGATTGAATAGCGTTATGTTTTTACAAAATATATGTTAATAAAAAATATGGCTTCTTTCTATTTTATTCAAAAATATTTCAAAAAAAATTAAAACATTTTTCGATAACATTTAAATTATATACTAAAATAAGCTCTCTAAACATAACTCATCTAGTCTTTCACTTATTACTATCAAGAGGGCTTAAGTTTTAGCACACAAGCAACATATATTTTGAACATATGTTCCCCACAGATGTACTTTTGACAAGAATTGCACTGTGAATGCTTCTTGCGGTTCTTTGTTTTTGGGCAGTATGCACATCTTCGTGGTATCATGGTTGTCGTTTGCACTTTTGGAATTTCTATTTCAAGTATTTGGCATATTTTTTTTTTTTTTCTCTTGCAATAGATTGTCGATCTCCTGTTTTTTTCCAAATGATCTTTACATAAGGCTGCTGCATTGTTCTTTAGAAAATGTCTTCTTGTTATATTACTTTGAGTGTTTTCTTTATAAATCACTTGACTATTTATGCCGCCAATATTGATCAGCGCAAAAAAATTGTCAATGGCCAGCTTGGCTTTTTCCACCCTTCCTTTAGTTTTATTGTTAAAAGTGATTATAGATAGCTTTTTGGTATCGCCTGTTTCGTCATCATTATGTAATGTAGATAACAATGTAACAATGTTATTTTTCTTGGGGAAATATATAATAGAACTTACCAATCTTTTTACAACACAGAAAGCAGAATTATCTACCGCATATGTATCTTCGGGCTGTTTTCCGATATAAACTTCTATGCTGAGAAGTTATTTGAGTCATGATTGTTGGCAATATATTGTAGAAAACTGCATCGATCTCTAAATCTTTCCAACGTTTTGTCTATTGTTGCATAAACTCCAATCGTGTAATTTTGTTGACATCTGTACCGTCAGTTTTCAATAAATCCGACAAATTAAGATGGGAAGCCCTCAATAATCCTGCTAGATAAAGCAAGTCTAGCAGCGTTTTTATTTCATTTCTACATGTAGCCCTCGCATCTCTTTCCTTTTGATAATTTAAACGGATTTTTGCAATGTATATATTGGTAAACGTAACAATTTCATCAACAGAAACATCTCGAAAGCAGTGTTTGATATGAAAGCAATAATAAATTTACTGTTGTATAGTTCACAGCTACATAATGACGAATAGTTGAGTCACGTTCGTATGCGCGCCGGTCAAAACAACCGCATTCAAGTTACATTAGAGGTCGCAAGCCGCTGGTCGGAACAACCGCAGTAACGAAAAGTTTATTTAGATTTTTTTTTCATTGAAATACCACTAGTAAAAATTTTCCCTTAGTTTTGAAGATATTGATGAAGACCATTGTAATTTGCGATATCCTATATACATAATAAGCGGCATTGTTGGACGTTGAAGTATCTTTTTTTTCACTTCCGGATTTTCTGGAAGTGACACTAATATTCCATTTTTAAATGGAATACTTTGTATTGTTGTATTGTATTTGTAAAATCTGCACATTTTTCTGAATCCAATGATACCACATAAGTGACATTTCAAACGTCAATATTTGTTATAATTTAATTTTTAGTTCTCCATTTAAGTGTGCCATGACGGTTTCGATTTATTTTAATTGGTTCATTCAGTGCTAGAAAAAACAAAATCCCGTCAAAAATAATAAATTATTAGTACTATTATAATAAGGAGTTTATTCATACACACTAATAAAACGTGCGATAAAAATAATCGAAAACAGCTAAAAGAAAATAAGAAAATACTTACTTAGGTATAATTTTGTTCTGTTAAGTCTGTTTAAGGTGGTTTAGTTGGGTTTGAAAACAATGAAATTATTATTATAGTCAAATAGGTATTTGTTGATTTATCGGTGTTTTTATGGTGTCTTTAAAAATGTTTACATTTCTTGTTTATTTTGTTCAACATGCCGCAAATTTATACAAGAGACAAAAAAGTGAAGAAACCTTTATGCCGACCGATATCCTGATAGACAATGTCCAGCGAGGCCCAACCATGATCCCGAAGAAAATTTAATTATTGGCGAAGCAACGAAAATTAATTAGAAGTTGATAAGACTGTTTCTTTATAGCAAATTGGGTTTGAATTGGCAATCAGTCACCAAACAGCCGAATTTTTTATAAATACCGTTATAAATTTTTTAAATACAATTGCACCAGCATTTGTACGAAAAGGATTATCAACGTAGGATGGATTATTGTAGTTGGGTTTTCCAGAATAACGTGCAGCCAAACAACGATTTTTTGAGAATGATTTTAGTTTCAGACTAATGGTCACCAGAAAATTAAAATTTATTACGTGAGGGTAATTTTCAAGTGCGATTTGGTTTCAATGTTTGGCTTAGAATAGTGGATTGTAAATTATTGGTCTAATAATATTTGAAGGACCCTTGACTGGAGCCAGTGGCTTGGTATTTTTCAAAATAAAATTGAAGACATTTTAACTGTACCTTTCCATTTACGACAAGGAATTTACTTCCAACAAGATGAAATTCTTCCTCATAAATTTAGAATGGTAATTGATTATCTTCAACAGACATTCGGAGAAAACGTAATTTCGACGAACGGTTCTTTGACACTACTTTATTTCTGTGTTTGTGGTCATTTAAAAAACATTATTTATGAAACCGCTGATACAACTCGTGAAGACTTGGAGATACGAGTAATACGCGTTATTAATAGCATAACGGCCTAGCAATTGGCAAACGTCTTTCGAGAAACAGCTTTGATAGTTTGGAAGTCCGTAAGCAGTAACCATATCCTGACCATATTTATCGTATGGTTTCTACAGAGGTACAATGTACAAATTAAACAACGAAATTTTGATCTCAAGCGTTTGGAACATACGTTTATAATATAAATTAGAAATTTAAGCTGGTTTATAAATTGAGCAAACAATATTAATAATTTGACAGTAAGTGGCTTTCTGGGCGGTATAGAGGGTCTAGCGTTTTTTGTGTTTGCAACTTTTTGGAAATTGGTGGTTTGTTTCTTTTGTTTTATTCTTACTACTTAATAAGGACGTGGAGCTATGGAACAGGTGGAAATAGATTCAGAGTGGCGCTTTCTTTTCCATAGGAGCACAGTATTCGGCAACTGAGTAAGTATTTTATTGTGCTGCCGTACGCAGTATTTTTGCTTGTATTGTCATTTTGTTTTTGAAAGTTTATTTGTTATTTTTAGGGTATAGTAATTAAAAATTAGAACGTTACATTTTCTTTAATTAATTAATGGATTGTAATCAGTGACGTTTTGCAATGTTAGTTGTGTTTGTAAACGTCACACTGATCAGTTTCGATCATTTGTATTTGACAGCGATTTTAAGTTTGTTGTTAACAATCAGCGTGCGGTCATTCAACGAAGGATTGCAACTATTGCAAGTTTATACGCGAATGGAAGCAGTGTATGGAAACGCATGTTTTGCGTATCTAACTGTCAAGGAATGGTGTCGAAAATTTAAGAGTGGAAGAGAGGAGACGAATTATAAGCCACGATTAGGTGCATTACGTACTGCATCCACAAAATACTCGAATTTCAATCAGAGCAATTTCAGAAAATGTAATGGTGTAAAATTTAATCATGAGAAAGATGGAATTAAAGCTCTTGAGAATTATTTCAATACAAAAGTAACAAAAACAGGGATTTGGTTGCAGGAATGTGGTTATTTGGGAGCAAGTCCAGATGCACTTGTTAATGATAATGTTGTGGTAGAAATTAAATGTCCTTATAAATACCGATCAACATCAATCCTAGAAGATATCATGAAACCTAAAACATATATAATTTATGTGAATGAAAATGAAAGTGTTGAAGTAAAGGTGATATTAGTTGGTTCATTTTTCGTTCATTTACGTCATTCATTCGACACCTTTCACTCGAAATGAAATGTGTGAACCTAAAATGAAACTCGAGTGCCGAATGAATTTATTGGTGAACCGATCCAACGATGTTGGATATTGGCATTCAGCAGAAATGAACGGTCTGAACATTGAGAGAACGTTCATTCGGGTTCGGTCATTGTGTCTCGAGTGCTGCTGCCGGCGGACGTCACGTTGATATTTTGTGTGTTGCGTCCCACGCGGCAAAATGGTGTTTAAGTGGAACGATGTTAATACATTGCTTTTCTTGGAGAACTTTAAAAACTATCAGTACCTGTGGAATGGATGGATGAATAAAAAGACCGAACAATACGAACAAACTCTATAAAATCACTAATTAGTGATTTAAACTTAGAGGTTACAAAAGAAGATATTAAACATAAAATAAAGACAATAAGGACGCGCTATACAACAGAATTAACCAAAATAAAGCAGTCTACTAAAAGCGGTTGCTCTTCTGACGATGTCTATGTACCAACCCTGTACTGGTTTAAACAAGCAGAATTTTGTTTCAAAACATCCGTTCGCAAAGGAAAAACATCATCTGCCACTATTACACCTTCCTTTGGGAAATTTAGAAGATTTGATGACAAAGCTTCATTCAGCGTTGATTTATTGAAGACGGGTGCATCATTTGCCCTTCCGTTTGTCCCAACATCTACATAAATAAAATTATATTTCGCATCTACTACTGCAAATAAATGAATACTAAAATTTTTTTGTAGTCGAAGTAATCAGAGCCTGAATTTCCTGGGCATCTTATATTAATCAATTTTCCATCCATTGCACCACAACAGTTTGGAAAGTTCCATAATTTATAGTAATCTTCCATTCATGTTGACTTGCAGGAACCTGTAATAATAACAGTGTTAACATTTTAATCGCAGGATGAACCACTGACTCAAAATGAAGACTCTCCTGAATCTGAGTAAACCCAAGGAATGCAAGTAGTGGAGTCACCACACCATTTTATTCTCGAAAGTCAACAAACCGCAAAAAGAAGACTGATATCCCGATTGATAGAGCAATTAAAGAATTAAAAACTATAAGCGAGCAAGCCAAAGTCCAAACTGAAGATGAGTTTGATTTGTTTTGCAAAAGTTTGGCAGTACAACTCAAGAAAATGCCCCTGAACAGGGCATTGATATGTTAGGAAAAATTTTAATCTGTGATGACTCAGGAACGATTAGCACATATGTCACAATAATTTCCTGAACTAATTTACACGGACTGCAGCACTTCATCCCCATTTACCATCAACCAGTCGCCTTTATATCAAAATACGACACCGGAGTATAATAACTACCTTGTCACCTAAAAACAAGTTTATCCGCCCATGAGTTCACCACAAGAAACCAATCAAACGATTGTTCAAACACCCACCCAAGAGCAAGGAAACATACTCTCACAAGCTCTGCAAAGTATTATGTTAATGTTGATTGTCTGTGTATTTAAATTAAAATATTTCAAGAAGATAATTTAATTTTTTATTCAATCAAAAATATAACTGACCTTAATAACTCAAGGGCCCTCCAAATAGCTTCACAGACTTCTTGAAAAAAGTAGGATATTGTATTTCGTAATTAACGGAGCAACCAGAAGTAAAAGTTCTTCAAATTTTCTTTCATCCATTCGAAGATGATTACAATATGCATCAGGATCTTCAATGGATAGTTCCCTCAACAATGTATTTGAAGCTCCAAATAAATTTCTTCTTTCAATCCATGGTCGCACCCACCACTGTCGACGTTTTCTTTGCTTCTTTTTTATCAAGTCTTTGATTAAATGATCACAAATTACAATAATTCCACGGCGCACGACTTCATTGGATGACATATTAACAGAAATGAGGTGTGAATGTTTTTTTCTAGATCATTCCGTCAAAGCCGTGTGAACATAGAATGAAAGAAAAATGAAGCATTCACTCGAGTGAATAATCAATCGAATGAACCGTCTGATATCACCTTTAATAAAGAACACATTTATTACTACCAAACTCAGGGGATGCTGTTCATTACCAAAAGGGATAACTTTGTTAAAATACGGAAACATTCAATACTACGAATTGCATCAAAGTAAACTGGGATATGCTTCAAAAAGGAGGTATATTTAAATATTCCTTGTGGCAATAAATCCTGAATTAGAAATTCCTTATCTGCAAGTATCAAATCCCCAGCTACCATTTGGGAAACAACATTAGAGTGTGAAACAATCTTTTTATCTGATAAATTACCAGGATATAATTTACCACAAATGTTATCACTCCATTTGGTGCTACACCTACTAACGCTTTTAATGTGTTGTGATGCTTATAATAACTACACATTTTTTTTGCGTATCCATTGATTGCGGTTTTATTGTTACAATTTCGGTGCAATCCAAAATAATTCGGCAATTAATAAATGTTATAAACGACATTTTTCTCTTAAAGGTATTTTTGCTATAAATTGTAAAAACAAAGTTGCAAAATGTTGGAAACTGTTGCAACACTAATGTTAGAAGTAACTGGTCTTTATTTGGAATACTTCCCACAGTCCAACCATTGTAATACTTGATCTCTATGTTTTCAAGCAATTCAAACAATGTATTAAATAAATATTTGTTTGGAATACCCGTATAGCACATTATTAATGAATCATCATCTGCAATTTGTTGAAATGAAAAGCGTGACTAATAATTCTGGAATTACTGCTTTAAAACTTCAACGCTTTGTTTTAAAAATTAATTACTGTTTAAAGATAAAACTCAAATCTCTTGGAGCTACTTGTACTACTACTTTCAGATACAGACGCGCAGATAAGGTGCTGAGTGGAAAAATTTGCTCTGACGTAGATGGCAAAGATTCTTCAACTTTCTCACAACTGTGAAAACAAGTGATAAGTAATCTCATATTTTTAATAAGCACAACACACACTGTAGTTGATTAACTTCAATGGCTATTTTATGAGCCATTTTCACACCGTTTTGTAAGTTTTTTAGAATAAGTTTATCTCCAATTATATTAAAATGACAGCTACACACCAATGACCAACTTGATGGTGCTCGATCTTTTCTCCTGTAGATAAATATGTTTATGTAATCTTCGATAAAATTGAAAACATAAATTTATCTACCAACAAGTAAAACACATATCTGTATGACTTAATCCATTCTCGCTCAACTGGATTTTTTTGGAAACCCATAGAATTTGCACGTCTTTCTTTCACTGTAGTGGTTACAAACAAAGCACACAACCATTTTCGTGAACTATTCTTAAAAATAATATGTAAAATTGATATAATAATTAGTAATTGTCATAATACCTTTCAAACAAAGAAAATTAATAAAAAGAACGGTTAAAAAACTAAAGAAACAGAATATGAAACAAAAATACAACAAAAAACGCAAGAACACAACAGTTATCAACAAAAACACCGACCAAGATGGACAAGATAAATGAGGTTATGTAGCATTTATTATGTTTGAAAACATTGCGGCGTTGCCATTTTACAAATTGATGTCACTGAACAAGTCTATAGTAAATGAATTGCTCTGGTATCAAGCCTTTAGGCGGGTATATCTATAAACGTTTTGGTTTACTTTGAAAGTCTGTTTCGATATATGGGATTAGGGTTAAAACGTACAGAACTTTATGTTATTACAAAATCCGATTTGGTAAAAGGAGACTGATATCTTCACTTCTAAAGAATTTAATACTTGTTTAAATTGGTTGTTATGCACTTAATTCAGATTTTAGGGTTTAAGTTTTACTCAAAACGAATACGTTTTAACTCTTTTGAGCACAAAGTGTTGCAGTCGATACAGGATGAGTATATAAAATTTGTATTAATTTGTGACAAGAAACGGCTTTAACGAGTTATTTAAGGTTTTAATTTCTTTGTCTTAGGGAGATTTGTTCTTTTATTCTCCTAATCGTGGGTAGGTCACTGTTAAAAACCTAAGTAAACAACATAAGCAATGTGTCATGGTAGCCTAAAAGTACTCGCAAATGTTATTTCTATTAATGCATTCGGATTACTACAGAGGAGTCGTGACAAATTCATTTATATGTAGTAGTGTCGATTACTACTCCAGATTGTATTTCTATTTCTGTATAGTTACGAAATACTAATCGCTTGAAGTTTCGATTATATTTTGTAACTTCTACTCGTCTTACAGGATTTCTATTCGATTTGAAGTTAGGCAATAAGCACAACTAACAAATATTTTTCTTGATATTTAAATTTAGGTTTAGTTGTCATGTTACATTGCGGTACACGTGTGGTACTTAAAAGTGGTAAATTTATATATTACCATGTTAAAAATTAGAGCAACTTTTAGTTTTCTGTTAGAATTAAGTTCATCCGATAACTTTATGCATTGATGAACTATTTAAAAGATGAACAGACTTTTTTTTTATTCCTAGTAAATAGAATATAGACATACAGCATAGTAGTAAAACTATGTAGTATCTAAAAAAAACTGGAATTATGATGGAATGTGTAATGAGAACAAAATATCGTCATGTACAAGATTTCCAGGTTTTATTTGCTTTGAACACCACTCGATGTTACTAAAAGTGTGCGCATCAAAAACGGTACATAGACTAAACATGCGGTTATTGTAGTCAACACATTTTTCTTCCGCGGTAGTTAATACAAAGCTAACACCGCATCTCTGTTCATATATCGATAAGGGAATTTTCTTAACCTAAAAAGTGGGTTTATAACTTTAATTTTGGAAAACAATTTTTTCAAACATTATTTTTACTATTAGTGGTCAATTTAGATGTATAACTGACTGCAATGTAGTAAAGGCATATAAATAATACAATAGAAGAAATTAGATTAAAACTTAAAAAAAAAAACAATGTTTTCTAATACGTTTAAATTCGTTTTGCTATCTTAGTTGCATCTTATTTTGTAATTTATATATACACGGCCGCAGGTAGCTTTAGGATTTGTAAGAACAATTTACTAAAAATTAAACGATTTATTCTTTAGATTAGTATAGTCATACTTTTGGCATAGCAATTTAAAATTTGTCCATTACTAAGAGAAAGGAATATTTATCATATACAAGAAGTTTATGTGTACGTGTTTTATACTTCTTGAATACTGTCATGGTAATAAAGAGCTACGAGCTACCTGCATTGCGTTAGATTTATGCATGCTTTTAAAACGTTAACTTTTTACTCTTTGTGTCATTTTTTATTATCATCAGCCATTTATTGAACCAAGTTTAATGCGACATTTGTGTATCACACACATTACTAATGATGTCGTATCAAATAAATCACGAACGGTTTATGCACTTTTTCCAAACGTTGATTGCGTACACATATCAGATGACTGTCGATTTTGTTTTAATTGTTAAAAATATTTTTATCCATTCAATTACATTCGAACTACATCATTATCAAAGTTTAAATTGCAATTATAAATAGAAACTGACGAGAAAGTCTTGGAGGCTTAAGTTGGAAGTTTGAGAAACTCTCTTTAGAGTCTAATAAGTACATCATTAAGAAACAACGTGTACTAAATGTACATTATTAAGGACTACAGGCAAAACTAGCAAAGTCTCGTTGGGTATTTTGACATAAACAGTTCATAACGATAATTATACTTCGTGTAGTGTGTTTTTGAAAGACGTTTAAGATTTGTGTTTAACATTTTATTACCTTAACGGCTTTAGAATTTAATTTCTTTGAGGTCCCGCGTAATTGCGACAAAGCATTTTAATTAAATTTCGATTTTTCTTTTTTGTTTTATCTTTTCCGATTTAGGTAGTTTGTATACTTTAATTAATATAATGTAATAATTTGTCTGTTACGTTTAAAGCGGGTTAAACATGAATTGTTGGTTCAACCGGTAGCAGCGGTAAGTCAAATTTATGACCGTATACCCCATGGGGATAAGAGGAAAATACTAAATAATATGGAAATATGGGGGTTTTCGACTCGCATAGGGCAAAGGTGCAAATTGGGTTAGCTTTGTGAATTCTAATTAAATATTGACCTTGTTTTATTAACAAAACCTTTACGATTGTGTTCTTTTTTTCACAAAAAGACATTTTTTAAAAAAGTTTTCCGTCAATAATTGACATGAAATTTGTAAAGTGATTTTCTGTTCAAACTTTATGATAGTTTTTTTTCGTTTTTGTTTACTTTTACTTTTCCGTCTTTACATATTTACCTTGAAAAGGTGCATTAGAAATTACATTTTTCTTGAACGTTTGGAAGGAAACTTCTCTAATGAAATATGTTTGATGTAAAAGTAATTTATTTTGAATCCCGTCTACTTTTATTTTATGGATAATAAATAAATGATCCTGCATAAAAGTGTAAGGACGCGACATGTTTTCGCTCCGTTTGATTCAGTTACGGGTGAAAAAGCAGGGAATACAAAAATGTAAAAGACGTACGCTTATTCTGTCGTAAACAACGAAGAGTATGAAAATTTAGATGTGTCTTTTATCCTTTAATTTAAGTACCGAACACACAAAGCATTAAGCTGTTAAAAGCTTTGATTCGTTTTCTTCGAACGTTTGTAAATATTTTTTAGATTTACATTTCTACTACCGCAGACGTTCAACGACCAAAAACGAAACGCTGAACTAAGGCTTTGAAAACGATTACTTATGAAGAGTGTTAGTAAACTTGGCAAGTGCATTTTCCAACTCGCATGTGGTCTCACAATAAGATTAAGTGACTACAAAGTTGCGAATTAACGCTACTAGAGAACATCTTCTGTAATTTATATCCTTACTTCAAATCCATATCCTTTTACTTTGAAATCTACACATACAACAACTTTAAATACTTTTATTCGTCTAGTACGTTTTAGTTTTTTTTACTTTTCCATTATAAAATAATATATTTGCGTTTGTTTTCATAAAACCTTTTTACGCGCTGTTTTGAATAAATAAAAAAAGGTTATATTTGTGCATTTACAAAGAAGACACTCAAAATGTGTCGTCTGAGTAGAACCTACTATGTTATAGATGTCTCTTGAGAGGTTATATCACATCATTGATACAAACATGGGTAGTTCACTTCACCAACTCTTTTATTTCTAGGTGCTTTTCCAATTTCTTGACATTTCTTTTTTGAAGATTTATTTTTTTTTAATATTTTTTAAACGTTTTTGTAAATTAAAGAAAAAGTTATTGATATACATTTAAAATTAGCGTATGGTTGATTTTTACGAATTAAAATAATTTATTACCTAACAATTTTATGGTGCTAAACACTGCATGCATTGATGAATGGGTTAACACTTGGTACTAAATTGTTTGAGTGCTACTAACGCCTTCTCACTAACGTAACTTTTAGGTTTATTTACTTTTGAATGTTTCCTTTTTATATTTTGTTGATTTTGATTTTTAGACCAGTTTTAAATTTAAATTAATCCCGTGTCAACTAGAAATGAGAAACTTGTTAAAAATTAGAGTAGACAGTTAAATTTTAATTACACTAATGATGATAGGCATTTATATGGGTTTTCGAATGCTATTTTTAAGTTTATAAATAATTCACTTTAATAATGATATTTTTAGTTTTTGGGTAAAAACTGTTTTATTATGTTTCACGGTGAAAATTTTGTATCTAAAAAAATATATATTTTTATTCTCTTTGAAGATGCAGATTAATTTAATGTACTCGAGTTGATTTTGATGGAGCAATAATTTTAAGTGAAGATTGGTTTGGTTATAAGATTTTCTTTTCTGAGCTTTTAATGTATTTCTCTATTTCAAATTTAGAATGTCTCCTTTTGAAAAACAGTGTTACAAATATCGACATGGCAACATCGGAAAGTAACGCTTCTCTATGGACGAGTATTCTGTATGCTTTCGCAATGTGTTTGTTTGTCTCAAACATGTGGAAAAGGAAGTACACTTGTTTATGTTTACGGTACGCACTACTTATCAATTTATGTTGACATACTTATAATCTCAAATTTTAGACTTGGTTGTAGCAGTATTATTTGAAGGACGTAGATACTAAAATTAATTGAATCGAACGTTAAACATGGAATATAAATACAATGCATCTTTAGATTGTAGTAGGAATATGTAAAAGTAAACAAACAAAATGGTCGTTTGACAAGTAGTGCATACCGTTTGTTTACAAAAACGATTTCTATCGCTTACACTGTTGTGTACACTTTTCAGCCTGTGATTACTCGTCCAGAGGGAAGCATAGCTTTTTGTTGCTGCCAGGTCGATGGTTACAAAATACAACTTTGTGCATTGCAAAGTAGTGATATTTGTGTCTAATATATAAGATTGGCAGTAAGTACTACCTGTCAGATTGACCTATTGACTTTAGTATAATGCAAATAATAATAATGAAAATGTCAAATATTGAAAGTAGGCCTTTCCTGATCGCTGTTATCAACTATAATATATAAAAAATCGCTAATGTACATGTTCATTTCATCATCAACATTCAACATCAAGTTTTATGAACAAATAATTTCAATTAAAACGAAATAGTGAAACAAGTATAAGAACAGGTGTTACTCTTTTTTGTAATATGGGTTAATGGATTAAAAAGTTATAAGAGTGTGTCGAGGGGAAAAACATGAGGATTTATGGTGTACACTTAAGAGGATTGGGTAGGATTTTCTAGGAATTCATAAGGATGTACGCGGATTTCTTTAAATATTTGGAGGATATACTGACATGAACTAAGAATGTACTAATAGGTTGTACTATAGATGTACTAAGGAGTTCGAAAATTTTTGAGGATTCACCGACGAAGAAGTAAAAATGTAAATGAAACAACGCATGCGCATTATGTTTTTCTATGTGACGTTTTATGTTTAGCTTTGTGTGCTCGTTGCAAGTGTAGTGGCATGTAATTGCATAACAACGAAGTTACAAACCATGACATTTTATTATTTAATAGTAGGTATTATTTCCACTGAAAGCGTTCAATTAAAGCTTTTTCAAAACGCAAACATTTTTAAAATGAAATCTTGTATATGTAATATCTGATATGCTGTCTCTTTTTTATATATTTTCAGAGGCGGCTTTAAAATGATCCGAGTTATAAAGTTGGGAAAGCTTTATGACAACCACTTGTTATGTTTGCATTAATTAATATAATTTTAAATTTTTGTTAAAATACTAGTTTAACGCACGGCAGGTTTGTTCTATCGCTATTTGCTAGTCAAACCTGAGAAAAGATTTTTTTAGCCACAAGATAAATTACGATCTCAAAGCAGTTATAATTTACCCGATGATGTAGACAAAAGCAGGAACACAAGAAAATGACACATCGTTATTTTTTAGATGCTTATAACAAATTACGTAATCTAAAAACCGAGATTGATAGTTACTATACATATTTAAATACCTACAATAGAAGATGCATTCATTGAAAATGTAAATAAAAAAAACTAGTGTGGTCACCACACGACTTTCCTATAAGGAATGATGAAGGAATATCTACATATTTTTTTACGGTTGTTATAAAACCATTTTTAAGTGATATGTACACATTTGCATTGATTTCGTAGCATGCTATAATTTTTCTCTTCGATTTCATTAAGATATAACCGAAATTGGGCCTATGTTGTCATATCGACCAACCTTTGTATTTGTGCACCTCGATATTGCTTACCCCTTTATTAAATCAGTAAAAAAAAATCGTCGCAGGCAGGATTCGAGCCTATATATATGCCTGAATTCATTTCAGCTTATGAATTAAATAAACTGTTAATGTTAGAAATTTTTTTATTTGAATAAATTGTTAGGAAGAGTTATCTCTATACGTAACTGTAAAAATAATTCAAATAATTTACATACGTACAAAATTATATAAGAAAAACTGTTAAAAATGGCGGATACACGCACTTCCGGTTTTTTTTATCAAACCTATCTTTTGACAAAACCGAGAGATTATAGAAATTCAAAAAAAATTAATACCAAATTTTAAGTCACTAGGACTTTTGGTTTGAGGTTTATCGTGGGTACATCTAAAGATAATGCAAAGAAGATGCAGCACTGTATAAACAAGTCAAACGAATATAAAGAAAAATTGTTATTTTTAACGCTTTCCCTTCAAACTATGGAATTTTTTCTAAAAAAATCGTCGCAGGCAAAATTCGAACCTAGATTGTATATGGAATTCACTTTAAATTATAAATCAAATATTTTATAAACTCTTAATGTTAGAAAAAAAATTTCGTTGAATAAATTGTTAGGAAGAATTATCTCTATAAGAAACTGTAAAAATAATTTAAATAATTTACATACGTACATAATTATATAAGAAAAACTGTTAAAAATGACGTATATACCCACTTCCGGTTTTTTTATCAGACCCATCTTTTAATAAAACTGAGAAAATATAAAAAGCCAGTGGTACGGTTTCTTTATCCTCCTTATTTAAACTTTAAGTAACACTATTGGAATCTTCTTTCAAGGAGGGGCATAAAAAAACTGCTCAGTTTTTCTTTGAAGCGACGTTTCGTGCACTAGATGTGCACTTCATCAGGCCACTGCAATTTATTAGCGTAAGTACAACTATCTAGTTTAATAAGTTAGTAGTAACTAAATTACAGATGTAAACAGAAAAAACAATAAACGTAAGAACTTACGTAGAAACATTTGAGCAATTACTCCGAAATTTTCGACAAACATGAAACACATCCTATTGACAAAAATGTGATTAATAAAAGTCAATGATTAAAAACAATAAATAAGTATAACTAACAAATAATAAATGACAATACAATTCAACATGGGGAACAAACACTATGATCTGTATAATCAAACATTATATCAAGGTAACCTGTAATTAAAATAGCCTAAAAATTGAAAATAACCACGAAACACACTTAATAATTTTTCGTAATTTTAGAAATTAAATTATTATAAATACTACTTAAATTATTAGTGTCCGTATTGAAGTTAATATTATTTTTGTATACGTTGATAAAGATCATTTCACAGACTAATCTTTTCTTGTAATTATTTTCCACATCTAAAATATTAGGGTTGTTAAAATCGAAATTATGCCCTGTGTCGATGTGATGTACAGATAACGCTGTTTCTCCTTTTTTAGTTTTACAGTCGTATTTATGGTTGTTAATACGATTTTTAACTTTTTGTTTTGTTTGTCCAATGTAGCAACCTTGACAACCCATACATTCTAATTTATATACTACATTGTGTTTATCAATTATGTCAATTTTATCTTTCGTTCTGCTGTAAAACATGTAAATAGTATTAGTGTTATACATTATTATTTTGATGTTATCTGTTTTTAAGATCGGAATTAATCTTTTTTTTGTTTTTTTTTAACAAAAAGATTAATTGCATTCTAATGTATATACGTTCATCGATGTGCACGTATTTTCATGCTATGAAATAGTTTTTTACAAACATATATAATTCAATTTATCGTTTTGTCTTGTTGCTTACGTGTTGTGACGTATAAGCTTTTTTTGTCTCCCGTTTTATATTTTCATACAAGATCTTTAATTGTTTAGCTGCACGGGAGCCTGTTTCAGCCGATGCATTAAATTCGGAGCTGACTGTTTCCCACACCGAATATTTCTTCTCAACCATGAATCCTTTCGTAGACTTATCCTCTACAATGCTTTTATATCTATAGGAAAGGGTAAAAGGAATTAGGCAAAGGAATTTAGGACTAGGAACATTTTACCGGTATGCATAAACTAAAATTTGGCTAGTAATACAGAAGCAATATTTTCCGTAGTGATACTATAACTGTTTGTGCAAAGAATAATAAAATAATACTTAAATTTCTGCAATATTCATTAGCAATTCCTTTTCGGTTTGGGTAAAATTTACCCTACCTTTGGTCGCCATCTTTATGAATATAATTTTGACAACTTAAAACGCGCGGTTGTCATGTTTAATAGCGGTTAATCTTCAATTAACTAATCGACCATTAACGATACATTACATTGCTCTGTGCAACGCATTTAATTTTTAATTGTCGATTATCGTTAACCGACAATTAGTAAATCGGCAATTAACGACAGTTTTGTGCAACCGGCTATAAGACTTTTGGTGCGAGAGTTATCGTAGGTAGGGGAGAGTGGGGTAATACCGACCACCTAAGAGAAATCAGTCTTGAATCTTTCCTGTTACAAAAAATTAAGAACTCTATGATTCATGTCAACCCTAGACATGTTACCTATCAAAATATTTTACCGAAGTACCGAAAATTTAAGTTGTGTTTTAAATATGGGCATAAATTTCAAGATCGACAAAGTCGGAATTACCCGATACATTAAGGGTACTATGACCATGGCCGCCTAATGCCGACCAACGTTTATAGGAAGTGATAATATAGGGAATAGTTATGTTTAATTTTTATTTATTGACAAAAATATACAATTCTGATAAAATATATTAATAAATAATGTATATAAAAGAAAACAATAAAAAAAATATAAATTCAGAAACAAAAACAGGAAATAAACACTTCTCATCAAAAAAAATAATTATCACTCTAAGGTGTGCAAATGTGACAAACATAAATATCTTTTTTGGAAAGACCAGTACATGCCATGTGGGCCCACTCAGCACAGGTTGAGCATTGGTTCCACCATTCCTTATCTTTTCCTACATCGTCACAGATTATGCAAAATTCAGAAGCGGGTTTTTCCACTGCCTTCTCTTTTTCCTTTTTCTCTTGTTCTTGCACTTCCTTTTTCTCTTGTTCTTGCACTACCCCCTTTTTTTTTACCTCTTCTTGTTCATCCACTGCTTTGTTTTCTTGTTCCTTCACTGCTTTCTTATTTTTTATATTTGCTTTTGTGGCTGGTGAATGTTTTGTAATTGTTCGTGTTGCTCTTCTAATTTGTAAAAGATCTGCTTGCGTCTTCTTCATCTTCTTCTTTTCTTCCTTTACTTCTAAAACCGTCTTGTTCGGCGTTGAAGTGAATATTTGAGAATGGCCCTTATTTGCTTTGGTACTCTTTTGTTGAATTTTTGCAACAGGTAATTTCATCAATTCAGATACTCTCGCAACAGAATCGTTCTTCAGTCTGAGGGATTTATCTTGGTCATCGGTATCCTCGCTATCGACAAAAGCTTCTAGAGATTCGCTACTATCGCTTTCATCATTGTTCTCGAAGTTTCTTTTTCTATCTTTGCTATGCCCAGAGGGTCCCGCTATTGGTTCAGGAGCAACATCTACATTGGTGGGGGTTCTTATATCTTCCCTCAATTCATCCCTATATTGATTATTTTCGTCATGAGCGTCTTGGATATTGACAAATTCTTCTTCTGAAATGACGTTAGGATTTAGTGGAAAGATTCCCGTATTTCTAAAAGAATTTACAGCTTTCTCTAACGTTGCTGTTCTATAGTAAGCATTCTTAAAAAAATTTGCGACGTGCTCTTGCTTTACTGTATTGTAGTAGTTAGTTTTCATAAAAGAATCCAATTCTTGATTGTACGCTGTTTTTAAAGGGCCAAAGAAGGGTTGTAGCCTGTGGGATGTGTGTGGTGGTAATGTAACAACGGAGATCCCGTTTTCTTTACAAAATTTATAAGATTTGTAGCTGGTATGGATCCCATGGTTGTCCATTACAAGCAGGAGAGGATTTTCTCTGGAACATTTTGTACACCGAGCAAAATGTCGCAACCAGTCTACAAAAAGATCCTCGTTTATCCACCCATTTTTAGAACATGCATAAGTAGCATTTTCCGGTCCATTTCTTTTCAAATTATCATTCATTCTTTGCCGTCCGTATATGAGCATTGGAGGAATATAGTCACCAGATGCATTCATGGCACAGACGCAAGTAATTAATTTGCCACGCTCGCCACTTGTTACGGAGCCAACCTGTTTTTGGCCTTTCGGTGCTAAGATACGGGGCGGGACATGGACGGTTGTTATTCCTGTCTCGTCCATATTAAAAATTTTATTAGATATGTAAAACTGTGCTTTTCAAATTCAATAGACAAGTTGTTATAAAATAATTGAACCTCTTCTTTGTTCATACCTAATACACGATTAAAAGACGTAGCCTCCGGTTTCCTTAAGGAAATTTGCTGATTGCGCTTCAAAAAAGCGTAATACCAGTCTTTGCCGCATATTTTTTTGTCTTTATTAAAATTATTTTTTATTTGATTTATTTCTGCATATTCGAAAGCAATTTTTCTAATTGCTGTAGGGGTAAGTCCGTAAAATAACTTTGACATCTTAATAACATACTCGGCCATTTTCTTTTCTTGTTCCTTGGAAAATACCGCTTTCCTTCCTAATCTTCGATCCAAATTTACCTTTCCTCTCAACCTATCTTGTAAACTACCATACGGTACGTCGTACAACCGAGCAGCTTTTCTGATGCCGGTTCCCTGTTTCACCGCTTTCACAGCCCTCATCATATTTTCGATGCTCCATTTCCCTTTATTCGTTTTTCTCACCTAATTTGACGGCATTTCTCCTAAAAATACGTGCATAAAATCAAATCAATACCGTTTGGGGAATACCGACCACTTGCAGGGTAATTGCGACCGCTGTGGTCGGAATTACCCCGTGCGACCGTTGATAAGCATTTGAACAAAAACACAATCTTCATGTTTACAGAAACACAAAGAATTGCAGTAAATGTTTATAACTAAAGAGCGTTCTTTCTAATGATCCACTTGTTATATAAGTGGAATTGTAAATTTACTTGTACTTACCTTATTTATAAGCACTCAATATTACTACATTTAAGCATTAAACAACAAAAACGCGATTGTTATGCGGCTATTGATCGAACTAACTAAGTTTCTGGTTACACCGTGTTAAAAATGCGTAGGCTAGATGCCTGTAGTAGTTTTAAGTCTAGAAAACTGTAATCTTATAGAAATCTGTAGTGATCGGTATTACCCAACGGTCGGTATTACCCCACTCTCCCCTACATCCAAAGATAATTTAAATAAGATGCAGCACTCCGTATATAAACAAGTCAAAAGAATACATATAGAGAAAAATTGTTATTTTTTAACGTATCTTGCTTTCTCTTAAAGATATGGAATTGTTTTCTAGAAAAAAATCGTCGCAGGCAGGAGAGGACTTAGATTATACAGGTACGGAATTCACTTTAAATTATAAATCGAATATCTAATAAACTGTTAATGAAAAAAAACTTATTTTAATAAATTCTTACGAAGAATTAACTTTATAAGAAACTGTAAAAACAATTCGACACACAAAAATACATTTTTCTGATTCAGGAGACCTTGAAACGTAAAATTCTGCAAAAAAATTTTTTTTGCAAAAAAGTTGCATTTGCTATACTTTTCTTATAGGAAAGTAAAAAGCAGGCGATGACCAAATAAATGACGAATGCATATTGTAGAATCACTTATCTTTGTGTTCAGAAATGTTTTAGGCGTAATTGTATTTTTGGATTCTTATAAATAATTGAATTTTAAATTGACGTTTTTATGTGACACACGAATGTTTTCTATCAAAATCAGAAGCGCTTCTAAGTTTTCTCTTTTTAATACTTTTATATACCTGGAATATTAAGACACATCTTCTTAATTCCTTTTTTCATATTTGTGGAGACTTTTGTATTTTTTTTACTATTTCAATACTGCTCTTTTTCTTCCATGCGTTTTATATAGCAATACCAGAGTAATTGTTTTTGTTATAGATTATGGACTATTTTGTTGTGTTCTGGACATTACATCATTTTTTTTTCTAGTAATTTTGTTTTTACTGTTTGAATTTTTTTGAGATTTACTTATTTTCTATAGTGTTGGTTTATACGTTACTTTACTCTTTATCAAAGTGATACATAATTTGATTACTCCACCAAATTTTGCTTGTTTTTATGATTACATTTTCTCCATGAGTTATTCGTTGTTTTATTTTGTGTATATTTTTGCCATCTTTTCATATTTTTATTCTCAGGTATTTCTATTTTTTTAATGGTAACACTATTAGATTATTAGTTGTAGGGATAACCGTTTGCTTTATTTAGTGCAAAGTACATTTTTCTTGTTCTTGTAATACAATAGTATCTATTATCCTACTTTAGATCTCCAATGCTGGAGTGTAATAGAATTATTCCTTGTACGAATAATTTTCGATAGCTCAATTCCATTGGAAATAAATAATTATTTTTATATCTTTGAGCACTGTAGGAATTTATTTGTCATACGTGTAGGAATTATAATGTATCACAGATAGAACCTTACTTATAGTTTGTGTTTGCCAATTGTGTGTGATACTGTATTCTGCTATTGACGCCTTAAGTTATCAGCGCCATCGGTTACTGAGACAGAAACTAAAGTATTCTTTAAATATATATTAGTTTGTATAAAAATAACTAGAAAGTTGTTTGGGCGTATCAGTACTAGCTTTTGGATTTTGATTTTAATGTGTGTTATAGTATCAGTGACATTGCATAATTTTCTTAATTTTTTCACAATTTTTAGCTATGCGTTTGATCGTTCCATCTACTTGACATTTTAAGCATGCGGGTTTGGCATTTTTTTAAGTACTTATTAGTGGGTTAAGCATGTGTGATTAATTTTTAAGCGAGTTAAAATCAATTAATTTTTTTCTTGAAAATTTGCATTTATGATATGTATTTTTTACTAGAATATGCCGGCTGCATCGTAAACAAGTGAAGCCATACGATAGACAAGTCGATGCGTACACAACACATGTACAAAAAGCGGAGATCTAGAAATAAGCTTTATTAGTTTTGTGTGTTTTACGAAAATGCATTGTTTGTAAGTAATACGTGATAGCAGTCATTAATCATTAAATTAATTATTTAGCCGAACTGTTGAAAAGTAAATGTATTGAAACCGTAGCATTCTCGACAATTTTTTATTCAATTCAATTCTACTAAATAACAAAGTACTACTCTTATTATAAGTAGGATATATTAAAAAAAATGTGTGCCAAGAGTTGTAACGTGCACTTTTCTGATGCGACTACACAAAAAAATATAATGATGAATCTACGGCAGTTCTGCAGTGGTCCGAGAATGTAGTAGTTAATAGTGCTTACGACGGTGAGCCACTTGTGATGATTCTAAAGCCAGAAAATAGTCCTATACGACATTTTAATTACAATGCTTGCCCACACTGATTCACTAGCAGAGAGACGAAAGAAAACAACTAAATTAACAAGAGATATATTTACTTCTGGCTTAGTGGTTTAACTCAAGTCTAAGAATACATGGAGTAATTGCAATAGCTTGATCTAAATTTATTACCAAAAACCGTGGTGACATAGGAATAGAAAATGCTCACAGAACAATTGAAAGTAAGCAATATTATACATTATATACGCATTAACTTTACTTTAAAATTAAATCGAATCAATTTACAAAATCTCATATTTGTGGCAAAACTTGTACTACTAAACTTCTCAGAGTAATTAACTGTATCTGCAATACAGGAAGATTTACTTATATATTGCCAAGACTTGGATATTCTTCATACCGATTTCACAGAGCGATACCATGATGTTCTAAATATGGGTTTAAAAATTTATTCTAGCTTATATCTTGGATTATGAGAAATAGCATAGATATAATTTAAAGAAATAAGAGACTGTGGGGATTTACGACTGCAGTGTTGTTAACAAAATTAAAAATAGACCGTTAGTTTTTAACAAGCGTTTTTGGTAGCATAATAACCTTTAATTGCGTCGACAAGCCTTATAGCTTTATATTAATGTACGATGGGGATAACCATTTGCAAAGCTTGATGGCAAAGGCATCTCATAGTATAAATTACTATGTATAAAAGACAACTGCAAATAGATATAACGGATGAGAACGTTGTAAGCTGATTTTACACCCTCACGACTCGAAATAATTTTGAATAAGACTGCGGTATAAAACCACAACGTAAAACACATTGGGGGTAAAGCAATATCATGTAATTCTATAAATGCCACCAGAGTGAACTACTGGGCGTCCGTTTTGTCATTTTGGGGCTCATCAGCGGTCGGAGACACACTCTAATGTAATCAAATTATTTGATGTTTATTGAAATTATATTTTATAATGAACGCAATAGAATAATCGGTGGTTTAATCTATTGCAATTCTAGAATCATACAGTAAAAAAATCTCATTTTTATATATTCGATAATTAAGTATTTTGAAATGATTAAATGTAATTAAAAGTGGTTTTAATAATATGTAAGATGTGGTTAGTAATTCGAGTCATTGAGTATGCATGACTTATTTGCATTAGATAAATACACGCACATATAGACTTATAGTGCAAACTTGTTAAATGAGCATATCTAAATGAATATCGGAAATGTTGGTGATTGTAACACATTCATTTTACATAAGGAATAATGGAAAGGTTTAAAATAAATGACATAGACATTTTTTGTTGAATAAAAGGTGCTTTGATAGAAATGAATTTGCGATTTAGTAACAAAAGTCAATTTAATGTGTTAATGATTTTTTACAAAAAACCATTAATAACTTATACGAACATTTGGATTTTGCGTATGTTGATAAATGCCTTTCAAGTAGATTGAAAGTGCTTTGACATCAAAATTTAATTCAAGATTTTGTTTACTTTTTCTTTTTATTTACTCTACGCTCACAAAGATTATTGAACATCGAATACTGTACTATTTATATTTCCAATGTAGTTAAACTTAAACGCAAGATTTTCAAATTGATGTAGACTAGTGTAAAAAGGCTATTTAACTATGAATCTTGAGCTTTCTACTATCGTTACATAATGTAATCAAAAATGAAAAATAAAATACGCATAGTAACACTTAGTAGTTTGTGGAATAAAAATAAATTTTATATCTAAAACAAATATGCAGTTCCGATTTTGTTAATAGTCTTCGCGCAATTTAATGTAAAAACTATTTATACACAATTATATGGTATTTTGGCGATGAACGTAGGTAATAAGCAATAAAATAGCTAACATGGACAATTAGGATTTGACGTAACGACCAATAACTTATATTTTCTATTCGCGAATTACGAATTGCAACTCGAATTTGTAAACGATTTTCGATTTTAATTAATACTGTAGTATCGTAACCACAATGCAAAATAGGAATATCTAATAAAATTTGATTACCATTTATGTACATCATTAATCTTTACCAAAAATATATTGTTATTAGTTTTTGTTTAAATAGAAGTAAACTGTATCTACTTCTTCTTCTGTATTTTGATTCTTGGACGAACCATTTGCAAAATTAAATCCGATTATATATCTTAGTTTCTCTACAAAATGCTTTCTGAAAATGACGACATTGTTTTTATTTGTACACAGATAACATAATTAGATGGAAGATGGAACTTTGTTATTTTAAAAAAGTACGATTTTGCGTTAATGCGACGCGACACCGCACGCTTTGAAACTTTCAACGAGAGTAACGTGCTTTATTTTTTGTGTTGCTTTTTGTAAAATTACATTATTTTTTGAAAAAATAAAAGAAAATTAAAATCACCAGAAATAAAATGTTGTTACTACGGTCATTACTAAATTTGTCAAATTTAACATTAACAAGATTTTTTTAATGACTTTCTCATCTGTCACTCGTTCTAATATAGTAATTGACTTTGAACACTTAGTTCTACATTGATTTCTACTTTTTACTTTGCCGCTCTAGAGGTCATTACATAACTATACTAACAAACGAACGTTTGCGATGTTGGCAGCACAAAACAATAGTTAACTACACCATTTTTACAAATTTCAAGTGCCGAGCACCTATTAAATACAGTCCGCTTTTGAGGAAAACGTGTTTTTATCTACAGGAAAATTGATATTACTGTGATACGCGCTTATTAGATGTATTTTGAATTTTGATAAAGTATCTTATATTTGCCACAAATTGACAACTGAACTAAGTAAGCATTATGTAAGCATTTCAGAACAATATGGCGAATGTTTTGTTTTTGTTTTATATAATGACACGCATTTTAAGTATACGTTTATTAATTATTAATATTACGAATTAAAAGTTTTCAACACATCGGTTACACTTGTAATTGTCACAAAAAATTATACATTTAATGTTTATTTTAAGTTAAAATTTAATTTTTTTTTGTAAAGGGTAAGTTAGTTTGTTCTAAGCTCAATAATATATTTGTTTGACAATTCATTTAAAATTCAGAATATTATTGGAATAGCATAAAATTTGATAGCCTTATTGATATGATAACGTAATAGAGTGCTGTTCTCACTGAATGTGAATTGCTGTCTAACTTTGAAGTGAACTGAATAATTTATTAATAGTTGAAAATGTGGTGCTTAATTATTCAGTGTTCTTTAAGAGATCCTTTGTACTATTTAGGTGGGCCATGCTATTTAAATCATTCTATTTATAAATTGACATTATAAATTGTGTAAATCCAACAATTGCGTTTAAATACGAATAATTCGTATCTGGTATGACAAAAGAATGCTATTATAGTTTTTAAAAAAATCATTGTGAAAATAATACTAAGAATTAACTTATTTATTTCAATATTTTTATAATGTACATTATCTAGCGTATTTTCATATAAACATGTAGTTAAAATACAGTGATTAATTATTTTTTTGTTTATAGTTTGTTAATAGTTATATGAACGTATAATAAATTGCATATATATATATATAAGAAATCGTCGCTATGTAGATAACGGCCTTGGAGGCAATAAGAATATTGTATTCCAATGGCAAAGAGGGCGGATAAACCGAGGCACAGAAGTGTCTGTCTCACAGTGAGGGGCTGCAAATAGCGTCGATTTCTTATGTTGTAGGCAACTGGAGAAAAAAGTGGCGTTAGGCTTGCAACCTAACACACGAATACGATTTTGTATACGAATGAAAAATTTGTATATAATAGAAAATAGCAACTTTTGTATTATTGATACATGCAAAGTTGGGTTCCAGATAGAAAAAGGAAGAGAAGAAGACTATAAGAACATCGTGGTCAAATGGATAAGTATAGCAATGAGAAGACGAGATTTAAATGAAGTTATGTGGCAAAATAATCAAAGAAATCGTTAGCAATCATTAACTTAACTATTTTGCACTACTACTAGGTACAACAATGGGTTAGTTCATATAATTAAGTTTTTAATTTTTTTATAATTTTACCTATTTTACTAATATACGATCAGCGGGAAAACTTTGAAACTAACTTGTTTATTAATTGATTGATTGATTGATGGAATAATCTTGGCAATATTAACGCGCTTGCTCGTTTTATTCGCTCGCGTCGTTAAAATATTTCGAGTATTAATCGTTATCATTAACACACTTGTTTATTAAATAACTGTTTCTCTATTACAAAGCTTTTCATTTGTAATAATAATTATTATTTAATTATTTGAGGCAAGGTATTTATTTAAGTTGAAGTGACAAATAGCAGTTTTCCTGTCAATTGCTAATGTTAACTTGTAGTATATCGTTTTTAGCTTTGAGAATATGATTGTTATTGGAGTGGCAGTGCTCGATTTGTTTAAGCAAAATCACAACATCACTTATCACAAAAACTTTATTAAACTTGAACGCGTCTTGATAGCTATTCTATGGGAGCAACGAGAATAAAGAGTTCAGTTTATTAAGAGCATTGTAAACGAGGCTTGCATAATGATTAATGATGAACCATGTATGAAATACTTTAAAATGATGTATGATTAAAAGTATTTTCTTTCTTAGTTTTTGCGATAATCGCATAAATTTCACATTTTCTTATGGCCGCCATATTGAACAAAAAAAAATTTTTTTTTTAATAAATTGTTATGCTTATAACTAAAACGTAAATGAAATTCAAATCAAGTTGCTCTGGAAATGAAACATCAACTTAACTATTTGCTTTTAACAACGTTACTTCAACGTTTAGTAGATTTTAATCGAATAATGGCATTTACTAATGAAGAAAAATTTGTCTTATTAGAAGCTTATTTATCGAGTGTAAGAAATACAGATTGTGCATTATAAAGATACGGAGAACTTTAAATAGATCGCATCGCACATATTTTGTAAAAATCGTGCGTAAATTGCGGAAACATGGGTCGTTCAAAAAACAAATGAAAGGCAAAGTGTGTTTCGAAAAATAAAGTATTCCAAATGTGTCTTTATGAATTAAAAAAATGCTAGAGAAATGGATGTGTCTATACGAGAAATGACTTAAATAAGAATTTGTAAAAAAAATTGTAAAAGTGGTTTGGCATTAATAATTAGCTTGGAGCATTATGAAGTCATGTACTAGGACCACACTTTTAACAAGAAAATCTGACGGCAGACGATGTGTGCAGTTGCTGAATACCTCTAAATTAAACCAATGGATTAGAAATAATCGGGCAGGGACGTTTTGTCGCGCACTTTTTAAAGCGAATCTTTAGACGCGAGCTTTTTGTGAAAAACGTTTTGACGCCAGGACGCTATGATGCAGATACTGTTTGCCGCGAGTAGTTTTTGACGCACGTACGGAAACAGTAGCGCATATGGTATATTATCATTATAAGAAACAATCGAAGTTTGAAATGTGTAAAAATTCAATATGGCGACCATAAGAAAAAATGAACTTGATGCAATTATTTCAAAAACTGTAAACCAATTACTAAAAATGTTTTGTGATAAATTCCAAAATGAAATAGTTATAACGAATTTTCGGCAATTGCAGTTTCCAGGTTTTTTCAACTTAAAGTAATTCTATCACTATCTCTTACCGTTTCCGATATACCAACAGTGAGCCTCCGAAAATAGTCACCCCGTATATAATTGCTCATTCGGACTTTCGGCAAATCAACGCCCAAGACGTTCGCTGGCGAGTGTAAAAAACATATTTGCGGATATGGCAATACGGAATAAAAAATTATTAAAAGGTATAAGTTGATGAAATAAATTCACAAAACGTAAACGTTCCGTTTTCAATGTACCCATGCTTTTGATTTCTTTTTAATAAGAGACAATATGCTTTAACTTAATAAAGTCTAATAAAAAAAATTAATAAAATATTATGCATAATTTTTAAAAAAGTTGTTGATAATGATTTAAATACATTTATTCGATTTGCAATTATTTACTTTTCTCTGAAAACAAATAAATAACTAAAATGTGGTTTATTGTTTATGAATCTAATTTTTATTTAATATGTAAATTTTCTTTTTGGAAAAAATAGATGATTTCGTAGTTTAGGACATAATTAGATTATTAAATACAACGTAGTTTATATTAATCTACGCATTTTTTGTTTCTATACTCGATTTTAACTCTTTAATTGTTAATAAAGGAGTTTTTTTTTTGCTTTTTTATAAATTAAATTTTTAACTGTTTTTATTGCAAAAAATAAAATCAATATACACCTTTATCATAAATACTCTAATTTTTCTAGACTGTATGGTCAATTTTCATTTTAAAATATACAACAAAATCCCAAATTTAGCGTTATCTTAATGCACCTATGCCTTTTTATAATCTTAGAACGCTTATTGAAGTCATTTTCTTAATTGCACAAGACAGTGGACACAGCATTTATGAACGTATTTAACGTGGGTAATAACAGGTTTGTCATCTATTAAATTTTATTTTGCACATATGTTTTTTTAACGCTAAAGTCAATTAAAATAAAACAGTAAAATCAATGCTATCAGTAATAGTTTGTAGTTGATTTACTGAAGATGCATTTTTACTCTTGCAGAGTGGATAACAAAATAGATAGTGCATTATTACATTTATTACCAACATCTGCAAAATAAACTATGATTGCCAATATAGTTAGTATACGTTGTTTCCTGCAAATAAAATTGTTTAATGTCATTATTCTAACGTAAGCATTACATTTGGTAATAGTAGGTTTTGCATTGTTGTTTCTATTTATTTTACTTATTTTGTTGATATTGATCACTTAATGCAAGTATCAAATAAAATTGTATCGGTCATTAATAAAATATAAACAAATTATTTACATACATACATTTAACAAATATACACTACGATGTTTTTTTCTATGCGTATTTAATCTGATACAAAATACTCTTGCGTTTGAGATAAGCTTTAAAAGTGTTTGTTCTTAAGAACAACAGAAAATATTTAGAGCAACTACATCGATAAATCCAGTAGACCAAGTTTAGCTAAAAAGGTATGAATACATCAGTACGCAAGTGAATGAATAGGATTTTTACGTTACATTTTACTGCAGATGAAGTACAAAACTTTATTGTTCCTTTGATGTAACAAGTCGCATTTCTATGGAATACTCTCACAAAGCTGATAATTACAGCCGAAGTTATTCACCTTCCTCTTTTTTTGCATTGCATTTTATGTCGTACGACGGAATATATTCAGTTTTATTATAAAAAAAGAATATCCATTAGTCTCTTTGTAGAAAGCTTAACATCATTAAAATAAACTCGCTTTGTTTGGAGTTGCTGACTATAAAAGATGTTTTTGTTTTATTTTGTGGATAATCATTTAAATAAAAGTTACAGAGAGTTTGTGCTTGATTATATTTAAGCTTTTATCTTCTTATTGTTATATAGTTTCAAACAGTTCTCCTGTATTATGACATTATTCTGCTTTAATGAAACATATGCAAACTGACTTAAACACTTGTTACAGATTTTAATATCAATAGCATTGAAAATGGGTATCTGTTGATTTTGATTGATAAATTATCTTTTTTGTGTGCAAATATTGATATTGTCGTACAAATGTACGATCGATTTTATGTCATGTCTATACGAACTGCTTAGGTAGAGAAAATCGTTCTTATTTGGAGGCAGGATACTGGCAACTAACGCTAGTACCAAAGTTCAAAAGAGGTTATGCAGGAAATAGTTTTTACGAAACTCCATTCCGATAGCAGATTAAAGTAAAGCCTTTTATTTTGCAGGAAATTGCTCTGAATACTCTAGGCGATAACAGCGTCATTTACGGTCGAATCGCGGCGCCTCGGATACACATCAACTCCGTATTGACTTCATTTATTCTCAAAACTGATTTATAATACACTTCTATTGAGCATTCAAACTTTATTTACTTGAAAGCATGTTAAGCGTGCATAACAGATTAATATTTAATTTCATCTTAAAGGTCAGTTTGATTTTTTAATTTTTCATATAGACAAGTTTTCAAATATTGACTAGAGAACGAATATAACAACTCGAATATGCCGAGCAATCCCAATAAAGTAAACCATCCACCTTACTGCAAATTCCATTTTATAGAAACCGTGTGTCCTTTAAAATTAAATTTGAGGAACAAAACTTTTTGTGTAATTTGAAATTTAGTAAAGTTAAATTTTATAAGCATTGTAAAGGATTTAATTAAATCTCGTTGTAAATATTTACTTTTATTTGCCACGTCTAATTATTCGTTTATACAACAGAACAAAGACGATGCATTCTGAGTCTTTCATTCTGATTTCTATTAATATCCTGACTAATCGGCCGAATTAATTTATTATTGGAAATATCAAATGAAGCACAACCGTTTTTACAAGAATATACAAATTAATATATTAATTACACTTTTTGCTCGTGTAATTAATATATTAATTACACTTTTTTGTCGTGTATTACACCTGTGCGTTTTATTCTATTAAAGGTTTTAGCCCTAAACTGTTTGTATCAGCTCTTCTTAAATTTGAATTCTTGCAGTTCATAATCAAAAATAATCGTTATACGCGGTATTAAAATTTTTTTAATTAAATAATACTTGAAGTTTTTAATGTAAATTAGACAGAACATTATGTAATACAGTTTGTATTTAATAAATAGGTTTTAAAATTATTCCATCATTATTTTATTAACAGCAAAAACTACACATGTGTTACGTCATCCTGTTTTATTTCTTAGCGTAAAAATACCCGTATGTCTTGCAACTTTAGAGATCATTTCACGACTAAAGAACCGTGATGTGCGCGTCGGATAAATACGGAATTTAACGATCATGCAAAATAAATTCTAACTAAAAACATCACCTGTAAGCATTAACGGTAATGGTTTACCTTTAATTGAACTAAAAAGTGAATGCATACAAGACGATGAATATAATATAAAAAAATATAAAACACAAAGATAAAAAAGAGTTTGTAACAACTTGTGGAATAAATGTGGACACTTCAAACGCCGTATGAAAAGTGCAAACGTTTTTTGGTTAGCTAGTGTATTGACATTCGGAACAAAATTGGTTTCTGCGCAGCGGTTCTTTAGTCTTGAAATGAACTCTACTTTATGACTTGATTTTGTAATGTTGCAGTTACCAGATCTTTTAAGATAAAGAATTATATTATTTTTATATTATAGAGCATGTTTCTTGACCGATGAATCGTGTTAATATTAAATGTGTTTGTTGCAAATTATATCGGTATCATTTTTTACCTCCTATAGACAATGCATTGATTGGGGATTGTATGCAACAATCTTATAAGAAAATCGAAAATTTAAATAATTAATGATCATTTACATAGATTAACTGTACTTACGTATAAAATCATAAAACCGAACAAAATGTATATTGTTGCGTATGGAATTCAGATGTGTTGAAAACGTATTGTTTCTATATATGCTTTTATCATTACTTTTTTATAATATTGAATGACGTGTAAGCATTTTTATTGATGAATATTAGAATTTACTATATAACAAACCATTAGGATTTAATTGTTTAATATATTATTTGCCCTGTCGAAGATCGAATTACGGATTTTTATTTAATTAACATTAAACAAAACAGGCCACTTTTTGTTATTATTTTATAATTCATTAGACAATTTCATATACACTGGAAAATGCTAATAATTTTGCAAGCATAGAAGCATAACCGTTGCAGTATGGCCGCTGACAGCTGTTCTTAACAGCTGTACATCGAAGTAACGTAAGATTCTATGAAGAACGTGATCGGAAAATGAAACATTCCATAGTTGCCGGAATATTTTCAAATGTAACGTAATAATCCTTAGTTCTGTTTCGTATAACTTGTTTACGACTCGATCTTTATCTTATTTGAGCTTTGTATCCAACATAGTTAGGAGGCTTTGGTTTGAAGTATTGACTAGAATACAGAATATACTACAATAGAAGTTGAAACAAATTATAGGAATCCGTCGCGTAAAGTTTATTTTATTTATTTATAGAAAAAGAAAGTGTATATCCCTGGAAACGGCCGTCGAAAGTAATCTTTGCAATATGTTTAATATAAACAGTAGGCCTTGCTTGAGTTGTTCATATACTGAAGGATGATCCCCTGATCCCAAGCTATATGAAAACCTTTCTACCTCTTTATATATTCTTTCAGTCAGTTTATATGTTTTCGTAGATGTAATTTGTACAAGGATTGACTACATTTGTTTGAACTTGGCTTTGTTTTTAAAAAATTATTAAACTCGTCAATCAGATTTTGAACATCACTATAAGGTTAATACTCAAACAATACCATTAAATCTTTTTCTTTTATTAAATCCTTAGATATATTATGTATTGATTTTTTTTCTTTTGGAAAGTTTTAAATTCAACTAAGCACGTATACTCAAACAATTTTAGGAAAGCAAAAAGTGCTTTTGAGTTTGAGTTTTTAATTGTATAAAAACGCAAAAAGATTTTTAAACTTAATTTGTTAAAACGCTAAAATTTTAGCATTTCAAAGATTACCGAGTTTATTTTAAACACGTTTAAGTTAGACACTATAAAATAGATTACTTACCTGGTAGGTAACGTGAATTTAAGAAGTTTCTTCGTTTATTATTTATAGGATGCAATGAATTTTTTAAAGTTAAAGTTTGCTGGAAATGGTGTAAACGTTTTAAAGGGTTGGGCGCGTTTTGTACAAGGTACAGCGTAATTAGCTTACAGAATGTTTTATATTTGGAGGACAACTACTTGTTAAAAACTGTTTTAGGTATTGTTTATTGCTTAGGGCGCATATAAAATGTAAATTTACGGATACCGCAGGTGCTTTGCACAGTGGCTTATGATATTAATATTAAAAGGACTTGGTTATGTCTTTTTTATTTTTATATTCTCTGGGTTTTTTGCAGAAATATTATTTATCACTTGAATAGTTACAATAATAATTTATACGTACTTTTTTAAATTTATATATACTTTTTTTATGATCAATAAAATTAGTTCCTGTAAACAAAATTTAATGTTGTGTTAACTCCATCTGTCATCTTTTCAAATTTAAAACTTATAGAAGTCTCCGGTGCAGTACATAAATTTAATTTTGTGTTACATTAAATTGCCGCTGAGGCTTTAGAAGTTTACATTGAAGAATTACAATGTAAAATGAACAGTTAGAAAATATTTTTTTGAGAGAGAAAGACAGAAACATATAAGTTCTAGTAGAAAATACTTATATTAATACTTCAAAGGACATCACCGTATCGTCGATGATACAAATAATGGTAAACGTTATATATAAATATACATACAAATGTGGTTTATGTTAAACAACTGCTTATATAAGTTTCACAAGCACTATAAACCAACATATATGACATCAAGACTTAACACGTTGTTTGAAAATGACAGAAGGGGTTTGTTAAAGCTTTCCGTTTCTTTTGGATGCGACATTATCATAATAGAGAAAGAAATGTAATATTCAAAACTTGAATATACGTTATGCGGAAATTTACATTACTTGAAATGAATCGTGAATCTATACAATGTAAGACATTTGTATTTTCTCTAACATTTATATGTGGCGATTTTTAAATGAATATTAAATATTTGTAGTTACATAAAACTGTATCTAATGGATTCAAAGTGTTGATGTAAGTGTCTTATCTTATAAAGGTGCGTTTGCTGTTAAGCGTATTCGGGTATTTGGGGAACACTCCTATTGGCTGTGGGAAGGTCATGTGATTCATAGAAATTCTCGTTTTTTAATACCCAAATTTTGGTTCAAATTTAAGTTTTCGCCGGGTAATGACAGTTCGCGTTTTTGTATTTTGTATTGTATTGTTGTAACCTAACATTCGTCGAAGTACGATAATACTACTATCTAAGCGAAGTTCTTTAGGACAAGATAAATATAAAAAAAGATTTTAAATAATTACCTATGCAAAATTTTACCCTCATTCCTTTTCTATTCTTACGTTCCTTTATTTTATTTTGTTTTAGTACCTGCTATTGTTTTTAGTAATAAAAATTAAAGTAATTTGCTCATTTTTCTAAACATTTCTGAATATAAATTATATTAACATAACTTAACTTTCAACTGCCAGTGTCGAAAAGTCTGATGATAGTAAATACGGGTAATACCCAAAGCAGGATACATTGAAATTATTACAACCAAAAAAACCGTATACCTAATAGCCAAATACACTTAGCAGGAGACGTACCTTAACGCTGCAGTTAACAGGAAGCCGTGTGATGGATAGCAAAGCAATTATCTTTGTATTATTATTTGTAGGTACATATTACTAATTGCCACAAATTACCATTACCCACAAGGGTGAATTCAAGTTGCAAATGTTACAAAGAAACTTCGGTTATTATGATTTTCAAAAACAACTTTTTTTGTGACATAAACATGTTGTTTGTCGGAATAAATTTATCATGATTCACGTGCTTATCTTATCTACTAAATATGCGATATGTTTAAAAAAGATGCAAGTGGCATGTACTTTTACGGCAATTCTAATATTTTTCAAGAGTACCTACTATTTTTTTTTAAATAAACAACCACACATTAAAGAAACTGGTGTGGTCATCACACGATTTTCCTATACGGAATGATGAAGGAATGTCTACATATTTTTTAAGGTTATATTGTCATAAAATCATTTTGAAGTGATATGTACGCGTTTGTATTGATTTCCTAGCATGCTATAATTTTTTTGAAAGTTTTCTCCTTGATTTTATTATTATATTATATTATTATTTTATTACAACTTTAGTAAATCGATAAAAAAAAATCGTCGTAGGCAGGATTCGAAACTATATTATATTTTGCATTACAACATAAATATCTGATAAACTGTTAATGTTAAACATTTTTTTATTTGAGTAAATTGTTAGGAAGAATTATTTCTATAAGAAACTGTAAAAATGATTCGAATTATTTACAGACGTACAAAATTATATAATAAAAAAAAGGCGAATACACTTCCGGTTTCTTTATCAAACCCATCTTTTGACAAAGCATATATATATAAAAAGCTCCATACCAAATTTCAGGTTACTAGGACTTGGTTCGAGAGTTATTGTAAGTACATCCAAAGATAATTTAAATAAGATGCAGCACTGCGTGTATAAACAAGTCAAAAGAATATAGAGAAAAATTGTTTTTTTTAACGTATCTTGCTTTTCCTTTAAGATATGGAATTTTTTTTATTGCAGGCAGGATTTCACTTTAAATTATAAATGAAATACCTAATAAACAGTTAATGTTAGAATTATTTTTGTTTGAATAGATTGTTAGGAAGAATTAACTCTAGAAGGAACTGTAAAAATAATTCGAATAATTTACATACGTACAAAATTATATAAGAAAAACTGTTAAAAATGGCGGATACACCCACTTCCGGTTTCTTTATGAGACCCATTTTCAAATAAAACCAAGAGAATATACAAAGCCAGCTTCATACCAAATTTCAAGTTACTAGGACTTTTGGTTCGAGAGTTATCGTGGGTACATCCAAAGATAATTTAAATAAGATGCAGCACTCCGTATACCGTGTGTCTTGGAAATTCTGAAGCATATATAGATTAACATGGACAGTTTGAAAATGTCGAAAAGAATATAGAGAAAAATTGTTGTTTTTAACGTATCTTGCTTTCCTTTCAAGATATGAAGTTTTTTTCTTAAAAAAAATCGTCGTAAGCAGGATTTGAACCTAGGATTATATATGTAATTTACTTTAAATTATAAATCAAATATTTAATAAACTGTTAATGTTAGAAAACATTTTTATTTGAATAAATTGTTAGGAAGAATTAACTCTATAAGAAACTATAAAAAAAATAATATACATACAAAATAATATAAAGAAAAACTGTAAAAAATGTCGGATACACCCACTTCCGGCTACCTTATCAGACCCATCTTTTGATAAAACCGAGAGAATATGAAAAGCCAGCTTTATACTAAATTTCAAGTTACTAGGACTTTTGGTTCGAGAGTTATCGGTTACACACAGACACACACGCAGACATCCAAAAATTTTTTGTCAAAAATACATTTTTCTGATTCAGGAGACTTTGAAAAAGTGGTGTTAAGGAACTGAAATTCACGATGGTACGCTACAGTAGTCTAATAGCGGCCAAAGGGACGGTATTTTACATAAATGCGTTTTTGTTCCGATTCTCTTTTTATGTGGTTATAGTTACAGTTTACAAATATTTTTCTAAATTGTGTAGGAACTTGGTTTCTCTTATTTGTTGATTAATAACAGCAAAACAATAAATAAACTTTTGTATGTTGTATGTTTTATAATTTATATTATTTGATTTTATTAACTATTTATGTGACATGCTAAGATCAACTTATACTTTTTGTATGCGCATTAATTCGTATGTTACAATGTAGAATCAACTCTGACCATAAAGTGAAATAGTTATATCAACACAAACGAATTTTTAAGTGTAAGGTTAAATATTTTAAATTTAACTAAATAAGTTTTAGAATTTGTCAAATTTTAAATACAGCTTCAGAAACATAATCTCTTTTTCTTTAAATTATATTTCTAAAGAAAGAAAGAATAAACTGTATTTTAAAATTTTTACTACACCAACTTTAAGTAGAAATCAATTTTAGCATAAAAAAATAAATAAATGTGCAATACAAAGAACGTATCGTAACGTTACAGCATAAATTATAATTACGAAAGCATCATCCAACTGGTTATATAGAATTGTACTTGGCAGAAATAATATTTAACAAGCGATATTTTAAAAAAGGAAAGTAGGCAGATGTATTATAGTGAAGTTGCCAGGAGAATAATATCATTTTCACCCAAAAATATCTTCTTTGAAAAGACTTTCTTAGAATATTTCGTTTTAGTTATTTACCTACTTTTAACAAGCTGCAGAGACTTTTGTATAAATTAAATTTATTGCCAGTAACAAGGTTTGTTATTTTCAAAGTTTTAACGGATTTTGTTTATCATTTTAATAAAAAATACAAACAAAATAATTTTTAACGCTCTTATTTAAACTGTGTTTTCTGTATTCAGAAAAAATATACAAATGGTTCTACATTTAAATGTTTTCTAAAAAAATATATTGATATTATTTATTTTTCTGATGGATTTTACTTTTTGAACAACTTTGAATTACATCTACTTAGCAAATACGTCAAAGTAAAATTGAAAAGATTTTATTTTTTGATTAGGACAAATTTGACATGACAGATGTCATTTCGACATCGTTTTCGTACAATTTATTCGATAGAATTTCTCTATCGCAACATTTGCATATACCCGATATAAATTATTTACAATCCAAGTTATTTTTTATACACGTTAACGAAAGAATGCTGTTCAACAAGTGGTCTTAGACTACACAAATAACAAAGAAAACTAATATCTTGAGTACACATCACGAGCTTTTAAGACAAGAACGAATTTTTCCGGTAAGCGATGTATTTTCCTCGACGATTGAGGTCATTCGAAAATTAAGATAGATACATCGGAATTTGATTAGAATGGTAATTGAGTGAGATTAGAGCTATAACATGATTCCAAGCGCGTCTCGTCCAACTATTTTACTCAATTAATAGTTCAATTTCTATGCAATTAAAGCACGGAAAGCTGCGCTGTGCTTTACTCTTGTTAACAACTGTAATTTAATTTTCTGTCCGATACACACAAAAAGTTTCAATCTCTGTCGTTCATTAACTAACAAACATGGTTGATCCTAAAAAAATTACAAACATTTATCTCACTATTTTTTAATTTCTTTTATTTTCTGTAAAGATTACTTTTCTGCATTTGCAATAAATTGCATTTGCATTTTCACCTGTTGATTCTTTTTGTAGATTGTATCTTACGACAAACGAATAGATTTTTAGAAAATGCAATATGAAATGCACTGTAGGTAAAGGAATTCATAGTACAAAAACATTAAATACTTTGAGACAAATTCAGGCTTGCTTTACTTCTATCGAACTTTTTTTGTAACTTTGTTCAACTGTATTTAAGTAAATCAATTTAACGAGTTTAACGAAAAACGGGGCACTTTTTAGTCTTATTTTAAATTAAACATTTTGGTAGCGTATTTTATGGTAGATTTTTTATGATCATTTGTAAAACGCTTAGAGTACAGCATTAAAGTTTAAACAAACTAGAGCATGATATAAACATTTACAAAATGTCATTACAATTATTGTACCAAAATTATATGAATAGTAAGTCTATACAAATTTAGTAGTGTGAATAAAGAATTGTATACTGATTGACTATAAACTGCTAAGGGTTTAATCGTTTAATGGTTAAATAACACTGTAGAAATCTTTTGGTACAGCACTCTCTGAAAATTAATAACTTAATATTAATTTAATATAGGTAATTCAGTAATCGCTTGAGTGGCAATCATACATTATTTATGAACCAGTCAACAATTTACAGAAACTATCAGTAGAATCGGTATACTGGCTAACTCAGTAAAAAGCACTAGATAAAATTTATAAACGTTTTAATTTATTTAGTTTAGAATTATTAATAACCAAGTATAGATCCATATCTTACAAAAACTAGATTACAGAACAAGTTTAAATTATCATTAAAGAATAAAATATAAAACACTAATAAATTAAATCTAAGTAATACTTTGTTGTCATCCAAAATTGTATTTTTTTAATTTTTCTACTTGTAATGGGCTTGAATTCAATCCACCCTCAATATAAAATAAATAAGATTTATCTTACGTAAAATTACCTTAAATCGTAAAGGTAAAAAAAGTTCTCTCGTTTTTGTAAGTGGACAATGACTTTTTTGTGCTGCCAACATCGCAAACGTCAATAATAGTTTTTTAGTTTATTTATATATTTATATTCGTTTAGTTACGTAATGGGCAGAAAAAGTTGTAGAGTGGCAAAATGAAAACTAGAAATCCACATAAAACTAAGTGTTAACAGTCAATTATGTTAGAACAAGGATGCGATAGGTGGAAAAGTCATTTAACAAAGCTTGAAATTCTTTAATATTAAAAAAAAACGATGTTAAAGCAACGGTTAAAGTTAATGTCAAATTTGACATGTTTAGTAATGAATGTACCAAAATTATATTCCTAGTGTTTTTTTTTTATTTTTTTAAAATAGAAGGTAATTTTACAAAAGGCAACACAAAAAAGAATGTATGTTAATCTTGTCAAAAATATCACGTTGCATTAACGTTTTTTAGTGTTGAAAACATTCATAAGATGCTTGATTCGAAGGTTCGTGTAACGAAACGGTGAAACGCTCAGATGAAACTAATATGGAACTTGCGGTGGTGCCCAATTTCACTTCATTTTTTGTATTTTTCGGATGCAGTGTTTATTATTATTATTAAACAAGATATTCCTTATGATTTGTTTTATGTTTTAAAAATATAATAAGTCCTTATTTCACTCAGCAGTGATGAAAAAGAATTGGAGTAATTGCAGAATTAGATCCGCGCGATCTTCCGCTTTGTACGCCGCAAAAACTGTACAAATAAAATGAAAATTGCACATAAACAATTTATTGAACATAAAATTTACTACAAAAAAGTCCGCGGGAGTGTATAATTATATCTAATAGTTTACAGAATTTTAATATAATGTGAAACATTTTTGTGCACCTTTCACTTGTATCTTCTAAACTATTGAAGCTAATTGTACCCTTCCGCCGACTTTTATATAGTAAATTTTGTCCTCTATAAAAATGTTTATGTGCAACTTTCTTCTATGCATCATTTTAGGGTAATAGTTTATTGGTTATTTTAAGTTATTAAGCAAGTTATATTCTTCCCTAATATAATAGTCATAAATTAATCAAATATATTGCTTTTTTTCTTAAAGTTCATTTTTGTATTTTTGTGTTTTATGAGCCTGGACGCACAAGTGTGTTAACGATCAATTGTAAATATACAATAAAATTAATATTTTTGTATTATTGGTAATTAACCACGAACATAACTACCAAATCATTTTAATACAAAAATTCTGGCAGTTTCGATGCTGGTGTAATATTACGACACCGACAAAGATACCCGTAGCCGCAAAAAAAAGCCGCGGAGGTCACTAAAAGCAACTCGACCGAAACACACATGTTCTACTAAACCGATAATTTATGTTCAAATTTTAAAATGCGTAAACGAAAGAATTTAATAAACCTGATTTATAAAGTTTTATAATATAAGCTATCAGTAATTACTAGTATAAATTAGACGGTAGTAGGTAAAATAAAATTTGAGTAAATTTTGAATGTCGAACTAATTGTATCAACAGTCAAACAATTGTAAAGATTATTAGCGTTGTAAACATGTGAAAACTGAAACAGTTTCAGTTTTTTCTGAAGAAGACAGCGACATGACTGTCGAAACGTCAAACATTGTAAATTTTTCAAAGTTTGTAAGTTTTTTAAGTTTTATAAATTTTGTGAAACGCCTAAATATAGAACGCAGTTCAAAATCCGAAAATAATTATTTATTAGAAAAGTGTACTAGTTTTCAATGATTTGTGGCAATATGTGAATGGTACGGAAGTGAAACCAACAGAAAATTTTATTAATTGGATAAACAAAGACTCGAAGGCGTTGGCATTAATAAATCTTTCCATTTCGCACGGGCAGTTAAATCATGTGAAAAAAGCATGCTCATCGAAATAAGCATGGGATGCACTTCAAGCGATATTTGAATCGCGTGGCCCGGTAAGAAAAGCAGCTTTGTATAAGCATTTGTTACGCATGGAAAAGAAGCCGAATGTTAGCATGACGCAATATTTAGCAGATTTCACACGCAATGCAAAATACCTGGAAGAAGCAGGAATTTAAATTCCAAATGAATTATTATCAATTATGCTGTTAAGTTCGTTACCTACAGATTATGATAGTTTTACCATTGCAATGGAAAGCGTGATGAAATACCAACGCTTGAAAGTTTAAAAATTTAACTTATTGAAGAGGAGGCGAGAGATCAGTCTTCAAGAACAAGCGATATCGAAGCACTGCTATGATTACAAAAAGTCATTCATACCAAACGAAACAATATAATGTTTCTGGGAAGTATAAACACACGAAACCCGATACGCACTTAAAAGGCAAATGTTTTAAATCGATTATAAAAGTCGAGATTGTAAATTAAAATTTAGATCTAACGAAGCAAATAAAGTGAATGATGCGATAACAGTTATTGCATGTAATACGGGAATTGATAAATCAAATTCGTGGTACTTTGATAGTGGCGCAACAACGCATATGTGCAACAATAAACAAAATTTTGTAACCTGTAAATGAAAGTGAACAATTAAAAGTTTATACGGCCGCAGAACGTAAAATTAAAGAACGTATTATACGTTCCCGAACTTGTAATTATTAATCGGAAGGATGGTTCTTACAGCAACAAAACGTGATCAGTTTTATGTAGTGAACGAAAAAGAAGAAAGTGTTGCATTTGTACGTGACAACGATGTTGAAAATTTAGTTAGATGGCATCAAAGGTACGGACATTTAAACGTTAACGATTTGAAAAGAATGGAAAACGAAAATATGGTTTCTGGTATGAATTTGCATTCGAAAATAAAAGAATTAAACTGTGAAGTGTGCGCAAAAAGTAAAATTCATGTGCAACCGTTTAAAGTTTAAACAATCGACAAATCGTGAGAAAGAAACTTTGGGTTTAGTGCACTCGGATGTGGATCAATGAAAACTGAATCATTAGGTGGCGCGAAATATTTTGTAACGTTTATTGACGATTACTCACGTTTTACGGAAGTTGTTATGCTTCGAAATAATTCCGATATTTTCCAAGCTTTCAAGAATTACAAAACAAGAGCAGAAAGACAAACTGGTCACCGCATAAAAAAGCTTCGAACGGATAATGGAAGAGAATATTTATCAAGTCAGTTCAAGAGTTTCTTTAAAGATGATGGAATAGTACATCAACTGAGTGTTGAGTAGACACCTCAGCAAAACGGCGTTGCATAGCGAGCTAACCGAACGTTGGTCGAAATGGCACGTTGCATGATGTTACAAGCTAGGCTTCCAGATTCCTTATGGGCCAAAGCAGTGAATACAGCAACCTTTATGAGAAACAGGTGCGCTACTAAATGCATCTTTTTGAGTCATGGTCAGGAAGAAAGCCGCACGTTAGTTTTCTGAGAATATAAGCAGTAAACATGAAACATCATCAAAAGAAATGTTTGCGCTGTCAGATCAAACAGTCGACATGACGCCTGAAGAGGACGATGAAACTAACGAAAATAATACAGAACATAACTTAAAAATAGAAGTTGACGCAGATGTTCAGGAAGATAGCTATTAAACTGATGAAGAAGAAGCAAGTCATAGTACTCGCCGAGGACCATGTCGTTCAAAAATCTTAAGAGATGGTCGCCGAGGTAGACCGTCAAAGATTTACAAAACCAAGATCAAAGAACGGGTAGATCTGTCATATCTGCGAGCTGGTCACCTCATTTCGCGAGAATTGACATACGCGCAACGTTATTTTTATCTTATCAAACACGTGCGCGTATAACGATTTAAGCACGGTAAATTTTAAAGTATTATTTTTCAGTTATAAAGTTACATTGGTAATGTAAATGCATTTTAATCAATTGTATTATTATTTTCTTTTCGTAATTAAATATGTGTTCGGTAATTGATAAACAGTGTTTTAATAATCGCAATTAATAATGTCGCGAGTGCCAAAGGCGGAAAAGCCAACAGTGCCACCGCACACCTCTGAACCGGATAATGCTAATAATCGCTCGGATACAACAAGATCCCCAATCAGCAACAGATGCTTTAAAACATGAAGACAAAGAAGCATGACCAACCGCCATGAAAAATGAATACGACACATTAAAACAAAACAAGACATGGATTCTTGTACCAAGGCCAATAGATAAAAAAGTTCTAACAAACAGATGGGTGTTCAAAACGAAACTTGACGAAGATGGAAAAATTAAGAAACACAAAGCAAGGCTAGTAGCTCGCGGAAACATTCAAAAATATGGGATCGATTATGAAGAAGTTGTTGCACTAGTAACAAGATACGAAACAATCCGTACGTTATTCACAGCTTGTGTAAATGACGTACGTACATCAAATGGATGTAGTTTCTGCTTATGTGCAAAGTGAGTTACACGACGAAGTATCTATGGAACAACCCGAAATGTTTGTTGAACACGGCAACGAAGAAAAAGTCTGCAAGTTATTGAAACCACTATATGAACTGAAGAAATCAGGTCGGGAATGGTACAATAAACTGGACAGTTATTTAACCACAATTGGAGGTATACGTACCCCAGTAGATCCGTGTGTTTACGTATTTGGCGAAGAAGATGAATTGGTTATTGTGTTAGTTTACGTTGACGATTTAATTTTGGCGGCGAAAAAGATTCAAAACCTCGAATCAATGAAATTGAAATTTGAGTCATCATTCAAGATGGTAGACTTTGGTCAAGTTAGCAACATCCGTGGAATCACTGTACAACGAGAAGGAGCTACAGGAAGTATTCATCTTTCACAGAAAAGGTTTTATGTTTAAATTCGTTTATGTACATATAATAATTTAATACGTGTAGGTGGTAGAATTGCGCTTTCAAAATATTCGTTTGACAAAAAGCACCCGATTCTTTTACCACAAGGTCATAAATTGACAAATCTTATTATTGAACATGAACATAAAAGACATGCATTGCGGTGCTCAAACATTGTTATATTCTTTTCGCAAAAAATTTTGGCTTATTGCAGGGCGAAATTCGTGTAAAAGGTTTGTTTGATTTGTATCAAAGCGAGGCCAAAAACATTTGAATATTTGATGGGCGATTTACCTGAAACGCGAATTAATAATTATTCTTCATTTTTAAATGTAGGCGTTGATTACGGGGGACCTTTTTCAGTTAAAGATCACACTACTAGAGGTGCTAAGGCAACAAAAGCATATCTTTGTCTTTTTATTTGTATGTCTACAAAGGCGTACGGCCTTTAAAGATAGTGTGTGAATTGTCTACGCAAGCTTTTCTTGCTACATTAAAACGATTCATTAGTAGACGTGGTAGACCAACACATATTTATTCTGACAATGGTTTAAATTTTGTTGATGTTAATAACCAAATTAATGCAGTTTATAGTTTTTTAAAATCCGAAACTAAAAATATTGCAAACGAACTCGCAAAAGAGAAAATTAGTTGGCACTTTATTCCAGCGCGATCTACTACGTTCGGTGGAATTTGGGAAGCCGATATAAACAGTACAAAATTTCATATAAAAAGAGTTGTTGGGAACACTTTATTAACTTTTGAACAATTTTATACAATTATAGTACAAATTAAAGGTATATTAAACTCACGACCTTTATGTCCTCTCTCTTCTGATCCTGACGACTTAGTTGCTCTTACGCCTGCACATTTTCTGATTGGACGAACAGTTACTGCTATTCCTGAAATTAATGTTATGGAATTATCTGAAAACAGATAGAATATATCAACGTTTACAAGCTATAATACAACATTATTTTAATAGGTGGAACAAAGAATATCTGGCTCAGTTGCAGACTCGAGTAAAATGAAAACAACGATACAACCAACTATTAAAAATTGGTTCTATGGTTTTAGTAAAGAACGATGGTACTTACCAAATTAACTGGCAGCTGAGAAGAATAACAGCATTACATCCAGGTAGTGACAATGTTGTGCGAGTGGTAGACATTAGGGTGCAAACTGGTGTCGTACGACATGCAACGAATCAAATATGTGTTTTACCAATTCAGTGAAAACTTAAATATTTTGGGTTCATTTAAGAAACTTGATTTTATTTATACTTAAATATACAACATGAGATAGATACGTTTATGATTGTTTTTATTTATATTGTAGTAATCTATAGCAAGTAATTATTTGATTGCTGACAGAATTAATTTTTTGTTTGTTGACTTAAAACTACTTGTGTTAAAATGTATTGGAATAACATATATTTTATAATTAATTATATTTATGTATGCTTACCTTGAGTAGAAATAGTTGAAATATATTTCAAGGTGGGCAGAATGTTAAAGCTTCTTTAGCTTTTATAGTTATTTTAAGTTTTGATTTTGGCGCACGTTGGTGGGGACTAATACCAAAAAATGGCGCGTGACAGAATACATACGCAACAAGTTGAAATTGTAAAAATCAAGTACTTAAGTATGTTTGAAGAAATAAAGAAACCGAAAATTACAGTCCACTGGTTTTAATTGTTACCATTATCACCAACCATTAATTTTCTCAATTCAATGTATTTTATTAACGTAACGGACATATTCATTGTTTGATCTCTTAAAAGTTAAATATAAAGGGGAAAAAAGTAGGAAAACGAAATGAAGAATATCAATATTAATTTCGAAGAGCAATTGAGTGTACGATATTTTTTGTCAGTCCGTCTTTAGCCAACATAAGTAATCTCGATGGTTTGCTCACGCAAGAACATGCTACGTATAATTGTTCGTGTTCGTTTCTTTTTTAATAGGAAAAGGAACGCGTTTGAATTTAATTGGCACGTCTGTGGGAATTATTGGAACTTCGATGTTTTTTATTAACTTTTTAATGACCAATCGCGTGCCATTGCACAGGCGTGACGGGTTCAAATTCCAAAGTAAAATAACTGGAGATCCAACTTTCAGTCGTAGCAGTTGTGGTGGTATGCGTGGCAAATCCAGTGAGTTCAAAAACTTTGTTGGATAATTTACAGCTTCGTTGGCATCGCAAACTGTATCTATCGATTTGTATGATACTAAGTCGCCTGCAACGACTGCTGTATCTTAAAGTTTAAATCGTCGACGTCTACATTTTTTTCTGCCAAAATGACTATTTCCGCCAGCCACGCATGATTTATGTATTGTGTGCGTATATCGTGAAATATGCGGTCAATGAGAGTATTTTGCGAATCAAGGATTGTGCAGAAATTAGTGGACAATTTTATGCAACCGTTATTTTCATAGACAGCAACTTTTCCATCGCCGATATCTAACAATTGGTTCGAGAATGTGTCAGCAGATGGATCTTGTAACATTTATACGCGCATGTTTGTTTTTCACTGGACTTTTGCAACATTACGTCACAGTGGCGACGATTTCAAGCAAGCGTTGATCTCATCAACGTACGTTAAATGTGGAATGACGGCAATTGTTTGAAATCACCTGAAAGGAGTAACAGAGTGCCGCCGAATAGTTTGTCGTTATTTTGCCAGTTCTATCTGATTTATCCAAAAAAAGAACTTATCTTTCCCGCCGAAACTGCCAACATAATGCGATCGTAAATGTTTTTTTTGTTCGTTTTCATTTGAGCGCATGACAATGGAGATATTTATTGTTCATAGCACCATTCACCACTTTTTGATGACCAGAATATTCAAAATCTGGCTCGTACTCGAATACGAGACGAAGCTGATGTAAATGCTCGATGTACTTGTTGGCGTTGTCGGTCATTTGCTTTGCGTATCTTAATTACGAACCGGCACGCATGTCTCCGTTCTAATTGTCGTTGTTGATTTAGTTCAGCTCGTGCCTCTTGTGATTGAGATGCACGCAATTGCGACATGCTCACACGCACATTTTCGTTATCTTGTTGGATTTATTTGTCTGTTCTTTCTGCTCTACAAAGAATGACTCGACGCTTCTTGTGAATGACTTGCGCATAGTTTGATGAGGCGGACGTAGCGCCATCTGTCATTCAACTACATAAATAATTTTAAAATATTAAATATTTTAATTTGTTTTATGGTGAAAGTTTTATGTCTAAAATAAATAATTTTGTTCTTGTTAACAAAAATACTAAAATAAATTTAAAAAATAGGACGTCGGGGGTAGGAGAGTAAAAATTTGTGGTTATAGGTATGTTTTGATCCCTAATCACTTAGCGGTATGAAATATACTTTACGATCTATTCCCATACCTACCAAATATACATACATAAAAATCCGTTGAGCCGTTTCGAAGGAGTGCGACCACAAACACCGTAATACGAGATTTATATTATTTAGAATTTAGTCCTTTTTGAGTTTTTTTGATAGCTTAGTAGAAACTAGTTATTTAATTAAAACAAAACTAAATGCGTTAAAAAAATTTGTTCTTTGTTGATTGTTCCGTTTTCGTCATTGTTCCGATTCAACTTCGAACGGACGTTAGAAATGAAATAATAACAATTTTCTAAACTCTGAAAATTATGTAGGCAATAATAAAAAAGAAAACTACTAAGTGTTCTATTGAGAAATAGTGAAGATGAAACAAATACTACCATTTAGAGAAACAGCATATTAGTTATAGAATTGAATTCATATCATTATAATTATTTATTAAAAATTTCGTGTGATTATCTATCTATTTGTAAGCTAAAACAGTAATGCACTGTATTATTGCTAAAACCAATTATGCAATTATATTAGAGCTGGACATTGTGAGCAACCGTGTGAAATTAGGGCATTGTGATCAAGTTGAACGTTGTGATCAAGTGGGTGTTGGAATCACCGAGGATTTAGACGATATGGCATATGGAGGTTATGATCATTGTACGTTGTGATATAAAACCGCAGTATATTGTGCTTAAAGATAATTGACAAGAAGAATATCGACTGTGTTTTATTTGCGTCTCACGAAGTTTACTGATGAGCAAGAACTATCACTACAATGTTTACAATACTGTAAAGTTTTTTAATTTAATTTGTTTTAAGTATTTACACAATTATACGATATTATAGATATAACAAATTTTACTAAACTAATACACAATTCAACGGACATAAAAATATACCTAATTACTTACAAATAATTTATGTAACTGTAGATTTATATATATTTACTTCGTTTTGTAAATTCCTACAAAAAGAGAACTTATAAATTCATGTGACTTTTTTGACTTACAAGAATTCACGTTAAATCTGTAGTCGCATATTTAGTGGCTATTTATATCAAATCATTGCAATTAGTAAAGTAGCCTACATACGTTTGTGATTTTACAGTCTTATCCGTGCGGTTCTAATACTAGGTATAGTGAGAATCACCATACTTAGTATTTCTCAAGCGGTGTAACAAACGTGGAACATATTGTGCAAGATGGTAATCATCGATCTCGGCACACTTTTTTTTATAACCGTACAGGTAAGACTGTGTTAAAAGAGATCGCACGAACGTACTTTTAAAAGTGGTTCACACCGTGTCATTATGGACGATTAATCTTAATTTTTGTAATAATTAATTGACTGATTTATAAAAAAATGAATGATCCTATATAACTAGTAAAATAATTTAAAGATAAATACACACATCTCTTGAAAAATTTTATTTGAAAAAAGTGAAGATATTGAACATATTTTAAAGAACTTTTATCGTTTTTAACTGTTTGTGTTTTTGTAAACCGTTTTTGACAGTTTTTGCGCCTTTGTCAACATGAACGTAACCTGTTTTTGACAGATTTTGATACTTTGGTAATCTCGTAGTTTCTGTTCGAATAATAAAATCAGGCGAAATTTATACTACTATTGAAGTAGGATTTTTCGAGCAATTACTCTAACGTCTAAGCAATTATTAGCAAATCATATACGATATTAAATTAGTACATAATATTTGAATTTAAAAAATTACAGAAAGAAAGAAACGTCTCATACTCATACAAAAGGTTGAGCAATAGAATTTTACCTAAGACTACATTTTGAAATAATTGTAACTACTAATGCCTATTTTTGGAAAATTAAAAAAATCGGCGCATAATACGATACACGCTGTTTTTTGGGATACCGGATAATATTATCAGTCGGGTAATGTTATCACTTTATTAAAGAACGAGTTGGACGTATACTACTACATAGAAAAAATACCGTTTATAGTAATCATAATTTCGGTTTATGTTATCAATTTTGTTCTCGGTTTTGCTTCTATACATAAACAATAATTTATTATTTTGCATGAATTTTTTAGTTGAATTTTTACAATACGCTTGTTCAGAGTAAAATTTTATTATTGTGTCATAAAAATAATAGTATTTTGCATATTTAGCTTTATTTTTGCAGTGTTATTTATTTATTCAGGTATTTTGAAAGCATTTGTGTTTTTATTTTTAGTATCAGCAAATTACCGAGAAGAAATGTGTAGTTCTTAGAAGAGTGAATTAATCATTATAACGTTATTTTTGATTTCTTTTTTTAACAATGTCAACAAACTATTTAATACTACTAACAGGTCCGTCAGTTTCGATTCTCAATTTTTTTAAACGTATTGATGCTATGATATTACCTTCTGAGTTAATAACCTGTTAATCAGATACACGCTGTATGTATTTACAAATTTTTAACCAACCAACGTTTATTTGTTTTATTTTCTGAATTTTGGATATTGTTATCATTCAGTTATTGTTATCAAAAATGCAAAGTTCCAACGTGATTCTATTAAGCGGCGTGCACTGTAGTTATTTTTTTTAAATTGCCATTAGAATCCGTACAGTATTGAAATAATGAATACTATAGCGAAAAATAAAATTAGGGTTTATTCAACGTTTTTTATTTTTATTTGCTAAATAAAATAGTACAAATGTTTATCATTAATTTTGTGAATGTCGTTATTTTACGCTACCTGTGGTATTTTATTTGACGCAATATTATTGTTAGTGTTATTATCTGTGCAATTGACGATTTATTTGTTTTTGTTACATATGTGTTGTAGCTGTAAGTATTGATTTTTACTTTCGAACAACATGACTGCTAACGAACTTGTCATGTTATTATTTCCTAGTTCTTTCAATAAGTGAAGAATAATTGACAAGGTTTCATTTACAGGAAGGTTGTTGGTTCATTTATAATAGTAATTGGTATTTGATATTTTTTATGTTACTTGATTAAATTACAAACAAATGTGTAATGCGAATAAAATTTGTATTATTAATTATTAAATATACTATGTACTATTCAATTAATTTTAACTCAAATGTACGCACATAAATTATTGTGCAAACACATAAATTTGTTTTAAGGATTTTTAAGTCTGCAGTTTGAGATTCTTAGAAAATAAAATTTGAAAGTTACAACAAAGACTTTTCTTGAAAAGCCATCGCGATTACAGTTCACTAACGTTTCTTTCGCAACATTGACATTTTTTCCGTCTGAAGGCTTCGATGTTCTCTTATTTACGACTTTTTCTTTTAAGTTTGAAAATTGAAAATTATGTGTTTTTATTTACAGCAAACAGGAGCGACAAATTACTTCTCTACTCTTTAATTCCCAAACGTGCAAACTTTTGCACCAGAAAATTATATTGAAAATTCTTAGCCTTGAGTTAACGTAAAGTGCTAACTTTGTAACATTTTGTTATTGAATGATAAAACAACTTGAAGACAAAAATACGTTCATAACGGCTGGCTTTTTAATATGCAAAGAGGATTTTACGAAAACGTCACTTGCTGACAAGTCTCCTAGGATTTGAAGACAAGAAGGCTTATGTCCTTTCGTATAACAGGATTTGCCGGCCCCTGGTAATAAATGTCATAGTCTCACTTCAAAGTGTCTTTTTGTCGCCGACAGCAATATCCAAGAAAGACTTTTCATTTTTGTTAGAGAAAAAAATTGCGTTAACTTTATTACACTAAAGATAACACGGTGTCAAAAAGCGGAAATGAAATTTGAACATAACACCATTACTTATAATTAGACTTGTGAAAAATTACAAAAGATAAAAGTAACGCAACGCAACTTTTGTTATTGTTGCGTGTTGTAATTAGTTCAACTTGAGAGAAAATCAAAGTGGTTGAAGTACACTTTATTTTCTTTTTGTCTCGCTTGTCGCTGTTTTCAGAGGTGTCTTAACAAGTTTAAAGAGGATCGTTAAAACGGATTAAGATTTTTTTGTTTTAAAACAAATAAGTCGACTACGATAAAATAGGAATTGGGGATTAAAGTGAGTTGGTTAAATCGTACCGGCAATTGGCAGGACGTAATTCGGGAACATGTTCTGAATACGAACCGGAACTTTTAATAATACGAAACGAAGTGGTCAAACCCATCAGACTTTAAGTATTTGCATGCCTAATACCCTCGAATAATTGATTTTCGAATTTCTGATTAAATTTGGTATCCGTATAAAGGATAATGAGTACATTTCATGTCGACCTATACCTTTAAACTGGATAATTCTCTTGACCGCATTCGAACTATAAAATCGAACACAACTTTAGATTGATAGACACTTTATACACGCTGGAGGTGTAAAATCTTGAATTATTTAACAGTTTAAACGAATTATGTTACACGAAAGTCCGTAAATACGTAAATCACGTACCTGCTTTAATTTTAGAGTGATTTGGGAACCACATCAAGCTTTTGCCAAATTTCTACAATTCATTACGCATTCCATTTAACAATCACAAAAGGTGCTCTAACTTATTGAATTAGAAGAATTTCTTAAAAACGTAGCATTACAATAATTTTTTTATGTTTATTTATTTACTCATTTCTATGTACTGTTACATTTAAAAATATTTTTATATACATATTTTAAACTACATATTTTCATACCTTATATTGAAAATCAATTGTTAATATTAGACAAATAGAAAACGCAAATAAAGTTTTAACCTTTATCAAAATATGTTAAATTATTTTTCATCCGTTACATAAAGGACCCTTCTGAACAAGATTAAAAAAATCGCATAGAATCATACTTATAATTTTTGTTGTCTCAAAGTTATAAAATGTTCCCAATCTGTCTACAAAATTTATTTATAATAAGTTACTTAGCTAATTTCTTTTATGATAATAAAACAGCAGATCACAATAAACGACTGGGTCGTTTACGAGCCCTGTCTTCTGCGCTAGACATTACGGTGCGCAAATCGATGCAGGATTTGTTAGTACCTGCATACGTACGCTGTTTACTAGATCAGTTTTATATTTACTTTTGTGTCTTAGTGGCTTATTTTTTTTAAATGTATAAGGATAAATTACACTGGCAGGTTTTCATCATTTGACTTTATCATAAATAAATATGATACAGTTAGTTTGAGAATGAAATTATAACTACCTGTTAGATTAAGACATCTTCCATAACTACTCATCAAATTTTAGGAGAGTTAGAAAAGGATTATATACTCGGAAATGAGTTCATTATTTATATAATTCCTCCAGTTGATGGCGATATAACAAAGGAGGATTCGGGTGATCATGAGGACAACAATCCCGATCGTCTTAGTTCCACTTCCCAGGAACTAAAACCTATGCGGAAGTAACTTAGATCGTGATAATGGTTAAGAGGAAAATGAAAATCTGGAAACGGATACAAGTCAAATAGAAAGAGAAATGAACGGAAACCTTAAACCAAAAAAATCACCCTAGTGCTAAGAAATGCTTGTAATTTTACTCTACTGCCCCTTTTATGTTTGAGTGATGACAGTGATCTGTTAGAAAAAAAGGCATTGTATTCTACTAAACGTAATCGTATTTTTACGCTCTTCAAACAAGAAATGTTTGTTTTTTTGACTATTTTATATATTTTGGGTAGAATTATTTGCCTTGAAAAAAATATACTAGGAGGGGTCTATTCTAGTATGAGAAGAACCGATACCTTATTTTGGCCGACATGGATGTAAACAATGCATAAAAAGTAAACCTGGTTTTGTAATAGCGAAGGCTTCCACGGCCGGAATCTATACTAACATTAGAATGTCTTCCGGGTTTGGACCGTGTCATAGTTGCAACCGGAGCTGCCAACGTTTCGCCCACTTTCGTAAGGGGCTTCATCAGGGCGTGAGATAAATCGCAAAACTCAAACAAGCAATCGAAATCTAACTAAGAACTTCTCAAAAGTTAGGTTATCCACTTGTAAAACAAGCCATAACCTAAACTATGAAAAGGTAAGAAAGAAAACGATAACCTGAAAAAGCAAACGAAAATCTAACAAAGAATCACTACCGAGTTAGGTAATCAACTTGTGAACCAAGGCAGATTCTAAACTCCGTAGAAGTGACTTAAGAAGAAATGGTCTCCGTATTTAAAGGAAAAGGATCGTCACGGATGATTAAGCTCGACCCTGATTGGGTTACGGTTGCTAGGGGCGTGTTTTTGATAAATGACTAATAACCGGGAACCAAGGGGGATAGTTCAAAACCATGATCGCGATTGAAGTTATTGGGGTGTTTGATGATTTCTATGCTTTCTCGGAATTTCCTGTTGAAAAGAATGGAGATTTGGCAATCAACGAAACATTATCAAAATCTATCTTGTGACCTGTAGTAAAATGATGTTCAGCGACCGCAGACTTGGAAGTATACCTTTTCCTTATACAACGATCATGTTCTGAAATGCGAGTAATGACGGAACGACCAGTTTCACCAATGTAGACTAAACCACAAGAACAGGGAATTTGGTATACACCTTGAGATGAAAGTGTAGGAAATTTGTCTTTGGGAGAAGGAAGAATCTGAGAGATTTTGCCTGTCGAGTTGAATATGGGTTTAATACAATTCTTACGAAGGAGTTTCCCTATTTGATCTGTAACCTTGTGAATGTAGGGTAAAAAGGCCAATTTCGGGTTGGATTCGGGAGTAGAAATGTCCTTAGGTAATCGAGTACGTGGATGTAGACGACGATTAATAACTCTATGAATATCTCGCTTTACATAACCATTGTTCACTAAGGTTCTAGTAAGATGACGGAGTTCTGAGTCTAGATTCTCAGGTTGACAAATAGAAAAGGCACGATGGACCAAAGATTCAATAACAGAACGTTTCTGTGCAGGATGATGATGAGACGAAGCATGAAGGTATCTGTCCGTATGGGTGGGTTTGCGATAAACAGAATGGCCTAAAAGTCCGTTGGGCTTACGAGTCACAAGAACGTCAAGAAATGGAAGAGAACCGTTACTTTCGATCTCCATAGTAAATTTGATATCTGAGTGTTGATTGTTAAGATGATCAAGAAACTTAGACAATTCAAGATGACCATGAGACCAAACAATAAACGTGTCGTCAACAAATCTAAACCACACTTTAGGTTTTAATATTGATGATTCCAAAGCAACCGTTTCAAAGGATTCCATAAAAATGTTAGCTACAACAGGTGATAGAGGAGAACCCATAGCAGCACCAGAAACTTGTTCGTAAAACTTATTATCAAATTGGAAGTAAGTAGAGGATAGACACTTTTCAATAAGAGGAACCAAACTCAAGTCCTTGCCATGTTGAGACAGAATCTGTTTGATGATAATAAGCGAATCCTTAATAGGAACTTTAGTAAAAAGTGAAGTAACATCAAAGCTCACGAGAAGATCTTGGGGTTCAAGTTTTATAGTTTCTAGACGTTGAATAAAATGCTGAGAGTTGAGGATGTGAGAAGAGGTTTTACCTGTAAACTCGCAAAGAATGTTGGACAAGAACTTGGCTAGCTTGTAAGTAGGAGATTGGATGGTACTAACGATAGGTCGAAAGGAATACCTTGTTTGTGAATTTTGGGAAGTCCGTATAGACGAGGTGGTTTAGAATCTGATGGGGTAAGTCGACGTTTAGTTTCAGGAGGTAGATTGGAAGATTTGATGATTTGGCTAACCTCGCGTTCAATCCTCGAAGTGGGGTTATGGGTTAGAAGAGCGTAAGTTTCCTCAGACAAAATAGAATTGATTTTCGTAACATAATCAATTTGATTCAAAACTACAGTGGCGTTGCCTTTGTCGGCTGGAAGAACAATAATATCAGGGTTCTTACGAAGACTTTTTTAGAGCTGACTCTTCCGACTTAGAAATGTTGGATTTAGGAATTTTAGATGATTCAAGGATTTTGCCAGTGTTAATACGAATGGGATCTGAGATGTGGCGAGGAAGATGTCTTATAGAAGACTCAACAGCACATAGAATATCTTCTTTAGGAATACGTTTGGGAGCAACCGCAAAATTCAAACCCTTAGAGAGCACCGATTCCTGTTCTCTTTGGTTCCCGGTTATTAGTCATTTATCAAAAACACGCCCCCTAGCAACCGTAACCCAATCAGGGTCGAGCTTAATCATCCGTGACGATCCTTTTCCTTTAAATACGGAGACCATTTCTTCTTAAGTCACTTCTACGGAGTTTAGAATCTGCCTTGGTTCACAAGTTGATTACCTAACTCGGTAGTGATTCTTTGTTAGATTTTCGTTTGCTTTTTCAGGTTATCGTTTTCTTTCTTACCTTTTCATAGTTTAGGTTATGGCTTGTTTTACAAGTGGATAACCTAACTTTTGAGAAGTTCTTAGTTAGATTTCGATTGCTTGTTTGAGTTTTGCGATTTATCTCACGTCCTGATGAAGCCCCTTACGAAAGTGGGCGAAACGTTGGCAGCTCCGGTTGCAATTATGACACGGTCCAAACCCGGAAGACATTCTAATGTTAGTATAAACCTGGTTTTGGTTTTAAAGCATAGGTGTAAAATATGTACTATATCATAAAAACTTTAAATAATATACCACGTGACTGCAGTTTCGAAAACACTCGTACGTGAAAATTCGACAATGACATATGTGTTGCATATACTTACCATTTTCTTCTTCCGCATAAAATTTATGAAAATTATAAAATAAAGGTAAAGTGTTCTTGACTTAATTATTTTTGCTTTATCGTCTACTTTTTCTGTGTCCCGCTTTACGAGTCAGCAAGTAGTTGGAACAACAATGGGGATTGGTAACAATGTGTGGCTACTCTTTAAATTTTGATGTATATTAAGGACGACAACAAAGTATTAGTAATGGAACGACGGGATTAGGAGAGTCTGTAGTAACAAACATATTTTGAAAAGCAATTATTCTGAATGAAAATATTCACTGTACTTTGATATTTTTTTTACGTCAGCTAAATTAGTTTCATTGCTGACTTAATCGGGTTGTGCTGCAACTGGTACAGTGCGAAATAATCGGACTAAAAAGTTAGGGTTGTCTGAAATTGGAATTTACAAGAAAACAGAACGTAGACGTTTTAATAGTGTTTTCAATGCGGAAAATAATAATGTCGCAGTCCGATGGAAAAACAATAGTGTTATAATGTTACTATCAAGCCAACACGGTACTGCACCAATTCAACAAGCTGCGAGATATTCAGATGCTGCGACATCTAAGATCAATATTAAGCAACCCTATCGGATCAGTTGGGTAACCACGTTAGTAATTACCGAATAGGCATAGGATGGAAAAATGGTACATGGCGATTATATGAATTAAAAACACTACAAGTGCTGTACAAGTATCTAGAAGTGTTCGTCGAGATGCAGAACATTACGTTTGTAGATGTCAACAAATGAGATGTCGTGCATATTGTAAAAATAAAACAGTTAAATCTTACTCAAAATGCCAGGTACTATCATTTGATAAGTGTTTTCGATAATATCATAATTAATTTCTATTTATATAGCATCAAAATAAAGTTTAAAAAAAATAATCAGTTTTCTATAACTCGTGTGTTAAGGACTTTGCGCAACGTTATAAAAAATGTTTCTTTTATTTTTTATGGTACAAGACTGGATAAAAAAATATTTCAAAATTAACAAAAAAATTTATGGTCTCAAATGGGTTAAAGTAAACGAAATGAAATATACAAGAATGATGAGTAAAACAGATTTTTAACATACCAAATTCAGATATTCTGTTTGGTTTTTTATCGAAAAAATCACTTAAATGCTTTATAGGCAATATTATTGGAAAACAGGATTATGTATGAAATATATATACTTTTTTTAGAAAAACAAAAGGGTTATAAATTTAAAATAATTAACAATTTACTAGCTCGTAAAATCGAAATGGCATAAATGTGTTCAAAGTATACACTTTGTTAGGTGTATTAAGCTACATCATCTTAAATAAAAACAATTGTTTACTTATGGATTGGAACACTGCATTACCTCTTGTTATCTAATCAATTAAATTCTATATGCGAAATGCGTTTTTAACAATTCAGTGCCTAAATCATATAAATTTAAATAATTTACAATATCGTATGAATATGTACAAACGATTTAATTTTAATCTAAATTCTTATAAGATCAACAAGTGGTAATCAACGACGAAACAACGGTCAACTAATGGAATCAATGTTGTAACTTACGTCAAGGATGAAATTACATAAAATACTAATAAGAATCAGATTCAGGTTTGTGAGGATTATGTTATGGGTACCAGATATTTTTATTAATAACTGCTATACGAGATCTATCTGTTTTTACTTTCATCTTTACAAATTAAATATTGTACGTGTAATTACCAATACAGAGCGCCGAAGTAAACAAAGTCCTCGGAAAATATGTGAACTTTGAAGCGGTAAATGTTTCAACCAATCACAATTAGCAAGTACCGTACCCTTAAAAAATTACAATCAAAATTCCTTGATTGCTTCGCGTGTGTTTACATCTTTACCTGCTGTTTTACTGAAAAATTTGTCGTTGAATTAGTTTTTATCAAGACTCTTTTAAACGCTGTTATTTGAACAAGATAAGTGTATTTATTAATATTTTTTAAGTACAACTTTTGTAGCATAACTTCATGCATTACTTTAAAGTTTGTATTTGATTCCAGTGTTAATTCTACAAACAATAACAAATTTCTGATAGAGATTTTTACGTTACCTACTTTCGGTATTGTTTCAGCTGTTATTTATCAACATGGAATCTAAATTGACGAAAACCGAACATTCTGAAGACAGAAACATTATTAAAAATGTTGTAGAGTTATTCGATAAACTTTTCCTTTAGAAAAGGCTACCGAACTAGCTGCTGTAGCAATCGGCAAATCAACCACAATTATAAAAAAATCCAGAGTGAAACCATTACCAGCATTAATGGGGTTTTAAGATCACCCTAGAAGAAAAAAGAAGTATTCCACAATGGCTGGAAAATAATGGAGTAATAACAACAAATGAAATGCGTAAAGTGTTAGTGAAACAATTTAATTATACGATAACATATTATGTAAAGGAGCTCTTTAAAAACACGGGCATACAGTGTTACATTTGCCATTTTACCACTACGACTTAAATCCTATCGAGTTGATATCGAGTTTAGCAAAACATAAGATCGCTATGAATAAGATTACACAGAGTGGTCTGGAAATAGAAACCTTAATGAAAAATACATTTTCTGAGATAACTGCATCGAACTAGGACAAACATCATCAACATGTGAATCACTTTGCGCAAGAAATGTGGCTGCATGTAACTGTAGAAAACCTGTCGTTTATGGTGAACACTGGATCATTTGACGACAAAAATTGTAATGGAAAAGATCAAAGTGACGGTGATTGATTTTTCTCATAATTGTGTTTTTTGATGTAAATTATTATTTTAATAATATTAAAGTTATAGTGTTTTTCTGAAATAACCTCAAACTTCAACAAGATGTAATGATTATCTATACTTTTTTGTTTGAGTGTACTTTTAGAATTAAAGTGACACTAGCCACGCCTCTCCAGGGACTTTTTTTATTTAGGTGAACTGTACCTCCGCGCTCAGGCGATTTTACATATATCTTGTTTGTGTTTTGTAACCACATTTTTAGGAAATTTTTACTACTCCAAGGGTACCATAATTTTTATAACCGAAGTAGATCGCCCAGAAAAAATATTTCACCGTTGTGTTTGAACTATTTCAATTCCGACACTTTCTTGTTAATATAACGTCAGCAAAACTGCAAAACTATTTGCAATGTAAACAGTCTTGGACTATGAAAGCTTCATTTAGGTTAGTTAGGTAATCAACTTGTGAACCAAGCCAGATTCTAAACTCTGTATAAGTGACTTAAGAAGAAATAGTCTTCGTACATAAAGGAAAAGGATTGTCACGGATGGTTGAGCACGACTCTGATTGCTAAATCTCGATTCTTTTTCAACAAGAAATTCCGTGAAAGCATAGAAATCATCAAACACCCCAATAATTTCAATCGCGATCATGGTTTCGAGCTATCCCCTCTTTGGTTCTCGGTCATTAGTCATTTATCGAAAACATACCCTTTATCAACCGTAACCCAATCAGAGTCGAGCTCAACCATCCGTGACGATCCTTTTTCTTTATATACGGAGACTATTTCTTCTTAAGTCACTTCTACGGAGTTTAGAATCTGGCTTGTTGATTACCTAACTCGGCAGTGGTTCTTTGTTAGATTTTCGTTTGCTTTTTCAAGTTATCGTTTTCTTTCTTACTTTTTCCGAGTTTAGATTATGGCTTGGCAAGTGGATAACCTAACTTTTGAGAAGTTGTCAGTTAGATTTCGGTTGCTTGTTTGAGTTTTGAGGTTTATCTCACGCCCTGATGAAGCTTCTTACGAAAGTGGGCGAAACGTTGGCAACTTCGGTTACGACAACGACACGCTCCAAACCCGGAAGACATTCTAATGTTAGTATAGATTCCGGCCGTGGAAGCTTTTGCTATTAAATTTTATTAGTCACTACAAATTTCAAACTTTTCACTACTTCGCCAACAAATCCATCTTTCTTTCACATTTCTTGAGCCAATTGATCCAAACTCTATATAAATTCAATTTGATTTAGATTGCAATGACATGGAGGCAAACGTGACACGGTATGTCCATGTTTTTTGTAATCCATTCACATAAAATGTTTTAGTGTAGCCAATTTACTGCTTTACGGATTGCGTTGGAGGTTTGTTGGTGGTACGGTGCATTATCCATAACAACGATTCTTTTTTAAGGGATTAACTGTTTTTTGATCCACAGGATAAAATTGTGATGATTCATATTATCATGATCATCTTCTGATTTGCTTTTAGTCTTGAAAATTAATAAGATGTTGTTTACCAGTCCATATGCACCACCTGCGTGTACAATAATGTAGAGCTGATCAGAACGATTAGCTTTATATACACCTCACCTCATAAGACGGGTGAATAAAAGTTTCGTCTAAATATGTAATCGGTTTTTTATTTTCTCCGAGATAACGAGAACGCTAAGCTAGGATATTATTGAGTTTCGTGAGCAATTTTTGTTTTCACATTTTTTAAAATTGAAGCTTAAAATATGTCTTCGAATAGTTTCTTCTCTGCCAGTATAATTAATCTTGTCTTGCACCTTACTCACTAAAATTTTTAACGTTAACGCTTGTTTGTCAACCGTGTAAACCTGTTGCACTTTTCTTATTAAAATTTTTAAATCGCACTCATCCATCACTATTTTGTTGAATAGTAGGCACTGATTTCCCAACAACAGCCGCTGCAAGTTCGGTTGCCTTGTCCAAAGAGAATGCTCATTCACCAGCAGGTTTTTTACTATCGAACAACTGAATAACATTTTTGATAATGTTTCGAGCCTCAGAATGTATAGTTTTCTTCGTAGTTCCAGCCATAAAAAGTATAACTTTAAAACAAAATTTACATTAAAATTACATTTTATTAAAACACTTGTAAGTACATACCTGTATTTTACAAACAAAACAACAAAGTAGTCTTTTAAAAATGATTATAGTAAACAAGAGTAACACTGGAAAACAATAAAAGGAATTGGTACTTAATAAAACGCACGCGAAAAATGTTAACTGTAAACCGTCATAAATTGCTTTTAACCAACTTTTAACTGTGAATGTAGCAACTGCGAATTCTCAAATATGATTAGACAAGTTATTTATTGCGCCAAAAATTTCAAATCAATTCTTTTAGTTGACATATTTTCTGACTATCTTGTTTGCAGAGTGGAGCTGTACTTACCTTATCTATTCTGCAATGATATTTACACGAAATTTAGAAGAATTTATGTTTACCTTTTTCTAATCAACATTTTCGGAAAGCTCAATGTCTGTTTAATAAGCTGAGCATTAAAATTATTTTAGGTTGGTAGTGTTACCGTTTAGTATCATTCTAGTTTTGTTTACATCAAGTGTTATTTATTGTCGTTTTTCTAATTCTCTATTTTTATATTTTAAAACAGTCATGGCCATAATAATTAAAGATAAATTGCTTTACCACGAAACTGCTATGTCGTCATTACACATAGATTCTAAAGGAGGTACACGGCCGGTAACGATAACTCAAAAATCTGGAATATTCGAAATTTAGATGGTTCACTGTAGAACTACAGATTAAAATCAATCGCCAACAATGTAGCGTTGTCTCAAAAGAACCTGCTTGCTGTAGGAATAGGAAATGTAGAAGTTTATTCAAATTGCTGTACGAAAAGTGCAAGAAGGCCGTACTTACGCCATTGCTTAAACAATTTTATAACAAATATTAGATTTTGTCCGTTTGAAGACATTTTAGGTATTGGTACAGAAAAAACGAAGGATTTTTTAGAATATTTAGGTTTTTCTTTTGGAATTGAGGGCTACTTAGTACCAAGATTTTGTTTTTAATACATTTGATAATATTAATTTTGTGGTTGTGGGGATGTTTCGAGAAGAAGTTAATGATTCTATTTGATGCCATGGTTTTAGGGTACCAATCAAACATGATATTATTGGAGTTTCTTATAAGGAGTATATCTAAGAAAGGTATTTAGTTATTGTTTTTGTTAATAAATTAATGAATTAGTGCTAATAGTTATAATATTTTATGCTAATCAGTTTTTTTTTACATTACTATTAACGGTTGTTAGTTTTTTGCTCTTCTTTGACTTTTGTTTTTGTTGTTTGTTAGTTTTTTATACACTGTTTTTATGTGTTTTTTTACTAAATAATCGGGCCTGATGAATAAAAACGTACAATTACGCTATTCAAAATATTGAAGTCGATGAGCTTCGTAATGTTTCACAAAATTCAAAAAAAAGATTTATCGCATGTATTCCACATGAAAGACACTATTGTACGTCGGTTATAAATTTTAAATAATTATTATTACGTATTTTTATTACAATAAACAGGTATTGTTTTTAACGTGATACCGTTTTTAATAATTTTTTTTAACAATAATTTAGAGGTTACTGGTCGAATTTCTCATTTAGTAATTTTTGTTTTACTTCATACCAATCCAAGCAATGTTAGTGGCCTAGCATATATGTCACGTGAGATGTAAGTATTTATGAAATCCCTGTAGAACAAAGTAGACTGCATTTACTTTTACCTTAAAAATTGTATAATAACGTACGATTTAAATTTGGATCCAAACCGCAAACGAAATATGACAGACTCCCGTATCTATATTCTTTCTCTTATATTTTAGATTATATTAGTTTCTGTGTGGGTTATCTTTGCTAAGTGGCATTAAAATAATAACCTTTTTATTTTAAATTATTAGATTATATAACATCTGTATTTGGTTAAAACTGTTCGACGACATTATTTAATTAATAATCGTTAGATGCTGTTTGAAATTTGTTTCCTTGCGAAACAAGTAATAACAACTAAATCTAGACAAAATTGTAATTTAATTATTATTTTTATTTTAGATCTTTAATTAGCGAATTGGATAAAAAATTGGATTAGAAATAATTGAATTGTTAGGGAAACAATATTAATATTTTGATTTAGTTTTTATTTAATTTGGAGAGTTTCTAAAGTATTAAAAAAGAATCGTCAAAAAAACTTGTATTGCATGATTTGCAGTTACTTATTTAAATTGAAAAATCAAACATGTTATTTTAATATAATAAATAGATAATCCAAATAAAGAACATTACGTTTAATAAACGAAACAAACTAATTTTACTGAATGTCTTAAATAATTATTGTTACAGGCGTAAATTTGTTGCAGTCGTAAGAAGGCGAGAGTAACATATAAATATTGATTATGAACGGTTTTAATTTATACCCGCCAATATTTGTCTCAATAAAGTATGTTGTGTGTCTTGAAACTTGAAGTATCGTTATAAATATGGATACGCTTAAAAACCTTCTTCACTGTACATTTATGAATACTGAAATAATTTTAAATACCTTGTTTAAGTATACTTAAAATTAATAACATCCACACTTTAAATGTAAATAGCAATTACACACTTTGTATTTGTTGTACAAATATATTAAGAGGCATAAAAAAAATTGTAGGCTATGTATTTTATTGAGCTTATTTGAAACAGTAGATTTGTAATGTTAAATGCCGAAGTGAGTTAGTAAGTAGGTAAATTGAACATTTTTTATATTTTATTATAAGATCAAATTTACGAGAATGATGTAAAGAATTGGATACTTACGTTAGAGAACGCCATAAAAATCTGCACATTTCAAAATAAAGAATTTTATTTTTTTACGGAAAGTTCTTGCAGTAAATTTTACATGCGACCCGAAACACATCGTCTTAAGTTCATGTCTATTATGTTGATTTTTGTTTTAAATATAATTTATTTGCATTCGAAAACTTTGCAAAAAAGGTTTTATTTATTGTTAGAATAAAAGCGAATTTAAATTTTATAGTCAACTTTCTAATCCTCGAAACTGCACTAAATAAATGGGATTTACTCTGAAATATTTTGAGGATTTTCTGCCCATTTAATCCTTTCTCTCAAAGGGGTCACAACATATATACACCCTTCTAATGGACTACGTTGTGTGCACATTGCGGTACACTTCATTCAACTACAGAAATTGTAATTAAAATTTTATGTATTTTAATCACTTTTGAATTTTTAAGTTGAATGAAGTTTGTAGTGAACAAATTGGAAATAATTATTTTACCTTAGCATCGTATAATATGGCGGTTTTGGACTAAGAAAAGTTAGAGTTGCGGTTGTACCAACTTACATTATACATGAATGTGATACGGTATACTAAATTACAAACAACATCCCAAAAGCTCCAAACACGTGGATTATTTAAAAGACCAACGCAATCTATCTAAATGATTTACAATCCCGAAGGATTGAGAAAATTGACTTTTCCATCTATTATTATTTAATTCTTTAGCCGGAATTCGCCTTATTTCCCGACATATAGATCTCTTTAATCCTATTACAATTTTTCTTTTTTCAACATTGAAAGGAGGGGACGATGCGACGTTTGAGTAAAATAATTTCTGACAGCAGCTCGAGGTGTTGCTTTTAAGCCTGCATTGTCTTGTTCCTATATCTTTTAAGAGACATTTGAGGTTCGTACGTAACCGAAGCTTTGGTCTATCCAATTTCTCTTGAATTATCGGAGGTGTTCTGTCAATATTGGGGTTAATGTAAGTCAATAAAATAGATTAATGGTCCACTGAAAATTTAACTTATCTAATTAATTAAGTCATTTTCCTTCCATTTGTTACGTTCTAATTAATATATATATATTTTTAATGTATTGTTTGAAAATATTAAGTGCTTATTTTTTTTTAATTATTTTTTTTAATCTAGTTTTAATTTTTTTTATCACTGAAAATTGAAACAAACACTTTTGATATTAAACTATTAGGTTTTGTTGTTAATTCTTACATATGAAATAGAGATTATCTAACAAATATGAAAAGTTTCAAGATTTAAAAAAAAAATTCTGTTGAAACTTTGCGCTAATACACATGTCCATTTCTCAAGAAATATGCAAGAATTGTTTTTCAAATTTAACTTTTTTAACTAATTTTATCTATAGTTTCTTAACTTATTGTGTTTTTTTTTATTCTTTGCTTTAATGCAACTTTGAATGGCACTGTCTTATCTTGAAAGTGTATGTTTTAAGATAAGTACCTTTGTGACGCATTTACTAAATTATTATTACATTATTTTTCTAATATAGCTGTTATGTTTAATCTATATACATATACGATCAAATTAAGTTTTCAAAAAAGCAAAGTTCTAGAGTAACCTGCAGATGAAGACCGGATCGAGGATACGGATTTAATAAAAGGTCATGTTAGTAGTCAAACGAGTAAAATATAACTTTAGAGATCTTATATGAAGAAATGAAATGGTTTACGCCATATAATCAGTTAAGCTGGATGTGACATATGTTACGTCAAATTTATTAGATTAATGTTTTATTGATTTCAACAATTTTCTGTATTTTTAAACACTTTTTTTCGTGCAAATATAAATGAATCAACAGAAACAGTGAAACTTCCCAGTTGCTTCATATGTATGTAAGCTAACAGTCAATTCCTCACTTTTGATTTCTCCGGACCTGGTAGTACTGGGTTAAACAAATTTTTGTTTGAAATTTACCGATCAAGCACAATATCTGGCCGAGCTTGCTTTGAAAAATTGCCTCGGGATTTTAATAAAAAACGAGCAAATGTTACGGAAGCGCTCTAGATGTGAATAAAAAAATTCTAACCAGTGAAACTATGTAAGAAATGTAAAATTGCAACGTAGCAATTATGTTACTGCTTTATTCGATTCTGTTTTTTATTCCTCTTTGAATTATTCACTTTTTTTCCTATTTTGCGTATATAATAGAGCCATTATAGCACTAAAAGCAGTGCAGTATAGTATATTAAAACACAAGTTACAGAATGAACGCACTTCAATCACGAGACCGCGTTTCATAAACGAGCCGCGCAGCGGTGAGTTTATGAAGCGGTCGAGTGATTGAAACGTATTCTATGACGTGTGCTTTATACTATTTTCTCTATTTCGATACAATATTTAATATTTTTCGTATAATTTCAATTTTTAAAACAACATTGGGAAATTTATATTTTACTGAATTGGCGGCACTTACACTTTGACATATTGAAATTTATGTGTTAACCTAAAATCTCATACAAAATTTTCTCTTTATACCTTTATAAGTAAATAACTTTGAATTAATAGGACGTTTTTATTTTATCTTGGCATCAAAATTTGAATTTCAATTGTTAACTTCCAATAATTTTGATTTCTTTTTCATGTAACGTCAACTTACGATGCAGAGATACTAACTTTAAAAAAACTAACATTACTAAAATTCGTGTAAGAATTGGCTTATTCTTACACGGATTTTAGTGTAAGAATCGCTAATTCTGATGTTGAAATAGAGAAATACATTATTGAGTGCGTTTACCAAAACACACGCTTTTTACGTCAACGTGTTTACTGAACGCTTTGCTGTTTTTCAAACTGTTTGAAAGTGGCCGCCACGTTTTTAATCGTAATTTAAACTTGCTAAAAATCACAATCATGTTAATCGGACATGCGCATCTGTCTTAAACGCGCGAAATTGGCGTACAAAACCTGACTTTTAAAATATATAAGTATGCAATTCAAAGATGTTGTGAGAAATGAGTTAATTACTCTCATTGAGAATGAAGCTGTAACTATTTAATGTATGTTTATTGGATCTTTGGGTAAATATTTTAGTTTTTTAGATATAAATTATACTTGCTTATAATGATAAAAAGTGAAAAAACGAGTCCATTTTAGATTTCAAACTTAACTCTTAAGTATAATAATTTTAAGGAAACATTCAATACTTATAGGTGAAGAACAAATATTGAGTGTTTCAATGCAGCATTTGGTCTAGAGCAACCTACTTAGAACCGAGAAAATGCTTGATAGCGATGCAGGTCTCGGTACAAGTGGTATTGAAAGCAGGAGCACCGGATTACATGGAATTGCCAAAGGTTATATGGACACGTGTTATTGTGGGAAAGGATATGATGTGTCACATAACGATTTGGACTGCTATTTTATAAATCTTAAACATCATTATAAAACAATTATCGACAACAAAACAAAATGTCGGGGCAGGATGCATTGGGAGCATTTTGATTCCATGCAAGAAACATTTGTTGACGATGAAACTGTCCACGCGTCACCTACAATTTCATCTACAATTTTTAATACCACAGCTCAATATATTCCATCATTTGATCTAAATACAATTAACGAAGCTGTGAAGAAAATTGAAGAGATAGAAACTCCATCTACGGCAATGCAAACTCTTAGAAGGCGTCATATTGCTGCAAAAGCAAACGGATCAAAGACCTTGTATTTGTAGCAATAAACGATGATTGAAATGGAAAAAGAACGCATTGCAATTTTGGACAAAATAGCAAAGCAACTGGAAACAGGCAATGAAATTAAAAAAAAAGAAACTTTTTATTAGAGGAGTATATTAAAATGCAAAAAAATAGTTTTTAGTGTTAAGATTAATGTACATATATTTTACACTTAACAATTATTATGTTTTGGTACTCTAACAAGTACTTTATAGAACTTTAGTTGTCGAAATTAACACTTTATTGTTCTTAACTGTCATAAATTTTAATTTTTCGCTATTGTAAACCTCCTTTGATAGTTTTTGCACACTTTTTAACATAAATGTCAAATTATTTTTTAGAGATTTTGAGACTTTGTGTGTCTCCTAGTCTATGTTAGAGCAATAAAATGTTATATTCAACTCGTTCTTCTATAAATTGGACGCTTTTTTCCCTCCAGGACTTGGGAAAAAAGTGTTCAATTTACACAGGAACTCGTTAAATAAACTAGTATATTAGCACTCGAACTGTGATTTTGTTACATTAGCAATATGTACTGACATTTGACAATTAAAATACAGCAATCCTAGTATTCAACATGGCAAATTTGAAATGTTGCCAACTTATCATTAAAAAAAATAATTTTGCCTAATCACTTAATTAGAAGTAAATATGTAATTTAAATTTATTTTTACATATAATTTCTAAAATGGTATAAAGTTTACGTTTTACAATACATTTTGGCGCACTCGACCATTAGAAAACTCCCCGTTTTGCTGGTTGTTTTCTAAACATCGTCTCGTGTGCTAAAATGGACCCTTATGAAATTAGTCTTTTAATATACTGTTATATTAAGATTATAAAATAGATTTTGTATAGTTTACCCTTTATGTAAAACGCATGCAGCTGTTACAATTTTTTTGCAATTTTGGGTCCGGCTACATCCAGATATTTCAATCTTCGAAATCTTTGCTTTAAAAACCCGAATGTTCGTTCAATCCCCGATCGAATGCTGGACAATTTTGTATTCAAGTTGACTGTGTGGCAGTCAAATGTCCATTGTACGTATATGGCTTTATAAGATTAATTGATAATGGATATGCTGAATCCCTAATTAAATGTAGATGAGATGGCAGCAAATTTTGGTCAAGTTCTGCAGACAAAGAACTCAACTGAAGCACACGAGTATCGTGTATTCTTCCAGGTCTGCTTACATCTATGCGGATGAATTTTGTTTTTGCATCACATACCCTTACACATGTTGTATAAAGTAAAGAAAGTCGTCATAATACGTGCCTTGCAACACTATGGAGTGATATCTATTCGTGTTGTAATAATCGTAACTATTACCCTCAGGTTGTTTTATCGGTATGTGGCAACCACCTATTGCCCCAACTACTCTTGGAATTCGCTCAGACTTGTTTTGATAAGAAGAACTTTAATTTTTTTATTTTCCTGATATATCTAAATATATTATGTTCACGTTGTCAATCTCAGGAAAAACTAAAACAGTTTGACTGTGTCTATATTATTTTATGATCTTGCCTGTGCAATTGTCGTTTTCTTTGGATTTTGAAATGACTTGGCCTACAAGTAGTTTCCTTACACTTCTTTTTTAATGTTCAAGTTGTATCGAAAGGTAACTCACTATAGAAGGTTGGTGATTTTTAGGGAGACCTTGTATACCAAAGCTAAAAAGTGTATTATGATAACCTACGCAAATTACATCTCTTGGCGCTTCTTGCGGCGCTATTTCATCAGTTGTTAAATTAAATGAATAATTTGATATTTTTAGCGGTTTTTTGATCAAGTACGTTGTAAAGGTAAGCATAATCAAGGTTATAACTGTTTAGAAATGCTTTTAGTTTGTTCGCATGTTACAAGAGGTTATTTTTATTCTACAAAGCGATGCATTATTATGTTTAGACAGTTGTTAGATTTAGCATGGTGATTATTTATTTAAAGAAGTTCTTTATTATTTTCTAATTTAGCTAGATTGTTTGATTTTGCTTAGATTGATTTAGATTTAATGTTTGTGCAATATTGTCGGTAGTATGTAATTGTTAACTTTGGTCTTTGCTTACTGTTGAGTATTGTAAATAGCTTTGATTGCTTTTTTTTGATCTCCTATGCTTTTAACACGATTAATGTTTTGGTTATTTCTTTTATTTTTGTTTTTCAAAATTTGAATTTTCAACTAATTTGCTAAGCCGTTCAGTTTGTGTTTTTAATTTGTTTACCAAGTTTATAACGTGCTTTCTCTCTATTTATTTTGCCTAATTCTTAGTTATTTCTACTCTTCTTAGAAAGACATATTTCTTGTTCTTTATTTATATCAAAAATTAAGTTTAATGTTTTTTTTCCAATATTAAATGAGCTATTTAAAATTAAAGATTAAACTAAATTAAGAAGAATTTGTTATATTTCAATGATTAACATAGGCAGTAGAAGCACCGTATATCTGTGTAATACTGTTTTTTTTTTATTTACATTATAAATACTTTGCCTAGATAATCAGCCTCCACCGCCTGTTCTATGAGTTCTCTTCAACTACTAACTTGCACTTTATAGTTTCTTTTGCTATTACTCTCGTTTTGGTTAGTAGTGTAACTTCGGTAAGCTTCATAAGAATTGTAATAATTTAATTATTGCGATTCTTTGTGTGAAAACGTTGCTTGTAGACTTTTGTCGCTTAAAGTCTAAGCGTGATATGTTGCTATTTCTCTTACATTTTCTCGCGTGCTTTATCATTTGGCAAGTGTTTTTTAAATAACTGCCTTCTCTTAATTCCTTCATCTCATATCAAATGTTAATGTTTGTGGTCATCCTTAGTTGAATGTTTTGGTATTTTCTGCAACTTCTCTGTAGAAAACGTTTTTATTTAATTTTGTGTATTGTTGTACTTGTCATACAAACGTGACACTAACATATCAATACGTTTATGCATGTGTTACATTTTAGTTTGCTAAGAAGTGGGTTTATGAAAACTTATATTTATAAATAAACTAACAAACTTTTATTATTATTAAATAAATGACTGTGAAACTTTAAAAATATTGTTTTCTAAAGCAGCTTTGTGTATATAAATTGTCTAGAAAGTACAAAGTAAAAAAAATGTTTTGGTTTTTGCAATATTTTAACAACTTATAATTAAATTTAAGCTACACAAGAAAAAAGAGCGTGTTTATTATGATGACAAAAACATTATTTCCAACAAGAAACTTTCTTTAAAATTACTCATTAAAGATTTAAGCTTCACTTACATTTTCTTTCTTATTAATTTGAGGTAGTGCGTTAACCTTTTTGTCTACCTCGTAATTCTGACAGCAGGTTTTCTTAAAAATTATCTTATTATAAACTAAACCGAAGAGCCGTATTGTAACGGATAAAAAGATTATGCACTTTTTTTTAATATTCTATCGGAAACTTTTTAGGAATGTAATAAAATTTCTTTCTTGCTTTTTATAGATATTACTTTTCTTAGGTTCTAGTTATAAAAAAAATATTTATTACTTTTGGTTGAGTTTTTTTGTATTTAAATTTATTAATTTCTGTTAAAATTACAATTTTACTTTTGACTTCTCTGTGTAACAAATTATTGTAGTGGTAAAGCGTTTACTTTATAATGTTTACGATTAATTTCGTATTTGCTACTTGTCTTTATTCACGTTGGTGCCAAAATTAATATATTATAATAGATGTTTTCTTGTTTGTATTTTATTGTATTATTTCTACACTAATTCTATAGGACATTTTATTTATTTTATTTATTAATCTTTAAAATTGTTCAATTTTCAATCGGACTGCTCGTCTTGGACCACCTGTTTTTTGTGTGTTATCTAAATAAGTTAATTTTAGTTAAATGTTATCGCGAAAGCTTCCACGGCCAGAGTCTATGCTAAAATTAAAACTACATCCGAGTTTATACCGTGTTGATGTAACCGAACTTAAAGAAGTAAAAGATAATCTAACAAAGAATCATTACAGAGTTAGGTAATCAACTTTTTAACCAAACCAGATTCTAAACTCCATAGAAGTTGATTTAATTTTCAGACGATACGTAACTACGTAAAAAAGACACCACATGAATCGTCTTCAATATCATTGACAAATTCTATAGAAGATGTAATAACTGGAAGGTTCAGTTGCAAGACAGCTGCTTGTTCTTATGAAATTTCTAGGTTTACATTGCAAAGATTCATTAAAAGAAATGTTGAGAGTCTAGATATTTCAGTTGAAATAATAATAAAGCTAGGTAGCTTCAAACCTGTCTTTTCTTCCGATTAAGAGAATGAATACTAAATACCTGAAAAGCATGGAAGGTCGCTTGTTTGGTTTATCAACTAAAGAATTTCGTAGTCTAGAATATGAAAAAATGCGTAGGATTTCTGTCATCTGCAGAGAAACGGCGACTACTCACTGTGGAAGTGTGCATAGGATTTGACGGCTCTTTTATGACCCCTTTATATTTTTAAGAAAGAAAATGAAAATAGAACTCATTAATGGTACACCGTCAAATTCATGGGGCAAATACAATGCAAAAGGATGGATAACCAAAGAACTCTTATTCACTCGTGTAACAAACCGTAACTTAAACATCGATCGTGTAGAAATTAGAATTACTAATTGTTTAGTAATTAGAAATAGTGATTGTTTAGATATTAGAATTGTTTGTAGAATATTACCAGTTTTTATGTTGTAAAGTAAAGTCCGATTAATTAGGTTAAACGAACCTCCGGGGAGATACCCCTACCCGGTGTAACCTTCCTTCTCTTACCGTACGGGGTGTCGTATTCGTAGTGTTGGGCTTTGGCCTGCGTATTTTCACGGTTACTTAACCCAATCCTGAGCCCCGTCTCTGTACGGAGGTTGCTACTGTTACTGCACGCTTGCTTGGTCACCTTCATTGCCGCTTACTGAACTTTTGCGTAGTCACCATCTTTTCCGTTTACTCTAACGTTTGCTTGGTTATCATCTCTGCCGTTTACGTTAGTTAATTTGTTTACTACTGACTTTTATTTCCCGTCGCCTAGCATTCATCTTAGGGCAACTTGAAGTCCTGTACACCGTGTCTTCACTGCAGTTACTTGGACAACACTGTCTAACAAGAGCGTAAACTACTTTAACAAATCTGACGCTCGAAAACCGTACCGTCCTTTTTGGTTTTTCTAAATTTTATATGCCGTTGTCCGTCCGGAGTAGGCGTTACACTTGATTCAAAAAGTTTGTTGAATGGTCGCGTGCAAAAAAAGATGATCTAGTACGACTGTTATTCGATGACCGCGCAGCGCATGCTAAAAGCATAGAACTTATACATTATCCTTATATAACAATGTTGCGTTGTGGTGCTTTTATCCTCTGCAACCATTGGATGTGGCTTTTATGAAGCCTTTAAGCACTTATGGCTATGGCTGACTATGAACGTATCCTGGTAGGATAGTTAGTTAGTACGTGGAATTTTTAGGAATGGCTATCTATGAGAAACGAAACGACAAGATAAGACAGCGATAATATTAAGTTCACCGTATTAAAAGGAATTGGAAATCGTGTCAAACAGCATTGGTAAAAAGCATGCTGTAAAACGAAAGGTTCATAAAGAGGACACTACCACCAAGAAAGTTACGACCACTAATAGCATCAATAAGATCAAAAAATCAAAGAGATAAAGCATACCAAACACAGATCCCCGAAAGCGCAAATGATGAATAGTGCGTATTGTGGATATTTATATTCACAATCTACAGTGGTGAAAGTGTGACAAATGGTCACATTGCTCATGTGCTGGAGAAGACGACAGCGATTTGGAATCTGCTTTGTTGTTGTATTCTCATTTTGTCCCGAAACCAGAACATAAAGAGCACCTGGAAAATTTCTTTATTATTGTCATCACCTTTTTTTTAATATTTAATTGCTTTTCATGTTCTAACTAATAACAGAATAAAACATCTTGCAACTAAAAAATTTGCAGTTTTTTTACATGTTTCTTTTTGGTATAGCAAGTAATAATTCTTAAGGGATCTGTTACATGACGACCTCGACGACTACCCAGTGCATGGAAAAGAATTGATTCCAAATTTGCTTCTTAGTGGTATTATCAAGTTATTTCTGCAAATTACTAAGCAAAATTATAACGGTAGTTTTGTTATTTTAACGCTTAAATGAATACTTTTTTGGCGAAAAATAACCTACAAGGAATCTTATTTATGAACTTAATATTCCAATTTTTTATGAGACTATATGAAAAATTGCTCTCAAATTTAAATTCTACTACTAAACTCCTAGTGGTTGTCTAGTTATTACACGACGTTTGTATATTTTTATATTTCTAAAATGTATTACAAGTTTTTTTTATTGCTGTAAGTCATTGAAAAATGGAAATGGTTTTCAAAAGTAGCGGAAACGAGGTCACCATCGTCACATCAACTTGATCTATTTCAGAATTTGTTACGCGTGGTTTTTTTATAGGCATTCAAATGTGTCAGACAAATTATAACTGAAAATGTTTGTTTTATTTCTTATAGTATCTCTAACAGTTTACAATCTAGTTTCATATCGACGGTTTAATTGAAAAATTGTTGCGTCGCGAAACCAGTGCGACAGTGTCTTTTGTTTTATTACTGACATGCTGTTGATTGAAATTTTTACAAATAAACATCCAACAACTTCTAGACGATCCAGACGTTTATACATTTGCTTCCGTGCACATTTATGAATTATATAAGTGGCAACTGAAACAGTTTCTGTACTAATGAAAACACTAACTGACATTTAAATTTAAAATACATGTAATGATATTAGGTATACAAAGACTGTGTGAGCGAAAGAGTGATAAATAACTCTGGTTACTTGACGTGAAACATTTAGTATAAATTCAAATTCAATCGACTACAATTATAATTTCTGAAAGCACTTAGAAACACATTAGGACATTTTTTGAGTGTTGTTAATTCACTTCACGAAGACCTAACAAAAAAAATTCACAGATTTCACTATAGAAAATTTGATTTCTGTCACGTGGTACAACTTTCTTAAAATAAGTACAGTATTGTAATTAGATTTGCATTAAATAACATAAATTAATGTTTTAACTCACTAACACAAAATTATATCTAATTTTGTAAATCTGAAATGAACTTATTTGAAGCAACTCATTGCACACAAAATTAATGTTTCTTTACAAAACAATATTCCTCTGTTTAATTTTAAGCAATTTCTTTTGTATTATTTTTTATACGAAGAATATTTAATATTTACTTTGAAATGTATATATTACAAAGAATTTTACATGAGACATATGTACTATTTATGTAAAAAATACCTGAATATTTTACAGTTACTTTGGTTACTGGTTATATTATTGTAGGACACCATTGTGCTGTTTTATTTTTAAAGCACTGATGGCACGTGCTTCTTTAATAAGTTGAAGTTAAAAGTAATTAAAATGCTACTAAGAGTAATATGTTTCTTTAAATGTTTGTAATGCTTATTTTTAATGAAAATTATCTACATTCTAAATAACTTGAACCTAAAGTGATAGCATAACAAACTGTCTTAATTTTAAACGAGTTGAATTCGCTAATTTAAGTGATTGTTTGATTATAAATGTGTTAAAGTCTACATAATTTGAAATTTATGTAGATTATGAAAAGGGATTTTTTAGTAAGAAAGTTTTACACTGAATATTTATCGTTTAGAATTTGGTTAATCTATAGAAACAATTACTTTACAAACACCTCTAAGCTGTTGAAGTCAAAAAGTAACTTAAGAGGTAGACAGTAATTGGAGCTACCTAAAAATAACAAAGTATTCTTTAGTCTTATTACTATTAATGACATTAGCACAATTTATGAGTGTGTGAATTTATAACAACACTTGTCAGACTGACTACAGCTTGACCAAACTTACAAAAACCCTGAGTAGGCGTGTCTGTGGGAGCTCGTGCGTACAAGGTATAGCCTGATGAAAAAGTATTTTGGCGCTAGTATTTAAACTTGTTTCTAAAATTAGGCAACTAGTAAATGAGTAGTACTTGAATGCATAATTGGTTGCATAAGTTGTAGTTACAAAAATGTTTGTATAAATCATGAACAATCTCGATCACTGTACGAATATCACGTTTTAATTTATTCATTTATTACAACTACGATAAGCACAACTAGTATTTTTTTTCAATAAATCTTTTATTGAAATATTTACAAAGCAGAAAAGTAAACACTCATTTCAGTAGAAAATACAAGCTGCATTTATCTCATGTTTATAAAATAACACCCAATATGACCGAGGTCAATAATTGATTAATCATCGTCACCGGAAGATTTACTTTCTACAGTTTTCTAACCGTTCTCATCTGAATCACTGTTATTTACTAAATGTCAAACTTTCGACGACCTTATCAACTAAACAATCTGCTGCCACATTTATTCACAAAGATGTGACACATGATTTCATTGTTTTTCTGAATGCTCATTTCTAATTTAAGAAAATGCATTTGGAACAAACTTTTTAATATTAATACCATATTTTCTTTTTACGAGACTTCTTATGAATTCACGTGGATTTAGGTCACAATGGTAAGAAGGCATCGAACAACAGTAAGTCCATGCTCACTTAATAATTTATCAACAAAAATAACATTTTGGTGTAGGATGCTGCTTGACTGGCATTAATAATTCTGCTTTACGCAGTTTAGTTGTTGTTGTAAAAATTCCAATTGTTTCCAGCAGTAAACGAATATTTTCTTTTCGATTACTTTGAGTCGGAGGTTTGTTTATTTGTTTCGAGTGATACGATGCATTATGTATTACTGTAAGACCATGGGGGGTGGGGTAAATTTGGAATAAGTCGCTTCTTTAGCATATTGTCATGATAGAAGGCCGTTATTTAAAAATCCATATGAATCATTTGCATGCACAATAATAAACAATAATAATAATGTCGTTGCTCAGTTCGATCACATTTATAAACACCTGGTTTTTCTTTAGACTGCCAACACTTGTTAACTTCATATGACGGGTGAATGTAGGTTTATCTAAGTATGTAACTGGTTGTTTATTGTTACTTTTAGCGTCATTGTCTCTCAGCTTTCTCAAATATCGTGAATAAATAAATTTTTGTACTGCCAACATTGCAAACGTCAATATTCGTTTTTTTCGTGTAGTTACGTAGCGGGCAAAAAGCTCTAAACCGGCAAAATGAAAAGTAGAAATCTATTTACAACTAAGTGCTCAAAGTCAATTATTATATTAAAGCGAGTATGTGACAGGTGGAAAAGCCATTTAAAAATCTTGATATTCAGTTAAAATTGAGGAAAAAAAACGATCATAAAAAAATGATTAACAAATTTTCTAAATGTCGGTGACTTAGTAGTACAATATTGAACTAATCAAATGTGTATTAAGTACCTACAGTTTAGTAGCAGTTTAAGAAATAGCTTAATCTGAATAAATGTTTAAAACGTTTGTCAAAGACATTTACTTATTGGAACATTAAAGATGAACTAAGAAAAATATGCATCATGTTTTTAAAATCTCAGATCTTTATTATATAGGTTTTGCTAATATAACATCATTTACCAAATATAAATGTGCATTTTTAAACTAAAACTTATGATGTACATACACACTGTGAAAAGCTAAATGGAATAACTTTATTATTTCCGTTATTGTACATATTTATAGCAAATCCCGAAACGCGTAAAATTTAAATTATAAATTGACATTATTTGACGTAAAAATGTGATCCCTATTTTCAGTGAGTGAGTGACAGTTACAACCCCTAACTTTTTAAATGGGAAGTATGCGCTTGTGATATCGTTTGAAAGGTCTCTTCATTCTCTATTCAAAAATATTATTGTTTTAAAATTTATTGCAAAAATTAACACACAAAAAATAAAATCTTCGGATTACGGAAATTCGCTACAACACACTGAAAAGCTAATATGTAATACTTATGTGTTCATAATGTAAAAAACAAAAAAAACATGAATGTCAACAAAAGTAGATGTTCAAATGCTCACCGCAAACGTCTTAGCAACATCCTAATCTTAAATAAAAATATCTTTAACTTTTATTTAACATATCAGGCTGACTAACATAATTGGAAGCGCTATTCGTTGAAGTCATTAAATCAAGGGGTTTAGTTTTGTGCACAGTACTCTTTACATACCCCATACAAAAAGTCTAATAACTCAAGATCAGTTGATTGTGCTAGCCATTGTATCGATCCTCGCCTCCCTATCCACCGATATAGAAATATTGCGTCGGGACATTGAGTTGGTAATGTAACGGTGCTCTATCTTTCTGAAAGCATATCGTGTTTGGTGGAACTTAAGGGATCCTGGATCAGGATAAACATTTGGCATTCAATTTGCCTTCAATGAAAAAGGGCCCAATGATATGGTTTACAACAATTCCTGCCCAAACATTAACATTTTGAGGGTCTTGTGTATGCTTTCTCTTATTTAGTGTAGATTTTCTATTGACCAGTAGCGGCAATTTTATTGATTAGCATGAAAGTTAAGTGTAAAAGTGCACTCATCAGAATACATAACTTCTTCTAATTGGATAATATTGTTATTCAACATTTCTATCATTCGTTCACAAAAATAAGTTCTTTTATCAAAAATCGTCTTCTATGATCTTCTGAGTTGGTATCATTTTGTAGGGATGCATTTTATTTTTTTTTGAGTATGTTTAGAATCGATGTATGGTAAACATTCAATGTTGCGGATACTTGTCTACTCGATGTATGACGGTTTTCTTCAAACTCAAGCATCACATCTAATTTGCTATCATCGCTCAGTGCATTGGCAGCTGTTTTCTTTATCTGCTTTACATGTTCAAACTTGCGCAACTGTTTTTCTAGTTTGCTAATTGTCCCTTTGGGTAAGGCGGCAAATTCCGGAATAGGCGAGCAACTTCCATTTGTGTTCGGGTGTTATCTCTGTAACAAATCATTTGTAAAACTGTTATTTGATGCACTTCTATTAATCTAACCATCTTTCTGAATTGCAGTTAATGAAATTCAAACGAAAATTATAATACTAACAACTACTGTCATGCAGTAATAAATAAAACACAATTTACTAAGACGTTTTAAAGAAAACTGACATTGTAATGGTAACTATTTATGTCTTTTTGATTGATTCCGTCTAAAAAAATACTGTTATGGTTTTTGCTTACTTTCTTATTATCAATACCTAAACGGGAAATAAGTTTTGAGTGCTGTGTAACGAATTTCGGTAATCAGATGATTTTTTTTCTGTGTTAATTTTGCAATAAATTAACAAACCATAACATTTTTGAATAGATAATGAAGAGACCTTTCAAACAATATATCGCAAGCTCATACTTCCCATTTAAAAAGTTGAAGGTTGTAACTGTCACTCGAAGAGGGTTGAAGATAGGGATCACGTTTTCCCGTTGAATGATATCAATTTATAGTTTGAATTTGACGTGTTTTGGGATTTTCTATAAATATGTTTTTATTTAGTATTCGATGCGTTTGTGATATTTAGTAAATAGTTATTATCATAACTTGAATTTTATTAATTTAAATTTCCTAACATTTTTATACTTAGCTGTTATTTTACATAAGTAGCTTGTTAATATGTATTAATTAGAATGGGTTTATACTTTGTTTCTGACTGTGGTCATACTAACAAGCATGGCTGTAAAATGTTTAGATTTTCGCTAGATTCGACGTTAAAGCAAAAATGGGAATCAATGATTAGGAAATATTCGAATCGTGATTTGTAATAATATGTTAATTTATAAACGAGGTGATAGAATTGCTACTAAGATTTCTTTGGACTATCCCTTTGTTGAAGGTAAAAAAAGAAAATTGTCTTATTTTTAATTGGAAAAAATAAAATGTTTAATTGTTCATCTCCAGAGAAGAAATACGTAGAATATAAGTTATTTGTACAGTTTTCAATTTACTATTAATGATTTGTTTAGCATTCAAGAAGCAACATTGGTGCAAGAAGACACAGCAAAATTTTCAACAAAGTCCAACATCTAAATCATTTAAGCGAGTTAATGAAGAAATAAATCTCTTTAAGTCATTAGCAATTTTAGAGGCAGAAAATTATTAGCTAAAAAAAGAAATTGAGGAATTAAAACCTAGCATGAACAATTTGAAACTGTCTTTTGCAGTGGAATATTTTGCAAATGATAACTTTGTCATAATTTATCCAGGTCTTCTGAATACGTGAGTATTTCTATGAATATGTTGCACAGTTTCCCATTATGCATCATGGCACATATGTATGATATACAAAAAAATTCAAGAAAAAACCAATTACTTTTATATTTAATGAAACTCAACTTGAATCTCTTTAATGATGACTTTGCTGCTAGATTTGGATTTTCAAAATCACTTACATCAGATAATAGACTTAAGTAAACGTGTAACTGTTTGTACGCTTCTATAGTCTAATCGCGACAAAAGAGTCGGAATTATGCATAAATGTGTTTTTGTGTTGATCCTCTTTTGGTTTGGTTTTCACTACAGCTGCTAATAATAAAATATTATTCACCTGCAGTTAAAAAACTGCCACCTCACAACTTACTATTATATGAAAGCCTATACAACTAGTTGTGGAAAATAGTATATTAAAAACACGTTTCATAAAAGTTTCTCAAGGACAAATGCGAAATAAGGCCTTATGAAACAAGTTTTTCACACTTTTTTTTTTATTTTGCAATTTTAATTAATGTTTGGTGGAACTGTGAAATTTAAAAAAGATTGAATTTTGAGTAGTCGGATTTCCTTTTTTTTTCTTAAACAATAATTAAAAATGAGCGAAGCAAATGTTTTATGCACTCCACCTAAAACACGAGAAATTGCTAAAAATACTGTGAACAGCTGTTTGCCTAACAATTCTCGTCTGCATTATGAAGAGCAATACAGTAAATTTGAAAAATAGCGCATCCAAAATAAAGTAGGTGCAATGCCAGGAAACGTTTTATTTGCATATTTTGAGTTGCAACGTAAAAAATATAAAGTATTTGCTCTATAGACAAAACCTATTCCATGTTAAAGTCATCTTTAAGTACATAAGAAGCTGTAGACATCTCCAAATCTAATAAATTGCAGGCTTTATTAAAACAATCATTTGACGGTTATAGTTTAAGATTCTAGAAGAAACGGATATTAATAATTTTATACGAGAAGCAGATGATAAAATATCCCTGGCAATGGAAGTAGGTGTACTTTGTATGTTTATATATCACAGCTAAGTAATGGTATTCAATTTAGGTTAACTTGATAATTAGTTAGAACGGTGTACACAGACTAGAAGAATTAACGAACATGTTCATAGACGACGTTGCATATAAAGTTGATCCTATCATTGTCACTGTACCTTAAACTAAAAATGCCACACATGTTTGCGATAACTTATAAAGAATGGATTGAGTTAATAAAAAATATGTTAATTTACGACCCAAAAACGTTTCTCATAAACGATTATTCATAACTTATTGTAACGGTTATTGTATTAATAGCCCAATCGGTATCATAATAACATAACATAACATAATGGGAAAGGTGTACAAAAACATTGCAACATTGGGCACTGTTTTCGACGATCAAGCGCAAATTGTGGCGGGGACTTGACCACAGTGGAAGGAAGCCATCTGCTGTTGCTGAGGGTTATGTTGACACGTCTTTAAAAGAAATAAGTTTCTCGAATGTTTACGTATTAGTAAACTAGTTTTGATTTACCTAGATGCTCTAATGCTTCACAGTTGGAATTTGATTTCGACACACACAACACTACAATATATAAATGCTCAAGATATCTTTAATGTAACTATCAATGTATATCAATATAATAATTTTTTTTTCGACTACTAGTTGTATGGGTTTTAATTATTACATATAATAGTAGTTTTGAAGTAGAACTTTTTTAAGCGCAGGTAAATAATATTTCATTATTAACCACTGCACAGTGGTTTCTACGACCCGTTTTCCTGGCCAAAATACGTTAGCTTTTGTTTTATTCTAAAAAGCATCATATTGGTTTTATAATTAAAATTTTTTTTGGAATAAGTTTCAGTAGTTTCTTTAAATTTTGTGGTAGAACCCCCTATAAAAAGTTTATGTGAACGCCACCGTGATAAGCTATCTAATTTCAAAAATGCTTGCATTTAAAGCTTCTCAGCAATTTAATATTATTTACTAGATAAAAAAATTTGTTTTGAAAATGTCCTAAAAATTAATAAATACTCATACAGGTTTACACAACAGAGTATGTTATTGTCGTAAATTAACAAAAAATAAAGCTTAGAAGACGACATTTTTTTATTTTATATAAATGAACAAGAAACTTAAACACAATTATATAACGGAAAATACATACTATATTATTTAATTTGAACTGTTTTGATTAGATATTTTATATATATTTTTATTCACATTTCCATAATAATTACTATATAATTACATTACAATATATAAGTTTCATTAAATTGGGGTAGATAGATAAAAACATTACCAAATTTAAGTAAATACTATATATATATGTATATATATATCAATTTATGTACACATTTGTATTAATCAATTTTTGTTTCTAATTCTAAATTGTCCAAATAATAAAAATCAAACACTTTTTCTTTTTTTTTTCTTTGTCTACTTTATTTTCTGGAGATGAATCAGTTATAGGAATATTTGGTTCTTTAAGTAAATCTAATACTTCTTTCGGAATATTTTTTTTCTGTTTCCCAATTCTGATACCAAGTGTCCATTCCTCCATTAAAACCATCTTGCATGGTGTTTTTGTGGTTATTCTTTGAACTAAATTCTCTATCATATTTGTAGAATTTATTTCTGGATTTTGATGCTTCTTCGCTAAGATATTCTAAGGGAGAATGTTGTTTTTAATTATTTGTCGATTGTGTGCCATAACAAAAGGAATATTTTTTGTGCTAAATACTTGCAGAAGGAAACAATGTTCTTCAAATTTTTCTTTATTTATTATATGTTAGCATGACAATGCAATTAAAATTATGTGCATATTACCTATAAGCTTTAAATTAACATCCAGTAACTTTAGCAAAAACCATAAAATTGCTAAAAGCTCGGCAAGCGGTGTTCCCATCATTTGTGTTACCTGCTCCATCCGATTTGGGTTTGTCAACGTTAAGGCCCTTTTCTTTCAAAAACCTACTGTGGATTAAAGATTTTCAAAAATTGTTTTTTCTTCTTTTTGTACGTGCCATTTCAAAAATAGAATTCTCTAAGAAATTTTTACACATTCAAAAAACAAGTGTCATAGCTAAAAGAAGCTTAATTTGTAGAGATTTATTTTCTGACAAATTAACTACAAGTAAGTGTACGTTATTTGTTTCTTGAAGAATGTATTGCTGCGTTTCTTTGCTAAATTCTAGTTTTAAAGGTCTACAAAATCGTGATGACTGAAGAGTTCTATTATTCCACAAAATAGTGTTCTTAATTTTCATTCTTAAAGACACAACTGGTATTATATACTGTTTTTGCGTTAAATTTTTGTTTATAAGCAGAATTCCATCAAAACTATAACTAAATATAATATCTATGTTCATTATTGTTTCGTTATTCATTGCCTGTAGTATTACCTTCTTTTGAAGCTCAACAATAAGCTTAATTGTGTGCTCTACTAAATTTTGTAGGGAAACTTCTGTAACAGTTTTTGTGACTTGTATATCAGCTGGTCTACAAGCCAATTTACATTTACAAATTTGCTTATACTTTTTTTAGAATCATTGCCAAATTTTTTTTAGCATATTGTCGTGCAGACTGCCAACATTAGCACAAAAACTTTTTTTTGAATATTAAAATTATTTTTATTATAGTTATTTTCTCTAATCGTCGTACGAATCTAAAAACAAATAGCAGTTTGCTTTTTATTAATATCACTTTGTTGATGCCACAATTTAAAGAGCTCTTCATTTTTAAAGTGATGCATATCTGAACAAAAAAAATGTAATGTTTTGCACTTTTTTGCAGCTAAAAAAGATACACAGTAGAAGTAAAGGTATGCCTTCATAAATTTTATTTGAAACATTTTGCTAGCAAACTTAAGCGTTTCTGTATATGATTACTTCTGTTTTAATTTCTATTATAAATGACAGAAAGTGCATCACCCCAACAAAATAATTTTTGTAGGGAAGTATCGTAAGATAACAGGTAAATGTAAAATATATAATAAAATACATACCTGTATACATGATATTCAAAACACATTTTGACAATCCACTAAAAAACAAGCGAAAGCCAGATTTTCAATCAGAGGTAACTTTTCGTCTAATAGCGTGTGTACTGAAAGCCTTGTAAGGTACAACTAGTTTAGGTATACTTGGACAGGTAAATTTCTTTCTGAAAGCTGATAAAAGATAAGAGAGATATCTGTATAACAATAAAAAAGGAGACATTTTTTTTACTTATTTATTTCAAGAGGTGGTTCGTCTAGCGCTCCTGCACTGCGGTCTCCTTGGTCCTTTTGTGCACCTTAGATTTTTTACTCCCTCATCAGTTCTGTTTCGTCAATGAAGTCCAGAAGTTTATTCCAAGGGGCTTTTTTCAACTCATCATCGGTTAGCTTTGGTTTTCCGAGAATCGTTGTGCGTTGCATTTGATACGCTTCGCATTTGCACAGCAGATGCTGCGTAGTATCGTTGTCCTCCAAGCATCCGCGGCATAGAGGGCTTATTTGCAGTTCCATTCCACAGTACCTTGTAATTAGTCCCGTGAGTTTCCTTAATTTTTGTCGACTCATGCTTGATAGTGCAGTTTGAGTGTTTAATTGTGGCTCTGTAAGGAAGAGAGGAGACATAGAAAACTCATTAATTAAACTCTGTTCATGTAAAATCTGGCAACAGTGTTTAGTTTTGCATATAACCTCACTAATATCTAGCTGATCGTAACAAATTTTCGTTTCTCGTATTTATTTTTTGTTGTATAGTTAAAATGCTAAATTAAATCAATAAAAATATTAATTTGTCATAAAAAGGATTTATAGGGAATAAAGGTTGTTTCACATTCTAATGTTCTGTATCAATATTAGAAAAATACCAAGTCTTATTGTTTTACAAAAGAAGATTAAATTATGTCATTTTTGAACCAATGAGGAAAGAAAAAATACTTATACACAAAAATATAGAATGATTTTGATTGAATCTTTGAACCATCATAAACGTATTATTAGTTAGCAAATACATCGATACTCTTTCTATTTTATGTATACGCTTCAATTAATATTTAATTTATGTGTAATTCCTTAATATGTAATTCTTTTGGATGCTGTGAATCCACAAGCTCTGGTAGAAGACTTTAAAAGTAAAACTTCTTTAATTTTGGCAACATATTCTCCCAAAAGTTAGTGTGTCTTTTAATTTTTTCCACTAATAACCCGAGTAGACTCCATACACAAAAGTAACACTATTCTCTATCAGTAATTTTTAACTGACCTTGCACTTGATAGTGATATTTGTGTCTACGATTCAATTCAAATTGTCTATATTCTAATTTCGCAAATTTTATTCATCTGTTACCAACTTTAATCCCCGTACCGGCAGAGTTCTTAACTTGGAGACATCAAGGGTACATATTAACTCAATGTCGAAGAGTTGGGAGAAAAGCAAACAACTGTCAACGATAGATCGTAACAAATTGCTTGATATATTTTCTTCTCGATAACAAACTATCACTGTTTTCCAACAGGTAACAATAGAAAAATAAATGCTTTATAAGCTAAACTGGATAAACAGTAACAATCAATGTATAAATTTCATTCAGGAGCAATTAATAATTAAACCATAATAACACAAAACGAAATTGATCCAAGCATTAACAGTTACATGCAGTCACGAAATGTAACTCTCGGTAAGCGAGATGTGAACCTTTAAATTAGTATAATAACATAAGACTTACTTCAGATCTGAAGTTCTTTATCGTAGGTAGCTAGTAATCATGCTTTTCAGTAATATTACTCTCGAACTTTTGAGAAGTGTACGCTTACAATGGTTGCCTTACGTTTGGCAAATTCTGGCTTTGAATACGAATAGATAAGTACAAATACTCAATTGGATCAAGTCAACGTACACAAAATCACACAAGTTTGAGTTAAACAGACGACTATACACTACACTACACTACAATTTTCTGTAGGAAACATCAAATGTAAAACTAAACACGTTTTTATAATAAAAACTTACCAATATAAATATACTAAGAAACACTAAATTTTCACAGACAAAATGACAACTAAAATGGCGAAATAAACAGTTTTTGAGCTCTGTTGCCAAAAGCCCTAAATCATCAATTATTAATGATAGATGGCAGCATTTTATGGCACGATATCAAAATTAATTTGAAATACAATGTATGCACAATTTTGTGGTTTTTTAGTTTCTTATCTTTTCTAAATGTTGTTATTTTATTACAAAAAATGCTGCTAAGTTTATAAAATGCTCGAAACGGCATTCTATATGTGGTTTTTTTAGAGACTTTTCCGGTCTCTAACCGAAAAACTTTAAAACTGATTTGTTTGTTAATTCGCGACAAATAATCTCTACACTATTAACGCGTTCGCTTGCTACACTCGTTCACGGCGTTAAAATCTCTCGATTATTAATCGCTATCATTAACAACCTTGTTTATTAAATAGTAATTATATTAGATTGTCTTCATTCCATAAATGTATAAATTTGAGTATTTTGATTTTTTCGACAGTAAATTCAATACTATAGCTACTAACATCCATCAATTATTTGTTGTACTTCACGTTTTAAATGGCGACTTAATATGAGGTTGCTAAGGTACGCTTGATTAGTTATTTTTAAAGCAATGTGATTTGTCATATTAGCATAAATTCTTAAAAATCTAAAGATTAGATTGGCCAATCTAGAGTGATTTTATGCTATTATTCAATTTATTCTGCAACAAGAATTATATGTTATCATTCACAAATGACTTGTGTCTGTAATTTATAGCAAGTTCAATCAAATGTCAGTTATTTATTATTCTACATATGAATCCTTATTGTTTATATAGACGTTATGTATGTGTAGTGATTAGTTCAAAAGATTTTTTTAATGTTGTAAATACTTAGTATGTACATATTACGTTTGACATAAAAGTTAGTATGTATAAAATATTATTTATACAACCCATGTAAAAATGTAAGTTTTTCGAAAATATTAGATATATGTATGTTTATTGGAAGTTTTGTATAATCAGATAATTAGAAGCCAATTAAATAGTAGCAAATAGATAGAAATAACACTATATCTATTATTAGTTAAAATAAACGATATTCTTTTCGTTTGTAGGCTGTACAAAGTACATACGTATTCAGGTCTTCATACGTCTGTAATAAGTTTACCCAATGCTTGGACCAGATTTAACATGTAAAGCACATAAACATGAAAAGGGAACTTGCCTTATTGCCCGCAGGTCTTAGCTTCTTCTCGAAAACAAACTCATAATCTACAAAGGGATCCTTTCGGTTTAGTCTTAAGGTACACACGTGTGGACTGCAGTAGTCGATAATATTCTATAACAAAATATTTCGTTTTATTTCATCTAACTTTAATATGCGCCAAAATAAGTAAAGTAGTTTTATTCTTATTTATTTTATGAACATCCGTCGATTGATTTGTTTTTTTATTAGTTGCTTTAAATACGCCGCTTTTAACAAATTACTTAAACACGAACCGTTCTACTTTCTAATTTATTAAGCATCCGCTTTTTTAATGACGCATCAATTTTTTGTCGATTTTTTGCTCCAATATAAAGTCTATCAATAGTTTATGCACTAAGGGATCATGTTGATTTATGTTCTTCATTATTTATAAGTTTATGACAGGTTTAATTTTGAGCGACGTGTGAAATTTTGCGATAACTTTTCCGAAACAAATATTAAATAAAAGTTATATATGTATGTACAGGTTTAATTAGTGCATCAAGCTAAATGATGTAAGCTTTTGTAAGTTTTGCGAGGTTCAAGATTCTAGTACTTGTTGCATAATTAACAAATTCCTCAACGAAAATTTCATTAGCCAGACAACAGTTAGATACCACATTACAGGCCGAGTTGCCAACACATTGCTGTTGTTCGCTTCCGGCATTGCTACTGCTTATCAAATCAGCTTAAACTCTAAGTGAATTTAGCAATGTTTGCCTCCCGGAAACGCAGTCCCTTAACGGAAGTTACATTGCTACCGACACTCGACCGACCTTAACAAACTTTTATTTTCTATATCCTTAATATTTTTCTTTTTTTTACTACTTAAACACTTTTTAACTCGATGAATTTTAAATTTGATATTTTAGCTTGAAATTTGTATACCTCGCGTTTATTGCTGTTAAATATTCATAACACTATGAATATAAAATAGAGATTTTAAATAACGCGCACCATATTGTAAAAGTCAGCAGGAACGTTTTGGATTAACCATTATCTAACTAAGCGTATGCAGATAAAACAAGGATAAAAACGAACAATGTTTACAAAAAAAGGATCCCACTTCTCCACTTTAAAGAAAAATCAATTCTATAACATATTTCATACATGCATCATGCAAACGATTTTGCTTCTTTTTTTCGTTTGAAACGTTCTTTTTTGAATATGTAAATTCGCTTTTATGGTATATCTTGACGTGTTTGTGTCGTAAATGATATCGATCTTCATGTATTTCCGCCTTCGAATATAAATTCCAATCGAAAACACTTCTAGGTCCCCGCTAACATTTTCAATTGGTAAAGAAAAGTCTGTCGATGGCATAAATATGATGAATTTAATTTTGTAATTTACTGTAAAAAGAAAAACGTTAAATTTTGTTTATTTAACCAACGTCAAAAAGACTTTCGTTTAATTTTAATTTAATTCGTTGAAATTTTTATTGAAACGGAAACCTGTTGCTTCTTAATGTATTTACTAGAAGAATGGAGGACTATCTTTATATAGGAGTAGTATATGTTTTGAATTAAAATTTGTGCTTATGAATACTGTATGAACAATTTATAAGTAAAAATGAGAGAAGAGGCGATTTACCCATGAGGTGATTAAATATAAATGTGCTTTTTAGAAGTACTTTTAAAATGAACGCCTATATGAAAACATTACCTATAAGATCAAAAGCTTCTGCGCTTTATGTTAAATTACATGGTTTTCACATTACAACTACATAAACTAAAATGTCAACATTACAATTTAATATACTGTTTAATATAATGTATGGTATTACAAAATGATCTCGCTTTTTTTAAGTGACTTTTGTTTTAAAACTAAAACGGTTTGAAGATACTTACGTTATACGTTGTTCAATTTGACAATCTTAACAAAATAGAAAAGTGTAGTTCGCTGTATTACTATACTAAATTAATACACTTAACAGCGTGTTCTTTAAAAGTTACAGCTAACTGTCGTAAGACAGACGGATCATCATTATCACCATCTTAGTGTTGCAGATATACATAAAGCATTAATACGTGTTATAAGAAAGGTACAGAAATACGAATTGGGATTAGAAATTTTTTACTCTTACGCAACATTCTATTTTGTTTAAAGCAAACAATATAGTCAGTTTAAGATCTTTTCTGAAGAATGATAGTTTGCTGACGGCTAGTGACAGATTGCAGTATTCTGATTTAACATTTTGTGATCTTATTAAAACATTTTACAAAAACTATTTATCGATGAACATAAGCGTATGTTACATGCAGCTCCTCAACTGTCCTTGTCGTACTGAAGAGATAAATATTGGCTATACCAAAGTTCAAAATAGTAACACTGAAAGTAGTCTGTAATTGTATGTCACCTGACATGTGATGCAACTGAGACAACATAAGTTCATGAAAGTAAACTCAACACATTCATGGATAAATACATTAAATTAAATAAGTAACAAGCAAACAGTGATTGTTTAAACCGTAATAAGTGACGGTCGAATTGAAGTAATGAGAAATAGAAAATAAATGAAAAAGGGACGAAGCGTCAAGATAATACACGGAGAGAAATATTATGCTGAATTTAATCATTACAATTTCATATTTAAAGCATTTGCTTTTTTTCTAAAATTGATTCACATTCAAATAAAATTAAACCTACATGTTCTAAAACTTAAATTAAATTTCTTATTGCAATCCAAACATGTTTTTATTAAATCATTCATAATTATGATACAAGTAAAAAGTTTTTGTTAAAATTAAGACTACAAATTAATCAAATTCAACTAATTATTATAAGAAATCATATCAGCGATTAAAGTACGTAATAAATTACTATGAAACCACAAGTAGGCATTTCAAGTAAGCATTTATGTTATCACTATTTGTTCCACGCTGATCTAAAATAAGGTATCAGCAATTTAATTTACGTTAAGGTTTGCAATATGTGCTAAACTTTTTGGTAAAGCTGTAGCAAAGATAAATTAACGTGTACCGTACCGTGACTCCGACAGTTTTTTGTTTGGAACTATACGACATGGATCCATCATTTTATAACAAGTTGCTTGCAGAATATAATCTATAACTGACTACATCAATTAGCGAATGATTGGAAACTATCAGAAACTTACAAGTAAGTATTGACTCTGATTTTGAATATTGTTCACTGTCATATGTTAGAATTATCTCGCAAAGCTTGCACATTTTTTGGCATGTATGACTTAGTTTTTTGCAATGAAATGAAATTATCGTGCATTTGCTTTTCTTTTAGAACAAGAAATTGATGTTACATCCCTTGTGTGCCTAACGGAAAATGATTTGGACATATTTAAGGAAGGTGAATTTGGGTTGATTGTAAAGTTTAGTAGTTGGAGAACCCTTTGACAGAAAAAATTACTTTCCAAAAGTTATAAGAAGATTATTTAACTCGGATGGTGTAGATTCGACTAATATTCTAAGTGTAACATCCTATTAATGCTGATGCGTGTACATATTGGTGTCAAGGACAGTATTATTTGGATCGGTAATATTATCTACCAATAATTATAAATTTTAATGTAAACTAGGATTAAACCATAAACTGTAGTGATGATAAAAATATAACACATTTATTTTGAATTTAGCAAATAAATACGTTTAAACTATGTGTATAGTTACTGAAATCATTCATACTCTGAAGCTGCACAAAAGCAAACATTATGACACTGCGTGCTTAAATTAATACGAAGTGTTATTACTATTAAACCTATTTATAATAAAACGCAACAATCAACAGAGATAAGAAAAAGCAGTACTTGTCATAACTATGGTTCTTCTTTACGATCACATTAAGCAACTTTTGAATGATAGAAGAAAACGATGTTTTCTTAAATTGATATATTATAAAATCTATACAATTATTTTTCAAAATATTTGTTGTAATAAAATGAAAGCTTTATTTAAGCGTACATCGGCATGACTCAAAACCAACAGCCTATTTGCATGAAATATAGCCGTTTTTGCTTTATTACAGTAAACTTTTCTCTCCGTGTAGAATAACAAGTTAATATAAAAGCTGTACTGTTGCAAACTATGCAGTAACATACAATTACTGTCAGAAACTATGCAAAATACGGAAATTTTTTTTATTATTAAGTTGACAAAAAATTAATTATTTAAATTAACTGAATTTTCATGGTTTCGGTTGCGTTTAGTTATTTAAAGGAAAACATGAAGTTTGTTGTGTCATTTGACTATGGGCATTTATTCCAACGCATTTTCTTTTCGTGTACTGTACAGCCCGCGCGTTCAAAGAATGCCTGAAGGTTGAATGCGCATTCGTCCAACTCCAAGTCTCGTAAGACGGCGTTTTAAGTATAGTGGGTTGCCTAAATTATAGCATTTTTATGCAGTCGCCGTTTTATAGCTTTTTCAAAATTGAAAACGAATATTTATGTTTTTATTAATGAAAACTCTAAAAAACATGTTAGGCCATCGCGTAAGCTAATTTTTTCCTTAAAATACGGTAACACTTAAAAGTTATTGATACTCAAAGTTAGTCAAGAAATTACATTGTTATAATGTGGTTTTATAATATTTATAAAACGATCATCGATATTATAATAGCTCAGTACGATGAATTAATACATCAAATAATAGTACATACTTTTAGTTTTCGAAAATGTTGTTTATTTTTCGAAAAAGCTATAAAACGGATTTAACTCCATATACCTAATGTAAAACCCATCTAAATTACAGGAAATGATAATTTTTTAGTTCATCATTTATCCAATAGGTGGTCGACCTTTAACATGCGCGAATTACGTCATTACTACTTATTATCTTTATTGTTTTACGAAACACAATATGCTTGCAAGCTTGCAACAACAAAACAAAGATAATTAATTCATACAAGATTTAAACGAAACACTATCACGCTAACGCAACGGTTTGAAATAAGACATATTTCGTCTTTTCGTTTTTGTATAGTTATCTTCTTCGCCGTGTAACAATAATAAGTAAATTGTGCGTTTTTTCGAGTGAGGAAATTTTTGAATTGCTTACAATGAAATCAGTATTTCCTTGAAAATCATACTAACCTACGCTTTGCATTTTTTAATTGAATTAGGAGTAAAATTTCTAAAATTCAGCTGCACAGTGGAGAAGCAAAATTTGTAAATCTTACTTCTTTAATATTTATTTTAATGTTTTCCACAGTCCAGTGCTAATGTTGAAAAATTTTTTTTCGCAAATAAATTTAAATAAAACTCAAATTTGGAACTGCCTAGAATAATTTCTTCTAACACAAGTTTGGTGGTTCGAAAAGTGGCAATTGTTACAATGTTAAAATTACCTTAGATTTATTAAAGAAAATTTAAATACAAAATGTACAATTTGGACGATCAAGGAGTTGTGAAGATATAAAATAATCGTAATAAATTACAAATATTGTAATAAAAGTTAGTTTTTTTTAAATTTATTTAGTTTCAGTAACAGCCAAAAAAATATTTCAGCTGCATTGCAGTCGGAATTTGATTATAAATTGTTGTATATCCGCCGTGGATGACAATATAATATGCTAATTGTTTATGATATTTATGAACATATAATACAACTACATTAAGCAGCCATTGCCTTACAATAATATATTGCAATGTTGCCAAACTTACAAAAATATATAACATTTCCCCCTTCTTAAATTTCTACTTATAGGTAGTTACAAATCTAAACGGTCGGGTGCTTTACGAATTCTATGTGACCGACGAACAGGTAAGTTACAACTGTAGTCAGTGACCTTTTTCTTACAGCTACCATCAGTTTCAATCTCTTGTGTAGGACAAGCAATGTCTTTTGTTTGAGATAATAGAAATGGTCTTAATTTTTCCATTTCCTGTTCTACACTCAGAGTCGGATTTTTATCCTGAACATCATTATTTTTACAATAATTGCCTATTTTAATTATTTGATCTATATAGTGCCATTTTCTAATTTTACCCAATACGTCCTTGCTCCCAGAACCTCGCCAATAGTGGCCTTAATCCAAGATTTCTTATTAGGTAAACGATAGTCTCTGACATGAACTTCTTCGTTTTTATTAAAAGATACTTCGCGACCCCCCTTATTAGTAATTTGTTCTTGTTTATTAATTGGTTTTAAAAACGTGAACATTGTATTTATGTTTCGATTAAACATTCGCTTTGACGGAGTTTCACCTGTGGAACAATGAGGTGTATTGCGATACATAAACAAATATCTATTAATGAGAGTACACATCGATACACCTTCATTTTGTTTATCTTTTAATGCTTTATAAATTCCTGATTTAAAACTTTTTACCCCCACTTCACACATACCATTTGTAGCTGGGTGATATGGAGCTGAAGTGATGTGCTTTATGTGATTTTTTTCACAAAATTCCGAAAACTGAGAACTAGTAAATTGAGGTCCATTGTCAGTTACAATTTTCTTAGGTATACCAAATCTCGCAAACGTTTCTCGTAATTTATTTATGGTATTATTACTATTTGGAACACCCATTTTAAACACTTCATCCCAACCTTTATTTGTTGATTTTGTTGGTTCTGGTCTAAAACTTAGACAAATATCACAACTTCTAACTAAATTTTCTATGTCCCTATCAAGACCTGGATACCCAAAGTACATTCGTGATGAAGATTTCATTTTAGTGATTCCTGAATGAGTACTATGAACTTGTGATAAAACTTGTTTTTTTAAGGGTTCAGGTATAATGACTCTATGGCCCCACATAATAATTTCCTGATCTATGCTAAGTTCATTTTTCCGATTTGCATATGGCTTTATAGCATCTAATACTTTGTTATTATTTGGCCACCCTTGACTTATATAATGCTTTACCGTATTTAATGTTTTATCTAGTTTAACTGATGCTCTAATTTGCTGCTCTATAGGCAGTTGCTTTTCAATAAAATTAAAATAATCGTATGTTGAATCAGAACTTAAATCATCAGTTTCATTTAATGGTAATCGTGACAGACCATCTGCACAGGAATTTTGACTTCCCGTAATATACTGTATTGTATAATCAAACTCGCTTAAAAACATAGCCCACCTTTGTAGACGACCGCTTGCCATAGGCGGCAAACTTTTTTTTCTCCAAATAATGTCAATAACGGTTTGTGAAGCTATTATAAAACGTCTACCGCATAAGTATTGATAAAATTTCTTTACACCCCAATATATGGCTAGTACTTCTTTTTGTACTACTGCGTACTTTTTTTCCGCTTCTGTTAAAACTCTTGAAGCATAACATATTGGTTTTTCTGTTTTATCGTATAATACTTGCATTAATACCCTACGTTACTGGCGTCGCATTGTAGTTTAATAGGTTTTTCCGGTTCATAATGATACAAGACGGATTCAGACGTTAATACTTCAGAAATTTCGTTAAATGCACGCTCGCAACTACTGTCCCATTTAAAACTTACATTATTTTTCAATAATTTGTAAATAGGTTCTAAAATAGTCGATAAATTTGGACAAAATCGCGCATAATAATTTACCATGCCTATATAGGCCATAACTGATGTAACATTATGTGGTCTAGGTGATTCTACTATAGCCTTGACTTTATTCGCGTCTTTTCTTAATTCCTTATTATCGATAATATGACCTAGGTAATAAATTTCTTTTTCAAAAAATTTACATTTGTCCATATTTAATTTAAATCCAGCATCTAATAATTTTTTAAATCCTTCCCTTAAATTGTTTAAATGTTCATCCTCTGTTTTTCCTGTCACTACAATGTCGTCCAGATAACTGACTACACTCTTTACCCCTTGTAAAGTATTTTCAACAATATTTTGGAAGATAGAGACTGCCGGTTTTGTGCCATATGGTAAACGATTTAATTTGTACACCCCTCTGTGAGTACTCCAAGCCAATATTTCGCTAGTATTATCATCTACTAGTAACTGGTTATAAGCATTTACAAAGTCTAATTTTGTAAATTTCGCTCCCCCTTGCAACGCCTGAAAAATATTCTCAATACGCGGTAACGGATATTGGACCTCATGCAAAAACTTATTAATTGCGATTTTGTAATCTGCACACAACCTTACTTGCCCATTTGGTTTCACCACAGGTACCAATGGTGTGTCCCATTTACTACTTTCCACCTTGGTAATAACTCCTTGTTTTTCTAAACGATCAAGTTCACTATTAACTTTGTTCTCTAAAGCAAAAGGTACTGGGCGATGCCTATGAAAAATAGGTTGAACATCATTAATCTTTAATTCTACCTTACTATATTTATAAGTTTCTAACTGGTTATCAAAAAGTTCATTAAATTCGTTTAATAAATTTTTCAATTTTGTTTGTGCCTTATTTTTAGCGTTCAATACATTTATATTAGCTATATGGTCAAAAATGTTAAATTTGGTTATTAAATCTCTTCCCATTAAAGCTTTTGCTTCACTTTTAACAATCACTAACGTACAAATATAACTTATATCTCTATACTCTACTTTTACATTAATTTCACCCAATGGCTTTATAATGCTGCCATCGTAGGTTTTTAATACAGTCGTAGTCGGATGCAACTGAATGCAACTAAATCGATTAATATACATATTTTCAGGTAATATTGATATCCCTGACCCTGAATCGATTTCCATCGGTACGTCAATGTCATTTATTTTAACATTTATTATAAATGGTTTTTCTGAATGTGTATATAATGTAAACAATGCGATATCGTTATCTACTTCTACCGCTACATTATTTTTACTGTCAATATCTGTTACAAAATTATTATATCGCACCTTGCAAACCTTTGCTAAATGCCCTACTTTATGACATTTTTACATTTATAGGTTTTATACTTACAGTTAGAAAATGAATGTTGCATACCACCACAGTGATTACAAGTTACCTTGTTTACAGTTTTATGTATCTTCGGCACCTTCTTAATAGCATTGACCTCTTCAACTGTAATTTTAGCTGTTGCTTCTCGTTTAAGTGCTAATTCCACTATTTCAGTTAAACCTTTGTTTTCTTCCTCTTCGCACAAACGATCTTGAATTGGACCGGCCCTCAGTCCCGTTATAAATTTGTTCTTCAGTGTTTCTGCTAAACGGTTTCCAAACTTACACTTAGAAGCTGCATTTTTAATTCGTACATAGTAATTACTAACAGATTCTGTACGTGCTTGTTTAATATTATAAAAATCCATTCGACATCTGTATACTGATATTCTTGGTGAAAATTGCTTCTCTAAAATGCTGCACAATTCTTCATAAGCTTTCTTATTTGGTTGCACTGGGTCACATAAATCTCGTAACATTTTGTATGCTGGTGTTCCGAGCATTGTAATTAATACAGGCACTTTTTTAGCTTCAGGTTTTTCTTTATAAATTTGCCAATCATCGTTTATGTTAAATTCATGCAATTTTCCTATTGAGCCCAATACGTTTACTGTTGTTGTTGCTTCTGTAGCCATTTTTTGTACGTTACACACGTTCCAAACTTAATTTGAATTTTTTAACAAAAATTTCTAAACATCTCACCGTGAGACGATTTCTCCAATTTCTCTCGTCGCCAATTGTTGTATATCCACCGTGGATGAAAATATAATATGCTAATTATTTATGATATTTATTAACATATAATACAACTACATTAAGCAGCCATTGCCTTACAATAATATATTGCAATGTTGCCAAACTTACAAAAATATATAACATAAATAACCAAAAGAACCATCAAATTTAAATTTTATTTGCTCCAATTTCCAATGTCTCACGATTTTTTTGTGGCGACTGAAGAATTTTTACAATCGATTTTTCATTATACATTCATTTTTTCTAATCGATTAATAAATTTAAAGAAATCGACCGAAAATCGTGAACACTGTACAAATATGTAGCATAATATTAAAGAACATAAATTAATTGTAAAAGAGTTCGTAAGTACACATATAAATATTCTTTTTTGTACTTCCGTCCGTTTTGATGTATTTTGCAGGCTTTATAATCGTTCAGAAATTTTACTTTTCTGGCCTAGGCCGGTAAGGTGTAGTAGAATTTTATAACTAGATCGAAGTTGGCAGTAATAATCTTTAATTAATTAAACGCCATCTGTCAGATTTATTAACATACACCATAATCTTTGTTATCATTTGGAATAACACTAACAAAACTTTTTTAAACACATATAAGAAATTTGCTTATATTTTACCATTGTCAAAAACAACAATAGTTTTTTTTGTTTCAGTCGGTCTGCAAACGAAGTCTTTGTGCGGCAAAAGTCTCATTGTGACATTTGTTAATCAATATACTATTTTCGCTTTCATAATTCGTTTTGACAGTTTTTGCGCAGTTGTCAACATAAACGTCAAACTGTGTTTGTGAGATTTTGAGAATTTGGGGGCTTCGCAGTTCCTGTTCGAGCAATAAAATATTATATTCATTTCGTTCTTGTGTAAGTTGGGCTTTTTTTCCTCGTGGACTTTTAAAACCCTTGTTTCACTCGGGTTTAAAAATGCCTACTCGTGAAAAAAAAACGTTCAATTTACACAGGAGCACGTTAAATAAATAACCATTTCCATTTCTTATTCAAACTTTGTAGATTCATTTTGACTAAATGATTATTTCTAAGTTTAGTATATATAAGTTGCAGAAAAAATCAATTTAAAAAATATCGATTATTGTGCCATCAATTTTTCTATAGATTGATTTTTGACGCATCGATTATAAACGAATCGCAAAATCGATCTTTCTCAAGAAAAACTACAATATTATTAGTTATCAATAAAGTTTGGTTTTTGATTTGAAGTTTGAAGAAATTAGAGAATAAATGTAGTACAGTTTCCTCCCGATTATCCGGATCCCGACTAACCGAAACGTCGGATTCTCTGAAACAAACTGAACTTTTGAACCCGTCGAAACCGAACCGAAACAAATTTAGACGAAACATCTGGTCGATCATTTCGTTGAAAACGTCGGAAAACGCAAAAATATCTAATAAAAATTTTTGCTTATATAGATGAGGATCATTTATACTTCTAGTCTATAAACATGCGTCATCTCTTTTCATAAAATGTTCTTTTCGGACTTTATACAAAAGGTCTTTGTAAATGGTTTATTATTATTACTTTTCTCAACATTTAGAACAAAACATTCAGTTCTAAATACGCCACTGTCAACGTGAGTAACATAATAAGAAAGCGGAAACGTGTTGTTGTTACTGTGCAAGAAAAATTAACTGCATTTAAACGGTTTGATAAAAGAAAATCCTTGAAAAGTGTTGCCAAAGAATATGGTGTAGGTATAAACACGGTTTCCAAATAGAAAAAAAAATCGACAGAAAATTGAACAATGGTGTAGTGTACTAGCATCCTCAACATAATACACCAAGAAGAACATTCTGCAGACAATGATGATGAAGAAGAAGCTCCGTTTCATGAAATGATGAGAAATTTAGATGGTTGGGATGATATTGGCCCAGAAAAAATTAAGGAGTGGATAACATTTGACGACAAAGCACAAAAACTAACTGACGTTGACTTTATTGAACTTGTTAATGAAAGGTATGGCGAAAATACTAGTGATAATGAATTAGAAGGGAATGAAGAAAAAGAGAAGAAAATTTTGCACTTTTAAGCTTTTGATGCGTTAAACACAGCATTATTATATGTAGTGCAACAGCCTAATGCCACACCAAGTGACATCTTTACTTTTAGCAAGGTGAAAACACATTGCTTAAAAAAACCGCTTGGATGCAAAATTTAAACAAAGATTGATTCTTTTTTTTTCACACCTCCAAAATAATATACCAATGTATGTAGTACATTTTTTTAAATAGAAACTATTATGTATATTATTTCAATTATATTTTTTTGTTCTTTGAAAAGATACATATTTATGTACCTACATAAATATTTTACGTTTTTACCTCTTTTAGTAAAAACTCCGTATTAACCAAAATTTCAGTTATCCGAAAAGGTTTCGTTCCCGACTTTCGGATAATCGGGAGACTACTGTGGTTCTGTTTATTAGTTGAAGTTCGTAATAAAAAAAATTTAAATGACATAATGAGAAATAATTTGGAATGAACCTCCACTATATGCATGTAATTTTGTTTATTTTATTTTCATACATAATTATTTCATTCATGTAGGTAAGAGTATATATACAGGATGCTCATCCGGTGACGCTATCTATCCTGATCAACGTTTTTATTAAAAGTTTTCTAAGTTTTACACGTTTTTATGTTTTGTAATTATCATATGTTTTCTAATGTAATTAGTAAAATAAATATATTTAAAACGAAAGTGCCTTCTACATTCATGTTCATTCAAATTACAACTATTGCTGTTGAAATTCGAATCAGCAATTTGCCCGCTATTTTTAAATTTGCTTACATTGGCACATTCAAAGATAAAAATAAAAACTTGAATGAAATTCAAACAACAATTTTTAGTGTAGAGTTGGGTGTATAGTCACTATATGTGTTATTACTTGTATTAACTCATTTTGTAATATATTTAAAACAATTGGTTCTTAAAACGAAATTGAATGTATGCATTAATTTTCCAATTCCTTTATTATTTCTTGGAAGCAACTACTGAGAAGATTCTAATAACAACTTCTACCCATCTCTAATTTTCTTTATGCGTCATACACGGTCATACCCTTGTTTATATACATTATAGTTAGACAATGAGATAGCTTTATATGGAAACAGATTTTTAAGTCATGTTAGATGGCGATAGTGAAAACAAGGTAATAATTAAATGCAACGCTTCAGACCGTTTTTGGTTATTAAAAGATTGCAAACGATGGCGGCACAAGCAAGCTACTTACACACGCTATTAGTTTCGACATACGTGCAATGTTTTACCAGTTGACTTGCTTTGATTTTGATAACTCTGAGTTTGCAAAAATAATTCGTACACTTTAATTTCTGTTTACAAACAAAATATAGAATGAATAAAATCCTGAAAACGTTTCTATAAAATTATAATCGGTTGAGTGGTTTGTTTCATTTACTTTGTTTAATTTTCTTTTCAAGCCGGAAGCCAACGAAGATGTGCTAATTTAATTTTTTTAAAATTTTTATACTACTCAAAAGGCACATGAAATATAAATATACAAGCTTATTAGCATTTTAGATGTATCTTTAGCAATAAATTCAGGGCGATGGTTCAAAAATTCGGACTTCCAACCAAATTAATGATTTAAATTTTTGTGTGAATTACTTACTGCGCTCGCCGCTTATCGGAATCATGGTTGTTTTCAATCGGGTAACGTTATCACTTTACTAAACTAACAATCCAGCCGCATGCTATACATAGAAAAAACGCCGCTTATAGTAATCATAATTTAGGTTTATGTTATTAATTTATTGTCAGGTTTGTTTCTATACATGATCAATAACTTATTTTGTATGCATTTTTGAGCTGAATTTTCACAATACGGTTGTTTAGAGTGAAACATTTTATCATTGTACTCTAAAAATAGTTGTTTTGCATATTTCTCTTATTTTTGCAGTGTTATTTATTTATTAAAATAATTTGACTGATTTACGAAACGCTACATTATTTTAACATCTGTAAATACGTTATCTTCGTGAATTAACTTGAAAAGCACGTGCCTTCTTAGAATAACAAATTAAATTAACTACGTCTTATGTGATAACGTTGTTTTGTATTTATTTTTAGTGTCAACAAATTTCTGAAAAGAATTACCTAGTTCTTAGAACAGTGAATGAAGCATCATAACGTTGTTTTTGATTTCTTTTTATTAACGGTGTCAACAAACTGTTTAATGCTACAGATCCGTTGGCTCAAAATGCTGATTTTTTTAAACGTTTTATAAATTTTTTTAACTTGTATTGACACTTTGATTTCATCTTCTAAATTAACAACCTGTTATTTACATACACGCTGTATGTATTTACTGCTTTCTAACAAATAAGCATTTTGCCTGAATTTCGTATATTGTTATCATTCGGTTATTGTTATCAAAAACCTCAAGCCAACGTGATTCTATTAAGCAGCGTGCACTGCATAGTTAAAAACGCAGGCTTCGGCCAGAAATAATACCAGCATTACCTACAATATACCAGATCCCAGATGTGTTTTTATATGTCAATAAACAGAAACATGTAGAATGTTTCTGTTTATTGACATAAAAGGACCATCCTTAGCTAAACATGCCTGCCCACCCAAATTATCTTTTATATATTTTTTTATCAGCATGTGTATTCATTGACTAGTTAACTTTAATCTAATTTATATCAAATTTGAGTAGAAATTTTGTAAATTTGGTAGTTTATTTTATTGCTTTGATCGCTCGAATACTATAAACATTCTATAAACAAATATGTACAAATTCGAAACTGTACATTCACTTATAAAATTGTCTTCTATTAGGGGAATAATTATGTTTCTCAGAATACCAGTTGTTTACGTAGACCGAATTTCATAACATAAGTGTTATCGTGCATAGATATAATTTTATTTTAAGGTTATTTTACATGTAATAAAAAATGAACGTATGTCTTTTCCAAATCTCTGAAACTGTATCTTTATAGATTACTGTAAGAGAATATACCGATCTGTAACTTAGAAATCTGTAATATTAACAAAAGCAGCGCCAAATATGTCAATTTTGCGTTTGCATTCAAAACTACTGCAGTTTTGCCTCCAAATTAAGGTTTCCAATTTTAACGCAGTCATTGTCTAACTATAATGTATATAAACAAGGGTCATACGAACAGTTTTCTACTTTATAACCAAGCTGACATCTGTTTTAAATATTTTATATTATTACTTCTATTAACGCTCACTACGTATTTGGAATGTCGCATTCGAACGCACCCTTAAGCGCGGCATGTCAGTGGCGTCGCCACGAAAAGCGTGTTCCGTTTATTATCATGTATTACACTAATTAATTATTTATTTCTGTTATTAATTTACATACGTACTTGTTAATTTAACTTTATTACTTGCTTGTAACTTCGTCGTACTTAAATTAAGCTATAAGGGGCATCAATGCAATTGTGGGAACTACATTAGAGTGTATCTCCTACTACTGATGAGCCCCAAAAGGGCAAAACGGCTGTCTAGTAGTTCACTCTGGTGGCGTTTGCACAATTGCATTGACATTGCTTACCCCCAATGTCCTTTTACGTTGTGGTTTTATCCCGATGCATTATTCAAAGCTGATTTTGAATTTCGCGGGTGTTAAACTAATTCAACGTATTTACCGTCGTTTATAGCTATTTATAGTTAACCTTAGACACATAGTAAAATTTTACTATGAGATGGCTCTGCCATCAAACACTTTTGATTTGTAATTTGTAATATTATATTTGGTTGCAAGTTGCAAGGTTAAATCTCGCGATAATTTGAGTTGAGTGTTATATAAACACAACGAAATTTATCAAAGAAAGAAGTTTTGTCATTTGAATACGTATGCAAAGCGCTATCTTTTTCTCTATTACCGCATCTTACTATATTAATTTCCAAATGTAGCGACATCTCATCAACAAAGCTATTCAACTTAAACCTGACAACTCCCCCTTAAGTCTTAGTTGTAAGATGGCAAACGTAACACTGAATGTCCGTGTTTTTTAAGGAGTTCGTTTAATAATGTTTTCGTATAATTAAATTGTTTCACTAACAGTTTACGCATTTCATTTGTTGTCATTACTCCATTATATTCGAAGTATAGTGAAATACTTATTTTTTTCTTCGAGGGAGATCTTAAAATTCTATTACTGCTTGTTATCGATTCACTACAGATTTTTTTAATAAATGTGGTTGATTTACACCCATAGCTATAGCAGCTAGTTTGGTTGCTTTCTCTAAAGGGAGAGTTTATCAAAAAACTTCACAACATTTTTAATAATGTTTCTTGCTTCGAAATGAATGGTTTTCTTCGATTTAGATTTCATGTTGATAAATAACAGTCGAAACAATATAGAAAGTAAGAAATGTAAAAATCTCTATCAGAAATTAGCTGTTGTTCGTAGAATTAACACTGGAATTAAATACAGATTTTAAAGTAATGAATGAGGTTATGCTACAAAGGTTATACTTAAAAAATGTTATAAACACACTTACCTTGTGCAAATAACAGCGTTTCAAAAAGTCTTGACAAAACTAACTAAATAACTACGAATTTTTTAGAAAACAGGAGATTAAGATGTATACAAACCCATAATTTTTCAAGCGGACAGTACTTGCTAATTGTGATTGGTTGAAACGTTTACCGCTTCAAATTTTTAAAGTTAGTTCACATATTTTCCGGGGACTTTGTTTACTTCGGCGCTCTGTATTGAATATTACAATTATTTGTAATAGCAAGCTTTTGAACTTTATAAGTTTATGTTGAACGTATAAAAATAATTAGAATTGACTTTCTTTTGTGATGTTATTTTGCTCAAATAGCACAATTTAGATCGGCATAAATTAATAAATTGAAATGGAATGTGTATTATGGTTATTTTTGCGACCATTATGTTTTTCATGGCTGTTCGGACGAAATAAAACCTGGTGACCAGCAGTTCTTGACTTTTTTGCATTATGTCAAACAAGCAATATTCAAAATGTAGCAGAAAAGTGCCAATGACCATCGGTTTGTTTTTCTTTTAATAGTATAATGTGTCACCATTTCATCCATTTGATCAACTCCGGATTTGGTAGCATTATAGTACTGAATAATTTCAGGTTTTCTTGTTTCTGTTGCGTTATGTATTTCAGGACCAGCGTGCATACTCGAAAGCTTCACAACATCGTTGTTCTCTTTTGGTACATAAGAACATAGATTTCCTTCGTCTTGAAAAACGTGTCAATATTTTGTGTATAAATAAATAATTAGTTTTAAAATTAGTTACAGTATTTTTGAATATCTTGAAATCTGATTCGACTAAAACTAGTCTTATATAATGGTAATGCATCGTTTTTTCATAACTTATTTACGTGTTTGAAGTTGGAATGGTGGGCGCCTGCAGTAACTAATATTCCCAGGAATACGTAGGTTCATCCAGAGTGAGAGCCTTTTACTTGTTTGGAATATTAGAAAGTTTTTCAATGTAATTCTTAAGACACTGGTTTGCATTAGGATTTGTTTGTCTAATTGTAATGTACTCCATGTCATTTGTGAATATCAAATTTAGAATATATAATTGTGTCAATACTTTAGTATCGCGATGTGGACCGCCTACGAATGTAATATGCATGAATATACAGAAATGTTATGTATTTTACCTGATTCACGAATAATATTGAATGAACGTGTTTGTGATTTTTGAAAAGACTCTTTACTCCAAATAGTTTGATCTCTAGCGATAAATTTCTTACGAATACCTGTAGAGACACTAATATTATCTTGGTCATTCAAAGATACCATTGCAATTGTCAAAAAAAACGGAATATATTTAATATCTCAATATCGGCTTGGCTTAGACATGGGATACCTTATAGAAAATCTTAACATTTATTAAGCAAGTCAAAAAGTTAACAATATACATTTAAAACAACAAAGTGACGTGGCATTTTGTATGAGGGGGTATGGGGTTAAGTCGAAAATAAATTTACGAAGCATCTTAAATGGTCCCATAAAGCTTTTGTCCTAGATATTTTTTTATAAACTCAACGGTTAATGAGTAAAAGTTTATCCACACACTATTGACTTACCCAATGTAGTCCTTGCTAAAGGATGTTTATTCAATATTTTCGTTTTGAAATTTTTCTCAGACACTGTTTATCAATTGACAAACGTGATAACTTACAGGGGTTAGTTAAGAAAATGTATATCACCATAAGTAATGCGTATATATTTTACAGACTTAAGTATAATTATTATAATAACAGTAAAACAAGTGGTTTTTACGTAATTTATATCTTGAAATAAGGTGCATAGTATAGAATATAGTATAACCATGTTACATAGAAAAACTTAAATGCGTCATGCATTTTCTATTTGGAATTTATTTGCATAGTAGGTGTTCATGTTGATGAGCATCGTTTACTTTTTTGTTATATTTTTAAGTTTATTTAACTTTATTAACTATAAGGTTTTATTCTTACTATCAAATCGACGCTACAAACCGTCAATTACGTTTACGTTTTCGCGAAATTTAAATTTGCATGTTCTCTTTTTATAAAAGTCTAAAGTTGTCAGCTTGTGAAGGAAGTGTTAGGAAATATTCGATGAACTTTCAGCAAAGTAACATTTTTCAGTAATTGTGAATAATTTGAGTTTGTAAAGTAGTTTGAAGACTAGGTACAATGTCGACATTTCTTAACTACTTGCTCTTCGAGCAAATGTGGTGTCAGAAGGCTTATTAAATACGAAGTTAATTTGCACCTTACATTAACATTGTTAAAATTGTTTTAAGAGTTTTGCGATTTCTTTGCGTTTCCTTCAAATTTGGTATAATTAAATTCTGCGTACATTTACAACTAGTTCACATAACTTTATATCACGAATTTGCATTATCACATTTTTTATTCAGTATATGCACCCTTGCTACGTGTTCCAAGTAAGGTTTGTTTAAAATGTTTTTCGTGAAATTTAAATTTTCTACTTTGAATAAATTTGCTGGTGATTTACTCTTTAATAAAATTTAATTAAAATAATCTTTAAAGGATTAATGCTTCCTGTGCTATATTTAAATTACTACAGAAAAAAGACTTTTGACAAATTATTCTAAGAAAATGTTGAAGCGTTTTACTAATGAAAACAAGTGAGTTTTAATTTTATATGCAATATTTTCTTTAACGTGACTGATTAATATTCATACCTTAGTTATCTAAAGTTTACTGGGTTCATTCGGTTTTGTTTATTTTAGTTTTATTATTATCAATATATGACAGGAATGAAACTTTACATAAATAACGCTAATATTTTATTTAATAAATTACATTCAGTTTAAACATATTTAACAAGTATTGCTTGTTTTTAACTCCATTGGTTCACTGAAATGTCACAATGCTGATACAAGAAAGATTCTGCTCAAAAGTGTTTGCTGCAGTTTCCACAACTATATAAAACAAATTGCCATAGTTTTATCCCATTCGGGTGTTAAATTGATTAATAAATCTGAGGCTAAACGCCATCTCGTAGGAACGGAACTACGTACGAGTTAATCCACATGTAGGAAACTATGAAGTTGTTAGTTAGACAGTAAATATTACAACCGCGAATTTCAAAAAATGTATTTGAATTATACGCGGCATAATATTTCTAACTGTACTACGCAAATGCAAAAATTTGTTTATATAATTGCAGAAATCCCGAATGGGATAAAACTATGGCAATTTGTTTTATATAGTTGTGGACTGCATTAGAGTATTCCAGTGCTGAGGAGTCCAAATAGGACGAAACAGCTGTCCACTGGTCTCTAAGATGGTTTCTGCAATTATATAAACAAATTTTTGCACTTGCGTAGTTGCCATAGTTTTTTAGATCAACTTTATGGTTTATTTTTAACATAGATTTGATAATTGAATAAAATGACCATAATGAAGATGGTTTCTATTTTGTACTTAATTTAGCGAAATATGCCAGCAGAACATTTTTAGAAAATGAGTTTGCGTAGACACCATTTGTTGAAGGTTGGGTATGTTTTATTATAACTGGATTTCGATGTTTTCGATATTAAGGTATTTGTGTACAAGTAACATAGGTACTTTTTATTTTCATCTATCTCAACACAAATGTACAAACGCTACGCATTTGAACTGACGCTTTTGAAATTGTGTATTTTGATTTCATTCAATTTGAGAAATATAGTGGTTGGGGTGCAAGAGGGAATAAGGACTATTAATTTCTTGTCATTATTACCTAAGGGGATACTACACGGCATTATAATGCAAAAACCACAAGTACAATACTTACATTATACATTAGTCGTATATACAAAAAAATATTATATTTTAAGTTACTCCCGCCGAAAGTTTCATAACCTAACTCACTCACATGCAACACTCGGCCGTGCGGCCTCGTTATGCTGTTATGTACTTTCAAGGCTTGTTACATAAATTACTATTGCGAACGTATAAACTACAAGCGCTAGTGGAGTGGAAAGTATACGCGTCAGTTTTATTACATTTATATTGATAAAGCTTGTACTAATACGGGGTAATAAAATTTTTTGGATATTTTTTTTAGTTACATGTTTGTAGTTTGCAAAAATATTGACAACACATGCACACTATGATTTATTTAAAAACTATCAGGGGCGATTAGAAAAGACTAATTTACACAGCTAAAAGTTATCATATAGATAACCATATAATTTGAAATAATTGATCAGATAAAAATTTAACTTCTATATTAACAAATCATATTACAAATAACAAAATAATACGAATTTTCAAATTCTGTATTACAAATAACGAATACTATGGGCAAAACAATAAAATTTGAAAGCTGAAGTCGCACGTTATCATTATTAACACTATACTACATATCGATTGTATCAACTAACTTGCATATTCCGATTTTTCAGGGAAAAAGTCGAGTCTGTTATAGATAGTGAAGTCTCACACTAGAGATATTTAGTCTGCGATAATTAAAACGTTTATGTACCTTCAAGTTTCAGTCGTATCCGGAGATTGGTCCCGGGTGACGCGCATATTACTGAAAAACCCCTGAATGGGTAGTTTATATTCATGTGGTGAGCAACAAAATTTGTTCACAGTTACAGTAGAAACGACTATGGCTACCTTAACGGTAATCCGATGTTTCCGGAAAAAACTCGAGTCTATTACAGGCAGTCAAGTCTCACACAGAACTTAATTAGTCTACGATTATTAAAACGTTTATATATGTTCAAGTTTCGGCCGTATCCGAACATAGGTCCCGGTTGACGCGCATATTACAAAAAAAAACCTAAATGGGTAGTTTATAACTTGCGTATGTTTCCTTCTTCTCCTATAATAATATGTTTCAATCAGCGCTAATGATGACATATTTTATTTCAGACAACTATAATATTTAATTTACACTGATATGTTGGCAGTTGTAATAGTACTTTATTAGTTTTCTTTAACATTTTATCAATTTTGTACACGTTATGTCGATTGTTATAATGGCGTATTAAGTGCAGAAGCTCAGACCGAACCATGTTTCAAACTTTTTTAATAGTGGCTAATTCTTGATATCAATCATTTTATATACTGATGTAAGTTGCCTTTGGAGTACAGTTTGGTGCATTGTTATTACAACTACGGCTTTGTCAGGTAATTTTCTTGAAGATTCAGAAAACCATATCCCGAAATACCACTGCATTCATTTTTATGAAAATTCACTGATTTGTTGAACTAAAAAATTAATAATTCATTATCAACGAAACCTTGTTCAAACCTAGCATATAAAGTTATTAATAGACTTTCTTTTTCGGTTAAATTCTTTTATCCTTCAATTTTTTATATTTATGTCGATCTATATTTTTTGTTTAGTGTAACGATTTTACTTTTTCTACATTGTTTTATGATTCTTAGGTATATTTCTTTCTAATTGATAATTTCATTGTTTTTTACTATTCCATGATTCTTTTTCAAATCTTTTCATTCATCCATATACATATAATGAAGCACAATGTCACTGTGTATGTTTGTGCGCGCATAACTCAAGAATCACTGGTTCAATTTACTTTATTCTGTTTGTAGTATGGAAATACGTTACCTAAGATATTAACAATAATAATTTTATTGCATAATGTCGAAAGAAAAATTGCATCTAATGAAAACATATATATGAATTTTTATTCCAATTTTACGAAGCAATGAAATTGTTTGCCTCATATTTATTTGTACGCACTTTGGTTAAGTTGTTATACGTTTTCACAGATTAGTCGTTAGGTGTCTATTACGATTAAATATTGACATTTTTTGTTAAATCTTTAAAATAAATGGTTTTGATTTACATTTGTAGTTAATTGTTTTTGGCCTTTTGTTGTTGATGTATGTTATTAATTATTATATTTTGCTGTAAACATAGTCTTATTGTTTATTCGATTTTTTTCAGAAATACAAGCTGTGTATAAATTGACGAAAAAGCGACACGTTGCGACATTTTTCGTTCAATTCCGAATCGAAAATCCTAATGTTAAATTGTTGTATGCTTCGTGTGTCTTTAGAAAACACTTAAAAGAAACATACATTTGGTAACACTGTAAACTAGCATACTACTGTAATAACTGTAACACTGTCGTTGCGATTTTCTTTATTTCAAACTCCAAAAACATTTTACTCGTCATTAGTAGCACGTTTGCAATTCTACACATTGTGCAAAATATTATTTATTTGCTCTAACATTAATAATGTTAATTTAGAATGTATTTTCCAACAGGATTTTTTTTAAATTTTATCTGATAGAAGTCAATGACACTAACCCCTATAAAATTGTTTCAATTGAAATTCAATTGTTTCTACGCATAGTTGCAATCTTTGAGGTATCGTCTGAATTACTCGTTTGAGTCTTTATGATGTAATTTCTAATACCGCTGCGTTAATTATCTCTGTAACTTGGTCAGCGTCTTGAGAAGGCGTTGCATGAACACTCTCTTTTTAATGAAACCCCAAACAATTCGGCAAGTGTTCATCCAACTACTCTCTTACATTACGAGCAAAGTGGGCAGGAGCTCCATCGTGCATGTAAATCATTTTATGGCGTATGTTCAACGGCATCTCGTCAATAACTTGTTCCAATACATTTATTATGCCTAACCAAATGTTAATGGAAAACCTTTTTTTGCTCACCATATTCTATAAATTCATGCGGGTTTTTATTTGCCCAATGGTAAAGATTATGAGTTTTAAATACACCATTTCTGATAAACATAGATTCATAGATACAAGGAATACGCCGGAGAAAGTCGCCATCTTCCTTCTAATAAAAAAGTCACTCTCGGAATTCTATCTCAATTGATAATAATTTTAAATGAACACTGAAGCGAGTATACGTCACATAAAATAATTTTTTTAAGTATTAAATGTTAATCAAATATTTTAAATAAATTATGGTATATTCTCAACCGTTGAGGAAATAAGCGTTGCAAGCAATGAAAATTGTTTAAATATTTAACACAAAAATTTTTCGCGTCTCAGAGCTTTTTGTATATGTTTACTCAAGAAGATCACGTCAAACAAGTTTTGTTAAGGTAATTATTTTGTTTACAATAGTTTTTTTAATTTGCAAAAAAAAACAGTTTTAATATTTGTTACGGTATTACTGTTTTTGTATTGATGAAAGACATTTATTAACGTAAACATTATTCTTTACAATTTTGTTATAAAATTATAATTTAAAAAAAAATGTTTCTTTTAAAAACAATGTTTATTGTTTATAATTGTTTTTTTATATTTCTAATGTTTAAATAATTAGTCAAGGAATGATTTTTATCAATATATTTGTTGCATGTGGTTGTTTTTCTAATTTTTCAAAGATTTATAAAAAAAATATTGTGATTGTCACAATTTGTTTATGAAAAATTGTTAAATAAATAAACAATGACATTGTTGTTAAATTTTTTTTCTTTTTGTGACTTTAAGATGATTTTAAAAAAATCATTCTTTTACTAATTATGAAGAAAAACACATTTACCAAATTAACAATAATAATCATTCTGTATTACAGTATAATACGTAGCAACATAAGTAATGTCACAAAAATAAACAATTCTTACGGTTTATTAACCTACACCCAGTCTATATGATTTTTTCGGTTTTAGTTCAAAAATTACACATGTAAAAAACAAAATAAAAAAAACATTTTAACCACTGTTATCTTCACCACTATTTTTCAATGTTTACCCATAAAGTATTAATTTCTTCCAACTTTCTTAAACATCACGAATCAACAAATTTCTATCGCAACTTTTTTTCTGGTATAGCACTGTAATTAATTTCCTGAACTAAAATGTTCATTGTTGTAAAATCTAGTCTGCAATTAGAACCTCTTTTATGTTTAGCAAGTACATTTAATGAAACCGTATAATCATTTTTAAGATACTTGAAATTGTCAAAACCACTAATGTCTTCGAAGATATTAATACTTCCTGCTGAGCTTATCAAGTTTCTTTCCTAATAACAATACGTGTTATGTAAAAAATCATCCTAAAATATTTCGAAATTTACCTTATTTAATTTAGAAAACGTTATGGATTTCACAATTACATTCACAGCTTGTTGTGCTGCCGTTTATAAAAGCAACAATCACACACTAGCAAATTTCGTTTATTGAACATCTACGATTTTATAAATTCAACATTACAAATTTGTGTTGCCGGAAAGTGTTGCATGAACAAAGAGAATTAAGCGTATTCAAATCTGGCAAAAATTTTTGAAAAACCTAATGATTCCGTTAGATAAAAAAAACGTTAATTTTTTAAGTAATTTACTTGTTCTTGTTTTTTCTATTTCTTTAAAGAATCATATGTGTATTACAAGGGTATTAGTTTGTCACCTATGATATACAGAGTTCTTGACGTGTTGTTTTTATAACAAAGTTATACCTATGGATTAAACTTGTTTTTCTGATATGAAAAATAATTCCAGTTAGTAACTTTTTTGTTCAAACAGCAGAAAACCGGCATTTTTGTCAATACTATCCTCTTTAATCATACTACGTAGTACGTCAATTATGTAAGTCAAAATACATGAAAGCATTTACTGTAATTAATACTGTTGTGGCGTAAAAAGTTTTCGAATATGCGACCTAAATAAAATGAATTTAAATTTGATATTTTAGGGACAAACATATTATCAATGTGATATAACATTTATATTAAACTTACTTTGAAACCATTAATGTTATCATAAAGCTAGTGTATTATTTGTTTAAACCTTGATATGCAGATTGATTAAATTATGGTTTAATTTATAACTTATAAACAATTATTTAATTATTTCGTTTGTTATCGTAACGAGCGTTTGACCGATTGATAATTTAATTAATTTTTATTTAGTTTTGCACATTTACCTAAAACTTTTGCAATTTGTTTAAATCGTAAATTATGTAAATGGCTCTGTTTGTTTTCTACGCTACTTTTTATTTAACACGAATAGCTTGTCGAACATTTCTGGATTTATCGACTTTGCAAATTTGGGTAATAAAAAACTTTGATACGTTGTGTTCTGTAATTTAATTAATATAACTATATAAAGTTGATTGGTACTAAATTATAAAACAGGACTTTAATTCTTGTTATGTTTTGCTATGTATGTATAAATACATCACATATATACTTACATATTGCATTACTACGTTCATACGACTTGCTGTTGTATTAAGTAGCAATATGAAAGCTTTGAAAATTTATAACACTGACATTCAATTACAGCAGAGATTACTATCGCTACAGGATCTTGTTTTAATAAAGTGTATTTGATAAAGGACGGGGTGGCTACTCTGCTGTGTTTTTAACCGCATTTGCTACTATTACTATTTGTGAATGTTAGTTTTAACAGAAATGTTTTATGGAAATTCTTATTATATTCTTTATATTTCTATTTAACATTTTAAATAAATGAGTGAGGATGTTTTATGAACAGTTTCCAGAAAAGTTAATAGCATCTAAATATATTCATGCTTTTAGAATAATTTCAAAAAAAGAAAAAATGCGATTTTATTCTGCTGAATAAGTTTAACATTTTAGACTGACTAAGAAATTCGTGCTACTTATTTAATACAGCTAATAGAATTTAAAGAAAATTAATATTATATTCAACATTAATCCAATGACGACACGTTTGAAAAATTGAGGACGTTAAAAATATTGTGTAGTTTTATATGGATGAACTTCAGTAAGGTTCGAGGATGGCATCACGCAAAGAAATTTATTGGGAGTGTTTTGGTGCCTCTAATACCAATTTAGGTCAATATCCATTTCTTGCTAGTTTATCTGTTGCATTCACGCTAGCAAACTATAAAACGGCTTATGTTTGTTTGTTTTTTGTAACCTAATTGATTATTTTATTATTAATTGATGACGTTTCATTATGGCGTTTATAATAGGGAGAAACGGGAGTTATAGAGTATAGTCTACAAAGTCTAGCTTATCAGATGCTATATCACGTTATCAGGCGAGGCATTTCCATTCAAAAGGAAACATCCGGATTCTTAATTAAATGCTTCGCATGAAAAGCCATTACTAATCACGATATGTTTTGTTGTTACGTCAATCCGTTCGTCTTCTTTTTGCCCTTAAACACCCATTAACGTAGCTCTAATATTTAACTTACTCGTAGGAATTTCCTAAGGAATTTCACTAATGCTTAATACTTCTCTCTTTATAAAAGGAACGCGTTTTAGAAATAAGATGATTATTAGAAACTTCATTATAAAGGATTATTAATTTACTGTATAAACAACGTTTGAATTTATGTGCAAAAAAAGAACACGCTATGTATTACGTTAATAATTTTTTAAAAAATATGTTTTATTTGGGATATGTTTTAACTGAAATAACTAAATTTTTAACAATATTGCAAACATAATTTAAATCGAAATACGAGGCCGTATTAGTAGTTTAATTAAACTTAACAACATAATCAATACGGGAAACCTTATTAATAAACATTAAAGTTTAAGTAAGCTCTATTTAAATGTAGTAATTATTTAACAAAACCGAGATGATTAATATCCACGTTATTTTAAGGAAATACTGTTGGCCGTTCGTTTTGTTTGTGTTTTAAAATACACAATGGCGTATGTATGTAATTACATTTGCTTTCTTCTATTTTTTCGAGTAATCTTGTTTTGTTTGTTTTTGTTATTTTAAAAAATACCATATATTTTAGTGGTACGCTCATATTATTAATTTGCGTTTTTTTGTATGAATATATATTTGGGTCTTTTATCATTTTAATACAAGCTGAATAAATTAAATTATACTGTGTGTAATTACGCTAATGCATGTTTTAAGGATTATTTTCCTTTGAATGCTAAACTAATAGTGCTTATCTGAAAATTTACATTTTGTCTGAATTACCAAAGTTATGCGTCTCATAGCACGATGTTTTCATTTTGTACTTTCCTTTGATCTTAACGAATAGAAACTTGTCTTTTTATTAAAACTTATATAAATGTTTTTATTTATTTATCTTTGTTGAAATATTTTTAATTATTTATATATTTATATTTTATTTTATATGTACAATAGTAAATAATTAAATATTTGAGTTTTTTTATGTTTGAGTAACGTTTTAATCAACGAAATCTGACATAAGTGACTGTTTTCATTTCAGTGGAAGTATATCTGAGGTTTTTTGTTGTTTCTACTACTTCATTATCGTGTGTATTTCGTGTGAGTGTTATCTCTTGTGGTACTTTTGTTTAACGTGTTTTCAGACTGTGACTATGCCTAGAGTGTGTCACGGTGAAAATTCTTGCCAATTAATTGAATTTGACAAAGGTCGAGTTTTGGGCGTACGTGAAGGTGGTTTTTCGTACAAGGAAATTGCAAATCGTCATAACCGGAACCAAACCACTATCATGCGCTGTTGTCAAGCACGGACTAAAGAATATCAGAATTGTCGTTGACAAGGAACTGGGAGACGCAAAGATGCAAACAAATGAAGTACAGGACCGCCATATTGGGTTTATGTCAATAACGGGCCGGTTTTCCAGTCCCACATCAATCTAGTCTAGTCTAGTCACCTTTTGAACAGTTTAGCGTCGAATTAGAAGTTTTGGATTACAATCCTATCGGCCACATTTTATGCTACTATAAATAGTGATGAATTCAGATTCTAGTTGGGGAAGCATGATAAACGTATGAGAGTCCGATGAAGAAATGGGGAACGGTGAAATGTTTAATTTTTTGTTGAGCGGCATGTGCACCACACTGTGGGAATTATGGTATGGGGTGCTATAGCCTATGTGGTAAGTCTCGTTTGGTATTCATCCGAGGCAATATTAAGGCAGGACGATATGTTATTGAGGTGGTAGAGCCCCATCTTCTTCCATTTCTTCAGCTGCTAGAAGACCCACTTTTCTAGCAGGATAACGCCCGTCCCCACATAGCAAGACGCTCTATGAATTAATTTCAAGAGGTCAATGTTAATCTCTTACCAAATCTACCCAGATCTTTCGCCTGTTGAACACGTATGGGACATTATGGATAGAAGACTGATGAACTTAGCGCATCTTCAACAACTCTCCGACATAATTTGCAAGTTGCTTGGAATACATTAACTTAAGAGGAAATCGACCACCTGCTGGAGTCGGCGCCACGAAGAGTAAGGGAGTGTGTGAAGCTAATTGGGGGACCAACACCATATTAAATAAAGATTGTGTTCATCTTTGTTCTTTTTTTTGAAGTTTTAATCATTTCCTACCTCTGAGTGCCTAAACCTTCCAGCCAGTTTGGCCACAAAATTCCCACTTCTTCTTGGTGTTGCAAATTTTAATGACACAGAGTTGCGATTGTCAGTGCAGTTAGAGAAGCAATAGTCATAAATCTAAAAAAGCAACATTTCAACAAAAAGCAAATATAGTTACAGGATTGAATATGTATCTGAAAAATAAATATAGGGCTATGTGTAATTTTTGAAACAGTGTAGTGTAAGCAAAATAATTACTTTTCCTTTCCTACAGTTTGAAGGACTTGAACTTTAGCAAATAGCAGTGCACAGTGGAACAAATTACCTGCATTTGTAGGCAAAATTCAAAATTGGCACTTTTCTCTAAACGGCTTAAACTATGAGAACTACATGAAAAAATGTTTTAGCTTTCTAGGACACATAAATGAGGATTCTAAAGTTTTATACGATTTATTTACAGTTGCTCAAAATTTTGTATTTGTAGACTTTGGTTATACGGTCTTGTGTTTTGTTCATGGTTTAAAGTGCTGCTAAGACATTTATATTTACCTTATTTGTATAAAACATTACGGATCAATTAAATCAAGGTTAGTATTTGTTATTGTAATAATGTTTTAATATATATTTTGTTTATAAATATAGTAATTTATATAATTGGCAATTGCAAGTAAAATAAAATAACATAGTCAATTTTAAGTGTACCTACATCAATTGTCCAACAAAATCCAGTTGTTCTTCGTTTTTTAAAATACATATTGGACTGTTGTTATTAAAGTCTAAAAAAATTAGCTGCCAAAACTTGCCAATTCAAAGCTATGATCTATGAACCCCCTACACGCGGTGCGCTTTTCGACACTTTTTAATTTCATTGTAGGAAACTTTTTCGCGTATACATGGTGTATCTGATTAACGGGTTTGTTATTTTCGCAGGTGAGATTAGAGTATAACTACAAGCAAATGTGTCAAAATAAAAGTTCCGTTAAAACATTTTAAAAAAACCAACATTTTCAGCAAAATAAATGGTAAATTGACACCACGGATAAATATAAACTGTTCTAAGAACTGCAAATTTCTTCTCAGCGACACCAAAAATAAATACAAAATAATGTTATTGAATGAGGCGTAGTTAAATTACTGTGGTTAAAAAAGTTGCTATTCTGTACATTTTTTCCAATTACAGTAGATCATATCTCATTCATTGGATAAAACACAAACGTGTAACGAAAATTGTTCGTTTACATTTGTTGCTGCAAAAAAATCGATTTCGCAGCTCTTCTCTATAATTTACGGGGGTTTTTTATACTTCACCTTTCACATAGCTCTAGAAAAAAGTCTAAAGGGTTAATATCTGGCCTACGTTCTGACCAGCGTCTAGTGCCGTTTCTTCCAATTCAAAGAAAAAATTATATTTGCGAAATCGCAAACGGGACGACTTACATGCGGAAGAGCTCTATTGTGCATAAACCACATTTTTCTGCGAACTTTAAGGGGTCGGTCATCAAATTCTTGCGCAAAAGGTTTTTTTGTAACAGTACAAGTCGCCTGTAAGTTTTTCTGCTAAAATAAACGGTCTAATTAAACTACTTCTTAAAATACCCGCCCAAATATTAATAGAAAACCTCCACTGAAAGTTATTTTGTTGAATTTCATGAGGGTTTTTTTCATTCCAAACATGCGTGGTGTGAGCACTCCATTTTGTGTAAAACAATACTCATCTGAAAATAAAATTTGGCACTAAAGTCATGGTCAAAAGCTTCTTGTTGCTGCAGTCACTCACAAAACTTAAGTAACGGTTCCAAATCTACGCCAGTTAACTGTTGAACTTGTTGGACATGGTAAGGGTACAAAGAATAATTTCTTAAAACACGATGTAGCGTACTATAGGCACGTTATCTGCGTAGCCTATTTCTCTAGTACTACTTTGTGTCCCATCTTTTATTATTTACAATATTTTCGCATACATCGAAGAAAAACAAGTTTTGATTTCATTGAAAAGATTTATTCTTCTTTCGTTGCTAATACATGGAGTGGTCTTGCTCGACTATGGCTTTCGTAGGTAGAAAGAACACCTCCTGTCTTTGCACACACTCTAAAATAAAGTTTATTGAAAGTAATTGTCTATTAGGATATTGCTCAACCCACAATCTACATGTGGTGTGCTGTACATAATAAAGAATAAGAAAAAAATGCCAAAAGTGTAATAGAAAGGAAAATTTATTTGTAATTAAAAACTAGGTTGTTAACTTTACTGGAAGCACAATTGCAAACTCTTTTAGACCTAACCATGCCAGTGCTTGTATTGTCGCAATAAAAATTTTGCAACTAAATCTAACGGCATTTTAGAAGAATTGGTTCTAATATCAAAATGAGGATGTGACGAAAGTACTGAACCTAGTGAATATAAACAAAAGTCTACAGGCAACCTACGTGATACTGAACTGAAGTTTATAAGTTCTTTCGTTCCACTTCAATTGTATTCTAGTCTAAATCAAAAAATAGAATAATTTTGTGGCAAAATTCACGAATTTCTTCAGTAAGGTATTGTAAACTAATTCGGTATTAGTTTAAAAAAGAAACTTTACCGCTTTTAAGGCATGAAATTGGCGATATTGAAGAACAAATTGGGAATTTACAAAATACTGAAGTTTGCGTTGCAGAAAAAGCGTTTTAGCAAGTCAGGAGGTTGTAAGTGCAAGAAACGTGGATGAGAGTTCTTATTGTTTTGGTTTGTTGCCATTGCATGCATGGAAAAGGTTTTCTGAATGCTTTATTTATATTTCCTATTGCATGGAATTTAGAAAGTGGCAAGTTAGGTAGCTGGAAGACAGAAAAGTGTTTAAAAATCGGAAAAAACAGTGCAGGAAGATTTCAAAAATCAATTAGGGTTATTAGTTATTATTAGCATAAAAACTAGAGGTAGTGGTACTTCAAACTTTTAAAAATTATGGTTTTGAAACACCAGAATTATAATTATATAAAGTTATATCTGTGGTACTACATGCCTGCTTCGATTCATAATTTAATTCATGTATTATTCTTTCTCATTCCTTACTTCTAATGGAACAGCTCTCTAAAGAACATAAGAATGCCGCAATAAAGACTTGAAGTTCTATAGGAGAATTCATATAAAAAAGACTTCCAGAGAAACAACAAATCAAGATTTGTTAAATTTGTTACTTGTTTCATCGGATCCATATATATCATCTGTTAGGAAATTGTATCCTAAATTTAGAAAGAATATGTCTCTTGAAATTTCACAGTTTTTAGCTCCATCAAACTAAGAAGACGAAATTTTAGTAACCGGTATGCCAGAAGATGTGTCTGATAAATCAAGTGAAACGTTGTCTGATAGTGACGACAGTGATTGACAGCATCTAACTTGTATTTTCCTGAGTACATTTTTGAAAAATAAGTTCAACGAACATTTTACATCGTTACTATTTAAAAAGTCGATATAAAACGTGTTCGTATTATTTACAAAAGAAGGAGAATTAATTGAATTTTAGAAAGCCTAAACTAGCTGAGGAAGGATTAATAGGTTGCAATTTTATTAATACATGAACTCTTAAAAGATTTTTTTTGTCTGTACGCTATTGACGAAGTATTTAAAACAATATTTGATGATGCCAGGAGAGAATATGAACTTGGGAACTGGTACGCCGATTTGATTTATCTGAATTTGTGTAGTAGACTTCCGTACACAAAATACTTTTTTTAATTCAATAAAAACACAATAGTATATTAAAACACTAGTTACAGAATGAACGAGTTTCAATCACAAGACCGGGTTTCATACACGAGCCGCGCAGCGGCGAGTTTCGAAACGGTAGAATGAAACGTATTCTATGACGTGTGTTTTATACTATTTTCTCTATTTTGCTTCAATTTTAATATTTTCCCTATAATTTTAATTTTCAAATAACATTTAGTAATTTATTGAATTGGCAACACTTTGACATATTGTAATTTATGTACGTTAACCTAAAATCTCATATGATATGATCTCTTTATACCTTCATAAGTAAATAACTTTGGATTAATAAAACATCTTTGTTTAATCTTGGCATCAACATATTTGAATTGTTAAGTTATAATAATTTTGATTTCTTTTTTCATGTAACTTCAACTTACGATGCAGAGATACCAACTTTGAAAAAACTGATATTACTAAAATTTGTGTAAGAATTTGCTCGTTTTTACACAGATTTTAGGGTAAGAGTTGCTAATTCTTATGTCGAAATAGAGAAAACATATTTCCAACATGATCTGTTTGCGAGCGGGGGTTTTCTTATATGCACCTTACAACAACCGATTTGAGAACTTGGCTAACTATCGCAAATGTGCCTGACTTGATTTTCATTAGCATCAATGACTTTTTAGTTGCAAGTTTTAATCCATGACATTACGTCAAGGTTTAGCTACAAGAACGTTAAAAAAAGATGCAGTTAGAACCGGATTGAAAACAATCGCAAATATAAAAATGGGCTACTTTTGAGTAAATATTTAATGGAAAATGTTTTATTTGACATCACGAGAATACTCTTGCTTAAGTTAGTATTTGTTTATTGAAAATAGGCTATTTAAATACTGGTAAATTTAAAAACAGTAAAATAAAACAAAAATAAACAATTTTATAGTTAGTGCTTACTTTTAAATTACATATGTTAATCGAAATTAAACAAGAATTTTGTTTCATTGCTTTTAGTTAGATAATCGCTTTATTTAGAGTGAATTCCAAATTGTGTTTAATGGATTGTGTTGGAGCATTATGTGTTCTTGCATTAAATTCTGCAAATAAAATGGCGAATGGATTTGGGAAATTGATAAAAAAATAATTAATGGTTTTCTCTCAATAGAAACCAACTATAACAAAGAATTTTATAGAATTAAATTTTTATCGACAATGGAAATTTATTTTAGGTCAAATAGTCCCGAGCAGTGCAACGGGATTAAACATTATCGTTCTCGAACACCCGATGACCAACAACAAAAATAACGAATAAAAAATCGATTTATATGACTACACATGAAAAATGCTTGCTGTAATTTTCCTTCTAATAGGAAGAAAGAAAATATAAAACCTACACGAGAAGTAAAATTTTCTATTAGAATCCAAAAGGGTTAATTTAATCGCATACGAAGTTTTTAGGGTTGAATGAGTAACTAATGGACAGCTATAAATCTAAGTTCGATTAAATTTTGCCGTTATCGTTTCGGTCGATATATGCACTGAAATCTATAGCGTTTAAGCCTTACGGTACGTAATGAAATTTAATTGAGTATGAAATGCAATAAGTCGTCAAAAGACTGATTGGTTTAATACCCTTATCGCAATCCTATTAGTTGTCAAAGAGATATTCTATTTGATTGTACAGGGGTAGGCTTTCTGCTTACTCTCCCAAGAGCTTATTCATATCATTCGAAACTTCGCATATAATTATTGTATTCAACGGCTTACAATGGATACAATCTACTCGCATTTTGATGAACGCATACAGGAAATGAGGAAGCTATTATGTTTGTACCCGTATGGGCGAATATGTTTACGTTACAAAGTACTTCCCTTTCCCTAATTAGTTGCAATACGTTTTCACTGCAACCCGACAGAGAATTTATTACTCCTATCGTCAAAACAAAAAACCCAGAAAAATCAAACTTTTTCTAATAAATAAAAATAACTATTACGGAGTCGAACTTTCTATTCGTAAATCGCAAGTAAAATAAATGCGTTAGTTTCATGCTCAGTATTACAGATACGTACATATATCCCAACCTTCATTCTATTACAAAAGTTTAATTACATTGTTTTGTTATAGCTTCCGGCAATTTATTGCATTAACATGAAATTTTTAGTAACCGCAAAATTTAATTATGTACGTTATTAAAATCAAATATTCTGCAAATTTAACTTTGCGAAAATAAAATAGACGCTTTATGTTATACTACACGTTTTTTATAATAACTGTTGTGGAGTTTGTTAATAACGGTGGCCGTTATTAATGGATATAATTGTTCAAATATTCTAATTTTGTTTATATGAGAGTAGACGTAATTGTCTGTAAAACACACCTAAAACTTAATATATAGGGCTTTTTTTAATTGTTTGATACATGTGTACGTTTATTTTTTATTTCAAAAAAGTAAAATAGAGAAAGTATTCTAATAAACTGATAATAATAAATAATTGAAAAATAGTGTTTTGCAAAGCGCGTGCTAAAATATAAAACCAGCATAAATTGAAGTATAACTACAGCACATGAACCAATGGATTAAGAATAAAATAAAAACCCAATAAGCAATTGCAAAAAAATTAATACTTTTTATGTAATTTTATATTTACTGTAAATCTTGATATTATTTACGTAATTCCTTTGAAGGGTTGGAAAGGATGATTTTTAAACTCACAATAAGAAACGTAAGTTAATTATTTTGTATTTTGTAAAGTTGACTGTCGAAATGATATTATAGTTTTACCATCGTATATATTTTTTTTTCTAAATTGAAGACTAGGTACTTGTTTCGAAGTTAAAATAAATATTATTTTATGAACGAAACGTAGTTCATGCTAGTGGTTGGAGTTTTTTTTAAGTCGAAACTAATACTTGAAAAATTCTTAGATCGTCTCCGCCCAATTTTATTTTATCGAATTTTTTTGCCAGCATCATCAACTTTATAAACTTATACTTGTTGATAAGTTTATTTTAAGAAAAATGTATAAAACACTCGCATAACAAGATTTTTGCTATACTTTTATTGTTGGTACAATAGATTTAACCAATTTGTAATTTTATGATTAAATAACCGCTCTTTTATTTTTTTTGTGAGATTTTGTCGTATTTGAACTTATGCTTATTTGGTTAAAGAACGCAATGATAACCAATACTGATTAATTAATATTTTGAAATTAATTTTAACAGATGTTCAATTAAAGATAAATGTTGATATTAGGAGATAAGACAAAACATCTCAATTAAATTGTTATCTGCCAGAATAATTGAGACATGTTTAGTATTTAGTATTTATCGAAATTTAAAACAATCATGATTTTTTCGAATATATAGTAAAAATCAGATATTAACATAACAAAGATGTAAACATAATTAGCAGAACTTTAATTTAAATAATTTGCCACGTTGACAAGTGCTAAAGATCTTCGTTATAAAAGCAACCTAAAATTTAAATATTGAATTTATGCAAAGTTCCGTTTTTTTAAGATTTATATTTATAAATAAATAAAAGTAAACAAAAATATATTTTCTTGCATTATTTATGATTTCTAATTCCCGATCTTATCGACATGGATTATCACGAATTGAAGCATTTAATGAAACTTTATCAAATCCGATTGGTCTTGCTCTATGTCAAAATTGCTCTTTTTGAAACGAGGAAAACATTTTTGTGCAAGGCGGCGTTTGCTCCGTAAACGACACAAATGGTTACAGGGACCTCCTATGCCCTAACACCTCAGTTAAACTCAAACAAAAGATATATAGGAAATATTTATTTTGTTCAAAGAACTATTACGCACATGACAATTTTTTTTCTTTTTGATGTTTTTTGTGCAATGATTTTTATAAGTTTATAGTAGTAAAAAGTCGACCAAAAGATACAATTACATTGGAAACTTTTATCAGGCTATATAATGTAAATTATATAGTTAAGCGCTTTAGTATGTAAAACAAAAACTATTACTTGTTAGTAGTTACGGGTAAAAAACATACAATAAAGTAAAAAAAATAGTTGAAAACTCATTCCTAGTCGAAAATAGAAAAAAATTAAATTGTGTATTGTCAATAAGGCCACGATAACAACAACTACTAATTTTTATACATTGTGCTTATCAGAATCTAGTCAATTAAAATACGTACATATAACGTTAACTAAAATTGAGAACATACAGAACTAACGGTTGTGCTTAATAAAATAAGACTTTAATATGAACCGAGCAAACGTGATAAAAAGCAGTAGTCATTACCGTTATTTAAGAACTCTGTATACACACAAAATGATCGATGACAGAAAACAAGAACTAAATGCTTACTGTCGCTTTATTCTACAGTATTCTTTTATAGATTACAGCTAATATTCCTTCATTGAGTACTGAACTGACAATTTTTGTGTATTATTTTTTCTTTCAGTAATATCCTAATACGTAAGTTAGTAATTGCATGTTAATTAAAATGGTGTGTTTATGTATATGATATATATATATACATATATTACTTTTGATTGAAAACAAACTGCCAATTTTGTATTTCTGAGGTTTACTAAACGTTTAGTTCATAGTACATTAGCAACATTACAAACGAATAGAGAAATAGTGTAAATAATAACAGCGTGTGCCACAACGTTTTACGTTTTTACGCATTACCGCAGTAGCCGGAAAAAATATATATAATTTTATATGGCAGGGTTTGATGGCGTTATATTAATTTTATTTTTATGTATATTGTATGTTTATATGGCTATTTTAAATTGTAATTGTAGGTTTACTTTTTAATAAAACGTAAACAATATTTTAAGAATGCTTGTTAACAAGTTCCTTCACGAATAAATTGTAATGGAATTGACAAGTGATCTCGATATCAATCCGTTGTTAGTACATATGGTTACTACACTTGAAAGTTTTAAAATTACTGCTGTCAAATATAGGAAATTGTCATATTTGAACAACGTCAGTCAGTATTAAAAAAGTATTAATAATAGTTTAATTCTACGCATTTATAATGTTATTATGCTTACACCTACAGTTTTGAAATGTACTGTATCTACTGTACAATCACGAACAATTTTAATAATAAAATAAGCTTGTAACAAAATTTGACGCCCAACGTGGGGTGAAAAAAAAAGAAATTTATAAAAAAAAAGAAAAAAATTTGTTACAAGCTTTAGGTTTTACGAACCTTGCACGGACAACTCACAATAGTCGGGAGTAGGGGAGGTTCACAGAAAACGCAGAAAATATGCTTAAGGGCGCCAGAGCTGATCCAACGTAATACTTCTGTCTCGCTCACGACAGATGATCCAAACTTGTAACTCAATTGAAGGTTCGTAATCCTTATACTCGGCTGATCGAGTAGCCCAAATTAGTTAGTAGGGAACAATAACCACAAGAGAGAGAAAATAAACAAGAGAGCTTAACGAATTTAATCACTTTAAGATTGTAGTTAACAATTATCACAGCTTTAACTTAGAGTAGCAGAATCATCGTTATACATTGAATTCTGAAACCCTAACTACTAGGAGAACTAACAATAAGCATTAACAAGTGTAGTAAACTTTGATTTCGCAACAAGTAAATTTACAGGATTATATAGAAGATTTAGTACGTGAATGCCTGCAGTATCGGCAACACACAACACACAACACACATTTAAAGTAAGTGGAAGTAAATATTCTTCACCCACACACAGTATGCGATACAGTAAAATGAATGATTACAGTTACCTTATTGGTAGCTAAACAATACATATATTTACGATCGTTAATATGAATCAAAACTTTGTGAGTAATTTTTCGTGACAACGATATACACAAAAATCAATTAAAGTAACTCACCCGAAGTCCAGCTTCCACTAGCGTGAAGAAAATGTTTTCGCCCTCCAGTGGCCTCTAATAATTATATAACCGCAAATCGTGTCACACACCAACTCACAAAGAATATTAAGCTAAAACAATTAGTATTATTAATTCATTAAATATGTATAAAAACCGGTGTATCGACTACTGTACGCAGCGAATCAGAACAGGTGGCTGATAACCCAGTCGAGTAATACACAGGTAGTAACATCTCCCACGGTAAGGCTGATCGAGACCTCGTTTTCGTGGCGTAGCAAACGCCTTCCAAAAGCGTATGTGTACGGTAACGTGATTTCCTAGTAAGAATTACGATTCACCATTTCTTTATTGAAAACGTACATGTGCTCGAAACGGATAGAAGATGGCTGTTAAATGAAAGAGGAATTACGAACGAATTTTAATAAACGACAGAAATTATCTTACCCTGTGACGCCTCAAATATTTTATGCCCTTAATGTAATTACAATTGGATTTTCATTATTCCGGATGGTATTGGAAAAAGAAATTACTCAAAACGTCCAGACCATTTTAGACAATCGACAGCTTTGAAAGTTTGTCGTAAAAATGACAGTCGCGACCAAAAATCGGTCGAGGGCGTCAAAACCGGAATCTAATTTCAAGTCAATATACACAGTCGTACGTAATAAAAATTTTGTCCGTCACAGAATTCCCCCCCAGCAAGATAAAAGCGTGGAGCGAGAATAACGAAAACAAAAGCTAAAATGAAGACAGAAATTTAGGCATACGCCAAGGATAGAACCCTAAAATCCAAAACCAAACCCAAAACACAATAACACCCAACCCAAGAAGAAACGTAGATGAAAGAGGTTTTCCCAATTTGCTAAACATCACTAACCAAATGTGTCCAAAAGTCGCATGAAGCGGAATGATACTTCAAAGAACCCAAAAACTCAACCGACAGAAGAGAAGCATCAAAACAGGTACTCGTTGAAAGTCGACAACAGTCGTTACGCTATAAAGCAAGAAAGCAACGCAGTCCCATAGACCTTACTGACCGACAATACTAAGCAAACCAAGAGAAAAAGAAGAATTATAGGAAAGAAAGAAGTTGAGACCACGGTCAAGGACAGCGCCCTAACATCCTTTGAAACCCCAACCCATGAATACAAATCCAACCCCCAAATATAAGTCCCCAAAGCTAACTAAGCTAAAGAAGTAAAAAAAAAAGAAAAAAATATCTTGATGTATTGTGATACGCGATTTAGAAGAAAGTCAAAAAGAAAAACTAATGCAGTTGTGCTCAAAAAGTCGTCAACAGACGATATGAGATTCTTCCACCAAAGAAACCAAACAGATCCTAAAGATCTAAGCAAAGAAAACCACCGAAGAAATCTCAAGCAAAAAAAAAGATTCTGATTAAAAGTCGACATAAGTCAGACTACCAAAAAGGCAGAGAAAAAAAAATCAGTAATCCCAGAGTCTCACCAACAAATTTACCAAAAAGCTAAACACTAAATGAGTGCCAATCCAAAAGAAATCCAAACCGCGAAACCCAAAACAAAACCAAAAGAAAGAAAGAAAAAGAAGTAAGAGTCAATAAAAAAATAGAAAACTTCACTTGCCAATTGAGCATCGTGAGTCAGTGCTCGTTGTGTTGGAATGTCACGTTGGAACGTAAATGCCGAAGAACGGATTAGAATATTCCAAGAGCAAAAGAAACCCAAAGAAGAGAAATATCCTAACGGTGACTAACAACATCAAAAATGCCGACTAAGCGGAAGTACAGAATACCAAAAGCGACGTTGCAGTCTATTCCAAGCTTCAACCCAAAAACAACAAAACAAAAACCCACTTAACCCAATAAAGCGAGAGAAGTAAATGAGAAACAAAAGAAAAAAAAGAAACACAGTTGCAGTGAACACTAAAGAAGAAAGTTAATAAAAAGAAAAAAAAAGAAAGTGTTCAAGCAAAAGAAAAAAGAAAAGAAAAAAATCAAAAGTAAGAAAGACAAGAAAGGAAGAAAAGAAACAGACGGAGAAAGATAAGACAAGGTGTAAATGTCTGATTCGTTTTTCTTTCCGTAGAAGAAACGAAAGGGAGTGACCAACCCTTCAATGCCCAACCAACCGCCCTAGAGGCGAACCATAAAGAAAATCAAAACAAATAATAATGGTTGGCACAAAGAAAAGATAGATAGGCTCAAGAAGAAAAAAATGAAAAGTAGAAAAGATAAGAGATATAGAAAGACGGAGAAAGATAAGGCTTGATGTAACTGCCTGATTCATTCTTCACCCCGTAAAAGAATGAAAAGAGAGACCACCCTACGATGCCCAACCAACCGCCCAATTAAAAGAAGGAAAAAAGAAGAAAGAGAAGAGAAAAGATATCACAGTTAGTCATAGACCAAGAGCATACCAATTGCTGTCCCAAATTGGAAAGTTTACTTCAAGACTTTAAGGCCGACGAGCGGAATAGAAAACTCAAGAAAAGAAAAACCAAATCCAAAAGTAGAAGAGAGAATTCTATAGATGACGTACCAATCCAAAAAGGCCGACTAAGCGGATATAAATATATACAGGCGGAAAGGTACTCTGTCCCGAAGTAAGATGGAGAAAAAAGAAACCAAAACAAAAGTACTAGAAACTTAAGCAAAGAAAATAAACTTGATAACAGCAATATGAGAGTAACAATTGGGTAGCATCCAAGCTATAGTCAACAAGATACCGATGACGTATTCCAAGACTCGAACCACCAAAACCAAAGAAAGAACAGAAACAGTAGCAAAGGTCGAAAGTCGAAAGCCTAAAAAGTGAACTAGCACTTACGACGCTTGCGACGCCGATGAAAGCGAAGAGAACGATTAGAAGAAGGAGATAACAAAGAATAATTAGAAGCGACTGAAGAAGAAGATGCAAAATCAATAGAAGCGGCTTTTACATCCGGAGAAACAGCACGATCCTTATGTATCCGCGTAGACCTTGTCGTTAAGCTAGTGTTGGAAAGCTTCATTGTTGCTGGCAAAACGTGACGTGACCTAATAGGCTTGCATCGTTGCGAGTTAGAACAAGAACAATGCCGTATAAACTCAGCAACCTTAGGTCTCATATGAGGCCAGTAGAAATGACACCGAAGAGCTTTCAAAGTGTACCTAACACTGAGGTGATCACAACCAGATGTAAGGTGGTGATCCCGAATAAGTTGCTTGCGCTGGTCCGATGGTACAACTAACTTCCAAACGCAAGGATCAGAAGAGGAAATGCGTACACGTTTACATAAAAGATTTTTCACAACACACCAACGAGAGAAACGACGAGGAGAAGCAGTAACTTTAGATATCATACCTAAATACCAAGGATCAGTAGTAGGCCTAATAATCCTAGAAACTGGAAAGAAATTAGGAGGAAGAGAAAAAAGAGAACGAACAATACGTAAAGGCTTATCACCTTGAGAACGACAACGAACACAAGTATTCGAATTAGAAGGAGACACAGAAGAAGAAGGTGTAGAAGCAGTACGAGAACAAGTAGCAGGAATAGCAGAAGAAACGGAAGTAGAAATCTTACTAGCAAAGACTACAGATGGCTCTTGAACTTTGTCACCAACCTCTGTTGTAGAGAAGTGGAAAGAATCGCGAGAATTGATGTTAGACTCCAAACGCTTGCCTAAAGATATTAACTGAGCAATAGATTTGATCTCAATCAACGCTAAAGGAAGTTGGTAGAACGGCGTTAGATTTCGACGAATAACCTTGAGCTGCATTTGCTCTGAGACCGGTTCTGCTAGCTGAAGGAAGAGATATCGCATTGAGGTAACGTAAGTACCAATGGTTTTGTTAGCTCCCATCGTACGACTGCGAATAGAATCCATCAAGCGCTCATCATAATCCAAAGGTAAAAACCCCGACTTCAACAAAGCAGCAACATCATTCCACGAACGTAACGAACTTCTATTCGTCCTAAAAACAAGAAGGGCTTTGCCAGATAAAACTTCAAAAGCTGAGAGAAAAAGTTGATGTTGTGAAACACCACGAGACAAACACAACTCGTCGATACGAATAAGAAATTCTATAAGTAAAGAAGGATCTTCACCCCAAAAAGTAACATTCCAATTTCTTAAGTTCGTTTCGGAATCAGAGTCCGAAGAAGTAAGAAATCGTGGTTCTTCATCTGAAGAATACATAGCTAAAACAATAACAAGTAAACAAGAAACTAGCCAAAGCTGTCAACTACCGCAGAAATCTGCCACCACGTGTCCGACAAAAATTCAAAATAACAGTAAGTACAAGCCGTACCGCTACCAAGTAGTTAATCCAATAAGAAAAAAATTAATCGACGTAGTCAAGTCAATCTAAAATCAAAGCGAAGGTCCGATTAAAAAAACGTAAGCAAAGTGCTAATCTACAGTCAAACTGCAGCACTAAAGAAAAATAAAAAAAAGTAAAACTTAGTGAAGTAACTCAGACGTCAAGTCTAGTAGTAATAACTAAGTAAGCAAAGCAGAATAGATCGAACCCACGTAAGACTAAGAAAAGATAAAAGGAATCAACCAATCTAGAGAAAATGATGATCGCACACACGAAAGTCAACAATATAAACTATCTATGAATGATAGTAATCCTACACTAGTTAGAGAAAAAAATCAAAAACAGCAGAAAGAATTATAAAGAATGAGAAATTCAATATAAGAAAAATCGAGAAATCGGGCCCCACGTTGGGCGCCAAATTTTGTTACAAGCTTTAGGTTTTACGAACCTTGCACGGCCAACTCACAATAGTCGGGAGTAGGGGAGGTTCACAGAAAACGCAGAAAATATGCTTAAGGGCGCCAGAGCTGATCCAACGTAATACTTCTGTCTCGCTCACGACAGACGATCCAAACTTGTAACTCAATTGAAGGTTCGTAATCCTTATACTCGGCTGTTCGAGTAGCCCAAATTAGTTAGTAGGGAACGATAACCACAAGAGAGAGAAAATTAACAAGAGAGCTTAACGAATTTAATCACTTTAAGATTGTAGTTAACAAATATCACAGCTTTAACTTAGAGTAGCAGAATCATCGTTATACATTGAATTCTGAAACCCTAACTACTAGGAGAACTAACAATAAGCATTAACAAGTGTAGTAAACTTTGATTTCGCAACAAGTAAATTTACAGGATTATATAGAAGATTTAGTACGTGAATGCCTGCAGTATCGGCAACACACAACACACATTTAAAGTAAGTGGAAGTAAATATTCTTCACCCACACACAGTATGCGATACAGTAAAATGAATGATTACAGTTACCTTATTGGTAGCTAAACAATACATATATTTACAATCGTTAATATGAATCAAAATTTTGTGAGTAATTTTTCGTGACAACGATATACACAAAAATCAATTAAAGTAACTCACCCGAAGTCCAGCTTCCACTAGCGCGAAGAAAACGTTTTCGCCCTCCAGTGGCCTCTAATAATTATATAACCGCAAATCGTGTCACACACCAACTCACAAAGAATATTAAGCTAAAACAATTAGTATTATTAATTTATTAAATATGTATAAAAACCGGTGTATCGACTACTGTACGCAGCGAATCAGAACAGGTGGCTGATAACACAATAGGTGGCTGATAACACAATCAACGTCTGCCTTTAGTATTAAATAGGACTCCAGTGTATCGAATAAGATAAGTAGTAACTTAGAACAGGTGGCTGATAACCCAGTCGAGTAATACACAGGTAGTAACATCTCCCACGGTAAGGCTGATCGAGACCTCGTTTTCGTGATGTAGCAAACGCCTTCCAAAAGCGTATGTGTACGGTAACGTGATTTCCTAGTAAGAATTACGATTCACCATTCCTTTATTGAAAACGTACATGTGCTCGAAGCGGATAGAAGATGGATGTTAAATGAAAGATGAATTACGAACGAATTTTAATAAACGACAGCAATTATTTTACCCTGTGACGCCTCAAATATTTTATGCACTTAATGTAATTACAATTGGATTTCCATTATTTCGGATGGTATTGGAAAAAGAAATTACTCAAAACGTCCAGACCATTTTAGACAATCGACAGCTTCAAAAGTTTGTCGTAAAAATGACAGTCGCGGCCAAAAATCGGCAGAGGGCGTCAAAACCGGAATCTAATTTCAAGTCAATATACACAGTCGTACGTAATAAAAATTTCGTCCGTAACAATTGCCAACATTAACGATTTAGCTATATGTACCTTGCTTACAATGTTTTATCTAGGCTACAATTTTTTAAACATCAATTATAGGTAATTTAGAAAGCTGAAAAGTCAAAGTAATGACGGTATTAATTATCAGAATTAAAGTACTATTTGTACAAATTATTTAGCTCCCTATTAACATATCACCTAAAGTCAATGTCGCAACATGATGTACGATAGTGTGTTGCACAGCACAAATGCAAACTTCCGATTACAGTATTTTTTGCTTGGTCAATAATGTTCTCCAAGTATACCAATTATTGTTGCATTACAGTGTAGGAATTCATAGATGAGTTTTAGCGTAGGATTTTTTGTTAAAAAGTCAACATAAATAATTAAAATTTGTTTAAGTGTTATCTTTTTACATTCGGTTCATATTTTCTGGACGTGGAAAAGTAAAATATGTGATTCTGTTGAAATGAAAATAAAATCCTTATAATTCCTCACGCTCGCATACGCTTGCAAGGTTCCACTCGCATTAAATTTTAATTTCAACTTTGCTACATAATATATTATTCTAAATTACAATTAACGTCTTCTAAATTACAAATGCATTCTCAAATACAATTTACTAGCCTAAATCACAATTAACGTTTTGTAAAATGTAATTTACTAATCTGAACTACAGTTTCTGATTTCTAAAATACAATTTGCTAATTTCAATTAAAATCGAATCTTACTGAAAAATAGTTGACTAATTTAAATACAATTTTAATAAGTGTAGCAGTAGAAAAATGTATTTATACCATTGTAATACCTTTTTTTTGTAAATTAACCACAAAGTGTTGGCGCTAAATTCAAATAAATAAAATACATTCCTACTCTTTAACGTTTGTAGATGTTCTGTGTGTCATAAAATAATCTAAATAACAATATTTATTATTTTAAATTTTTAGCATCATCAAAAGATAATTTAAAGCTGATTACAAATGACAAACAAGTTAAAATAAAAATAATAAAAATCTTAATTCTTTATAAACGTAGAATTGCGTAGAGGTCTGTGTCGATAATAGACGAATAACTGGGTCTCTAGAGTAATAAATAATAAAAACGTGGTAAAAAATCTTCGATAAAAGATACTTATTTTATACTCTTACAAAACCAATTTATTATTGCTACATACATACTTACAAAACATAGTGCACATAATGAAAAAAGATGTATCATCTGTTTTATAATTTATATTTTTATTTAAAAAAAATTAACATAGGATTCAATTTATGTTAGTTGAGTTTGTTATATTACAAGCTTAATAGCGCTAAATACAAATGTAAATAATATTACTAATATAAAAAGTAAACTAAAGCAAAATGTAATCCATGTTTAATAAAATTTAGAAGCAATAAATTTGAAAAGATTAAAAAGCAGCTGTATACACGAGGGAAAAATATTTTATTTTGGAATTCTAAGATAAAAGTAATTAATTAAGTGTAATGAAAATTTAATTTTAATTGCAATTACATTTAAAATGAAATAATGCTTAAATTTTCTTTTGAAATTACTTCCTTGGTAACGAAATTATCTGTTGTGCCTTGAATATTTTGTAAGTAGGGTTGATTCTATTATGTGGGATGTGGAAACAGTTGCAGACCAAAAACATTAAACGAAGTACACTAAAGTGAAAAATAATAAGCAGACGTGGAAATCTTTTTTAGTAAATATTTTAAGTAAAAAAAACAAGACCATTAAATAAAATTTACCAAATAACGATATTAAACTAATCCCTAATTCAAATTTTATTTATATGGACACAACGATAAAAATGGAGAAACATTTAGTGTTCTGTATATATTGCAAAAGAAAAGTAAGACAAATGGCGATTTTGCATCTTGTTAGAATTTGTGCTTCGTCAACTTACAACAACAAGAAAAAAGTCGAGAAACTTATTAAAGTTTCAAGACCAGAAGTTAACGTATTTTTGAGTTGTTAGAGAGTTGAGGATTTATTGTGGCTTTTCTAAGGTTAAAGTTACAAACAGTTTTGCCAACCCAAACGCATATCGAAAAAAATAGCTTTACAACACTTTTTCAAACTTCTAACGGCTTTATTTAAGGTTAAACTTCCAACAATTAGCGCGTTCAACGAAATCGTTTTTTTTTTGCTGTATTAAGGTGTATGTTGATTGCACCAATTATAAAACTAAACAGGTTTGCATTACAAATTAGACCGATTCTTGTAAGTCGTTTAAGAAAAAGAAAACAACTAAACTGACTAATAAGAAATTTGCTTAAAATTTAATACGTTTTAAGCCTCGGGTTTAAGTGTCGTTATAAAACGTGACGTCACTACTAATAAAGGTTAGTAAAATTTATAGAGTGGAGCAAAACCGATCTATAATTCAAGTAGGCTCTGAATTTGTTCATTGTCGCTTCTGGAATTTAGGGTTAGTGCGAATATTGAAAGTATCTTCCTAGTTATAAAACTCTAGAATAGAACTTTCTAGTGGAATTGTTTTTAAAATGATTACTAAAAATACTTATTTCTCTTTTGTTGATGAATTTAGTCTTGACGGGCTTTAAATCTTTACAACGAACAATATTTTATAAAATTTACCAGATTAGTCATTAGTTTCTTACGCATACCTGTTTTTAGTATTGATTGTAGTAAACGTTTTCAAGTTCATCTTTTAATCACTTTTTCATGAATTTATGATGTAGTCTACGATTCTATAATTTAATAGATATAAAACTTTATTCGATATCTACGTAAAGTTAGATAATTTGACATATTATTGATATAACTGATAATTGTACTATATAGATGCTGTTGGAGGACCTTGTTTTTGTAACTGAAAGTTTACTAAATCATAAGTTTTATATTATATGACCGATTACAAAACAAATAAAATAATGCATTAAAAAAAATCACAATACAAAAAAATTTGGTGGAGAGCATTGTTTAATTACTGAATTTATTCTGTGACAACGTATATTTTAGGTCGACAATAAGGCGTAAAAAGTTAAAAAAAACCAAGCATAATATAAAATAACAACTACTATGGTACTATGTAGTACCTTACAATTAAAACATTCTTATTACCGAACGTATTTGCTTTCCTTTGTTGCCACATTAGGTACAGCGGTTGTTTTGTAGCAGGTTGCCTATATTTTAAAATACTTCTAGTGTTGATATCACATTTCTAAGCAATACTGTAAAATTTAGTCATTCACACATACTTTTGAGATGTATGAAAAAAAATGTATTGGTAAGTTTACGCCGACTACTTTGTTTGGTAGGGTGCTCGTGTGTTCTTACCTACGGCCGTTCCGTAATTATGCCGTTGACCATCAGTTACTTGAAGTTTGAAGTAGACGATTTGAATCTACTGTTTTAAGTATTTAACTGCACGATGAATAATTTAAATACCAGTAATTCTTGGACAAATTTATGGTGAACAACAAAACGATTTATCAAATTTCATTTTGAACTCTAAGGTTAATACTAGGTTACTGTGCACTCGGGTGGGTAATTTTGCACCAACGTTGTCAAAGTATGTTTCTTGTGACCCTGCGCTCTATTCTATTTTGATGTCTCTATTACGTCTTGTACTAATAGAGGATACTACAATATGTCATTCGAACACGTTAGACTTTACCTCATAGTGCAAGTTGTTAATCAGTTTGTAATGTAAAATAAAAATATAAAAATTATATAAAATTATTATTTACTAGAACAAAATTATTTTTACCACGGCAGCTGTCGGAATCAGACCCCTGGGTGTGAGCTTGAAGGACATGACAGTACACAGGTGTGAATTTCTTATTTATTTGTAACTATAAAATTACTACACTAACTATTTACATTAAAAAGAAAAAACAGTATTTGGGCGCCAACCATCTTTAAATTGGTGATAACAAAAACATTTAACTTCTTATAACTAAATATTAACTGATATTAAATTCAAAAGCAATAAACGTGGCAAAGTATGTATTTCGAACAGTTTTTGATAATTGAATAAGGCACATTTTAATTAAATTGAATTTAAGGCGTAATCTTTAATCAACAATGCAGTTAATAAATCCAAAGCTGACTCACCAAATCAAATGTTACGTTATTGCAGATCTATTAATAGCACATTTTCCACTCAACTGTTAAGTTTTCTTCCAGAACAAAATAACATCGAAATTTCATAAAATCAAGAATCAAAATATCACAACGGAATTAAAGATGAATGTAAATTGCAAAAGTCGAGATAAAGACCAATAACGATAAAGTCTGTTGAATTATACAACGGTCTTGAATGAATCCTTTGTTAAAGTGTTGCGTCACATTACGAAATTACAGTAATTAGTTGGAAAAAAATTAATTTGTAGACGTTTTTACGCCATTATTAATAAAATCGTCTTCATTTCATCACTCAAGACGTACCACACCTAACGTGGTTGAAAACAAAAGTGTCGAACAAAGATTGATTGTCGAAAGCAATTACGACGCGACGTTGCCAAACTGAAAAAATTTAAATGCAAGATTAATTGCATAAAATAGGCAAATGCAAAATTGCATTTTTAATGTAATAAATTCTAACGGGAAGTGACAAGTTGGTGCGTAAATTATAACCTTAAAATTGTGATTGTTTTGAAGCCCTACAAAATCTTGTTAAGAAACTTTTGACTGATAATAACTGGTAAGTACACGTTTAATCGCACATTTTACGTTTTATAAATGTAGATATTAAAATAGAGTTCTTCAAGTAAGAAATGCATGACAAAAAATATATTTCGATTTGTGCACTTTACGTGCAAAATTGAGGATACTTTACACCACTTAATTAAAGATACTGTGCTTCAGTTAAGTGGTGCAATGTATCCTCACTTTGAAAAAAATTCCTTTGTTGTTTTTTTTTTCAGAAAAAAAACCATATTATAGAAGACAATTAGGATCACGAAAATATGCCGATTATACAACAGAAGATTTAGAAGCACGCTTATCTGCCGTAAAATCCGGTATGAGTACAAGAATTTCTGCCGAAACATACAAAATATCTCGACGAACTATTTTTCATAAATTGAAGTTACAGCACATGAATAAACCTAGATATCCACCTGTGTTTTTTCATGAAGAAGACATACGTTTTATGTCTTGTATTCACAGGCTAAACGATAATGACATTTCCGTGACTGAACTGGAATTACGACAAATAATCAAAACACAAATTGTTAGGGAAGGAAAATCGCTCGCTTTAGAAACAACGTTTCAGTTAAATATTGTGTAAGATCATTGCCTACGTCTTTATAAAAATCTTACAAAAAGGTTAAGGTCTAATATAAAAAGAAGTAGAGCAGCACTTCATGAAGACCAGATGAAAGAATACGTAGATCATTTAAAAGAAACATTTATGCCGATGTAGAACCACATGCTATCTTGAATTATAACGAAACTAATCTTGCCGATGAGCCTGGAAAAAAGAAAATTTTAACTAATATTAAATACCTAGAACGCATATGTAATTCATCAAAAAGCAGCATTTCCTTAATGATTGCAGGAAGTTGAACTGACGAGTTACTTTCTCTATATGTCGTGTATAAGTCCAAACATTTATGGGACAAATGCTCTGCTAAATACTCGTTATGGAAACACTACATTCGACCGGTTTGAATCCTAAACATTTGTAGACTGGTTTAATACACTTTTGTTTCTAAACCTTATAAAAATCTCAGGAAGGAAGGTCGTCATAGGGTACAATCTATCCTTTTATACAAATTTTGAAGTCTTTGATTTGTGCAAAACGCATGATGTCTATTTCATTTACTTGCCGTCAAATAGCACTCATATAACGCATCTCCTGGATATTCTGTTGTTTGCACTCGTGAAGAAAGCTTGGAGGGAAATTTTATCGGGGTACAAGGAAACTCATATCGGAAGCAGGTCAAATGTGAAAAATAACATTACTGCGATCTTTAATCGAAAAAATAGTAGTAATCCTTATAACATTTTAAAGGCAGGCTTCAAAAAATGTGGAATTGTGCCTTGTGATGTGAATTCATTATTGGAACGATTAAATTCGACCCGTCGATCCATGATAATCAACCAGGAAGCCACTAATGATTCACGATTGTCGGCTATCCAAAATTCCCTCATTGAATATTTGCAGAATCAAAGACATGAAACAACCCAGTTTAAAACTTATGGAATGAAAAAAAGTTAACTGTTCCACTAGGACAAAGCATCACTCATTTTATAGTTAGTTTTACAGATGTAAGACTTAAACCACCAAACAAACAACATTGGAAGATGATTCAGAAGAAGATTTAGATGAAGATAGAGCTATTGGTGAACACGTCTTATGTATTTATGAAGGTAATGTATATTTTAAAGTTTTGGAAATGGCTCTAAAAACGTGACGAAATATGGTACACATGGGATCAAACAATTAGTTTAATAAATCCACCCAAACAAATGTTAAGGCGTGGTATATGTGTTGTTTTTAAACGTGATTAGTTATGGTATGAGTGATTTTTACAATTTAAGATTTCGTATGCAAAGTTAATATTTAGAATAGTAATGTTTTTTAAGATGAAAATTATTAGAATTTAAAATTATTTTAAGCGTTTTGTATAAGTAATAAAGAATAATGCCTTAAAGAGGTTTATTATTTATATATACATATATTTATGTAGTGTTTTTTACACCAGCAATAGTTTACTAGGTAAAAATTCAAACACTAAATGGTGCAATGTATACTTGTCTTATGGTATACTTTGCAACATAATTTAAATGAGTTGTTTTTCTTAATGACGTAATCAATCAACGTCAAAATGCAGTCACGATTTCTTTATAACCTATAAAATAGATATTAATAATCAAAAAATAATTGAAACTGATTTTAATGGATTTTATATATTTTTAAGAATTTAAGTCAAAAAAGTAGTGCAAAGTAACCTCGTTCTACCGTACTTTTTTTTACATTTGTCTACCTACTTATCAACGAACATAGCACGTTTGAACTTATAAAAATGCAAATAGCTTGGTGTTGCCAATCGCAAATATGCGTTTTCCCCTACTAAATATCTAAAAATTCCCAATTTACCTAGAAAAATATTTGGATAGTAGATTTGTACAAAAAAGGACAAAAATGGAATTAAAATAAACATTTATTATAACATGGTATAAAACAGAAAAAAAACATTAATCGATGGGAATTCTCCCGGATAAACCAAATCATATCCAATCTCCAACCGTATAGTCCGTTTAGCTCAGTCTTACTTTAGGGTTAATAAAAATAATTTAACTACGTCTAGACGGTTATTTAATATAAGAAAAATGAAACATTTTACACCTAACACTGAATAAATAATTAAAATAATAAAAAAAATAAAACTGTCAAAATAAAAATTTACCTTCTACAAATCTACATTGAAAAACACAAAACAAGAAAAACTTCAATAACTACAACTAATTAAATTTTAAAAGTATCTTACCTAAATGTCAACATCCTGTTCCATGGAATAAACTACCCATGCCGAGATTCGATGAATCGCACGTTATCGCGTTTTTTATTATCGTCAGCACATTTGTTTAATTGTTTATTAGTTTCCGCTTGAATTTCATCGTCGGTCCGATCACTGCGTAACGACACTATTGTAAGTAAAACTTTTCTTTTCATTAATTTTAATTAAACTTTAATTGTTCCTTTAACATTTAGGTAAAGCGATTTAGTTGTAATCGAAACATGATCATGGAAGAACAATCGAAGAATAATAATGGACTGATAATAATGGTAGAATCATCAATCACTTAAGAATAATGATAACGGAATCATCATGGAATGATCGAATCGAATCAGTCGGATATGTCGAATGGAATTGAAATAATCGAATCGAATGGAATTAATGGAATGATCTTATCGCCTCTAGTATTGTACGTTAAACATTTTGTTTATTGGAAATTATGATTACAAACGAGATCAAATACCTATAGTTTTCCAAACATTTCTTAGTGCAAAATGGATAGTTGACCATGAATTTGATTCATTCTAATTATGTACTCAATCGTCTTACTAACGCTATCGACAGTGGGCGTTTATGTGATTATGATTGTGTTGTATTTGATGTGACCGCCAAAAATTAAGTCATATTTTGAAATAACTCAGTTATACTTTAGATTTGCAAACGGTTGAAAAAACAAAATTGGTTAAATTCTAAATGTTATGCAGTCTTATGTCCTCTTTGATTTGCTTCAATCAATTTGTCATTTTCGCTTGTTAAATTTTTAAATAATTGAGATAAATTAATAAAAGAATTTTCTGTGAATTCATGAATAAAAAGTAACAGATGCCGATTTAATAATACTTTCATGAATAATGCTACTTTTTTATAATTAAAATAGAGATGAAATTCAAGTTTAGTTGACATTTTGTAAAAACACGCGGTAGCACTTAAAAAATGAGTAAAACCTTTTAAAATAAGTCTTTGATAAATTCTCAAACTAAAAATGTACAACAAACACAATTCTAGTGTATTTTTTTAAGTTGAGTTACAATAACTCATTGTCAACAGCCCGTTGTTTGCGATGCAATCAGTTAATGTATTTCTTATAGAGTTAACTATGTTCTCACAAGGATTTGTTCTCCTTAATTGTTCCCACATTCGGAAAACATGATTATCTAGTGCTTGGATGGTTCGGATGTTGGGATTACCAAGAATATCTCCGTCATTTCACCTGCTAATCATGCGACCCTAAATATTTTCGATGGGGTTCAAATCAGGAGATTTTACGGGCTAGTCGAGACGGGTCACTTCAGGGTTATTATCAAACCATTGCCGAACTACTCTCGCCGTGTGCACTGAACTATTGTCTTGCACAAACAATATTTGTAGAGGTTTGGGATATATGGCACGGACGGAAGGTAACATTATATTTTCTAATATTTTAATATAATCATGACTTGTCATACGGTCATTAATCCTGACTAGTACAACAGGCCCCGCGGATGTCATGTCATAGCGTGTCCCATTTAATCTCCAGACCGGTTTTAATCGGAGACTGTCTTTGAATGAACAAAAAACTGTTTTGTTAGAAAAAACAACATTGGTCCAATCTCTGTCTAGTTGTGTTTGACAAATCGCCACTCGATTTATTTGATGCTGTGGAGTTAGATCAACGTTATAAGCAGGGCGTCTAGCGCGTAAACCATTTCCATTTAATCGTCTACAAACGGTCGTTTGGTGGCATTGTAAATGAAAATGTTGTCGAATATCAGACGAACTACTTATTGGAGAATCAGTTAAAAGCTGTCGTATCTCCTCCAGTTGTTCATTCGAAATTACGAATAGTTTTGAAGCGCGTGGTCTGTTTTTTAAGCCTTCGTAACCATCTTCATTATAATATTTGATCCATTTTTGAATTGTTCGCAAGTGTAAAGTAAGAAAAGTATTGATATAGACATACATTTATAGTTACAACCTGATTTAAAATCTTTTCACTACGTCTCCAATTGAGCTAATTATGTATATAAATTGGTCTAAGAATAGTAAATATAAAAAAGCAAAGTAATATAACTTACCGGCACTTCAACTATGCTACTAATTTCTCTAGAAAATTTTCCGGCTTTATGTAAACCTACTGCACGTGCTTGAACTTCCAAGGGATGCCCACGTCTATCCATTCTTAGATAACAAGTAGTAGGTATGGTAATACAATAACTGTTTACGAATAGTTCAAAACAGAGACTGAAAAATACACAAAGTTTTGTTGAAACTTATTAGTATAATCTGTCATAAACGATTGGCTAAGTTGTATACCAAGGTTACACTATCTGAAAAGACTAAATTAAATCCTAATTAGGTCATAACAAGTTTCAGTTTTAATCAGGTTGTAACTAACCGTCCGTGCCATATATCCCAAACCTCTACAAATATTGTTTGTGCAAGACAATAGTTCAGTGCACACGGCGAGAGTAGTTCAGCAATGGTTTGATAATAAACCTGAAGTGACCTGTCTTGACTAGCCCGTAAAATCTCTTGATTTGAACCCCATCGAAAATATTTAGGGTCGCATGGTTAGCAGGAGAAATGACGGAGATATTCTTGGTAATCCCAACATCCGAATCATCCAAGCACTAGATAATCATGTTTTCCGAGTGTGGGAACAATTAAGGAGAACAAATCCTTGTGAGAACATAGTTAACTATATAAGAAATACATTAACTGATTGCATTGCAAACAACGGGCTGTAGACGAGGTATTAAACTTTGATGTAATTTTATTTATTTTTCTGTTGTATTTGTAAATTGATAATGAGTTATTGCAACTCATAATTATTTATTGATCATACAAAAACCGATTTCGTAAAGAAAATGTAGCAAATTTATTAAATCAAAATGAAATTATTAACTATCAATATAATATGTTATTATGTGTTTATATTATATATTATTAATTAGTGATAATCATATTATATTACTAATGTTTTCAACTTGTGCTTTGCTTGTAATAAAACTTTTAATTTTCATCCAATTTACATTTATTTATTAAAATGCTTATAGAATGATTTTTTTAAATATTTTGTGTTATGGGTATTTATTTCACGAGTGTGTATTAATCATAAAAAAATATCTCTTTGGATATGACAATGTTTTACCTTATGCAAACACCATTGTTTTTATATTTTTTCCAGTGGGTACTAAAAAACAATCAATGTGTAAGAGTAAAATTATAGTTATGTATTTTAACAAATATAATAATCCGAAGCATAAGGAAAGTATTGCAATTATCTCAAAATGAGGAGTATCGTATCTCGGCATTTTTTGATGATATCAATTTCAAATTTTGTATCTACACGAATCTCAAAACTGAATTTTTTGGTATGTGGATCAGTGAGTTTGCATTCGATATCTCAAAAACTACTGAACCAATTTTTAATAAAATGTATTTACTATTTTTATTTACAATACATTTATAATAATAAATATATAATACGAAACAAGTTTTATAATTTTTTCCTGTTTTAACTTTATTTTATTACTCCACCATTTTAGAATTAACATTTTTTCTACAGTTGGGTGGTTTAAAATTTATTACAATCGGCCTAGTATATGAGATAACGTCAAAAATACATATGTTTTCAAAATATCGACAAAGTCAAATATTTTAACGTAATAAGAAATTGACATCGAATTAAAATATGCAGTTAGAAGCAAATAATAAGGGGTTTTATAATGGTTTAGGTTTTTCAAAAATTGCGAATTTAAAAAGAAATAGTCAACTGTTTACATGATTTCGATTTAAGAAAATTAACTTTATTGGCTAAAATATATATTAAGTGTAAAGCATTGTTATCGCTTACCTGACCTTTGTACAAAGATAAATAATAGATACTCCTTAATGTTATAGTTAGCCAGTTTCTGAATCAACACTGCAAATTAAAACTTGCTGAGTCATGCGCCTTCATAAATGCTTTAAAGTGTACCACAAGGTTGAAAATTTACAGGAATTTTATCAAATTCATTCCAAAGGGAATCTTCAACTTCGATGTTTGACGAATTTGGATCTTAAATTTTTTCCGTGTTTCCTGTCCAGTATTTTCATTTATGTGCGTGTCTATATATATATATATTACATGCTGTTAACAAATTTATCACCACTTGTTTTGATTTGTCAGCAGTAGATTTTTTAAACAAAAAAAGATTTTTATGTCTAGGATACAAAAACGTTGTAACTACTAACGTCTTACTTGATTCAAAATTTCCCAATCTAGAAATTATTCCTTTGCAGAGTTCTTCTACAATTTTTTCTGCAACACTCGGAAAAGCTTGCTTCTTTATTTTTAAATACGCGTCTTGTAAACTCTTTATAATTATTATTGCTGACGATAAGGTCACGTAATGATTTCCGCTCATGCTCCTTGTTGCTGATTCCAGGGGTGCTAAAATCTTTACCAATTGCTGTATTGTAAAAACTTCTATTGTTAAAACAGCTAAATCTCTTTTTCCCATGATGGTTAATGCAGCCTGTAACTTCCTCTTGTAGCTCACTTATTCGTTGGAGACTGTAAAATACAGAATTCCATTAGGCTGGAACAGCTTGCATCAACTTTTTTGGTTGTAAGTTTTTTTGTTTTTGGAAATCATCTAATTTAGTGTGCTCCTTTTAAAATACGCAACTATGTCTTTAACTTTATTTATAAGATTTTCTGCCATTGTCACTAAACTGTCCCACAAAACCATAAGTTCCATGTAGGTTCGATAAGCATTCCCAAATATTCATTTCTAAAGCATTCCAATAGTAGTTTGTGTATGGACTTCTAATAACACACTTAATTTAAAACGTATTCTATAAGAATGCCTATATAAGAAGAATAAAGTACTCTAAAAGATTCTTTTAAAAACACTTATAGGAATACTATATTTAATTTAAGAAAGAAGTGCTTATAGCAGCCTTAAAATGGCAGTTGATTGGAATTACTAAAGTATTAGAAATGTAGCATTCTAATGGCGTTCCCATATTGATTCTATAACAATGCATATAGAAGGAGAATAAAGTACCCTAAAAGATTCCTTTAAAATCACTCCTATAGGCCTTCTATATTGATATAAAAAATAAAGTGTTTATAGCAGCCTTGACAATCTATTAAAATTCAAGTATTACGATTAACATGATAACATTCTTTTAGTGTTTTAGTACCTCTAAAATCGGTTTAATCGTTCTTTATTTGAGATAAAGAAATATAATTTTTAATATCAGAAAACCGTTTGTACAAGTTGCTAAATTGTAATACCTAAACAAAAATAACTTCCTGTAGAGATTAAACGCCCACATCTAAATTTTGTTGATAAAGATATGTACGCAATAAAAACCTATGCATTCGCGTTTGATACTGTAAATGTAAATAAGATTGTTGATTTCTGAGAATTGTGACGAGATATGTACCGTCTACCGAGTTTGATTCACCAGAACGCTTATCTTTGCTTCTAAGTAAGTACTTATACAGTTACGGGTATATGCAATTTTACGTTTACGAAAGGAAGACGACTTCGGGCTTAGTCTATATTTGTAAATGTGTTCTTTTTTTGTGCTGAATTAAAGAAGAAAAAGCTATTAGAAGTTCTGCTGATTTAAGTAAAAGTAAGTACAAAAAGAAACAATTGACAACATATCTATTTTTGTACGATCAGCTTATCCACGTTTTAGCGCTTTATTGTTATTGTTTATTTTTTACTTGGCATCCAGTTATTTTTTTAGAACAGGGGTGGCCAACCTGCGGACTTAAACTTAAAAAGCATTGTAATAAAAAATTTATTTTATTCATAAAAAGAAACACATTTTTGTTATGAATCTAGTGAAAATGCATGCGACTGATAATAGATAATAAAAATAATTAATCGCATAATTTTGTTATAGAGTTAACCCAAAGTTGAGTCAAAGGAGTTCGTATAGATGTTATTAATGAGAAGGTGTTCCAATGGCTACGTCATGGCAAAGCGAGATTAAAAATGAAATAATTAGGATGATGCAGCAAACTACAAATTCGCAAACCATTGATTAAAAATTATTATAGTTTAGACAAAGATACTGTACAAATTTCTTAATAAAAAATGACTTAAAACTAATCATTTCATGCTTTTTGTGTTTCTTATGGTATGCTATTAAAACCCTGTAAAAGCATGCAAATCAATTACCTTTTAGTCGTTAACTTTGTCATGCTATTCTACAATTTAGGAAAGTACTACATTGGCACTATTTTAAAGCATTCTAATGGAACGTGAAAACTTCTACCTTTGGCCTGCTTTTGTACAACGTCTAATAGAACTCTATAAGCGCTAACTGTACAGCATTCTACTGGAGTGTCAAAACCTATCTCTAAACATAAACCATTCTACTGCTACAGGAAGGCTTTCAGTAATATCAATACTGCCTCTATGCTTCTAAAAGCATTATTATGGAACCTATTTGGTTTTGTGGGGTCTTTCACTATTAAATTAATAGTATGTGCGATACATCCGAAATGTGTCTATTTCAAATCACAAATAGCTTTCTTTATGTTCGCAGCATTATCGGAAACGTTGAGTAAAATTTTACTTTCCAAATTTCACTCGGAAGTTATTCGTTTCAATACGAGTGCAATATTTTCACTAGTGTGATATTCACTATAATTACTTACTTCAAGCAAAATGGATCTGCACTTGAACTGTTTAATAATATAATGAGCGGGAACGCCAAAGTAACCTTCATTTTCTACTTCATCTGTAACAAGCATATCTTTAATATTGCCCATTAATTCTTCGTATTTCGCTGGAAGCATCATATTTGACAAAGTTTTACGACTGGGCAATATATAACCAGGTTGTAATGCTGTTATCAACTTCTTGAATCTTATGTCTTTAACTACCGAAAATGGCTGAAAATCAGTAGTGACGAATTTCAAAATTTATCGATCGATTGTGTTTATCTTTAATCTTAAATTTTCTCGGAACTGCAAGTGATGTCTGAACTAGTCTTCTTTTATGAGGGTTTAGAGTACTTCGTTGGTAAAATGGTAAAATTTGCCGTTTGAATTTGATTTTTGGGAGCAAAAGAAGATTGCGATGAATCATAGTGTGCTGACTTAATAGAGGAATTTTCGTTTTCTTGCTATGTTGCAATGCTTTCTGTTTGATTTCATCTAATTTTAAGAAAGTTGTTGTTTTGGGTTGGCTTCTCATTTTTAGCAATATTAATCGTAGTGTGTTTTCATTGTAGGTGCCTTTTTAAATTTGTTACGAACGATTTATAAGACGTAGTCTGTTTAGAATAATTGCAATAGCCGTGAGTATTGCTGCTTACAGGGGCAAAAAAGTTTCAAATTACTAAACTTTTGTTCTTCATTAAGTTTAAATTATCTATTCTAATTATTTGTGTTACGTAACAAAATCAATATATTAGTTAGATACCTAAAACAAGAAGTTAATTAAAAAACACGTTTTATCAGTTTTTTGGATTCTTACTAAAGCGTAGTAGGTTCTCGCGAAAAAGTAAATTATATAAGTAAACTATAAACTATGCAATTATCAGCTATAATACCCCTAGAGTATTGATAATACCGAGATAATGTTATCATAGATACTGTTAAAAGCTTGTTTCTTGGTACGTTAAAGAAGCACGCTTGAAACATTCTCTGCGATAAAATTTTAGTATTTATCAATGCTCGAGGTGTATTCGGTAAGATAATTGTTCACTACTTTCTACGTTTTTAATCAATTAATACAAACTAATTGTTTTTTTTGGTGTTTTTCTAAAAGAATATTGTTAATTTTGTTGTTAGAAATATCATAAATATTTGTATCATTATTGTGAATTGATTTACTATCTGACATTTAATTTGACATTTGAATATATCATGTCTGCTTTGCCCGATAATACTACACCCCTGGTGTTATCGCTGTAATCTTTTAATGATTGGTTGAATTTTAAAAAATGCAATAAAATAAAAATTTTTTATTGGTAAACTGACACAGTAAAAAATTATCAGCTATAATACCCCTAGAACATTGATAATACCGAGATAATTTTGTCATAGAGATTGTTGAAAGCGTGTTTCTTGGTAATTACCTCAAAGAAACACGCTTGCAACATTCTCTACGACAAAATTTTGAGTATTTATCAATGCTCGAGGGGTATTCGGTAAGATAGTTTTTTTTTACTACTTTCCAAGTGTTTTAATCAATTAATACAAATTAATTGTGTTTTATGGTGTATTTTCTAAAGGAATTTAGTTAATTTTGTAGTTACCAATATCATCAAATCTGTGTATCATCATTATGCATTGATTTACTATCTGACATTTAATTTGACATTTTAATATATCATGTCTGCTTGGCCTGATAACACCACACCCGTGGTGTTATCGCTGTAATCCGTTGATGATTGGTTGAATTTTAAAAAATGCAAAAAAATAAAATTTTTCTATTGGTTAATTGATACAGTAAAAAATTATCATATGTAATATCATAAGTGTTTGTAAAATTATCGATGAGACACCTTATTGACGGAAACGAGAATGTGTTTACGTTTTGGCAACACATTTTGAGTTCTGTCCAGGTGTCGAATTTTAGGTAATTTTACAAAGACAAATGAAATTCAAATGATTATTACTCGAAAAAAGCAAAAAAATTATTTATTGTCATAATAATTATTAGTGACTTTACAAAATAAGTCGAGCCAAAACGTGACATGGTTACGTTTATGAATTTTTGAATTTAGAGCGTTTTCATGGTTACTTATGAACAGGCATACTTATCGCTGTAATTATATCTCTTCCGGTAGTGTTATCGCTTATTAATACTCGTTTAATTGAAAAACGTGATTGATATGGTGTTATATGATTGGTTAATTTTAAATGAGGGTAACAATCAAATTAATTCCTTGTTATTTTTCTTTTATCTTTTTGTTTATTTGGCTGAAATCTTGTTTTGGGTACAACTGCAGATAAGCATAATCGAGTACGCAAAGTACATTTTGTTAAGTTAGGTCAGTGTAAATACGAAGAAATAAAGATTGGTAGTTGCTGTATTATTTTACTAACAATTTAATTTGTAAATGACGTATATTTAAAGAGAACCATAATTAACGCAATACATGATGACATTTTAAAATATGGATCTCTCAGTATTTACCACTTCACTTATTTAAATTGACAAAACTGACCTGATAGCTTCAATTGCAAATATCACTTTAGACCTAGAAACCCGCTGCACGCTAGGTTACCTAACTCGGGAACAATCCGAAGTTAAGCGGGAACGCGTCATCAAGTATATATATTCAAACATTGCATCGTGAATACTCTATAAGGGCGTTACTATGTGAATCTTTAAACCGTGTGAATTAAAGTAAAAACTTTAGTTGTTATTACTAGGAAGTTCTTTTGCAAACAGTTTTAAATTATGTACTCTATAAAAAATATTTGCTTTCGGTTTAGTTAAGGAGTTGATTTGATTTATTGCCGTTTGCAAATACAATAATTGATGATCTAAATCGTAGAATTAAAAAAAATAGTTTTTCGTGCTAATTTACGTAGATAATAACGGAATGCAATATAATTACCTTGAAATGGGATTAAACTAATGTTCGAAAAATATGCACAATTTGAGTAAAGATGTCTAAAAATTAAAGTATGCGTACGTTACATGTACATGTAAGGATTGATTTTTCCATCACAGTTTAAATTTTGGTTTGACTACATTTTTTTTAATTAAAAAAAACAATAACTAGCAATATGACAGTATTGAGTAGTTTCCGAAGTACTTGGAAATTTCAAAACGATGCGATGGTCATAAAAGATGGATCTAGATCTAGATAATGTAAGAATATAAAAAGTATTCAAAGAAAGTTGGAGTAAATTTTTAAACGCGTCTAGTCAGAAATTCGAAGAATATTGTGTCGGCTTAAATAAATAAAATGCACGTGCGGGTTAAAATAAATACAACGTCGTTTAAAAGAGAACGTTTTGATAAAATAAACTAAAAGTGCAACTTATCGGACAGTATTTGTAAATATCTAGCGATAGGTATATACAAATTACTTGTAAGTTGTTTTTCTTAAATATCGTTCTTTATTAGTTAGTTTAATTAAAAATTAGTTTTAAATTATGTGTAAATAGTTAGTTTTAAAATTCATTACAGTATTTTAGTTTAAATTAAATACTCGCACTTTTTGTTTATTCTACAAATGGCCGATTTTTTCTTTAGTTTTTATGTACAGCTAATATACCAGTTATTGTATTATGTAAATTTTCTTGCATCACAACATAAATGATCTTTCAGAAATACAATTTTGCACCACTGCATTTTCTTCTAGTAAACAATTTTTATAAATGTTTTTGAACTGTATTATTTACATCTAACAATTATTAATATGACAGCTATTTTATTTACCTAAGCCCCAACAAAAACTACAACTATAATTATTTTGTAATTTTAGTGTAAATTACGTTTTATGTTGTACGTCATTGTAATACAAAACGAATATGAAAAATTTGATTATTTGGTAGAAAATTCTAATAATACTAATTACGTGTTTGTTTTAGGAAGTTCAAATATTAAAAGCGTTGGTGCTGGGCGAAGAAGAACGAGGGCAAAGTCAATACCAAGTAATGTGCTTTATTTTTCACTTTTCCAAGGATGCATTTATATCATCAGACGCAATGTCCAAATTGAGGCAGAAGAATCCTGGCACAGTTAGGACACCCGAGGAAGATAGAGGACGCGAAAACTATACAATGGATTACACTGTAGATATAAGCCGTTCGTCTATCTTTTCCCCACACATTTCAAACCTTTGTTCGGAAGCTGCAGAAGCCTCATACACTCGTTACGAGGACATACAACTGTGGTCATCGACACAAGGTAAGGCTTTTAAAATTTACGTTAATCGATTACATAATAATATTGCGTCTATAAATAAAAGTATTTGCGCGAGTTCAATCGTTCCAATATCATTCGCAGTAAATTTCATTCTGTCCCATTTATTGCAAGAATTGTACAGGTGGAAAAATTACATTTCTGGCAATATTAATGCTTCAATATATTTTAGTTTTTTAGTTCAAATTTAAAACAAAAACGAACACTTTTCTTTTAGATAGAAAAACGTCACGTCTTTTTTCTTATCTAAAATACCTTGACGGCATCTTTTAACCCCTGAACTCAATTTCATTATTCTTGGCAATTTATTTTTTTCTTTTCATCTTATTAAAAAGTTTCAGCAACCTGCGTATTTTGTATAACTGAAAAGTTTTCGTTTAATACGTTCTATAAATTTTACATCTAATATGTGTTTTTTTTAAATATTGATTTTGAAAAAATGCACAAATATAATTTTGAAGTAATTTAAAAAATTATTTTTGTCAAACTTGTCGCTTTAGAATATAATTTAACTTTCATTGACAAAATTATTGCTGTTGATAAATTTGTCTGATGTTTTAAATTCCAGTACATTTTTTTATGTGATTGCATTGCATGTTTAATCGATCTTACAATACCTTGCAGCGTTTAAAATTTTTTAACCTATTATTACAGCTATTTTTATTTTTTACTCTGAGTATTTGGCATTCAATTTTGTTGGTTGTTTTAATTATTTTATGGTAGCGTTTACAAATACAATTACTTCTAAATAATTAAATTTGTCTTCCAAAATAACCAAAAACTAATTTTAGCGACATTTTGTTAAATTGAAAATCAAATTAAATTTTCTACACAAAATGCAAAGTTGTTTAATTATAATTAAATAATTAGTTTTTTCTAAATTTGATTGTTGCGATTTTTTTAAATAAACGATGTTATTTGAAACGAATTTAATTCGAACAAAACGTATACCTACTAATGAAATTTCTTAAATACGTTCTTGATGTAATTAGGAACAATATATTGTTTTATTAAATTCTAAATTAGACTGAAATTAATTCTTTCTTTGTACAAATGTTTTTAGGCAGCACAGCAACCTTTTCAAAGTTGCAATAATAAAATTTTTATTAAAATTTGTTCAACGAACGTGTTTATTGTATTAACAAAATGCAATCATAGAAATATAATGACTTTTATAAAACTATAATATGTTTATTAAATAAATACAATAAACAAGCTTATTCTAGGAAGGAACTAAATGATTGATTACAATAACTCAAAAAAATGGATTGTGTGCACGAAAAATGTTATTAACAATGTTATTATGAAAGAATTGATTTTCGTTGTAACGTGTCATGTTAAATTTTTTTTGATTAAATAAATCGGATATAATTTAACCTTTTTTGATTCAGTGCAAATACTTCTGCGAGTGCATGCATAGCCATCTTTTCGTTGCATTCTCGGTGCAAGGTGAATATTTTACGCACTACTGCAGACAACAATACATATATTAAATTTGCGTTTTTGTGGTGTCAACTTTAAAAACGTCAATATTCGTTCATTAATGTAGTTACATATGGGCGAAAAATGCTCTAGTGCAACAAAATGAAAAGTAGAAATACACATAAAACTAAATGTTCAATTATTATATTAGAACGAGTATACTACAGGTGGAATTTAAAAAATACGTTACTTTCATCGAAAGTTTCATAATCTCGTTTCTGGTTATGGATCTTAGGAAAAAGTAATCAATTAGATCACAATTTACAAACATTGGGAAGTACTGCATATGAAAATGGTAACAAGCACGGGCACACCTGCATTCAAATTTCTTTTCGACTTTTAGAAAGCACTTGTTTAAATAGCTTTGTAATTATTAAGTTAGATATTTTAGGTTTCTATGCTATAAAAAATTTAAGTCAGTTGTCTGTTAGTATTGCCAAATTTTTAAACAGACTAACTGCAGAAAATTGGTTGGTGATGAGTAGCAGCGGAAACAACAAAATCATCCCGAATTGAGACGAATCCTGAATTTGAAAGCATACAGTTAACGACTGACCCGGCGAAAAATGAGTTTTTTGAGAAGTAACTTAAACTTACTGGGCGCATTGGGACTGTTTTAAAGTGACAGGCGGTTTTCTTAAGCGAGGGTACGGAGAACAGAGTGTAGTTGATAGTACCAAAGAATCTAGTGTACATCAAAAACACACTTTGACGTGTCGAAAACACTAGGGAAAGTGCAAGAATGGTTTTATTGGGTGAACTGCAAAAAAAAACGTTATAGAATTGTGCTGTTAGTGCACGGTCTGCTCATACGGAAATGGCCCAGTGAAAATGCGCAAAGCACCAATGAAAAAGTATACCGTGGAAAGTCCTTTATAGAAAATGGCGACTAATATTGCAAATCCCTTCTCAGTATCTGGTTTAGAAAATAAATACATCTTTGTGGCGATAGATTATTTCACAAAATGAACGGATGCTACGTCATACTCAATCAATTCTGTTTTGTTTCAAAAAGTTTGCCGTGTATTCTGAATTATGAGCAATAAGACGACGCATCTTTTGCTCAGACTGATTCCATGGTTGAACGTATGAATTGAATAATTTGAAAGTACTTATCCAAAATGTTGTCCGAACTGAGACCAGTACTTACTTCTGTTCCCTATTTAGTAAGTCGTTTTTATTAATTTGTTAGTTATAACTTCTAGAGTGTATCATGTTGTGTTTTAGTTTTAGTAAAATTAGTTACATACATAATCGTGTAAAATAGTCCAAATAAAATTATGTTTTTAAGTTTGCAACAGTGTGTTACCTTATCTGCTTTTTATTAAGATTTGTTTTACATTGTTTTTGTTTTTGTTCCATTTGGGTTTTTAGCGTTTTACATAGATTTAAAATTTGGAACTTTTATTATACTTGCGTTGCTATGTACAGAATTTTCTGGGTTTCTGAATTTATAGCAGTATGGTTAAATTTGAAACTTTGTAAAAACTAAGAAAAAAACCACTTGTTTTTTCTAATTCTAGAAATAAATTTATTGAAATCCATGGTTTTAATTTACGTAGAATTTTACACTTTAAGAACATAGAGTTTGTGATAAAATCTATATAAATGAAACGTGTAATACGCTGTTATTTGGAAGTTTATAACATCTCACTTTCAACTAATTCATTAGCGGTAATCTTTTATTTTAATTAGTATGTGAGGTATTAAAAAATCATAATTATTTTGTGTTAAATGAAAATATGTATCGATTGCAATAACAACAAGATATGTAAGGTTATACGATGTACCTTAATCTGCTTACATATAGAAGTAATAATTTCAAACATTATTATTACATTTAAACATTTCAAGAATTTTCTTACATTCAAACTAGGTACTCATGTCTACTAAGAATATTAAATTTCTAAAATGCATACTTAAAATGTGTACAGAGCATTCATATTTATAGAGAGTAAAGTCAGTTTTATCTTTTGTATTTCTACTTATTCTGTTTATAGTTGTTTTAAATTTCCATTCTTGTTTGGCATTTTAATATCACTTAGTTGGAATCTTTTGAAATGTTTAGTCTTATTTTAAATGAGAAAATGAAAATATCAATTTTTTATTAGTTTATTAAACGTTTCAGTTCATTACGAATATTGACCTCGTGTGTTTGGAAGTATTCAACAATTCAAGACATACTTTTTTCTTCACTTCGTATATTACATTTAATGACGTTAAAGGTAAACAAAGGTTGTTTGTGATGTAAGCAACTGCTGTATTTTATTCTTACTTTGTGGCGTTGCATCTGTTTGCAGATCTGGTTGCATCTTTAGAAGTTACGGATCAAATTCAAATAATAAAGATTGCACTGATTTAGTTTTAGCAAATTTGTGATGTTTACCAAAAATCGATCATAGTCTACTTTTAACATCTGCGTTGAGTAGAATATTTTTGGAGTTTACTCCTTAAGAATCGATTTGCATATATAAGGGGCCCGGTATGAGAAAAATTTGGGGAGTAAAATCTATCGATGAATGACCTCGTTACGTTTTTGGTGCGCATCCTATGTCGCGCAACTCAGTGTCGACATACTTATATTGCTGTTTTTATTATAAATATCGATAATTAATATTGTTATTGTGAAGTTTTAATCTTTATCATTGTGTTCCGCTAAAGTGAACTGAAAGTATTTTCAAATAACTATGGCAGAAAGAGGTGTAGATGATATTGCCGGAACATCTAACAAACACGTGGCTGCATTATAATTCATGTATTATATGTATGAGCATGTGCAATTTGTATTTGTTAAATATTTTAATAATTATCGATGTAGTTCATATAAATATATATTTGAGAACAACACATAAAATTAGATAATAATTAACCCAATATGAATTATCGAGCGCATCCACATAAAATAGAAAATTTCTAACTTAACCAAAAATTAATTTTTTTGTCGATGTCTATAAATTCTTCCAGGTTATTATGATTTATTTTATGAATAATTTTTAAATATTAACAATTCTAGTCAATAATTTGATAATATTATCAGAAAAATCGACAATATTTTTTCATTATAATAATGTTTTCATAAAATTTTCTTTCGAAAAGTTATTTTTTAGCTTATTTAAATAATTTTCATGTACTATTTATTATTGTACGTAAAAGATTTAGTGACATAATTATCTTTTTATAACCATTTTTGTTAATTATTAAGATAATATTATATTTTAAATAACAAATTTATTATAATAATTTTAAAAAAATGTTTATAAAAACATTTTTTTATCAATTTTCTTAAAGTTGGTAAATAAACTCTTTTTGCGTCTGGTTAGACTATCGAACTTAAGGAGTAAACTCCAGTCGTGCGTCGGAGCTGACACACACAATTTTTTTTTGTACTTGCGAAAAAACCTTTTAATTTGATGTTACTTATTAATCTTGTACTATATTTGCGTATTATAATGGGTTGTGCATAATTATTCGGAAAATTTCCTTTCTTAACATTTTGTTTGTTTATTTTATAATTTAAACGACCACACAAAATAATTTAAATACTACTTATATACCACTGTTAAAACTTATTTATTTACCTTTACGTATAATGAAACAAAAATATTTGTACCGGTGCAAATGTTTGTAAAGTTTCAATGTTTGTTTTTCTGTTTTAATAAGTTTGAGTGTTAATGACGTTAATATGTACTTCTATTTATTAAATCTGTGTTTAAAAACGCATATTATTTCTATAAAAACAGAATTTATTCATAAAAAATGGTAAAAGCTTAAACTCTTTTAAAAACTGCCAAACAAACACTATTTGCTGCAACTAGAACGAGCCAACAAAACTAAAATCCGTCAATTCTGTTTTCACAATAATATAAATGACAATATACAGTGACAAGTAAAAACACGTTTTTTATGATTTTATTCATTTTTTTTATAATCGTAAACTTTTACGTATTATCAAAATGTTTTATTAGTTTTAAGAATTTTTTTAGTTAAAATGGAGTTTTTATATTGCTTAAGGAGGGAGGCTTTGTTTATATAGATACTTATATTATTATTTCATTATAAAAATTCCAGCTGTTGAATAACAACATTTGCGCTACTGTTACAATCCAAAACTTTATTGTGATGGAAGTATTGATTAAGACTGGTTGTTCTACTTGAAGTTTTTCTTATCTTTTTAAATTTTGACACGAAATGTTTGTTGTGATAGTGTTACCTAGTTAGAATAAGTCAATATTGCTTACATTTTGCTATGAAAATTGGGTAATCTATCGTGTTGTTAGCAGTTTTTCTTATATAATTTTGTACGTATGTAAATTATTCGAATTATTTTTACAGTTTCTTATAGAGATAATTCTTTCTAACAATTTCTTCAAATAAAAAAAATTCTAACATTAACAGTTTATCAGATATTTAGTTTGTAATTTAAAATAAATTCACCAATTTAATATAATATAGTTTCGAATCCTGTCTGCGACGATTTTTTTTACTGATTTACTAAAGGGGTAAGTAATATCGAGGCGTACAAATATGCTAGGAAATCAATATAAACGGGTACATATCACTTCAAAATGGTTTTATGACCACATAACCTTAAAAATATTTGTAGATATTCCTTCATCATTCCTTATAGGAATGTTACATCTTGACTCCTCTAGCTATAATTGGTTGGTCCAACAAAAAACCTATTACATTAAAAAAAAAACTCGCAACAAGCTTTAGCATTTTAGGTTATTAAAGTAAATTACAATTATACTACATTGAATAAAGTTAACTGTGCTAAAAACACAGACTGAGTTTAAACATTATTTTGAGTTAATAAAAGAGGCGCTATTTACATAGTCTATGATAAACCAACTGAGATATATAATGTTTTAACAATGAATAAAAATAAAAATCATTTTTTTAGCTGTGACTTGCATTTGTTTAATTATAGTTTCAGTCAGTGGCCGATTATCGCACAGGCGTAAGAGGCGCATGTATGTGACCTCCAACTAGCACCGGTCTCAAAAACTAAGAGTCTATTCTTTTTTGAACATAGCATATTTTACCTTAAAATAAACAAATTCATGTTAAGCCTCAGGCTTCCTAATTGCATCATCCGTCACTGGTCTCAGTAACTCAACAAACTATAGATCGTATTGAATATTTATCACCATTGTATCGCTTTATTCTGTTCAACTTTGGTTAGTCAGACAAGCCGAATTTGCTCTTTAAAACTATCTAGGTTAACTAGTAGAGCACTTATTTATTATCAATTTTCTAAATTTTTTGTAGTTTAAGAGCTCTAAATGACAGTGTTGATTAGTGTTTTACCAACAACTTAGTTAACACGATGAAGGATAACAGTAGATCTTGTTTGAAAAACAACTCCAATACATCACTTTACGCAATTTTGGTTTTTGTATAATTGTTAGTTTGTAATGAAAGTAACAAAATTAAACAAAATGGTTTTAAAAGAAGAATTACTTTTAATTGTACTTAAAATTTCTTATTGATAAAAAATAATTCGTTTGTTACTCTAATTAGCAAAATTGTGTAATTTGTATTATTGATTAACGTTAATATACATATTCAAACAGTTAATTTAACGTAATCGTTATATTCTATATTATTTTGTTTTACCGATGTTGAGTTACATACTGTCATAAAATATTAATTTCATTTAGGATTTTACTAATGTTATTTTTTATAGCCATTTACAGTTAATACGAAACTAAATCGGAAATAAGCTTTTCATTCTACGAACTATAAAATCGAATCGAGTTTTATTTGCACATGACCAACTTTTCTAATTACGTTTTTTGTCGATTAGACCGATATTACTTTTTGCAATATTTAGCAAAAAAATCAAACTTTTATTAATGAAGTTTTCGAAGTTTTTGCTTTCTCGTCGACATCAACAATCGCAAGAAAATTAGTTAGCGATATGATTTAAAATTCAAAGCTGTTTGTTGATGATGGATTTCTAACAGTATTTCTCGTTGTTGACCTAAGTTATCTTACTTTCTTGCTGCATTTCCATTTTGCACGCTTGACTTCTTATCAGTTCTTTGTCAAACGTTTCCTATACAATGATTTATGATTATCTACTTCTTTATATCGTATTATTTTTAATAGAGATTATCTAACTTTTGTTTTATTTTCAAATTTTTCTGTTGCTATAGTAACTAACATGTCCGAAGTCATCAACCTCACCATGTTGGGGATACCCTAATTGAGTTTTATAACTCTCCGAGATTGTGAAACGCACTGTCGTGGATTTAAGTAATGTAATGTAGTATAAGCCTTTGTCTCGTAGGGGATTGGTCTTACCGAATGATTTATTATTCTCAAAGGGTACGAACTTAGGGACGCTCTTGTATACTCTCACCTTTAAACAAACACAAGAATTTACTAAAACAATTCAACGGTCTCGAAGCAACGAACAAAAAAAAACTATTTATTGAACGTATTTTTGTACTAGTAAACGGAAAACATTTATTATTTTACTGGTTGTCTTCATACTAATTACGTGACAAAAATATAAATGAAGCTGTTACGTTAGTGGTTGATTAAAACCACTGAACTTAAACGGGAGCGGAATTTAAATTTACTCGCTAATTTTTTTGCCGCTGAATCAAAAATGTTCTTTCAATCGTTATTTAACAGTGTCAATTTTAAAAATCTACGAGATTACGAGCAAACTCAAACCTTGTTTACAGTTGGAACGTCATTTTTTTCCTTTTAAGTGACAATACGAAACAAATAATTTATGTTAGGTAAATAAATTTGTTGAAATTAGTTTAAAAAGTAAATGTAAAAAGGTATGAGAAAAAGTTAAAATGAATCAGGAATAATGGGTAAAAGTAAAGGCTTTTACGTCCAAATTCCATTAAGGGATACATTTCCGGTACGTTGCTAGCAAAACGTTAAAGTACACTTTATGGAAATAAAATAACTAAAATTTGATATATATATATATATTTTACACTTAGCATTAGCATTTACATTATTTATTGTGATGATAATTTTCTCAGGTCTTCACATTTAACGTAAATTGGAGTCATCAAACTCTAACGTAATAACACTTTGAAAACGGATACTATTTTGTTTGTAACCCGGAATTTTGTTACGTAGAATGTAATTCAGATTAACTTAATTTACAAGTGTTTTTATAGTAAGGGTACTGATTACATTGAAATTCTAAAACAAAATTTAGCAGATACATACTACATGCAGGAAAAACTTAAAGTAAACTAAATTTTAAGGTGTGTCGCCTTTTAATTGCCATTGGATTTTTATTTTTAACTAAAACATTTTCATTAGGATCTTTGATATATCACGCTGTGGTGGTGAAATCTTAAAAAGATTTTATTTGATTTAAATATTTAAATACTTTAATGGCGGCTTCATTAAATTATCTTGATGCTTTTACTCCATTAAATTCTTTTGTAAGACATTTTATCAAATACTTTCCGGTTTTATTTGCCATTTCATGTAAATTATTTTATGTAAATTACTTATATTTTTGTTTGTACGTATTTACTAGATATGTCTGTTACTAAATTTTATATTAGATATTAATGATTTGAAAATTTGTAAACATACTATGTACTTTATCTAGGAAAAAAGCTTATGGAAAAAACACCATAAAAAACCGACAGAATAAAAAACTCCCAAAAAAATTGTTCAAAAAATGCCTTAACAAATTTTCTAAATGTTGCTGACTTGTACAATGGTGAATTAATCAAATGTGTATTACCTACAGTTTGGTATTAGTTTAACACGTAGCTTACTCTGATTACATTTTTATAACGAATGTCAGCGATATTAATTTATTAGAACGTTAAGTTTAATATACATTAAGGTATTGCTTGCTTGAGTAAAGTTTGAACTTATTGGTTAAATGTATTGTGTAATCTAGGATACTGTCAAACTGACCCACAGATTTCATATCTTTTCTTCTTGCACCCAAATTTACAAAAACGTTAATTTTATAGACTATTTGTAATACAATTAGATATGATATCAAACTGTAAGAAAAAACAAACACACCGCAGCACCTTATTTATAAATTTCAATACTGAAAAAAACAAAGTAAAGTGATGTGGGGCAGTTCGAAGGGACATTCTGTCAGTTTTTATAAAACATATTGTTTTAATTTAAACGGTTTTGAGAACTGCTTTTTGGTGTCTTTTCTTTTTGTCGCTTTCTTATTATTTATTGTTGAAATTTTAATTTTTTTTAATGTGTCTTCTAAATTTATGATTTCAAAGAATGACATGATTTTGAGAAACAAAAGCTTGTATTGAACTGATATTTTGGTAGAAGGTTGAGTATTATTTAAGGTATCTATAAAAATTTCGATTGTGTAATGGAACCACCTAATTTGGAATTTGACATGTGGCTTAGAATTAAACTCTGTATAGAAATGAAATAGCATGTAATTATTCTAAAGGCAATGGTTTTAAAGATATCTTATTTTATTAGCAAAAGTATACTTTTTGACAGCTTTTGATATTAGATTATTAAAAGTCAGTGAAATCTAGAAGGTTTTTTGAAAATGTAATGGAACCTTTTGAACGAACGGGAAATTTAGCGTACGACAAAAACGATAGACTGAATTTGATAATAATCCATCTTCACTTCGAGTAACTAAAACGTATAAAAATGGTGATGCGGAGTTCCTTTCTAATTCCATAGTAAAACGAATATTTTGATGTAGAGTTTAAATGGCATAGAAATTCGTTGAACGCGGAAAGACCATTTTGCCAAATGACATAAGTGTTATGAACGTATCTATATCAGCACTTGGGCTTTAGATAAAATGTAGATAAAGCTGTTTTCTAAAATTTTTTAATAAATATATTAGCTACAAGCGGTGAAAGCGGAGAACTTATAGCGGCTCCTGAGTAAAATTTTTCTCGATAAGTAAAATATATAGATGTCAGTCATTTTTGGATAATAATGATTTGATTATGTTAATTGAATTCCCAGCAAACAGAAAAACGTCAAAAACACGTGAATGATTGGTAATATTTCAACCAAAAGACGTGTTTTTGAGACGTGTATATTACGAGTTTTACACGTTGAAATGTCACACTTCTACGACGTCTTTTGCTGACGTAATTCAAACGAATATTAACGACGTGAATAAAACGTATCGAATGACTTAATTAATTCGAATATTAGCTCTATATTGTTGCTGAATAAATAATACAAGTAATATGTAGTACATATTAGAAATGTATTTATTAAAAAAACATGCACAAATATAAAATAAAACACATTACACGATTGTTCCTAATGTTCATTAATGAAAGTAAAAAACATAAAAAAAAAACAAATAAAAATAATTAACAAAGGGTATGTATAATTGGCAAACTAACAAATTTTTTGCCGAAGGGAAGAACTAAGCATTTTGCTGTAACTTCAGATAAATTCCACGTTTGTAGTGTTTCATCCGTATCATCATTAATCGATATATTTAACTCCATTGAGTTTATAGGATATATGTACAAAGGGCTAGGGTTGGTTAATCTTTGCCCTACTAGTATTACTCCGTCATTAGATGTTAAAATGTTTTGTATTTTGAAAATATCATTTTGAACAAGGCAGTAAGAGTCGGCTTTGGAGTGAGACTGCACTGCCAGCGTTAATTTATTACAGATTAATTTCTTGTATTGTTTACAACTATTACGGATATTTAATAGAGGTCCAGATTTATGTTCAAACTTTAGCTCGAATTCCGTGTTTACAATATCTGGTTTCAAATTATTACGTTCCATTAATCTATTATAAATTTCCGCCAGCGGATTCGTTGTTGACTTAACCATGCGCTTAAGCTTGCTCAAATAATTCTCAAACGGAAAACTGGAGAAACTATCGAGGACTCCAAACAGACGAACATCGTCACTTAGATGACTCAAATAATGCACGTTATAAATTAAAAATCTGTTTCCATATATCTTCGGAGAGTGGGTTACAAAAGTTTTCAATAGAGTGTCAGTGAAATCGGAGCCAAAATTCTTTAAATGCTTATTGGAAACCATTATGGAAATTGCACAATGCAATAACAGGAAATGTTCGTATATTGCTATGTCGATATTACTTTTCAGCACTAAAGGACCTAAATACAGTAAAAACGTGCGAAGTTCCGTTGCTTTCCACCTTGCAACTTCTGCTAAGCTCCTCGATTTCCTGTTAAACTCAACAGGTATAAATTTTCTGAATTTCACTAGTAAATCACTCAACTTTGTTACTTGTGCACTACGCAACCTAATACCTAAAGGACCTCCAATCCACAAATTCAACAATTTCCTAACGACACCTAGACAGACATTATGCATATAGTCAATCGGAAATTGACTAACCATCCCTATATTCAGTTGTTCAAGAGGTGAAACTTCGCCTAATAAATGATGGTCTTCATCTAACTTACTTCTAAAACTTTCGTCAGTCCGTTTAAGTGCCGAAATCGATTTGAAAATTAGCTTTTTGTCATAGTAATCGCCGCTCTCTATACATTTTTCACATGAACTGTACCCATTATGAGACTTGATACGTTTTACATACGCGCGAGCAGGAGCATCACAGATGAAAGCTTTAATAATAATTTTATAAGTTTTTTCATTAAAAACAATCCCTTTCGTCAATAGGACTTTAAGCTCCAGAACAAACTCATTTAAAAACTGATGAAGTGATTTAGGTTTAGACTTGCTGAAAAAAACTCCTACTGTAAAGGGAGTACTGTCAAAATTACTCACTACACACAGAATAGGCCAAAGTTGACTGTTACTGCTCTTGTACAATGGTAAACCGTCGATGTTAAATAATAATTCTAATTCCTTTTTTTTAAATTTTGGATTATTGGCAAGAAAAATTTCGAGAGAATTGGTAAGTCCAATATGACAATAAGTCCCTGTCTGCAAATGAGTAATTTTCATGCTGGTGGGTGTCCATAATAAAGTTCGTGAATCTAGTGGCAGGTCTGAATGATAAAGAGCAAGAATATGCAGCAAACTTGTTAAACTATTACGCGCAATACCTGAAGTTACGGCCCAATGTTTTAGTTTTTCACTTAAATTAATATTATTATCTTCTTCGTGCAGAAGACTAACAGGTTGAGAACAATGTTGTTGACAATTAATATTTAAATTCAAAACAGCATATTCGTTATCAGTACTGCTCTTAACAGGATTAGAACATAACATTAAAGTAGTGTCATTAAAGTTATTAACATTAGCATTTGGTAAACTAGAATCAGAACTACTTTTCTCAATGTTTTTCGATTCATTACAGTTAACATTAGAAATGACGGAATCGTCATTTACAGAATTTAAAATCTTACTTCTAATTTGCTGTCGTCTTCGGTAGAACTGCCGCTTTCCAACACAGACTTTATACTCCATCTTCACCGCGTTTATTAAGTTTTTGCTGTTGCAATGCGTACGTTTTAGGGGACCGCTTCAACCAAGCTTTAATTTGATCGTCGACTTCCCTATTTGTTGCACTTGGGATGGCAGATTTTATAGCAGCTGTAAATATTAAAATATGTAGGTATCTTTAATAACATTCTTGACCAACAGAAATGCTTACCAACAATGGTTTTCTTTAATCGATAAGTGTTAAAAGCTTTTTTCTGATTTCTAGTTCCTAAAAACTGAATTCCTTGGCTACCTCATACGACAAACAAAATCTCAAGACAGCATTTGTGGATACTTGGTCAAGCTTGTCTTATCTAAAGTTGCTAAATACACAGACTACAAAAATAGACAATATAATTAAGTGCTTAACATAATGCAGAGCTTACTTACCAATTTGTCGTTGTTACCTTGGCTTTCCAAATAATCTTCAACGCCTGCTAAGTCTTCCAAAGACTTTATTGGAAATTCCACCGGAAGTCCTAATGATGTCGGTGTAATTTGTGGAAAACTGTGACATTGGTTTCTTAGAATAGCTAATATCTCCTTATTTTGCTCAAGAAGGGTAGATAACAAATTTAAATATTTTCCAGAATTCGTTTCACATGTTTTGCCTAAAAAAATTAACAAAGGTTACTCCTAGAAAATTTGTGATTCAGGGGTACCCACATTTTCCTATTTCTTCTAAAAACACAGCACTATTTTCCTCCAAAGTATCAGTTATTGTAGATCGAGCCTCGAAACCTGGAGTACTCCCTCTAGAGCTACCTGGGCTAGGATTAAACCATGGTGCTGTTTTGCCTTTAAAAAATTAAGAATGTTAATTGGTAGAAACTTTGCAATTCAAGGGTACCCACATTTCCTTATTTCTTCTCTAAAAACAGCACTAGTTTCCCTCGATGCAACTGGGGTAGATCGCAACTCAGAAATTGGAGTACTTTCTCTAGAGCTACTTGGGATAGGATGCGATGCAGAGCTCAAATTAATTGGTGGCAAATAACAACCTAATAATTCATTATTTTGTATCAAAGCTGCTCGATGTTTGGCTGTGACTGTAAAGTAAAAACAATTATATAGGTATATAGGTACATACCTAATATACTAAAACATTCAATTGAATTAGTTATTTTAATGGTTTAATTAGTCATTAGGTAAGTATAAGTAATCAAACCTTGATTAACCAAAGGAGGTCTTCTTAAATTTGATGTCTCATACTGTTCATCCTCACTACTTCTATCGGCATCCTCATTTTTATCGCAATCATCATCAAGGTATCTCAACGGCCTGTTTATTCGTCGACGTTTTATTTTGAGACAATTAGTGTTCTCCTCTTCGGCCTCTGTTTGTAGATCTGAGGTATTCTCAGCAATTAAACACTTCCGTTGTGCCTCTTTGTAATTATCTAAAATTACATTACATTGCAGTAGAAGAAATAGACAAAACAAACATGAATGAACAGTTTAGCCAAATACCAATATAAACACTTACCATAGGTACCAAAAATGCGTTTCACTGTAAATAATTCCCACTTATTTCCTACAGGTTCTCCTTTTAATATAGCCTTATCAAAAGCTGATTGATTTTTATAAGCGGGCCAATATACTTCTTTTTTCTTTGGTGTTAGCCAGCTACTGTGCACAACGCCGACTGTAGTATCCTGGTTATGTTCCCGAAATTCCAGAAGAACAAACATTTGTTCTGCACAACTGATACAACCCTACGTGTTACACACACATACTAATATTAATACTGTTTTAAAATACTCAAAATACCACAAAACAAAGATAATTAAATACCGCAACACAAATACTGTACGCTCAAAGTAAACCGGTAAATGAAAAATGGCGATTAGCTTAGCACGTACAGTGGCGGGAAACGTGATCGTAAACTGCTTCGGCTCAGCGCGATCTTCATCAAACTGCGCGTCGCGTTCACAGGCGCGCAATTCAATTTTAAATTCCGTACAGCATGCATTTGATATATAGGTCGTTGTTTATAAAGAATTTTAGAATATTTTTAGAAAAAAATCATACTTCGTGATTCGTTCGCAAGGAATCCTATACATTTACTGTAAAAAATTAATAAGAGTTTGTGAACGCTCTTATTACGTATTTGGGTGCTTTTGGAATTCAATCTGACGTATATAATGCCTCTTTATAGTGTATCAATTAATTTCATATTATGATATATATATAATTTTCTCCCTATATGTATACCTTAAAAACTTATTTTACCTTATCATTCACCTTAATTATTAAATGCCGTGGCCATTCTAAATACGTGTTGGTTATACTTATCTATGACTCAACTTAATTAAAAAGATCGAAGAAAACGTTTTAATAATATACATTTGCGTCATTATAATTATTTCTTTGCATAGAAATAATTAATCCATCCGTTATTGGAATGATTTTTTTCGACGGACGTTTAATTCACGTCACTAATTAGTTGCATAAAAACTCGTTGGAATAATGTTTTCTACAGACGTTTTATTCACGTGAAAAAATGGTTATAAACAAACTCGTTGTAGATAGACCAAAATACAACGTGAATATCACGAGTACGTTTCAGTTCTGTTTGCTGGGTTAGGTATAGGCGCGTTAGTAAACAAAGACTTAACATTAAAACTAACCAGAGAGGTAATTCGTAAAATCGAGGAATTTTAGAATCTTTTTATATTAAAAGTTTTTATTGGCTAAATTAACTGAATAGAAGTTAGGAGAGTGCTCTTACAATAGAAGAAGAAGAATCTTTGAAAATTACTTTATACAAACCTTCTAGGAGAAGATTGTAGATTTTATTACAGAAGTGGTGATCAACGCCACCACATGGATAAAAGAGCCACTAATAGTTAATATATAAAGTTAATATAGCAAACTATGAAGATGTAGTCAGCATTTTAAATGTAAACCACGCACTTCAAAATGGAAAAAAGTTTAATACGAAAGTAACCCGTAGAAACCTGAATTTTACTATAAAAATTTATTTTGTTTAATTATTAACATTTTAAATATTTTATCAATATTAATAAACGAAATAAAATAACTTATAGTTTTTATAAAAACATATGTAGTTTGAAAAATATGTTGTCAACTTGGAACTGGTTTCATTTTAACAACGTCACAAACGACCGCATAAAAATATTTAACTTAAACCTAATATTTTTTTTACAAAACATTACAATAACTATTAAAAAGCTTTTTTAAAACCATTACCATTTGATGAATACTGAAAAAAAATCATTTTATTATCTACAAGCTATAAAACAGTTTCATTACTCGTTTTTATTGAACTACCTTTTAAATTTTTACAGAATTGCTTAAAGAATAATTTTATTTAATATGCAATTCTTTAATGTATTCTTTTTGTGCTTTTCGATTTAAGTTGTTATGATTTTTTCTCTTTTATACAGTGGGTTGTTTTAGCGTTTTTCTAGTATCTAATATTTGTATTTATCAGTATTTTTCGAGCAAGTACAAGCGGTTTAAGCCAACGATAGCTTAATCCATAACAGTAAAAATGTCATAGCACCATCTGCTAGCAAAATAAAACTCTCATAAACTACTACCCAAACGCTTAGTTTTCAACGTATTATATTCTCGTTATTTTCCAACTTATATTTTGATAAAAATATCGTTATCTAATCATCTAATTTTTACACACAAAAAACTTGCGAAGTTTATTGAAAAAAATTATAATATATCAATGTATCTTTATTCACTTTTCATTTACTATTCTCCCCTTTTTTACATCCATCTCTGCCATATCAATCGGCACCTAACTACATCTGCTGTTATATTTTATCACATACGTGTTATTCTCAGGTGGTTTCTCTTTTGTTTTCTAATACCTCTAGTAATAGTTTATTATTGTTTGTCAGCAGTAAATCGGTCTACGTAAATGCGATTATTATCTACATCTGACTGACGTTATTACCGTTTTTATTGCCATTGTTTTATGAGGTTTTTAAGATTAAGATAAAACTTTTTGTGGCTTTGCATTTTATTCGTTTTCTCAAAATGTTTCCAATGGGTCGTATTGTAAGTAAGTATAAGGAAAATGAAACTTATATGTGAAATCGCTATTTTCACGATGTTATACAATTTGTTGTACGAGAGAAAAATGTATATGTCACAACAGAACCGTAAAAACGCAAGGATAATGTAATAATGGCTCTTCTTTTATTTAGCAGCAAAGTCGAGTGATAATTCTGACATCGATTTTTGTAGGTTTTTACTGGTAATAATGTTGCAATATATTTTTCAAGAGATTTTATGCTTTTTCTAAATATTTATCCTGACACTTTTTCTAATATTATATAAAAATAAGACGTATCTATCACTTGTTAACTTGTTATTTCATGTATTTTGTAGCTTCTCGCTAGTAGTAATTGCAAACCTGAAAACGTTTTAACCTTTACTCGTCGTTAATCGTTTATTTTTTTAAATTAAATTTTAAAATTTGTTTCTTATAATTAATGGTATATTGCATAGTAATGAGTAAAGAATGTTCTTTATTTTCGATAATGAAGGTTTTTACATAGCTTGAACGAAGTGTCAAAATTATAGGAGTGCGAATATTTTACATTCTTATTAAGGATTCTCTGTGTTAAAGCGTCGATCTGACATTGACATTTGTAGCTAAACATTGATAACCCATTTTTATCAATCTCAAAATTAGATGTTCGGAAAAATTAATGTCTTAATTTTTTTTAATTTCTTTAAATAAACCTAATTTAAACTAAAGCAGTCAGCTTATTTTAAGTAATTCAATTTCCTTTAGAATTATATTTTAGAACGTAATTTGAATGTAATTATGCTATTTAAATGATTTTACAGATGTTTGGCTACTGCTAACACGTAATTAAGTACAGTGACGCCGCTTGATAGACTTAAATTAGGACTTAGAGTTTTTGATAACAATAGCCGAATGATAACAACATCCAATATTCAACAAAAATATTTATCGGTTAGAAAGCAGTATACATATAGCATGTATCTAATTACCGGATTGTTAATTTAGAAGATGAAGCATCAATATAAGTAAAAATTATCAAAATTAAAGTTGTAATAAGATATTGAAACAAATCCAAATTTTTGGCCAAATAAATCTAAAATTACGGACTACTTGAATAAATAAATAATACTGCAAAAATAAAACGAAATATGGAAATCAAGTATTTTTAGGGTACAATGATTACACTTTTTACTGACTTGATAAACGTATTGTGAAAATCCAGCTAAAAACTTTTATGTATTAATGATATCAAAACTTATATTCGATTTAAGAATTGTTTCTTTCTTTAACCATAAAAGTTTAATATTTTGTTTTTGTTAATCCTATTGTAGGAATCTTTGATCGTTCCTTTCACGAGTATAACTTTTAAAAACGTTTTTATATCAGAATAGGCTCCAGCAGTTGAATTGTAGAAGTAAACAGTTTTTGTAAAAACTTTTGTATTGGTGGTGGTTATGACATTTGTATAGGTATATGTGGAGCAAGAAATGGTTAATTTTTGTTCTTATAAATTACAATGGTAAACTTTTTTTTAAACATGCCAGTGGGTTATACTGCTTCGGATTTTTTGTTGGCAATCTGCTTTCTGTTATAATTATTATATCATTGGTTTCTTCATGCAAAGATACAACAAATTGTTTTAATAATAATGGCACGGATAGAAGCTTTTATAAACCATTATTCATATTTTGGGAAGATTTTCAAATATTTTATGCAGTTATTTTCTTTGATCGCAAAGGTATCACATCTAGAAAAAACTTAACCTTACCATTAAAGGTAATCCATAAGTCACTGAAAGATAGTTTTGTAAAACAAAAATATCGCAGTCAGTACTGAGACATCAGTTTAAATGGTATGTATGATTACCTTCTTATATATCTTTTATCTATTATAAATAAATATTGGGCTTCTGACCATTAACGATTGGAAATGTTTCTTTTTAGTTCTTGCATTTTTTCTTTGGCAGTTAAAATATGCAAAATAAGGTTCTTTTTTAACAGGTAGCCACTGTGTATTTGTAAGTGTTGGATACCTGAGGTCATGCTATAAAGCTTTGTATAACGGTACACTGAAAGAAAAAGTTACGTAGAACCAATGTAAATCTACATCGAATCAATGAAAAATTACATATTTTTCATCCGATGAATGGGTACATCAGCACAATGAATCTGTTACATTACATTAATGTACTAAAACATTGAATCTGAACAAGAACGTGTACATCAAGACAATGTATCATTACTTTAATTAAATGTACATGATTCATCAATTTCGTGTACCAACATGCATGAATCAATGTAAAAGTTCATAGCCACAATGTACGATCACATTGACGCAATTTGTGTGCGTCATTAATTTGATGTACTGTTACATGCCAAAATTAACACAAAGTCACTGCCTGCAATGTAGTAACATAAACGGGGGTTGTGCCACTAGCTCAATGGAGAAAGGGTGGGTTTTATTTAAAATTCCGTGAAAAATTGGAAACGCGATCGTCGTAAAATTGAACCAGAACGGTAAAATACTCAAATAATCGGTAAGGGCGCCAATCAAGGATTTCTATAAGGGTAGCTTTCAAACCCCTGATTACCTGAAAGCTCATCCGGTTGGTTACAACCCCAGAACTTACCTTGGGTTGTAACAATTCTGAAAAACACTTAAGCAAAAATTTACGTATGCGGCGGCTAAATGAATAAAAGCTCTTTACATTTAACAATTTAACATTTATTGATTGAAAATTTAAAACAAAAACAAAATAAAATAACAAGTACTAATTGATATCAAATAAATTTGAATAAAAGAAATGAAATAATCTTAAGCAAACAAGAATGAACAATTTACACACAAAACATTACATTAAAATTTATAAAAAGAAATGCTACTACAATAGCGTTAACTCGACGTTTTCAAATATAATTAAATCTCAAGATCTTGACCGCATATTTATAACAAAGTAAATAACACAAAAAAAAACAATACAGTTTATAACATATATGTCCGAACTTTAATTCGAACTAAACAAAATATAGTTTATAAGTCGTTACATTATCATATATTCGAAATACGAATCACTTCTCAAACGCATCAAAACAAAGTTAATTTATATTAATTTCACGCAAACACTATACGTGTTCATTGAAATAATTAAATTTAACGTTAGTCGTAATTTCAATTGACTCAAAATTGAAAGCTTTTACTGCATTTTTATTTGCGGGTCACTGCACGATCAAACAACAAAATCGATAAATACCTTAATTGTTAATTGGTGATACCATTTGAACTTTGGTTCCCAGTGGTTTTGAAAGCTAACACCTTGGATGGACTTCGGCTGCTTCCCAAACAAAAGAACGACGACGGAAGATTTATTTCACAATATAATTTTATAACCGCCAAAGGCGAATTTAGGATTTAACCACATACCACCACAACATTAAACCCCACAAACGTAACAGTTTATGTTTTAGAAATCACGAATTTTACACAAGCCGTATTATACGAAATTTGAAGAAAATTAACATTTTTCTCCACCAAACCTAATTTTCACGATTTCTGCTTAACTTCCGCGGTTCTACATAACGTCAGAGGGTAAATTACCCTATATCTCCACTACATCTCACGGTAACCGGTATTTGTCATTGCGACCCACGATCGAATGAATCCCCAAAAAATCAAACTTTTCAAAGACCTACTATCCCCTACTTAATTAATTGCATGTGCGCAGTCAATTCGTGGTAAAAGAAAGAACATTGAACAAACGAGAAAAACAAAGATGAAAATTATAATTAGTCGCATGCGTTTTCGCACGTAGACCTTGATTCACACAAGAACGCTGAGACTTGCATTACTGCAGGTGGCTTAATCAAAGTGTAATTACCAAGAAAAATGTATCAACTTACATTCCACAAAGGAAGTCGTAAATTATATTGAATTGTTATTTTACGAAGATAACTAAATAAAGTACTAAATCAAAAACAAAACTACGGATCTGTATGCATTTAAAAGAAAATTTCAATAATGATTGAAAACAACTTGAAATATCATTAAACTCAAACCGCACAAACAACAAGCAAAACGTTCTCGATGCTAATACTAAATTAATCAATCGAAACAAAAAAAAACTTACGGTGTCTTTCACAACGAAAATCAAACGCAGGTCACAGTACCATTACATTGATGTTATGTATGTATTTCATTATTTTGATGTACCAGATTTCATGAATCTAATGAATGCACTACATCAATTTAATGTATTAATAAACATTAACAGTATGTAAAATATATATTTAGATATTATACAAAGCGATCCAATTTTATTACAGTCTTAAAGTAAACATCAATCAAACAACTAAAATTAAAAAAAAAAATTAGCTTGTTATTCGTAATGGTGATTTTCAGCAATCCATCTTCTGGTGGGTATAGATAGGTAAAGTCAACATAAATCTAAAAAATATTGCATTTACAATTAAAAACATTATTTTATATAATGTTCTTACTAAACGAAAATCAGATGGTTTTGGTAGAATGGCCATTGATCAAATATTTCCAACTCATCCAACTCATTCGTTGACAATTTACCAATTTTGATCGGCTTGATGCATGTTTCTTCATCGCCTTTTGAGCCTAAATTAATTAAAGATGTGAATAACTATTTAGTTAATTTCTCTTTTTCTTTTTAAACTTGATAACGTAGGGAATAACGTCACACTCACCTATTGAACAAACTTTAGTAACTAAAACGTTGGCAGCGTATTAAACATATTTTTGCTTCTGTTCTACTGTACTATAGATTTGCATCAAGAAAAATATACGAACTAATTGCACTGACACCACCTGAGACGCTATTAAAAATTAATTTATTGCTGACATGAGGTTCACACGTACTAAAATTTCTTAGTAAGATGATGCTTGGTGCTACGCAATGAGGTATAATATATATTATACCTCATTGGTGCTACGTGTGATAGTGATAAGACTTGATTCTGTGTATGTTCATTGAATCAATGTATCTCTTGCCTAAAATTAACGTATGTATTGATAGTTTTAATGTAAAAATACATTGAAATCATAAACTGTACATGGTTCTATAAAAACTCTACACATACAACGTACGATTACATTAACCCAATGTATTTCAAATGTTAAATGAATGTACATCATACGATAAATTAACGTAATGGTACATTTAAAGGTTTACTGTGCATGATCTCATAACAAATTCTTTTGAAAGATAACAAACACAATTTCATACATTGAATCAATGTAAAGTACATAAAAAAACTATGTACTTATAATGTAAATTACATAAATTCAAACAAACGTACATTGTTTTAATGTACTATAAGGTTGATGTATACCGTACATTGACTTTATGTACACTTTTTCTTTCAGTGTACTGTAATATTATATATAGTACGGTCTTAGGTACGTGTTTGAACAAATTTTATAATTTATTTAATGAGTTTAATAGCCTCTGAAATGGGATCTGTATCTGTGGGCTATAGGTACCATCGGTGGTATAGTAGAAGAGTAAGTTACTCGTAAGTTATTATTATTTGTAATTTGCCGTTTAAGTGAGCTACAGTGCACTTGCTAATTTATTTTTAACTGAAGTTTTTTTTTCTATATGTGTATATTTTAAAAACGCATATTTACTTTTTATAATGCTTGCTTGGATTTTTCTACTGTCAAGATTTGAACTTTCCATCTCCTACTTGATGAATTCATTATCATTTGATATTTTAACTGAGCTATCCTACAACATACATTTTACATTCACGGGCTGCTTAATATTTTAATAATCTTTGATTTTAAAATACGAAAAATACAGACATTTTGGATCATAGTTTTAGATTTTGAATTTGCTTTTTATAATAACTTGCTATAATTAAGTATAATCGATAAATTTTTGCTATGATTTTGTAACGTGCGACAATAATTTTATTGAAAAAAAAAGATTTTAAATAAGATTTATTTAATTTTGATAGCAAGTTGATTCTGAAGTTGAATTAAGAGAGCGTCACAGCATCACATGTTAATTGTCATCATCATAATCTTTAAGATCTTCAAGTCCTGCAAATCCAACGACTTGCATACGCCTTGTCAAAATATCTTTAATATGGCGTCGTGGGGGTAAACACTGTTTGACAACCGTCTAACAGATATGTTTTTCTTTAACAAATGCTGTGGCAGTTATTGAATTTTATCACTGATTTTTCATTGTTTAAGTATTTATATTTCTGTGTGTGTGGATTGTTTGCTTATATTTGAAAGGGAGTAATACAAAACAAGGATTAAGTGTGGTCTAATCGGTATGTGTTTCGAGGAATCTATGGTGTTTTTTATCCTTTGCATTAAAATTTTAGCAGAGAAGCCATGTTACATAATTGTACTGTTGTGGGGCATGGTGGTTAAATAAGGATCAAGTATCATTTTATTCAACTCCTGTTTTGACACATATTTGTGCATAAAAACAAACTCGCACGACACCACAGAGACTACGCTGCAATTTAAAGAGAACAAAGTCGAAATATATTTTTAAGATAAACCAGTAGTATTAGAAGATGTTACCTATTTAGACTGTATACCATTTTAAAATATGGGATATACAAGGGGTGCGATTCGTAAACATATTGCAGATGTTTTGCACCAAAGAAAAAATACGAAAAAGAAATCAATAAAAAATTAAAATAGTACCTAGTACACTTAGTTTTCAAACAGCGATTAAATAAATAACTATTGAGTGTTTGATTATGTGAAAAATAATCGGACTTACTTATATTTCTTACATAATACTGAAAATCTACAAGATACGATCAACTGAATAAATAAAATATTTGAACTTCCGCTTCTTTTCTTTCGAAAACTTGCTCAAATATCTTCTTCACTGTATAACGGTAGAGCATCTATTACAAATAAATCCTTTTTATGAACTCACAGCACATTTTGTCAATAAGCATTCAACATTGGTAATCGATTTTGTGTTGTCAAATAAAAACCTGACAAAAAACACGTCTAAGATCTCAAAATACTACGAAAAAAGCTAGTTTTGTTTGTCCCACACCGCTTAATAACAATAATAAAACTATAAGCATATATCTGTTGTGTTTTGTGATTTCAAATAAATGTTTCTCCATTCTGTATATATGAATGACAATCAATGAATAATAAAAAACAACAGCACCTTTAAAGTAACAAAATAGGGTTAAAAAAACAATAATACTAATAAAGATGCATTGTTGAAGGCTCTTGAGAAGCTGTCACTGAAGCAACTGTTTAAGGGTGGTAAAAAACGTTATAAGTGGTTCTTATGTAACTGAGCAATTTTATATTGGTACTTAAGCTCTAAAGAAGTAGCCAATTACCTACTTAACCTATATGACTTCCTAACAGCTATTGAGTAGCCTAAAGTTACACTGGGTAATTTAGCAGAAGGTTTGCTATAAGAGTTCAGTTATAATAGTTGGAGCCAAAACGAAATCATTCACAACACCGCGCTATGCGTTGATAGAAATTATCTGCGTGGTCGTATCTTTCGGCGATGTCTGTCATCCCAGCAGTGGTTATTTTTTTTGTCATATGCCATTTCATGAGTTATTCCTCCAAACTATTATTAATTACATGATCGTAATCAGCCAACCACAAAATGCTGTTTGCTTTTGATAGTCACCATCATGTAGTCCCTGTACTAATTTAATTTTGGAGTTATTTTATGTTTTTTGAGGATTGTAAATATCTTGTAATAGGTACATAAATCCTAAATCGATCACAGCTTCGCATGTGGAATTTCGAAGATGAGCTCGGAAGTATCCTAAAACAGAAATTATATTGTTTTGCATAGCACCTCTCCGATGTTTTTGTTACATTGACACACTAAAAATGCCAGTCTAATATAAAGTCGGGGATGTGATTGTTACCCTGTAGGTTACAATTTTAAATGCATTACACTTGCAGTTAGTGTATTATCATTGCACCAAATAAAACATCAATTTTTTCGTCATTTGTGTAATTATTATTTGTTTCCATTGTGAATAACAGTAAAACTATTTTTGATTTGTTTATTCTTAAGACTACTGTTTTTATTTTGATGCTTTTACTCACATTTATCAGAATACAGAAAAATAATTTAAAACAATCATTGCGAGTAGAATGGCCATGATAATAAAAAGTTATTTGGTATCAATGTAAAACGAATTTTAAGTCCTTCGAGAATATTTAAATAAAAAGTAACCGTTCTATTTAAAAAAAAAAACGATACTCTTTTATTTTGTGTAATTTGTATAAGGATTGAATGTGAAGTATTTTTGCTTAATTATTTTTTTCTGTTTTATAATAAGACAGGTATTATATGCTTGAACACGTGAAATTAATCACACTGTATAAAATTAGCTAAATTTATAACTATATGGGTGCTCGTAGCATTTAAAGCCAAGTTGAACTGAGTACCACTATTGGTACTCACTTGCTCAACAAGCAAACTTAACTTGTGTGTCATATATGGTACTCAAAAGAATTTTTGCAGAGTAACAAAAATTGCTGTGGCAGTCAATTTGTTAATCTGCCTTGAACTTATCTTTATAATAAAAACGTTAAAAAAATTCTAAAATATTTTTTTTTTACTTTTATGATATTGCAAAAAAGATAATTAATTAATGCCCTGTAATAATAAAGTCAAAATTTGAATAGCTAACAATTTTTTTTGTACAAATACGTCCTTTTTTATTTCGTTGTTTTTAAGTTAACAAAAGTAAATAAGTTTGCGTTACTTGTAAAAGTTCTCTTCATAAGAATAATATCGTTTAATTTGTGTTTCATCGATATGGTTTATTTAATATCAACATATAATTATACTTTACAAATATTGTCTCAATATCCACTCTAAAAACGTTAACGCTATAAAAGTTTCCGTAAACGTATTTTACAAAATTCTATTTACAAACTTTATTCCTTAAAGGAAAAAAGAAACAAACTCCTAAAACTTCTCATATCTACATAACACAGTTTCAATTAGTGTATAAAACTCGAAGATTTTAGAAAAGACGACAAATACTCGCTCGAGAAAATCGTTCTACATACATTCATTTTCTGTATTTCATTTAACCATCAAATTTAAACGCAAGCGTCGCTGTATATTCTTGAATAATTTAGCAATGGCAAACGCGTACGAGCATTTTTTCTTTCTCTTCCCAGAAACTGAAATAATATAAAGCAAATAAATTAAAGTAAAACCTCTTTTTTTTGTATAGATATGAATTCCAGATGGAAAAAACAAACTGGGGTTTTTTCTTTATGACGGTAAGGAAAAAACACACTCTGAATACCGATTTGATGCGCGAATATTTTTTTGAGCGTGAATCTTAATTATTATGTGGAACACAATTAATCATTTTAGTAAAAGGAAAAGTTTGTTTTTGCTGAGATCGCACGTTGACTTATAAAAGTCACTTTCTTTTCTAATTTGTTAACGCGTTTGTGATTAAAATAAAAAAGTGATGGATTGTTGTATCTGTGACTATTTAAAATTTAGGCGCATATCGCTGTGAGGTGTGAAGATAAATCTTTGTTTTCATGTACACGATTAGCAGTAAATTTAATCAAACTCTTTATAAAAGTAAATGAGTGTAGTGAAGGATTAGGATTTTTTTAAATGTTATTATTAAATATCGTTATGCTTCGGCTTTTTGAATTTAGTAATTTAGAAGTCATTTTGTCGAGTTAGTGCGAAATATAGTTACGTTTGGTAGTTAGAGATAGTCAGTCAGGTATCTAAAGCATTTAACATTAAGGATAATGTGGCGATAACTGGGCGATGTTGTACGAAACGCAACCGCTGGGAGTAATATACATACGTGCTTAAATTGCATTGGCTTTCCGCAAATATCCTCTACCATAATGAGCTGTTTGTATTCTCCATCATACTCCTGTATAAATTGTTAATTATTATCATTTAATTATATACTCGGCGTAGAAAAAAACGAGCAGTGAGGGATTACATTTATGAACATCAAATGCAGCTGTGCGTTGATTATTAGAACAAAACTGCATTTATCCACTATACAACAATTGTGCCATCGATTATGGATTATGTAACCGTTACACAACCGCAGTCTGTTAAAACTGAACATAAAATTAAAAATATGAACAGAACTTCGTTGCAGTTTTTATTTTTAAAACCATCTGACGCTTTTTACGCCATGTACGTACCATTAATCCTTTGATGTATTTTTTGTTTATTTAAAAAATAAACTTTTATTAATTAAGAACCTCTGACAAAAAATTCAACGAGGCATTTATTAATAATAGCTTATACGTGACGTTTTACTTTTATATTGGTATTTAAATGTAATACGGATATACTATGCATTGATTTGTATAAATAAATGCACCTATCGTTTGCGATTGATGATGGTGTTTGATTCTTGCCAATTAACTACTCAACACAATATAAAAAGAGATTTGTCAATTACGCAAGAGTAGTTTTTTAGATTAAATAACATGTTATTTTATATTTATGTTATTTTTATTTTATACTCAATGTTTCTTTTATAGATGCTCATATAGAATCTGCTATCAATACATTAATAACGAAAAGAATACGTAAAAAAATGAATTGCTATAAGTCCTGTAAATCATACAATATTGTAATATCTTAAGAATCAGAACGTATAGCGATGTAGGAGGTTCAAAAAAGTAACTGTAAGAATTAAAAAGAAAAGAGGCGACACGAGTAACTTAATTATCAGCAGATGTATAGTATATAATCTAAACTACCAAAAATTGAAAGACAACTGAAACGTAGAAAATCACGATATTGATATTTTAAATTATAGTTTTGTATGTTTACCTAGTCCAAAATTGTGCTCTTTACTAAATGATTTCTAAAAATAATAGCATGCTATACAAGTATATAGTGAGAAAATGTGGAATTTAAAGCAATTAAGTTTTTCAGGGATAGGTTGTAAAACTAGAAATTTGGTTGCAAAATATGTTATGACTTGAGTTTATGAAGTTTCTCATATCAGCGTTTTAAAAAACAAAAAATTCATATTTCAAAGTTTATCGTCGTCCTCTGTTAATTTTGAAAATAAAGTGGGCTGTACTCTAATTTTAATTGTACTTTTTATTTTACAATTTTGAATACAAAGTACATAATTCCAGTTGCTGTTTGCTCAACGAAATTTTAAATACAATTACTTAAAACTATCACTATAACTAATAACTAGTAACTTTTATTTGCTCTTTAAATCTATTTTTAGAATACAAACGATGAATGCCTTTTTGCAACTAATTGAATAGTATATTAAAACACAAGTTACAGAATGAACGCGCTTCAATCACGAGACAGGGTTTCATACATGAGCCGCGTAGCGGCGAGTTTATGAAGCGGTCGAGTGATTGAAACGTATTCTATGACCTGTGCTTTATACTATTTTCTCTATTTTGATATAATATTTAATATTTTTTGTATAATTTTAATTTTAAAACAACATTGGGAAATTTGTATATTTTATTGAATTGGCAACACTTACACTTTGACATATTGAAATTTATGTGTTAACCTAAAATCTCATACAAAATTATCTCTTTATACCTTTATAAGTAAATAACTTTGAATTAATAGGACATTTTTATTTTATCTTGACATCAAAGTTTGAATTTCAATTGTTAAAGTCCAATAATTTTGATTTCTTTTTCATCTAACGTCAACTTACGATGCAGAGATACCAACGTTGAAAAAACTAACATGATTAAAATTCGTGTAAGAATTTGTTTATTAACACGGATTTTAGTGTAAGAATCTCTAATTCTCATGTCAAAATAGAGAAAACATGTACATCTTTACCAAAAGTAATTGTTTGCACTCAAACATCCCGTCTGCCTTCAAAGTATACCTTTCAATTTTAAATATTTCTTTTTTATTAAGTGATGTTTGGTTATACAAATAAACAGTAATCACATACATAACGTTATTTAAAGCTGTACATACAAACTACTTTTATTTTTAACTTAAAGTTGCTGAGATGTGGTCACTGGTCTATAGACACAACACATAATTTTTTCACTGCACTTCCGATAACATCATCAAGCATTTTTATACTACTCTAGTAATGCCATCGCTGCTTGGATGTAGTTGAAGTATTATTCTCACAGGTAAATTTTTGATGTGTGAGTTTTCGTTTTTTATTATTACTAAAGATCCACCCTTTATTAAATTATTTAAATTATGTTTCTACTTTTAACGGGTTTGTAATACTGCTAAGTACTATTTGTGTCGCCTAGTCCAGTAATGTTGAAGGGTGGTTTGTAATCTTTGAAATTTGCTTAATTTGGTTTGGTTGTGTATTAAATGATTGTACATAAGTGGATTTAAAGGTAAAACTTACTGATAAATCTTAATATATATGCCAACACCTGTTGTAACTTGTTTAAATTCGAATATTTATTAGTTAAATCAAAGCTATTGGAACTGACAACAGAAATACACAGTTGAATCTGTCCATAAAAATATTTTTTGAAACTTGATTTTTATAGCGTTTATTACTACATTAACTAAAAAAATATTTGTGCTACTCTTAATTTTGCGCACAGTAATATTCAAGTAATACTACCATCGGAACTTAATTTATTAAGAATAATTGATTATCGCATAAAGAATTGGGTATCGTATCGTTCCAATCAATATTTAATTTCTAAAAGTTGTTGGATAATTAACTTTGGCACTTAATAATTGGACCGAATGGATCGTAAATTTGGCAATTACGTAGAGAATTCTCGATTTTGAAATATCTTTCTTTTTAATAAAATTATTTATTGCATACTGCATAACATCATGTTTCCCATTCTGGCAAATACCTAATGTTTTGTTGTGGTTTATTTCTTTTATACGTTAAATACTTGATTTTAGCTAATTATTTACATTGAAAATAATTGATCATTGCATAACCACTTCTTTAACTCAAAACATCCTTGTTGCAGTATGTGTGTGACCTGTTTTTGAATCTCCAGAAATTCTTCTTCTGCATCAGCTTCCGTTAACAAATCGTCAACATAAAAAGTGTTAAGAATAACCTTAATTGCAATTGAAAATGTTTGAGTAATTTCCAAATTTAACTGTACTAGAGATCTAACTGCGAGATAAGGAGCATTTTATGGTAGTTAGAGAATAAGATTTTAAAGTTTTTTGGGGTTCATTACAATAGAACATTTTTTGATATTTTTGTTGATCTTTGTCTATCAAAATTAGAGATTTACAAAGCCAAGTAGCTTGGCTTAAAAGTCAAGCTTTTTAAATATAAAAGCTTGACTTAGTTTCATTTCTGTGGATACACGCTTGACTTGATTTTTAAGCTTTTCCAAGTTTTCAAGCTTTTTCAAACTTTTTCATGCCCTTTTCGCAAAAGTAGTTTATGGCCGTGGAACACGTACCCCGCAACTACTAGCATAGATTAACTTCGAACTGAAGTGAAGGAACAACGCTTCGTCTAGTACGTGGGTGTAACAAAAAAATGAAAAAATCAACCCAAATTCATAGTTACATTTATTTGATTATCTAATTATTAATTTGATAATAAAAATCCATATATATATTAAACATTTTATGATTTTAGCAATACTAGATTTATTTACGTGTAGTAGGCAGGGTAATAAGCACAAAATACTGCTTTACAGAGTATTTACGATGCCAGGTTTGACTTTGCGGATACTTGATAACGTTTGACTTTTGAATGATCCCGAGTTATGAGGTAAAGTAGTATACAGCGTGTTTCTGATAAACGACTACAAACTTAAGGAAAAGTTTTATTGTGGGTTGAATAAAAATGTTCCTAGTTTGATCTAAAGTGATATTTGCTATTAAAGTTTTCACGCCATTTTTGTCTATTTAAATAAGTGAGATTCTGTCTTGCTGTGAGATTCTGTCTTCATGTATTGCGTTAATTTTGGTTCTCGTTAATTATCAGTCATCCACAAAAAAAATTGTTAGTTAAATAATTGCAGCAAATACCAATCTTTATTTCTTCGTATTTACACTGACCTAACTTAACAAAATGTACTGTGTATACTCAATTATGCTTATTTGCTGCTGTAACCAAAACAAGGCTTCAGCTAAATAAACAAAAAACCTTGCAATGTTAATCTAAATTATAAATTTAGCTTTCTTAGAACTCAGTTTGACAACTTGTTTAATTTCTACTTTGATTTCTGCAGTTGACGCTGTTTGTTAAAGTGATTTGTGTAAATTGCTTTCGATAAACTTTATTTTGGGATATACGTTTTACATCAAGATAATATTATTTTCAAAAGCTAATATTGAACTTGGCACGATTATTTAAAAGTTTGGCTTGAAACCAAGCCAAGCTTTTAAAAACCAAATTAAGCCTGTGGATCCCTAATCAGAATCTGTCGATACATCTTAGATATGTCAGCTATCGTTACATATCGATATTTACGAAATCTTAATAAAATTTGAAAAATGTCACTTTGCAATGTTGGACCTTTAAGTTTGCTGCAAGCTTCTTAGTAGTTTTACGAACTTTGCACGGCCAGCTTGCAGTAGGATTGACACAATTCCTATCGGAGAGAGGGAAGGTCTAAGTGATAAGAATTGTATTTTAATGGGTGCCAGATCTTGCTGCTAATGCAAATACAAATCCTGTTAGATCAGTGCAGAAGACTCGAAACTTGTATTATATTAAATTGTAAGATCCGTAAAGCTGGAAGAATCGAAGAAAGAAAGCAAATCGTTAACATAAAATTTACTTTAATTGTCGTAGAATGATAACTTGTGAATAAATATATAGCACCGGCAACTCACAATATATTCAAATAGTCAGTATAACGGCCAGGACATACAAATTGTAGATTAGTTACATTAACAATAGTAATTAATAGTTGATATATCAGCATGTGATAGACTATTAGTAATAAGAAGCAAATAATTTTAAACCTTCTGACATGATTAGCAAATATGATTCGTGAGAAGCACCGTAGTGACATCGAATAAATAAAATCCAAAATTTGACTTACTCAAATTCAGATTGACTTTCAGAAAACGTTTTTCTACTGACTCCCCTGTAATTTAGCTGTCTAAAAAGAATCGTGTGAAACTGATGACTTGCGAACTCTACAACGGGTAAAACGTAACATTTATGATAAGTAAGCAGACCGGAGTGTATTGAATGCTGTTTACAATTGAATTTTTCTAAGGGTGGTGTATGTCTATTCTTTGTAATAAGGTATCAATCATCAAGCTCTGCGTATCTGAGTGGGTTATCGACTCATGCTCCTATTTAATAATTGCATAAAAATTTCCAGAATCACTTAAGGTATTGTCGTTCTACGACAAGGGTGTTGGCAGATGTTAGCCCTTACAGGTAGAGTATGTAAGCCATGTTATGGTAACACGTGGTACTAAGAAGACGACATGGAAATTACATTGCATTCGAAAAAGAATATAAAATGCTTACCCTGCGTTGAATTAACGATTTAAAGCGCGCTGTTATTGAAATACATAACGCCACAACACGTGCATGTTTTAAGAAATATTGTTTAACTTAAATAGGCATATTTTATCTAGCCAACAATTTAACGTCTCCAAAGGAAGTGACGAGAACGAAATTCGTTAAAGGGCGTCGAGTAGTAAAGCCTAATTCAAGTCAACCAAAAATATACACGGCAGCACAATTTAAATTTAAAGCACGTAACAAATTGTACGATGTTTAAAGACAAACCGTTATTGCATCAAACACTACGCGAAACATTGTTGTAAGACTCCATTCGTTGATTGCGTCGATATTGCGTGGTGTGGCAAATGATACCCGTTTTCTTGTCTTTGATCTTTGTCATATATTTTGTACATGTGGTTTAAATTTTTATTAACTAAATGTACGCGTTCTTTAAGTTTGGATTAAATGGTAACCGTTTTACTAATGAGGAAAAACGACGAATTGCTGCTATAAGCGAGTTTCCTAAAGCGTTTAAACAGTTTTTAAATGTAATACTAGCAATAAAACGCTTGGTACTAACACGTTTGGTAGTAGCAATAAAATGATCTTGGCAAAACCTTTAATCTTTACTAGTAGCTATTTTTTCTAATAAATTTCAAAAACAAGTAACTTTAAATATATCTGCCGTTATTATAAATATAAGAAACAATCTTCTAACTAAAGGTAAAAATTAAAAGAAAAACTTACGGAACTGAAAGAACTTGTGAGGACTGAACAGCTTTTGTTTTTGTTATTAAAAATTAGGATAAAGACTTGAAAATAAGTCAGGTTTGTGACAGTATTTATTTAAAGTGCAAAAGTGGGGTTTGTTTTTTTTTATTTGACTGCCAGCATAATTAATAAATAATTAATAAGTTTATTTTACAGTTACATAAAGCGTTAGAAACATACAGTGTTTAAAAAACATTTTATTTTGCAAGTACTATACTTTATTTAATAACTAGGAGGAGCGATTTAAATTTATGGCGCTTAATTCCTGCTATTCTATTGGCCAAATTACAGCCCTTTTTACACAGCCGCAAACGTTGTTTGTTTACTACGCCATTTTGCTTTTGTATCGTCTTATAATTTTTGTGCTATTTTTGTATTTTAAACCTCTGCGTTCTTGTATTTAATTAAAAAAGTTCTTCTAAGAACTCATAACTTTGTATTACGATATTTGATTATGGATTACGCAATGCCGAGTACCAGTGGAGTAGTTAAATCGCCACCAAAAAAGCGAAAACGACTAGACTTAGGCTACTTGTCTGTCGCAGAAAAGCAGTGCATCATTAATATGTATAAGCAAATTCTGAGTGAAGATGCAAATACAAAAACTGTTGTTATTGTATCTAAAATTTCCGAAGCAGCAGGTATGTTTTGTTGATGGTATAAATTGAATGTTCTAAATTCTAGATTTTTTATAGGCATTGCAAAATCAACTGTTTATCGTGTTTTAAAAGAATACAAAAGTACAGGAACTGTTACAAGTCCTCAACATTCTGGTGGCCGACCTGCAGTACTCCAAACACTCGATGAGACAGTTAAAAACAATATTCGAAGAATAGTACATGGATTCTTTTTTGAAAATGAAATCCCGACACTAGATAAGATTAGTAACGCATTAAAAAACAGGCCAGATTTGCCACAAATGTCTCGTTCATCATTATATACTATTCTAAAGCAGCTGAATTTCAAGTAAGTTTGATTGAAAACAACCATTCCGAAAAATCTTATTTTTTATATTTTAGATATCTGAAAAGAAGTCGTAAAAGCATTTTAGTAGAACGCAACGACATTATTAATTGGAGACGAAAATATTTAAGAACCATAAAGCAGTACAGAACAGCAAACAAACCTATATTTTACCTTGATGAAACTTGGTTAAATGAAGGTCACACAAAACAAAAAATATGGGTCGACGAAAGTATCACAAGTAAACGTCAAGCATTCATTGAAGGGTTAACTACGGGATTAAAGAATCCATCAGGAAAAGGAAGACGATTAATAATTTTACATGCAGGTTCCGAGCAGGGTTTTGTCGAAAATGCATTATTAGTTTTTGAAGGCAAGAAATCAGGAGATTACCACGAAGAAATGAATGCAACGGTATTTGAGACATGGTTTTCTGAATTCTTAACCAAATTACCAGAAGGTGCTGTTATTGTAATGGACAATGCACTATACCATAGTCGAAGAGTGGAAAAAATTCCTACATCAGCATCAAAAAAAATTGATATGAAAAATTGGTTACAATTAAAGAATATTGAATTTGAACCAGACATGGTTCGGTCGGAGCTATTGCAGCTAATTCGTGAACACAAGTATCAACATAATTTGTATACAGTTGATGAAATGGCAAAGAAAGTTAACAAAACAGTGTTACGACTGCCACCATACCACTGTGAATTAAATCCGATAGAATTGATATGGGCTTAAGTGAAGAACGAGGTGGCAACTAAAAATAAAACTTTCAAGTTGTCTGAAGTAAAAATTCTTTTACAAGAAGCTTTATATAATGTATCCAGTACTGATTGGAAAAATTGTGTAAAACATGTCATCAAAGAAGAAGAAAAAATGTGCAAGTTAGATGGAATAGTCGATAATTTAATAGAACCGCTGATAATATCTATTAATAATGACAGTGATACGACTTCAAATTCCGAATCTGACAGTAGTTTGTAGGTTTTGGTTTACATTTTAATTCATTTAAAATTGTACGATTACTTATTCCGGGTGTTCGAGCAATGTTGTGTTTATTTATGTTCATAGTACTCATTATTTGTAACACAAAATTTTTGTAAGTCGTATTATTTTACTACTTGTATTATGATTTACGTTAATAAACATGTTCTATATTTTACTATGATGAACTAATAGCGCTATAGCAACTTATTTTCAACCACAGTTGCCACAGAAATTTTTTAAACGTTTATCTTATTAAAATTATGGAAGCCTACTATTTTCAAATTTACCGCCTCAATTTATTTGGTTATTTATCTGGTGACTTTTAGCAGTGTAAATCAATCTTTTGCAATCGCTCCTTATAGTTTTTAAATAAGGTATAGCTTGTATTTATACGTGAACTTTATGTTGTAAAAGTCAAACTATTCAACCGTTCGTTCGTAGTATGATATTACTAAGATTGTATGTGGTATTATAAACTTGATTATAACTTATAAGAGCAAACTTTTTATTTTGGTACTGCGAGAAACTTCTTCAAACACAAATGCATTTATAACTGCTGCAGATAAACAAATTGTTAAATTCGTTTTGTAAGCTTGTTTATTGCCTTATGTCAATCATGTGTGTTTATGTATTTTTGATATACAACTAGAACGAAAATGTATAAAACAGGTGGTTATCCTAAAAGAAATATTAATTGAGTAGATTAAGACGAATCTTTAGGTTAAAATATCTAAGATAGAATAAGTAATTGATTGATTTGTTGGTTGTGTGTACGACATAGTAAACTTAATTTATTATTTTTAAGTTTAGTTCTATATTTTAATTTGTTACAAAGTTTCGTTCGTTTAAACATGCAAACGATAGGTATAAACTGTTTCTGTTGCCCAAAGGGATTTGAGCGGCATTCTCCTTATCTCTCGATAATGTAAAGCAACTAATTACTAAACAATCAATTGATAAATATTGCTTACATTGGAATTGTATCAAATAGAGAGATATTGTAGTACGTCAACAGATTATCCAATGCAAGTCACGTGTAATCGAGATAGCACGTGAGAACTCGATCGGTACGGCTGCCACACGTGTGATAAGCAACGAAAACTGAGTGGTGTGAGTTCGCACGAAGTTTCGAAAGGGATTATTTGCATACAAATTGCAAGCTTCGTACTTTGACATCATCCACCCCCTGAACGATGATTCATAAACTGTTATAAATTTGCTAATATTAATTTAATGACAAATTTACCTTTAGTAATCAGTAATCGATGAATAATTGTGTAAAATAAGAAGTAAGAACCGTTAGCGTGAGTTAATTTCAAGTATTAATTACTCAAATATGTTAAGTTTAATTAGTGTAAAGTTGGCTGGTATAATTGGAGATACGACATCCATTTACCACCCACGTCAGTTCGTCTTGACATTCTCTAACTAATCTAGGTGGTTTCTAGCTACGTTTTCGAGAACGTGAAACTAGCAATATATTCTGGAAAATGTGTGAAATTTGATATACGACTTAATGGATTAGGTTGGGCTTTTAAACTTGAGACGACGAACGACGATCCTACGTTAAGAAGATAAAAATTTAACCAAAAAAAGCAAGAACGAAAATCGCGTTTAAATTTTTTTCGATACAAATTTTCGTAACGTTTTTTTTTTCTATAACTTAAATTGCACGTATAGACAAAAGTAAAATAAAAATTCATTTTTTGTCCCTTAATAACAATATCGTTATGTAAGATTGTTAAGTTGAGAGCAAAATGGGTTATTACTTTCATACCGATCTTTTTATATACAGGAGTTTTGTGTTTACCATTTTATATATCTTGGGTAAATCTTGTAAAAAGATCTTTCGCTTTTCTTTTTATACTCCACTTATTTTATACAGCATCACACGAGAAATTTAATAGCTAAAAATGTCACTAGTTTATCCATACAAACGTAAAACAGAATTTACATATAAACATTAGAAGGGGTTTGGTACATGTTTTTTTAAATTTACTTTGAGTTGAATAACAGTTTGATGTTCTTATTGTATTTAACTTAACACATAGATATATAAAAGTATATACTTTCCTAATAGTTTATTTTAATGTAGAAAAACGACAATTTTAAATTTTTAATCTACTACTTTAAGCTTATTTTAGTCATATAAGACAATGTAATTTAGAGATGTTTTCTGTTTCCAGTTAAGTCTATTAAACTATTATATGAGACTATTGTGTCTTAGAGCAATAACAATTTGCTTTTAGTTTATAAAATGCAATTACTAAAAACATACACATATGTTAACTTATAAGTGAAATTATAATTTAAAAAACGCTGGTTAGTGAGTCTTATTTAACAGAATCAGTCGTAAGACCACATATATACATAATTTAATTAATGAAACTACTTAGAGAAAGTTTTTAAAGACTGCGTTTATCTGTTTATTTCTTCATTAATTCTATTTTTTTAACATTATGCGTTGTAAAGCAACATCTAAATTTGATACTGTTGTACCATATTTCATTATTTGAAATTATTAACTTGTGTGTTTATTTATACTAAAACGCATAAAAACTATCAGATCATTCAACATAATTTGAGGTAATTACCAGAATGTTCTCGAAGCAGATAAAGTGAAATTTAAAATGTGTTGTTTTTCTTAAATACATTTAGATTCTATTAGTGTTAATTGACTTAACAACAAAATCAGTTTATAATCCTATCAATAATTGTGTAAATAAATCAGTTATAAAAAAATTTAAAAATATTGCTTTACGCGATGAAAAATCTGTATTCTTAATTCTCTATAAAATCAGTTATAATGATAAATATTATGACTTATTTTCTGGTATTGTTCAAACATGAACAATCGTTTTCGATCATAACATTTTAATTTAATCTGAACCTCTTAATTTTACAAACATACATTATAAAATCCCTAAGTTGCAAATTTAATAATATAATTGTGTTGTAATACGATAGACACATTCTTTACAGTATTATAATGTGTGTTAGCAAATTCTTTCCAATGTCACAACATGTATTGTCTATTAACACATTCCTTACAATGTCGTAACAAATAAGCAAATTTTTATAATATAGGTTAACAATGAAATAGTAAAATGTAAAACCAAGCAATTTGAACTGTATAAATACTCAACTTTTTATTAATAAATTATCATTCAAAGTAAAACTTGTTTGATCACTGACACCTGTCCTAGAATCTGGTATCGTTTAGATACTGATTACCTGGGTAGGTGCCCACCTATTAAGTACGAACTACCATCGTGCTTAACAGGTATATAGGCGTCAATGTTTTATGAAATACAAACAGATAGTAAAATTGAACAAAAAATATAATTTAAACTTGAACAGCATAGTTCAAATTTTTGTTTATTAAAGAAATCAAACATTCTGATTCAATTAGTGTTACACTAACTATAACATAACATAAAATTTTTCTACGCAATGTTAGAGTTAAAGTGTTTTTAAGAACGGTCACTAGTCAATCAATCTTTCTTGTTACGTGTGGTTTTTTCGAAAAATGATAAACTGAAAGCGATTTTTCGTATTTATCAAACATTTTCTATTTAAATTCTATACATAATGGGATGGGTTTTACCAATACGTATTTTTCTAAAACTTTTAATTCTGCTGTTACCACTTTCTAAACGTGTTCTAATGAACAAAAAATAAGCTGTTCAAAATATTAGATTAATTGGACAACTGCTAGGTGGCCTAAAGCCCTTTAATCTGAAATATAGCATACAGAACAAATAATTCTGTTAAAAAAAGATATAGTCTTTTCATAATCGTTGTTTGTTCCTTATTAGATGTGCTTATGTAAACTTATCCCTACAACCACGCAATTATTTAAAAACATTCTGAATAAAATGTCTCAGAAGTTAATTCAAAAAACAGATTTGTCTTAACGACTGCTGGAACATTGTCGTGCAATTTTGAGTCATTTTATTTTTAAGATTTTTTACATCACTAGTTTGCGGCGCACTTTTACATTTCATTGGCATTAATTCGTTATCTTTGTGCAGACTATTAACTAGCGAACTTTCACTCGAGTGCTAGCCGTTATTTTGTAAGTTGCTACTTATTAAAAAAAATTGTTTTTGTAATTTTGGGTTTTTTACTATTATAGATGTTTTGTGTTAATTTTTATAATTTATGCTAATTTAATATCAATGCTCTTTTTGGCTAGCAGCATCCTTTCAGTTTGTTAGCATTTGTTCAGTTAGTAAAGGTTACCACGAGAGTAACGCGTTTTTTACTTGTAGCGGTTTGGTCTAGAGATCGTTTACGCCAAGAAGTACATACTAGGCAGAGACGAATTTTTTTCGGACGCGTCTTTTATAGGCACTGTAGGGAAGTGTTAATTAAATTTGTATAAATTAGTTTTATCGCTTCTGTCTGTTACAGAACTCCTTCAGACGCTTGCGATAATATAACGCACATCTTTTCAATAGCAATGTAAAAATATATTATTTTAATTTACTTCAGGAATATTTTTAGATACTTTCTGATAACTAACGGGTCGCATTAATTTTAATTATGCTTATAGTAATTGTTTTTGTGTAGAAAAAAACTATAATTTGAAAAAAAAACCCTGCTTTATTTTTCAAAAAAAATGTTCTTTTAACACCAGTGCCGTGTGACTGAAAAAAAAATGTGCGGGCGTAATTTATCTACTACCGTTGCATAACTGTAATTTTTAATTTAATTTAGTAAACTGGCAGTTCTTAAGACACAAATAGAATAATGCAAGTCAAAATGTAAATTCTGACTAGAGTATATTGGCACGATTTATTATTAGTTATTTTATAAGCACTCAAGATAATTTGTTTCTTCTTTGAATGGTAGTAAATAAGTTTTTGTATACTGTGCACGTCAAAAGTATGGAATAATGAATTTATCTTGATTATCAAAAAACGTTTTGACAAGTCAAATTGATTTATTTTAAAACCTCTTTTTCAAAAATATTTTTTTTTAAATATCAACTTTTGATTTTCGTAGCAGTTCTGGATAGCTTATCAAATTTTGATTTCAGAAATGTATACAGACATGCTCTTCAGTTCATTAATTTAAAGATATCAAATTTTTAATGCCGATAAATTATCTCCTATGTAAAATACGCTACTGTTAATAAAAAGTCTTTAGATTAGGTAAAAATGGTTCTGTTGCTTAGCCATGATAGTGTACACGATGTTTTTCGGTAAAATTGCTAGTTTTGTATTGATAATCAATCAAATAATACTATGGTTCGATGATTGTCAAAAAGTCAAAGAATTGAAATTTTGATTATTAGGGGTTGTGGAAACAGGATGTGTACGCAAGAAGAAGTACTTAATTATTTTAATGAAAAGTATCGTGATGCGCAACCTATTACTCAAGCAACCGTCAGTAAGATTATTCGGAAGTATGAAGTATCCGGTCACGTAAAAAATCTCAAAAAGTTGGACGACCTTCAATTTAAGAAGCTACTGAAATGAACGTGTTATTAGCAATGGAAGACAATAATTATATTTCACAAACTTCTGTTAAGAAAATTGAAATCACAAGTGGCATCCATACAAAGTAACATTGCGCAAGAGCAGAATGAAGATGATTCTGATCGCAGACTACAGTTTTTCAAAGAAACAATGAATATTTTTAATGTGGATGGAGAGTTAGCAAGCCGAGTTTTATTCAGTGACGAAGCAACTTTTTATTTAAGCGGAACGATAAATAAACAAAACTGCTGCTATTAGTCGAACCACAACCCTCGTTGGATGATGGAAGCCCATACACAATTTTCTCAAAAAAGTAATGTTTGGGCTAGAATAGTCGGTAATAGAATTATAGGACCTATTTTTATCGACGTGTCATTAACAAGTCCAAAATATTTACATCTCCTACGCGACGGTGTTATTCCGGCATTGGCGGTGCTTTATCCGAATAATGAAGATCCCGACAGGATAGGACTTCAACCCATTCTTGTCAAGAAGTAGACGGTTACCTTAATGATATATTCCCAGATTGTTCGACGAGGATTTATTGAATGGCCGGTTCGATCTCCAGATATAATCCCAATGGATTTCTTTCTGTGGGGGTATATCAAAAAATAAGGTGTATTACAATAAACCAAACAACATCCAACAATTAAATGATAGAATTCGAGAGGAAATGAGAATACTAGCACCAGACTTTATTATCAAACATCTATCTTATGCTTTATTTTCTGATGGGCGTTGAATCTGATATGTTTTGCTTCAAATGGTAAAGACTATATCTTAGGTCACTTGTGAGTGATCTATAATTTATTTGAAGCGTATTTCTGTTAAGGATTGGTTCTGTTTGTAGTGTGAACGTTTTTAACTGTTTATAGCTGAACTGAATGAAGACCATATCCTCCTTCAGCATCGTGAGTTTCTAAAAATTCTAAAAGTTGTGCTGTCATGTATTGTTGAGTAATTATGCTAGTTATATTCTAAAATTTAATTGACATAAGTGGATTGTTAGTTTTTGTCATTTACCTGTTTTTTTTTGTGTCACTAAATTTGCTATATTGTGTTACTATTTAATGTAGGATTTTTTTTCCTATTACTATATCCATTGTGGGATTTGACGACTGCTTTGATGGTTGTGGAGAAGTAATGTTGCTTAAGTGATTTAAGCTTGGACTTCTTTTTTTTTTAATATTTTATATGCTTTTGTAGCTTCTATTTCCACAACTATTCAACAACATGCTATTGAGCTACACGTTTAAACTGATCTAATCTGTAACAACTAAGTACCTTTTTGGTTTTGTTTTTAAGGTACTAATTTAAACATCAATTTCTTCATAATACATTAGTGGATTTATAAATAAGAATTTTAATTTTAATTTATTTTATTTATTGTTTATTTAATTTAATTTTAATTTCTTCTGATGACGAAAAACAGACTCGAACGTATACTCAAGCAAAAAATGCATATTCACTTTATGACTGAAATGAATCTTCAAACAGGTATATTTTGAAATTACAAACATTTTTGTCATTTACCTAGCATGACTTACAGTTCCTGTTAGACAATACGATATCCCGTTTTTCCGAAACATTTTTGTCAAGTTTTGTCGAGGTTTCTATAATTTTTTAAAACGCGCTTGGTCTAGACAAAATGCCAGTTTGGTGTTACTGTTTGGGAAACAGCAATACCTTTCTTTAAAAATGGTTGGGGTTCCAACAAGTGATTTTTGCTTTGAAATGTTACTATTATCATTAGTTTAACTATCAAAATTGTTGGAAGCAGCTAATCCTTGACAGTCGTTTACGATAAATTTGTGTTCAATATTTGCGAGTCTCACTTTTCTACATTTATTTTTAGGATTTTATTATTAGGTTTTAGTATCACGGCCAAAAGCGTTTTTAACAGTCATTGGTATGCAATTTCCATTTCTATTAACTACTTGGCACGTATCAAAAACGTCACAGAGGGGGGCTAAAAAACCGTATATTATTGAAACTGTTGCCTATATTGCGGTAGTTGATATTTGCCGAAAGTTTGAAAAACTTTGACAAGCCACAGCGAATTACACTTGTACAATACAACGGAATACCTAACTACTTCAACATAAAAAGTTCACCAGTTGGATGCTTTTTAACACTTGCTAGAGCAAAAGTAATTGAGGAATTATATTATTAAAACGGTATAACAGAGACAAATTTAGAATGGCGCTAGGTCTCATAATGATACATCACTGACGTTTTATTAAGGTCTGATTTAAAACTGTTTTTTAAGAGTTTATTAATTTTGATATTTCTGTCAATACTTAAAAGACAGGCATTTAATTATTTTAAACTAAGAAAACACACACAGTATATGAATTGCAGTAATATTAGAAAAGATCTGATGGATCTTCACGATACAATACGAAATATAGCCAACACATACCCAACAGTGTTTTCTTTTTAACTTACAATTCCTATAATAGAAATCGACGAATCAAAATTATCAACAGAGTTAACTAAAATTAACTTATTTTGTATTCACGTAAAATGTAATTACTTTTTTACGACATTTTTATATTCGCAGTTTGCAGAAAACGCATTTTGTCATACCGTTTTTAAATAAAATATTATTCGTTTATGATATTCCTTAAATTACATTTTAAATTTTCATGTACACAGCACAACTTTAATATTACTAACTAAAAACTTTTAATGGTTTTATAAAGTAATGACCTAAACTGTAATTTAAAATGCTCAACTATTTTATGTAATATCAAAAACGTTTTCCTTTGGTTTTACGTAATCCTGGACATAAATACAAGTTTTGATAGTTAAAGACGAGATGAGAATTTAATTTGATAATGTCAAATGTTAACCTACTTTCATATGACGTTTAGTTCTCACTGCACACAAGAACTCAACTTTATAATAAAGTTGTTACGGAACTAATCAAAACTTGGTTCTGATTGGTCGCTAAAGTTCAAGTAGCAGTTACGCTTCATTTCAAACTGCATATGAACGAAATAATGTTAATTAATATTTTGGATAAAACTTTAAAGGTTGATTTTATGTAAAATCATTACTATTTCTTAGTTTAAACTTTTTCAAGCATAACGACATTTGAGAACAATCTAAAATAAAATTGATTCTCGAATGAAGTTAGAGAAAATCGAAAAGGAAAAATAAATTGCCTTATAGTAAAAGAAACGCTACTGTTCTTAGAAGATGCTTTAATACGATCTGTAAATCAATTTGAAATATCCGGGATTTGTATTTAATTTAATTTATACATCAGAACTAATACTTTTTTATTATATATATTGATAGATCCCGCACGTTAAATAACATCACTTTACTAGAAATTTTGTTTACTATTTTAATCATTTTCCGTTCTAAGTGCATTAGTTTTCAATTTATTAGATACTACAATTGGATTCAAATCTTAATTAAGTTTTACCAATAAACCTTCTTGTAATGTAAGCGATGAGTTTTTAGTAATTATGAAACACTTAAAAATATTTATTATTTAGGTAAGAACAACTTAATGTAAGCCAGCTTTTATATATTATGCAATATTATACCTTCCTTCTTCTAAACATTAAACAATAGAATACTTGCTTATGTAATTTATTTACTTATCGTTTACGTTTTGGTATACTAATAGTAATTTATATGGAATAAATTATAGTGAAGAGATCGTCTAATTAACGATTTTTGATTGCATCTTATAATTTTAATAGTATTTATTATCTTGAATTAAACTAAATTCAGTTTACGAAAGCTTTAATATTTTTCTGTCAAATTGAAACGAATTCTATTTAATTAATACATGCTTTTGTTTTGAGAGTCTCTTGTGTACTCTTGAAACTTTTTAACAATAAAATTTCTTTATTTGCCATTAAAATGTTCTAAAAGATAATTTTGTTCTAATTATGACATTATTGAAGTTATATTTGCTACATTCCTTCTACAAATCGATTGGATAGTTTTTTTTCGGTAAGGAAATGGTCAAATCGAGAAACCTCGTCAGAATAAACGTAATTAGTATACACACCTTAGTTATCGAGTTGTACATTGACAAAACGATAATTAAGTGTTGTCTAGCTTAAAAAATATTTTTATTCACACTCAGTTAGTAACCTACAGCACAGAGAGAAATGCTGTATCACAATTTTGCACAACATTGTGCATAACTGTATTGTTGATGATATTACTACAATTGTTTATATTTATACCATAGGCTTGCACGCTTTTATTTAATACGTTTGGATAAATAGGTTATGAAGTTTTATTTGACAAATTGTTTGAAAAATATTATAAACTTTAGTATGTTTTGTATTCGACAACAATGTGCTAGTATTTTGCACAATTTTGTTTTAGTTTCTCGTACAGCTTTGATAATTACAATAAGATTATGCAATTCTTTTAAACTCGGAACAAAGAAAAAAATTGAACGATAACGATAAGCGATAACGCGTTGTATGTAAAGACGCTGATGTTGACACTTACAGATTACAGACCGCATGCAGAGCGTCGAAGTAAACAAAGTTCTCGGAAAATATGTGAACTAACTTTAAAAATTTGAAGCGATAAATGTTTCAACCAATCACAATTAGCAAGTATATCCGCTTGAAAAAATGTCTAGGACAATCAAAATTCCTTGATTGCGTTTGGTTTGTTTACAACTTTACCTCCTGTTTTCTGAAAAATTCGTAGTTATTCAGTCAGTTTCTGTCAAGACTTTTAAACGCTGTTATTTGAACCAGGTAAGTGTATTTATAACATTTTTTAAGTATAACCTTTGCATAACCTCATTCATCGCTTTAAAATCTGTATTTAATTCCAGTGTTAACTTAATTCTACGAACAACAGCTAATTTTTGCTGGAGATTTTTACATTACTTACTTTCTGTATTGTTTCAGCTGTTATTTATCAACATGAAATCGAAATTGAAGAAAACCATCATTTCGAAGCAAAAAACATTATTAAAAATGTGACTGCTAACTGCTGTAGCTGTAGCGGGCAAATCAACCACATTTATAAAAAAATCTGTGTGAATCGATAACAACAAGTAATGGAATTTTAAGATATCCCTCGACGAAAAGAATAAGTATATAAAATAAGTATACCATTTAAATGTAAATAAATAATGCTTTTAAGATTTGTAATGTTTTATTGACAATTTACCCAATATATGTTATTTTTAAGTAAATAACATTTAACCAAGATGCATAAAGTTGTACAATAAGAAGCTAAACGAAATAATAATAATTTGCACAATATTGTGCAAAATTAACCAAAGAGAATATGGGTCTAGATAACGTAACGCTGTTAGACATTTAACATACCATTGGGTAAAAATACTTCAAGCATAGTTTTAAAAAGGTATCACAACATTGTGCAAAACTTTACTGCAAATTGTTAAAAAAACTGTACAATTTATTCTACACTAATGAATGCAATAAAACTGCACAAATTGGTCTTGTCACTTTTTCAGACCCAATTTGTGTACTTTTGATTAACAATTGTAGATAAAATATACAAAGATTTCTCTCTGTGAGTTTTTCGAAATTCTTAAAGGTTGTAAAGTAAGCGGTTTCCATGGTTAAAAAAACACGTATGTAATGAAACCCCACGGTCTGTAATTAATGTACACTTTCCGAACTTGGAATTTGTGTGTGTTTTGTTTTAACTAATTTGATAAAATGTCAATCATAAATTAAATACCTATATGTCAATTGTGAAATGCTTACTATGTGTTAATATTTTACTAAAACAAACGATAATATTTTGGAAGTAGGTTTTCATTCATTTTTTATTAGTTTAATGCTATTTATTTTATTTAATGGCTGATTGTGAATGAAATAGTATAAAAACCTTGGCAAAAATGTTCCATTTGTCTCGAGAACTAGTTTACCGAGAGGTATAGTTCTCTCGACAGAAATGGAATACTTTCCGCCTCGGTATGTAATCTACTATTTTCCGTCCATCGTTTATTAATACTTATAATAATGTATCAAAAGTAGTGCGGTAATAGCCCCTATTACCGCACTACTTTTCAACTAACGAAATCAACGAATTTCTAATAATGCTCGATTTTTTTTCTAACCAATAAAATCGTAGAAGGGAATTAAGATTTTAAGGTTACGTATATTGTATTAGTTAAAGTTTAAATAAAAAATAAATTAAAAAATTTATCTGTGCATTATCATAATTAAACATTTTAATCAAGTTGTTTACAATACTTGTAGGTTAATAGCGCGATCACTGAAATGAAAACCAAATGATATAATTTGGAGTTACAAAGTTGCTAAACGAAGCTGATAAATAAAGTCCTTATTAACAATAATTGTGGTTTATATCATCTGACTATTTTATGAGCACAGAAATTGTCAATTGGTTTTTATCGATGATTTTTAGTTGCTTTTGCGGAGCATACTTAATAGCAATGCTAATATCAAAGTTGTGATGTTTGTATGTTATATAAAATGGTATATAAAAATAATTATAAACAGATTTTAGTTTATTACAATAAATAACAACGTATATTTTGTACAAAGCAATACTTATCATAATACTGTATCGTAGTGACACTCGTGTACTTCTTTTGCATACATATCGAAAACATTACGTATTTAAAAATAAGACTAACTAAGAGCATTTAATGTATAAACCTTATTTGCTTTATAAATAATTTTGATTTGCTTTTTACAGCAAGTACTGCTTCTGTGTACAAAGAAAACAATACCACGATTACCTTTCGGCTCATAAAAGAGAGCTTAGCAATACTGTTAATAACATAAAACTAAAAAAATGTTGCAATCATTGATATTTTCAAAACTGATTATAATAAATCTAATTGAAATTTAATTGACGCGTTGAGGTTACATAGCATTCCTATTACTTAAAAATTCCACTACCAGTGATACAAAAATAAAACAATTGTTCAGTAGATAAAATTATAGAATCATAAGTAAATGCAAAAATTAATAAGATACGATCGACGGAAAAATTTAAAAACCAACTTGTTTGATAATATGCAATTAATAGTCTAGACTCTAGACGACATTAACGCTCTCGCTCGCGCGTGAAAATGTCTCCATTCTTAATTGCCTTCATTATCAATCTTGTTGGTTAAATAACTCTTAAATGATTTTCTTGACAGTTACTAAATTATCTTTCTAGACTGAAAAAAAAATGGACGCCACTTCTAACGTATTTGTACAGTCTTTGGTTCGGAAACGTCAAGGGTACATATGAACTTCTCAATATTTGGGAGTTCCAATTTTGATGTCGACATTTGGTTTTGATACTGACATGCACAACAGTTAATTCGCGTAAATTACTATTATGACTAAATGTCTATTTACTTCTCTACACATCTCTACTTCTCTTCTTGTAATTTGCATGTTGTCATCGGCATCAATCGTCAACAATACTCTCACCGGTTCATACCGACGAGAAAGTGTTCGAGTAATTAATTTCTTCTCTTTGAGCATAACCACACGCCACCAATTGAATTTTATAATGTTCAATTTTTCTTAATAAAACTCCTTTGATCCAACAGCAAAAAGTTTAGAATCGTTTTCATTTGGATATGTCTATAGACAAGCTACCTTCTTGTTATTTATTGAAGAAATCAATGACATTACGATTAATGTTTCGTGCTTTGGAATGAAAAATTTTTTGGGTTTTGCTTTTCTTGGATTAAAACTGTAATATAAAATATTACTTTAATTAATAAATTGTTACTGACTTTTTACTATAAATACAATAAAGAAATTATTTTGTTGTAAATTAAATAGAAACAATTCAACCTAAGAATAAATTAGAATATATTATAATAAATTGAAATTGATTGTTCTAAAAGAACAGGTTTGCACAAACTTGACAAAAATTCAAATATAAAGTTAAACGTAATATGAAATGTCAAAATAACAACGTAAATAAAAACTAAAATAACAAAATAAATGTACTTGAACGAATCGCTAAACATGGTCGGTCGACACAATTTGTCCTTTAGTTAAGTTTAGTTTGCATATTTTTCGGGATTTTATAAGCTTTGTAGCAAAGTAGTTACTGTTTTTAAACAGCGGAACCTACGTAAACGTCACTTTCGTCAGAAAAAAATCTAAGTTACCTCAAGTCGCGCTTCAAAAAAAATTAATGAAAAGATTAGATAGGTTGTTGTATTTTATGATAGTTTTTTTTATAGTTTTTAGAAATAGCTGGTAGTTTTAAACTATTCTTCTTAGCAGTTCTTGAATTGTTTATATTAAAACAAAATAATTCTTAGTTTCAGCAAAGTTACTATTTTACACATTCTTAGTTTATACATTTAATGAGTCAGAGTAGGTTTCCTACAAATACACACTTAAATTGAACATTGAATAGAACTATAACTAAACTTTTGACTTCCGAACTAGTAAGAGACGGAACTGAAACTTTTAATGGATAAACAGTGGTTTTTATCTTGTTTGATCGTTTCGACTGCGAAGAGTTTAGCCATGACGTAAAGATTAAATTCATTGAGTCTTTATCTATATTATTTCGTAAAAATACTTCACACAGGATGTATTATAAAGAAATATTTGTTTTCTTTAAAGTATTTAGATCAGAAAAACAGTGATTGCTTTTGAATATATTTAGGATTGTGGTTATTTAATTTCAATTTTTTTTTGTTATAATACATGAGGTGTTTGTATCTCATATACTTTTCATAGTTGAAAAAAAATTAAAATATTGATTTCTGTTGATATCTAAAAAATTGTTTTGAGACCATAGACAACTTGACTACTCTTCCATTAGAGTAGAAACTTTAGGAAAATGCAACTGCTATATTAATAATGGTTATAATTTATTAAAAAATTATAAAATTATTAGAAATCATCTTATAACGAGTCTTACGAGCCAAAAACATTGCTTATACTTGCAGGAATCGCATGTAACTTAGAAATTCACTAGTGATACTACCAAAGTAATAAGAACAGTAAGGGTTTTTTACCGGACGAAAACAATGTTTGGGGATTGAGTTAAGTGAAGTTCCCAATATTGTCGGAGACCGGTAAAGCCCTTAATGTTCGTGATGCTTATGCTATTTTTTGCACGATGGAAAAAAAATTTCTTAATTTTTTACATTCTCTTAATAAACGTCAAAATGACGTTTTTTTAATTTTTGTGTTGCCAAAGAATTTTTTATTTTTTGTTTAAACCAATTGGCTTTCCAAGCGATCTTAATTGTCGATATATAATTTGTCGGTGGCATTTACGACTACACGTTACTTGTCCTGTACTTATCGTTCTAGAACGGTAAATAAATCATTTACCGACGAGTTACGCTTAACAACTAGTCAATAAAACATACTGTCTTAAAAACAAGCGTGATAATTAGGAGAAAATGATCTAGTAGTGCAAAAAAGAATTTTAAATATATTTTTTTAAATTAGAAAATAGTTAATATTTAAATTTTCTAGAACTTATTTTTGTACATTTATTACACATTTTGGTAAAATTTGTGCTTTATTAATGTATACAAACTTTTTAATCATAATACATAATTCAGTAAAAGAAATAACGTAGCTATTGTACCAAATTGTCTACGATAACTGTCTTAGATTACTGACAAGGAAAGTTTTGTTTCAAACAGCTACTGTACTTGATCTAAGCCTGCTGTTGATATGTAAAATTAGTTAATTGAACTTTGAATTGTGGTCTTACGTGCTCACCCATTATAGTTAGCTTCATCGAGCTTCACTTTCGCGTCTCGATATTGCTTACGTACTGTCTAAATTTGCTAATCAAATTATAGAATTTTTCGTTTTATTTGAATCTATGTATAAGAATACCGGAAGGCTGTTGAATTCTACTTAGATGATTGGATTCAACTAGAAACAGACTAAGAAATAATTTTCATTTGCTGAAAAAAAATATTTAAAATATTTTTTTAGATGTGTACTGGTATTTTTATAAAATTATAGGTAAACTTAAACGCAATTAGTAGTAGTAATTATAAAAAATCTTTATACAAACATCTCTTAAAGAAGGGCCTGCACGTCTATATTAATAAGTTGACGGGAAGTAGTAATAATGAGTAAAATTTATATTCTGGAAAGCCACAATACAATAGACATCTTTTTACAAGTGGCAAAGGAAACTACTAGAAAATGTAACGATCAAAAACAAAAGGTCTGAAAATTGCATAAACTTCTATATCTTATTACAAGAAAGTTATCTTACACAAGTAGTGATTCAACCACGAATAACTAAACTCACAATGAGATATTTAGTTACATGACACTGTCACCCTTTCTATTTCGAAATTTCAATATAAATTATCTGATTTCACGTTCTAATTCCTGCGTTAATTTTATCTCTATCTGGATGACACGCTTTATTACGTTAGATTGTGCTGCTTAATTTCAGACGGGAACACATTTTACTTGACATCCAAAAATGGCGTTAAAGAATGCGTTAATTTTATGTCGGTAAGAATAAAGTAGTATTGATTCGCCTGCTTTGTGACAGGCACGAGCTTTCCGCATCTTTTATTTTTTTCCTCGAAGTGTTTTGTAAGAAGTCAACTGTTAACTCTAAAAATCAAATGTATAAATTAAATAGGACGAGAATCAATAATAGCATTTGTTTCTTATAATACATTTGTCAAATGGAAATTCTAGTTTGTGATGCATGTTCTCTTGAATGGCCAACTACCATCGTTGAGAGGAATTGTGGAGTATTTGCATTTTAGATTCAATAACTCTTGTAAAGCACGCTTTTCATAATTATTTATAGAAGCTTTCTGCAATAAACCTATCAATTGTGTTACTGAGGTAATATTTAAATAATAAATTTCATCGTTCTTATTTATCATACCTTTGCATGCCTTTATGGGTATAGATTCTAAGTTGTATTACGCTGTTTTGTTTGGGTTAAAATTTTAAAACAAATTGTCTTATTTTGTAATTCATGACTATTTTTATATAAATTATCCGTATGCATTATGGTATTACTATCGTAAAACATTACATTGTATGTATGTGTATTTTTCAGCCTCGGGATTTTCCGTTCTTTACGTATGAACGAATTTACAGTGTATATTATCAAATATCAAAAAAGGGTTATAAAAACGTTGTTTTATGTTGTATTCTGCGAATAAATTTATGTAAACCAACCAATATATATATATATATACGTATGTGTCCGCAAGGGTTTTTAATAACTTTTTTTAATCGGAACAGATTACTGCATTTTGAAATTTTCAAATAATTTACTAAGTAACAATACCGTAATTATGAGTTAATTTATTTTAATGTACACAGCGTTTTTTTTTCTTATTTTCTTTTTACTTACTATTACTGTTTCCTTTTTTTTATTCGCACGTGTACTATTTGTTGATACATTTAGTTTGCTGATTGTAAAGTTTTCTTTTCGAATTGAAAAATGGAAAATTGATATGAGTAATAAACTTGAATTGTCTGCTTAGACATTATCGTTGTATAAAAATGAATAAGTAGGTATTTGAATCGACAACATCAAGTTTATTACCTAACTCTTTAAAGGTTCTTAGTTAGATTTCGGTTGCTTATTTGAGTTCTTCGATTTTCCTGTCACGCCGTGGTGAAGCGCTTTACGAAAATGGGCGAAACGTTGGTAACTTCAGTTACAACAATGACACATTCCAAACCCGGAAGAGGTTTTCATCTTAGTATAGACTCCAACCGTGGAAACCGTCGCTATTACATCAACACACTACTTTGACGAATACTAGACATGGCGTTATTGTCACTAACGCAGCTTTCTATCTAAGCATCAGTGGCGTTGCTTACTTATACTTAATTTGAGAGAACGATTAACATGCATTTTTAAACATTTATTATTACATAAAAATGCATTTTACTAAAAACATAGAAACAATAGTGTTAAAAGTGACTTTTTATTTTGCGAGTTGAGAAGTTTACACTACGAACAAAGTAAAACCATTTTTAACACGTGTATTATTTTTCTACAAAGAAAATTAAGTTAAATACCATAAAGTTCTAATAATTTTGCAATAGTTATTTATTTATTGAGTTCCTGTGTAAATTTGATGTTTTTTTCGCGAGTTAGCATTTTTAGTCCACGAGGGAAAAAGTTGCCCAATCTGGACAGGAACGAGTTAAATATAACATATTATTCGAAAAAACACTACGAGGCACCCAAAGTCTTAAAATTAGTTTGACGTTTATGTTGACCAATGCGCAAAACTGCCAAAAACGGTTTACAAAATCAAAAAATTAGAATTTTTGGCAGTTAAGAACAATAACAGTATATTGTATAACGAGTAAGGATTGGTTGTCATTAGTGATGGGCTTAACGGCTACTTTTTGGTCACCGGTGAATTGGCGACGGTTACTTTTAAGTCACCGGTACTTTTACAAGCGACCGATATCACTTGTAACTCGTAATAACTAAAAAAAAGGTCGTAAGAATGTTTGAAAAGCAGACAATGAAAAAGTTAATCATTTGACCAATAACCGTGCAGTAGTTACGGAATTACCGATACCTGGTTTTGTATTTCTATTAGTCGCTGATATGTTAGTGATCAACAAGTAACGAAGTTACCGGAAACGATATTTCGCCCATCACTAGTTGTTATTGCCAATGAGTATGAATATTTGTATCCGAGTCGAAGGCGAGGCTGGCAATTCATACTAGTTGGCAAAACACATTACGAATTATACACTATACTTGTTCTACGACTATAATATGTTTAATTAATAATCAAAGTCAAAGAAAACTTATTATAAGAACAAATAACGTGGAAAATAAATAATCTAAATTGAAAAGATGTGTGATTGTATGTCAAAAATTTGTATAATTTACCTGCTGTAAATGCATGCTATTTTTGGTTAACTTCAATTCATTTACTATTTTAATGTTTTTAATGCATTGATTTCAAGCAAAAGTTAATATGAATGAGCTAAATCAGTTTAAATATAATATCAATTATATACAACATTTTGCTTTTACAGACAGTAAATAAAAGAAATCTATGTATGCGGAATCTTGAATCGCTAACTATGTCTTCAAGTTCTTCTAACAAATAGCATGTTGGTAATGTGAAGGTTATTTTCTTACAAGCTGCCACAGAATAACATATAAATATGACTTACAAAACAAATTTCTAAATGTTTAAACATAATTTGTAATTAATGGGTGTTATTATTAAGAATGAAGTTTTACGATTTAAAATAATACAAAAAATAGTGGTTTTAATAGTACTGTTTTGGAGTAAAAATTATTCTAATTTTGTATAACAAACATTTAGAAAATGCAATGGGTTATTGTAATTCTAACTTACTTTCTATTCATAACATAAACCGAAATTATTGATTGATATTATCCATGATTCTAAGAAGCGGCGTGCACCATATATATATATATATATATACGTAAGTGTTGAATTATGTGGCACCCACCATGACTATTGCATAAAAGACACCCGGGTGTATAAATTCTTTGATAATATATGTCATTGTGGCATATCGACTTGTATGATGCAAATGGCACCCATTTGTATAAAAATACATGTTTAAAATAGTAAATGACACCCAACATTGTTGTCATATAAATTAAATAGTAAAGGTGCCAGTTAGTAAATATTTCGTTTTTAATTAAACTGTATGTATATGATTATATTTCACTTCTATCATGCTGCTTATATAGAGTGGGTGTTTGAAAAAAAAACATCCCTGCTTTAGGACACTTTTGGGACACAACTTTAAGTGTCAAACTTGACATTGACACATCAACCCTCTGAAGCCAGCAACCCCTAACTTAAGAATTTAAATAAGGGAAGGGGGTTGATCGAACCTTCATTTAAAACCTCCTGCAATTCTCTATGAGGACAGCATGGCAAAAAGTGGTTTTATTGAATTTTTTTGTGTTCCTATGAAAAACAACCCTCTAGATTAAGTAAAGTGGGGGAGACTAGTTTTTTAACAAACGCTTTGACAGGTCGATTCTTGATTTTTAGTAAATAACTTGAGATATTAAACTTGACATTGACACATCAACCCCGTAGCTCCAACAACCCCTAACTCAAAAATTTAAATAAGGAAAGGAACTTGAATGACTCTTGATTTAAAGCGTCTTTAAATTCTCTATGCGACAGCATGGCCAAAAATAAATTTATCCAATTCTTTTTCGTCTTCTTTAAAAACAACCCTTTAGATTAACTAGGTTCTTAAAAAAACGCTCGGGCAGATCGATTCTTGATTTTTAAAAGACAACTTTAAATTTCAAACTTGACATTGACACATCAACCCCCTAGCTCCAGCAACCCTTAACTCAAGAATTTGAATAGGGAAAGGAGGTCGAATGACCCCTCATTTAAAGCGTCTTTTAATTCTCTATGCAACAGCATAGCTGAAAATAGTTTTTTCTAATGTTTTTTCGTATCTATTAAAAACAACCCTCTAGATTAACTAAGGTGGGGAGACTAAGTTATTAAAAAAACACTCAGACAGGTCGATTCTTGATTTTTAGGAGACAACTTTAAATATCAAACTTGAAATTGACACATCATCCCTCTAGATCTAGCAACCCCTAATTCAAGAGAAGGGCGTCAAACGACCTGTCATTTAAAAGGTCTTTTAATTCTCTATACGACAGCAAGGCCAAAAGTAGTTTTATAAATTTTAATAAAAACAACCCTCTAGATTACGTAAGGTGGGGGTGTTGTTTAGAAAAAATCCTAAAACACGCCACTTTTGACTTTTTGAACGACACATTTTGGCGTCAAATTTGATTTTGTCAGGTCGACCTCCTAGCCCCAACAACCCCCAACAAAAACAAAAATTATAGGAAGGTGGTCGAGCAACCCTGATTTTAATGGTCTCTTGATTCTCTACGTGTGTGCATGATTGCTTTTAAGTTTATAAAAATTTTAAAAGTGTAGAAAAATTTAAAACATCAAAATTCAACGTCAGAAGAAATTTTTATTAGTTCAACAAATGCTCAAATTGTGCGCCACCAACTTCCATACAATAATACAAATTCTGCTCTAAACGTTTCCTTACATTTTGGAAGATATATGGCGTAATTTAACGACATTATTTAATATTGCGTCGACGAAATTTTTCCAGAGACCCTGGTTCCGTTGCGTAAATTTTAGTTTCTTTTTACTGTCGCATAGAAACTTGAAAGACGCTTCAAATTAGGGGTGTCTCGACCTATTTTCCATATTTAAATTTTTGAGTTAGGGCACTAGTTTCTGAGTTAGGGTTTGCTGGAGCTAGGGGGTTTATCTGTTAATGTCAAGTTTCACGTCAAATCTTAAAACAAAATTAAAAATACAAAAGCATGAATATAATTAATTACGAAATTTAGTAGTAAAGTTTGATCTGTTAATAAATAATCCTGTGTTTTGAGTTTCTTAAAAGTGTAATTTTCGGTTAATACTTTTTAGAAGGGCAGATTATGGTGTATTGATTTGTATACTCATCAATGGGTATCTTGCTAAGTACTTGATTAAAATAATTATAATTTTAAAATTGTAGGTTTAATATAAATCTTCATCAATTCTTTGTCATAAGAAACGTTAGATGTAGTGTTCGTTTTGTTTTCTAATGTTTTGTACGTACAAAATTACCAGAAAAGATCAAGGTAAATACTGAAAAAAGTAAAGGTAAAAGTCAGAAAGTTTAAAAATACAAAACTAAAAATACATTTTTTTAATATTAAATTTGTATTTACATTTATCAATAATGTAGCAAATTTTCTTTGTGGACAATGTTTACGTCTAGCAACTTTAAAGAAGTAACTACTTTTTAGGATGCGGCTGTCAATTTCTAAATTTCTACAACTTGTCTCTGATGTTTTCTATTTTAGTATTTAATAAAAAATCTTTGTTCATTTACATTAAAAATCTATAGAATGCTCAAGAAAAGTCAAATATAACTGTAAATAATATACATTTGGTTAGGTTTTCCAATATGCTACTATCATTTTATAATAAAAATATAATTTTGATTGTTAAATTTAAAGTTACTTTTTACATTGAAAAAAAAAATGTTAAATTTTAAAAATCTTCAAAAAATATCATTTTTTGTTTACAACACTTATATACCAATTTAATAACAAAAAAAATAAATCACAATCATGATAAAGCAAAGGAAAACCGTATAACAAAAACCAAATAAGAAAATGGGTCAGAAATCAATACAATTTATAGAACCTCGCATCTTTAATCAGATATCCATGCAACTAAAAAATATTATAACAGTAAAACAATTAGCAAACAAGATTAAAAAGTGGATGTTTCAAGAAAGAACTGGAATTCTAAAACCTGGAAGTACTTAAGCTAGTGTCTAGTTCTAGGGACATTGTTATGAATTTGGCTAGCCACCTGTGTTTAAGATGAAAAGAACAGAAAAAAACTAAACAATTTCGACTATAAACTAAGTGAAAATTATTAAACCTCAAAATTTTTTATAGTACTAAATATTACGATCTTTTATTTATTTTTTAATTTATTTAATTATATGCAACAGCACCACAGTTACCGTAACAACAGTTTAAGTTATAGAAAGTAAGTAGTAAACGACGCGACGTTTATGTATGCTACAGAAACAGAAAAAAACTCAATTAGACTCAATCTTGCAGAAAATACAAATTAGAAGCAAAAAAAACAGTTGTTTGAACGGATAAATCACAATTCAAAGTTTTTGAAAGCAAACGTCGTACATTTCAGTTTATCAACAACTAATAAAAAATATTGGAAAAAAAATAAAAACTATAAAATATGGAAATGATAGTACTATGATTTAGGGTTGTTTTTAAGTGCAGTAAAAATTTCATAAAATAGCTAACAAAATGACTAGTAAAACAATTACTTACTACTTTAAACTTACTTAAAAAATACTCTTCTTAACGCTTTATAATACTTTAAACAACAAAAATTGTTTATTTTTTGTTTAATAAGTTTTTGTGCTAATATATTTTATTTACAAAAATCAATTTTCAACTACAAGAAACTTAAAATAGATAATAATATACAAGTTAAAGTTCCTACGCTAAAATAAGCATAAATTATTGCTTAGAAAAAACTAATTAAAACAAATATGGAACATTTAATATTAATTAATCTTTGTAAAATTATATTTTTTTAATTTAGAAATAATTTTGATACATACAATATAAAAACTATCTAAAATATTTTAATTGATTATTTTGTTAATAAATATCAAATAGTATAGTGTTTTAAGTTAAATAATTAAACAAAAACATAACTGATATCAAAAAGCATTATCAAGTTTTTATTAAATCAAAATGAGTTATGCAAGTTATATTTCAGTACATTTATTTTGTTACGATATCGCACTGTTCAACAATGTTGCCGCTAAAAATGGTGCCACAATCTATAACAATTATCGGGGTGCCATATAGTCAATACGTCAAAATTATATACACCTGTATATCGCACAACGCCCTCTGTGTTATTATGAATGAACCAAACTGTATAAATCTGACCACCAATTGACAAAATGGCTCCCAAGCAATTTTTTGCGTACGAGCTTAAAATGTGTTGATAAGCTCTAGAAAAATTTTTAATGTAAAAGTACTGTGGCTCCCAAACTTGGGTGCCTCTTTGTATTTTTGGGTGCCACAATAACAATGAATACCCAATTATGGTGCCACGATGACAATTTTTATGTATATATATATATATATATATATATATATATATATATATATATATATGTCAAGTGGCATATTCCAGGACAATTTTGCATGTGAAACGGCAGATTTGAAGACATTTGTTGGGTTCAAGGACTGTCCCGGAAGATTTCTACGTTAAACGGTAGTTTCCAGGACGTCCTGGAAACTGCCTTTTTTTGGTATTGGCAGATTCCCGACCATTTTGAAATGTACATACATCGGCGATGTACATACATTTCAGATGTATGTACATCCGGTGTATATACATTATCATTACAGGCAGATTCCAGGACATATAAATCTAATTTTTATATAGTGTGTTTTATCATACATCTATATACAGTGCGTACTGTTTATATAAATGTAACAAACTATATTTTATTATTCCTTGTACAAATTTTTTTTTAATTACATTAACCTTAAATTTTTTGTGGGCTATCGATAGTTTGGTGAAAGATTACTCTTGTAGTGAGTTTCAAATGATTTATTCACTACACTACATAAAAATGGTAGTTTTTGTATATAGTTTCTGTATATTTAAATCACCTACACACATAGTATATCATAAATATTGCATTACAAAAGGATGTCCTATTCATATATTGTTCAAATTGTAATTCAAATTCAAATCGCGATTTGGGGTTGAAATTGATGCAGCTTAAAAATTTAAAAGAAAGAAACTACAGTTCCCTAAAAACTAATGTAGTCTGTGGTGGCTTAAAAATTTTCATATTGGAATGACATTATAAATTAATGATTATAACTTAGAGCAAAGTCAATCCTTTTCTTTTGAAGTATGCTGCAATTTTAAAAAAATATTAAACAATACAAAACGCTAGCCCCTAGATTAATTTTAATTAAGAATTAGAAAAGCTTTACAAGCTATAAGGGGTCTTAACTAAAAAATGTCCTTTCCAAATTTTAGCAAACATTTTGATTATTTAAAAAAAGTTAGGGAATCATCCTCTAATTAATAAAATTTTATCCCATTCGGATACTATACCTTCTTGCACTCGTTGAAGCACAATTAGTTATAAATACTTGACATAAATGTGGATTGCTTTTAGATAATCGATATTTTTTAATGAATGAAAAGTTGCCTCAACTAGTATGATGAATTTGCTAAAGAATTATTCCATATTTTTTGATACAAAATTTGTATATGTATGTGTTTTTAAGCGGATTTTGCATAAATAAATAAATAAATAACATTACAAAAAACTTTTTATTGCGCAATTCTTGCCAAAAACGTTGACTTTTTCAACTTGGGACGCTTAATATAAGTATCACAAATTTCTTTCACATAGTATCTTAAGGGCAATATGGCTTCAATTCTACTGTCTCAACGAGTGTTACTAAGAAATTTTACTGTCAGTCTGGGTAAGTACTTCTTTAAAATGCTCCAGCGGTAAGATGTCACTGAAAACAAGTTATACATCGAGTTATACATTTCTTGAATGTTACTTAGAAAGTCTTAGAATAGGGCAGCAAGATTTAATGAATGGTTGCCACATGGACGACCGTCCCAAACGGTACAAAAAAGACCTGACTAATAAGATCTATTTTTATTTTTTGAACTCCAACATGCTTTTCTTTTTATATTGGAGTCATCGTCATAACTCTGGCTTCTTATGTGCTTTAACGGGATATTCCGATCACGTAATTCATTAAGCAGTGCCTCTGTTAGACCTTCACCTGTTGTACCTGTAACTGGCACTGTCATAAAGAATTTAGACTCTTTTTGCATTTAAGCATCATGTGCTACCATAAGAAAGAATTTCGTTTCTTGCTTTAACTATTATTTGAGTAATTACGACAAAATCTTTTACTTAACCAATAAAGTTTGTTTATTTAACTAATTACAAACAAAAAAACTCTTTAATTTTACAGAATCAATTCACTGGAACGAAATTGACTGTTTCTATCTGTACCCCCACATCTCCCTGCGAACATGCGCGGATTTATTTTTATTCTGATTAATTTTAACAAATCTTACTACCAACTTCATTTGTACGGTATGGCTTAAATGTGGGTACAATCAAGCAGTACTTGAGTTATATTTCATATATTTGAGTATTGAGTACACGAGTACTGAGTTCAAAAAGTAATTGAGTACAAATGTACTGAACAAAGTATAAGTACAATATACTTGATTACAAATTGACTCAGAATGAATGAGTAGAAATTACAAATTTACTCAAGGCGAATGAGTACAAGTTAATATACTTGAGTACTAACGTAATCTAAATTCGTGAGTTTTGTTGTACGAATACAATTACGTCAACCATGCCTTAATGAAGTCAAATAGATGTAGCGCCAATTTTGTGTTTCTTTAGGGACCATCCATAAATTACGTTACAGGAATATTATAATTTTTGGAGACCTCCTGTCCTTGTCACTGGTGGTCACATTGTGTGACCTTCTCGCCTTGGTGTGACGTCACATATTTTGCTTTTTCACAATTAGAAATTATTGATTTAAAACAGCAAACCGTCATATAAAATAATAAGATCAGAAACAAAGAGGTCCAAACATTTCAGCAATATTTTATAAATATTACTTATTAGAAAGCATGTGTACAGACCTTATTGTTTGATTTGTATTTATAAAATAGTCAGTAATAGTAAAATAAAATAAAATCATAAACACTGAACCTTTTGTTATAATTCTGTAGCCTACTATAAATAAAATACCCATTCTCATCTCAATTTGTAATCGTCACAATAATTATTGTATGACAATTTTAATCAACATTAATTTAAAATTTTAAATAATTAATCATAAAGTGATTAGCCTTTAAAAAAGTTAAAACTGCCAGCAAATTCTTTAAAAAAGACTATATAATTAGCTTTTCTTTACTGTTTTATATAATTGTAACTCAAAAAATATTTAACAAACTAGAAACATAAAATTTAAATTTTATGTTTTAATTTGCAGATGTTTCGAATCTTTTGTATATGAACATATATTATATATATATATAAGGGTGTTAATAAATAGTAGATTACATACCGAGGCGGAAAGTATTCCATTTCTGTCGAGAGAACTATAGTTTACCGAGAGGCATAGCCTCGAGGTGAACTAGTTCTCGAGACAAATGGAACATTTTTGCTAAGGTTTGTATACAATTTTATTCACAATCAGTTACTAAATACAATAAATAGCATAAAACTAATAAAAATGAATGAAAACCTACTTCCAAAATATTATCGTTTATTTCGGTAAAATATTAACACATAATAGGCACTTCACAATTGACATGTACGTATTTAATTTATGATTGTCATTTTATCAAATTAGTTAAAACAAAACACACACAAATTACAGGTTCGGAAAGTGTACATTACTGACCGTGAGGTTTCATTACATACTCGTTTTTTTAACCATGGAAACCGCTCACTTACCAACCTTTAAGAGGTTCGGAAAACTGTAAGTTACTAACTGAGTGTGAATAAAAAACTTTACACACTTTAGCAGATGATAGTAGAGATGAAAACAAGGAAAAAATTCTAATACACTTAGGTCCAAAACTCATTGGTTTTCGAGATAGAGCTTTTACAAAAAAAAACTTGCTCTAAACAAAATTGCAGCCGTCGTCGAAGAGACTCACGCACTTGATGGTAAACACCTAGAGTCCTTAGTTGTTGGTAGGCGTCTACAATTCGTTGCCAAAGTTCATCTTCTGTGTTCACTTCAATGGCGTAATCAAGATCTTTTAAGTACCCCCAAACAAAAGTATCTAAGGGCGTTAGATCAGGAGATCTTGGTCCATCTGTTTTCGAACCGTTCATTTAAATAGTTTCTTACTATACGCAAAAAGTGGGTTGGAGCTCCATCATGCATAAAATACATGTTTATAATAACATCTAATGGCGCATCCTCCAGTAGATCGTTCAAATTGTCACGTAAAAAGTTTAGGTAGGATTGACCATTCTACCGATTTAGCAAACGAAATGGTCCAAACAAACAATTAAACATCTGACCATTCGTCCATATTGTGAAAATTGAAAACTCCATCACGAGTAAAACAGGCTTCGTCTGTAAACAGAATGTTTCCAAGAAAATTTGGATTTATGTTACATTCATGTACCAGCCATTGGGAAAATTGGATACGCGGACGGTAGTCCGTCTCTCTCCGTAGATGATGAACCTTTTGTAAGTGATACGGATGAAGTAATTGTTCTTTAAGGGCCTGTCAAACAGATACATGATTGACGCCGACAGCTCTACTTATTCGCCTGGTATTCACATGAGGATCATTATCTACAGCTTGCAAAATAATGTCTTCGGTGTTTGGCGTACGTACTCTACGAAGTCTGCCACTGTCTGATTTTGGCGGCTTAAAACAACCTGTTTCTCTTAACCTACGGTCGACTTCTTGAAAAGTTGGATGAGATGGAATATGCCTCAAAGGATATCTCTGCTGATAAATTCGTCTAGTTTCTCGAGAATTTTGATGAGCTTCGCCATAACATAACTGCATATCGGCGTACTCCGCACATGTAAATTGAACCATTGCAAAAATAAAACTAACTTAAATAGCAATAAGTAATTTCACCGTTACACTTGTTACAAAATGTTGATTGACATGTATTCTGCGATTGTTCGTTTATCGCAGATAACGCGATATCGCATTCATAAGAGGTGTAAATAAAAATTTCATATTTCGAAAACCAATGACTATTGGACCTAAGTGTATTAGAATTTTTTTCTTGTTTTCATCTCTACTTATCACCTGCTGTGTGTAAAGTTTTTTTATTAACACTTTCATCCAACCTCCTAAAAGAAGGGATCATTAATTTGATCAAATTTTAAAATTATCACCTACCAGGAGGCGAACCGTTCTATTTTATTAACACCCTGTATATATATAAATTTCAATTAATCGATCGCTTTTTTGATTGCATTGCAAAATAAAGTCACATGCTGTCAACTGTTAATATTTTTTCTTTTTTTTATAATTTTCATTTTCAGTAATCGATTTTATTCAACTACTATCAATTTGTATTACTGTATTCAGAATTAAGGTAGGTAGTAATATAATGCGAATGTATCATATAAACATCTTTGTAAACAATTAAATACAGACGAAATCACAGCGGCGGCGGCTTTTCTCAAAGTTTCAAAGGCAATACTAGGGCCGACGCGTGATGCCATAAGTACAGCGAGTGTGAATTCGCCCGGCCGCAGATGTGTCAAAAAGTGATACAAAAATGTAAACCTTATAATAATATTTTAAAGTATTTCCTTTCGAGTTTAGACAATGCTTTAGATTTATACCTGTGACGCGACGAAGCCCCTTATGCACAAGCATATAAATTAATTTGAAGATTCTTAGTATTTATTATTATTTAAAAATAATATTGTTTACATTGTAAATTTGGTAATTTATCACCGCGTATAGTCGGGAATTGTTATCTATTAAATGGTTGATCCGATTTAAAGTAAACAAGTAATAAGATACACACTGTTAAAAATTAAAGGTACTTAATGTGCATAAGTTTAAAAAATATTTCCACGCTCGTTGAGCAAACCATAATTTAATAAGAAAGTGTTATAAATGATGAATAATTGCAAAATTGAATAAAAATAAATTTAATTAAATCAAATCAGTTTTGTAATACGAAGTAATAACACACTCTTCCTATATGATCTCTAATTGGTAATAAAACATACCCAAAAATATGATATCGTACACGGTATAATTTTCAGTATAAATAATTTTAGCAGTGCTCAAAATTTCATGAAGTAGGTACGTGACTATAAAGTAATTTTAAATTTGGTATCAGATACGACTGTGTTTATAGTATATACTGACTCAGTATAAGCCTTGTGTATAAGTTAACTAATGGCTTAAAGATAAATGCGGCAAATGACAACTTAATTTAAGTGCATGTATGTATATATCAACGATAATATGTAGTTATTTTTAATAAAAACTTATATAATTATCGTAACAATACAAATTTTATTATCCGCAAAGCAAGTAAAAACGTAAAGCGCATACATATTTTAAGCTGGAACTAATAAACGATATAAAATTTAAAACGTTGCAAAAAATGCAAAAAGGCAAATTCATGAACTACCATAATTTAAAACGAGTCTCTGGTCTAAACAGAACTGGGTGTTGGGAATCAAATTTCTACAAATAGCAATTTAACATTCTTATTTATTTAGATGCGGCATTTAGTTATCACGGCTATCACAGTTGTTATTATTTTATTTTGCGTTTCAGAAGAAACGACGCATGCAATTTTTTGTGGTAGCTGCTGTCTTACATTCAATGTACATATATCTAAACGGTTTCTTTTTTTCTAAACCGCAATCAGAATTATTTCAGGCGTCATCGTACAAAACATCATTTTTATGTAATTATTTTGAAGAAAAAATAGAAAAATGTGGATAACTAAATTCGTAAAAATCAAAAATTATGATTAACTACATATTGTGTACTCTACATATAATATATACATTTGTAATTTTTTTTATTGCATTTTGTTTTTGATATAACATTGTCAAGTGTTGGTCGGTACTTCTTGGAAATTCATCATATGATTTCAACAAACACTTGAAATAAACAAGTATATTCATTTCCAAAACTATTTATTTTTTCTCTAATTGTATCAAGCATGATTAAAACTTTTTATCATTTTTAAAGCTGACTAGTTTTTACAACGGGATGATAACATTGTCTTTTTCTTAAAGATGTTTTTGCACTCCGTGAGAAATAACTTTTTTTGTGGGCGTGCACTGTATTCTTGCATAATTCATAATCAAAGACAAAAGTTCTATTTTAAACGTATGTAAGGAAGAAGAAAGTGTACGTGTTATATCATATTTTACTACGCTTTATAATCATAAGATACATTTTTCTGATTTGCAAACAAGTTGTAGTAGCAAGATTTCGGTGTAATCAAAAACAAATTTAGATTTGTTATGTAAGCTGATCTTAACAATGTCACGTTTAGATGTTCTAAAAGATAAAATGACGATATGATGAATTCGTATATCTATTTCTCAGTCACAAAAACGGAAAAAATTTAAATGGAATCAGTTCTTCAAAATAATATAACAACAAAATAACCAAATAATTTAAACAATCATATTAGTTATTAGTGCCTAAGTCATGATGTCTAAATTCAAACAATTTACGATTTGCCTTGTACCTACTATTGATTAAACATTTCTCAAATTCTTTTATATATAATGGTCAAATACTAACTTGATTTATAATTCTATTTATTAATAATTGTGCGAAACTAGACTAAAACTATGTAACTGAAATATGTATATAGTTAAAAAAATTAAACACATCTATGTGAAAAGAACATTTTCCTGCTTTCAATATGACAATTACAAATACTAAGTTTAAAAATAAAACGCAACGGTACAAAAAATTCGAATTAAAAATAAAATGTAAATTTTTAAAACAAAAAAATGTTCCAAGGAATGGCAGAGTTAGAGCAACAATTGGACAACTACGTTAAAAATATGGTAGAATGAGGTTGCCAAAAAAAAAACAATCTAAAACATCATTTAATCCCAATATGATAATAATGATGATAGCTGACAGCTGCTAGTATTCATATTTTAGCGCCAACTGTGCACATTTCAGCTTAAAAATAGCAGAAAATTAAAAATAAGCATGTAATAGCGAAGGCTTCTACGACCGGAGTCTATACTAAGATAGGAACGTCTTCCGGGTTTGGACCGTGTCAATGTTGTAACCGAAGTTGCCAACGTTTCGCCCACTTTCGTAAGGGGCTTCATCAGGGCGTGAGAGAAATCGAAGAACTCAAACAAGCAACCGAAATCTAACTAAACACTTCTTAAAAGTTAGGTAATCAACTTGTGAACCAAGCCAGATTCTAAACTCAGAAAAGGTAAGAAAGAAAACGATAATAATCTTATCTTAGTATAAAAATAAGCATTTATGCACTAGTAAAGTCAATAAACAATCATTGTGCACTTTTCTTTAAAGAGGTGCCACTGTGCAAAATAGCTAAACATTCTGCCTTTTTTGCACGATTGTGCACCTAAGAACAGCACTGATTACGATGCGAACAATTTTAATAGAACAGATGTAAACACTTACTATTTTGATCTTTAAAAAGATAAGGTTAAAAGAAGTTTTTACTATCAAAAGTTTATAACGTTGATGAGATGGGAGCCACGACCGTTCAAAGGATAAAAACAAATTAATATACTGATTTCAGCTGAAGGAGAAACATTGTTTACTGCAGTAATATGTATAAACGCTGCAATGTTTATGAACCTCCGTGTTAGCATGAAATCTCAGTTTCTAAATATAGCAACTTTAGAAACATTTGTTGTTGTTTGTCAGTCAAGACGCTAAGTGCAAATTAACATACACACAAAATATTAGTCTAATTGAAATTCGGTTTTTTATTTGCTAGATGCTGCACAACAAACTTCGATTAGGAATTTGAGAAAATGAGAACGCATCGGCTACATTGACATGTCTTTACAAATGATATGTTTTGCGTAGTTGAACCTATTAATATTCTAAAAGTTACAGAAAAGGACGATGTAACTGAATCTACCACTGAATTACTGAAGCATGCCAAAACTTTACTTTCTTCTATTTCTAGGATGCAAGTTATTCAAACAACTTTGGAAAAAGATGAATCAAACTCACTGTATTTTTCTTTAAAAGCAATTTGGCAATTCGACTTTATCTAACGAAGAGTACTAGAAATAGAACTACTAACTACTAGGACACGCATATGTAAAACAGCAGCAGTCATAACCTGCACACTCTATAAAATCAAATTAAATAATAATTTGAAAAACAAAACGAAAAAGAAAACAATCACAAAATAAAATTGGTTCAAAAAATTTTAAAGGAAAAGCAAATAAAAGTTAAAGTTATTACAAATGATAAGAACAGTTTATCGAATGACGTTAAATGTGCTACCAACATGTCAAACGTCAATACACGTTCGTTAGTGTAGTTACGTAATGAGGAAAAAAGCTCTAGTGTTGCAAATGAGAGTAAAATCCACATTAAACTAAATGTTAAAAATCAATTATTATATTAGAACTATTATGCGACAAGTGGCAAAGCCATTTAAACTTTGAAATGCAGTTAACATTGAAAAAAACGACTTTAAAGTTAATATCAAATTTGACAAATTGTTTAATAATTGTACGACCAACATTATATTTCTGGTGATTTTAATTTTTTGTTTTCAGAAAACAAAAAAATTTTACAAAAGCAACAAAAAATAATTACTCTCGTCAAAAATTTGATAGCATAAAATTAGTTATGCTATGCTTTACTGTCGACGCTTGTTACGTAAATTACGATCATTGTTGTCCTACATACTCAAAAATTAGAAAAAGAGATGAGTGATTCAGATGCGACAAGTGCAAGAAATGATTGTACGAAACTTGTGCAAACATGAATGAACAAGTCGATATTTTTAAATGCGATTAGATATTGTCAGTAAATTCACTGTTTAAGTTTTTGTCTGTCGTTATTCAGGTGTTTTCTTCTATACATGTGCCTTTTTTTAGTTACTTAAGTCTCTATCCCAATTTAAAAATATATAATTCCAGTTTTATTAAGGTGTCGATAAAACAATCAACAATAATAATGTATAACTATTCAAAAATCTCTAAATTATAACTATGCAAAATTTTGTAATGCTGCTACAATTAAAAGTATGTAGTTAATTTTTTTATTTAAATTTTAAGTATTTTTGGATTACTGTACTCAAACTACGTCTATAACGGTAAAGTAGTTTATCCTCATGTTTGTTAGGTTGTAATTAGTATTAGATCTTGTCTTCCTTAGGAGAGGCAATAAAAACCACTCTAAACTATTTTTATGGCTACGTTTCGTGTCTCTAGTGTTCACGTCTATAACCTAAAACAATTTGCTTTTTGAAGGCGACTTTTCGTGACGTTCACGCCTAGAAAAACAAAAACGTAGTGTGTCCAGATATATATTTTATGAATAACATACTATAATTACTTGTTAAAAATAATACAGTAAAATAAGTGACACGAAACGTCGCTGAATGATGCACCTCCCTCATTGAAAAACTGAGATTCTAAAGTCATACTATGTTATGAATAAATCCGGAAGTAACGAAAATAACTTGCTAATATATACCTAACAAAGAATATTTTGGATAAAAGTTTAGTGGTCTCTAGAAATATTTTTTACAGAATAAGTCAATATTTTTGCAAATTAACTGAATATGTTATTTTAAATGAAAAACATTTTTACACGTTGTCATAAAACAAAAGTCTTTTAATGTTAGTTTAGTGGATCGTGAATGAACACATTTTTTTAGGTGTTTTCTTCTAGTAGGTTTTTCTCTGTGATTATTTTTTCAATTAATTTTATTTTGTATTTTATATTTATTATATAGAATTTTGAATTTTTTGCCAGACGTCCACTTGTAGCTTTATTGATGTTACTTTAAACTTCAATTAACAAAAATAAAAAAAATATTTTAGATTTCAATGAGCCCCACTGATAATTTTAACTTTTACTTGGGAAACAAAATAAATTCTATTTAGAGTATGTTCACACTTTACATAGTTAGATTTATAGTCATTTTTAGAGATAAACTACTTAGAAAAAAAGTTTGGAATAGGTACATTTGTGAAAACAATTTTTACTCTGATCATATGATTTGCGTTGGAGTTCAGTTATGTCATGTTTTGTTCTGCAACACGAACCAAAGATATTCATATCAGATATGATATGATACAACGCTTAGAAAAATAAATTGTATAAATTCTATTTTCGTAAATAACGTCAGGAAATTCAAAATAAAACGAAAAAATTGAAAAATCTATTGTGATATGTGATCAAACTGTAACTCCGCCTACGACTGTTGATATCCGCGCAAGTGATAAATACACAAATACGATACTGTCTTCTCAGAACGCATAAAACTGATATCGTTACTGGAAAGAAATCTACCTAACATTCGTCTTTTTATTATTCAGTACAAATACATAAATATGAGATTAGTTATTTTCTTCAACGCCGCTTATTAAAATGTTTATGTTATTTGTATGAAATCTTATCAGTGGAGTAATGTTATCACTTTTAAACAACGGGCCGGACGTATGCTAGTACACAGAAAAAACATCGTTTATAGTGCATAATCATAATTTTGTTTTATGTTATCAATTTTCTTCTTAGGTTTGTTTCGATACATGAATAATCACCTATTATGCATACATTTTTTAGTTGAATTTTTACAATACGCTTGTAAAGTGTGTAAATAATTTAATAATATTGTACTCTAAAAATACTTGTCTTGCATATTTAGCTTAATTTTTGCAGTGTTATTTATTTATTCAAGTAGTTTGACTGATCTACACAACATGAGCTCATTTCAACATCTGTAACAATTTAGTTTAACTCTTGTGTTATGTGATAACATTATTTTCTATTTATTTTTATTTTGAGTGTCAGCAAATTACTGAGAAGAATTATGTAGTTCTTAAAACAGTTAATTAAACATCTTAATCACACATTATTTTTGATTTCATTTTATTAACTGCGTCAACAAAGCTGAAAATTTATATTTTTTAAATGTTTTATTACAACTTTTATTTTGATATTGTATAGATGCTATAATTTTATCTTCTAAATTAACAACTTGTTTATCCAAAATTTAGTCTCAAATGTTTAACGTTCGATTTCTACGGAATTTCCAAATTGTTACCTGAGTAGGTAGTTTGCATATGCCAATCTTTATTTCTTCGTGTTGACACTGACCTAACGTAACAAAATGTATTATGTGCTACGTTTCGAGAATTAACTTAATTGCGAATCAAAGCTGAATACAGGCCCAATAAAATATTTTTTATAATTTTGGTTTATGCTAATCAATTTTCTACTACTAATTTTTGTGAGTTTGGTTAAAACATTATTATCACAGGAAACATAGAGCGTTACGATTGCAAAGAAAAACGTGTCGGGATAATAACCTAAGAATGCGGCTTCCTAAAAAAATGTTAACTAAAGAAAATCACGTTTTGAAATGTAGACGATAACAAAAGATACACGGTTTAATTGATAAATAAAAAGTATTGTCGACATGCATTGTTATCAGTTTTACAGCAGTACCATCTGTTGTATAGCGGCAAGCTTATGTAAAAAAAGTTTCATTATTTTATGTAGTAATGAAGCCACTTTAATGTATTTGATTTCTTTCCTTGTCTTAAGGTGCTTCTCACTCTACTAAATCTCAGACTTAAATAAATAGACCATTTACCCTAAAAAAATTATTAAAAACAAAAAAATGTTTATTGGTTAGGAAGCGGTAAGTACATACATCGCGTATGCATCAACACAAGCAAAAAAATTGAAAAATAAAAATTTTCATAAATTTCTAAATTCTAAATTAAAAATAATGCTCTCATGTTTATTTCACTGTTAGTTATAAAAAGTACACATTTCTTCTCTGTAATTCGCCAGCATTAAAAATTAAAATAAATTTAAAATAGCATTTTTTTCAGTATAGGCTTTGTAGCATAACCTCAACATCAATTACTAATTTATATTCCTTACTCTAGAATAGTAAAATCTGTATTTATTTTCAGTGTTAATTCTACAAACAATCACTTATTTTTGATGGAGATTTTTACAATACTTTTTTTCTGTATTGTTTCAGTTGTTATTTACTAACATGGAATCTAAATCAATGAAAACCATTCAATCCGAAGCCAGAAATACTATTAAACATGTTGTGGACAGAACAGTGTTAGATATCTCTGTATATATATATATTATTGTACATGCAGGTGGATCACATGGATTTGTCCGGTGACTATCACGACGACATGAATCACATTTATGGTGAAAGGAAAAACAATTCATTTCAAATTTGCTTCTTAATGGTATTGTTTTCATGGATAATACAGCGTGCCACATTGTACAAATTAATAGACTTCCAACGCAAGCAGAACGTAAGGAAAGCATTCGACAATGACTCGAAAATAATGGACTAACAACAACAAATGAAATGCATGAAACAGCACTAATAATGTTAGTGAAACAATTTAATTATACGAAAACATATTATGTAGATGAACTCCTTAAAAAACACGGACATACAGTGTTACGTTTGCCATCTTACCACTGCGACTTAAATCCGATTAAGTTGAGAATACATTTTCTGAGATGACTGCATCGTGTTAAAGTATTATTTTTATACAAATTGGCAACGTTGTTTTTGCTGCTTTTTGTAACCAACTGTATGTACTATGGTGTACTTCTTGTTGTATGTTTATGCTTGTATGTTCTTTGTTGAAGATGGATTTCAAAGCGCACATTGAAAAATTGGAAGGTGCAAGCAATTGGGCAAAATGTAAGCGTCAAATTGAATTACTGTTGATACATCATGATGTTCACGATTATATTACAGGTGAAAAAACAGCACCTGTTCGTGTCGAATCAGTGGAATCAACGAATAGTAATGATGACGATGCATTTAACAAGAGAATGCATCAAGCATTTAAAAAGGGTGATACCTTGGCACAGTTAATTATTGTTGGGTCCTTGAACGAGAACAATCTAGAGTTAACGTCAACGTGCCGAACTTCAATGGATACATGGCAAAAGTTAAAGTGTGTGTATGAACAGAGTTTCGGTCAACGTGTGGATCGACTAATGGAGGAATTTTTTGAAGTAACAAAAAATCCCTGTGAAAATGTGACTACGCATGTTGCTAAGTTGCAAAAAAATTTCTTCGAATTGAATGATGAATTGGAACGTCTAGTAAAAACTAAACTTCTGGATTTACTTTTAATGAGTCGTATTCTATCGACACTTTCAGTAGAATATTTTGAGTTTAAAAGTGTTTGGGAGTATATCCCAGTGGCAGAGAGAACAGTTAATTTATTATTAGAGCGATTAAGATTAATTGAAATGAGGCTGCCCGCAAAACACGAAGAACCTGTTGCTTTGGTTGATCCGAAGGCTCAAAAGAAAGAAAAGCAAAGAAAAGAATACAAGTGCTATAAATGTCACGAGTTTGGGCATTTTATTAAGAATTGCCCTAAACGTTCAAGAGACAAGCAACAAAGAGAATTCAGTCGTGGTGATGCGTTTGTGTGCACTTATGAAATGGAAGGATGCGACAAATGGTTGGCCGATTCAGGTGCTTCCACACATATGACGATGCATAAAGAATGGTTGGATGATTATGAGGAGTTTGTAACACTCCAAGATATTCAAGTTGGGAACAAGCAAGTCATTTCAGCTGTGGGTCGAGGTACAGTGTGGATTGAAGCCTTGGTAGATGGCAACTGGAAATTAAATCGTATTGAAAATGTGTGGTTTGTCCCTGGAATATCAAGAAATCTCTTTTCTGTAGGATGCACAATCAAAAAAAGTTATAAATTTGAAGCAAATAAAAATGGTTGTAAATTTGTAAGGGATGGAGTAATTCGGCTTACAGGAGTTGCATCATACAATGGCTTGTACACATTAAATATTCGATTGGCAAAAAACAAATATGCTTTAGTAGTCAAACACAAGGAACCCTTACAGCTTTGGCATGAGCGCTTATGTCATCAAGATAAGCTGCATGTAAAAGCTTTTCTTAAGCAACATAATCTTGAGGTTAAACATGATGACAGTTTTTGTGAAGGGTGTGTGTTTGGCAAGCAGAAGCAACGTTCATTTCACCATCGACAGAATAAAACAACTGCAGTCGGAGAACTTATTCATGCGGATGTCTGTGGACCGATGCAAAAAGAATCATTGGGAGGATTCAAATATTTTCTCTGCATAAAGGATGATTACTCGAAGCTCCGGCGTGTATTTTTCCTCAAGCAAAAAGGTGAAGTCGTTGAGTGTTTAAAAATTTATTAAAGAGTGTATCACCAATGGAATTCCAATTAAGTGTTTAATGACTGATGGTGGTCGCGAATTTGATTAGAAAGAAGTGAAACGTGTATTGGAGGAATATGGAATTGTTTTTCGAATGACGATGTTTTATACACCTCAACAAAATGGGAGTGTCGAACGGGAAAACCGAACACTTGTTGAAAGTGCACGATCCATGTTACATGGTTTTTCAATAAATTTGTGGACAGAAACGGTTAACACTGCCACTCTTGTGTTAAAAAGAGCTGGTGTTACTCGAATTGAAGGCAAGTCACCTATTGAGTGGATAGGAAAGAGATATGACAGTCTAGAGCATTTTAAAGTGTTCGGGACAGAATGCTATGTTCATGTTGAAAAAGAACAAAGAAGCAAGTGGTATAAAAAAGTACACTTAGTCACTTTGTAGGTTGTAGGTGCCAGAAAAAATATGGTCTTAGAGTGTAGATTCAATCACAACAAAAGGTTGAAGAAGTCGGGATGTAATATTTAAGAAGAAAAAAATTGGCACAAGGAGCTATAACAAAACAAGAAGGGCTAGTGCTGAGGGTTGCATTGATAAAGCTGATTTTGTAGTATTTGGTCGTTTAAACTTAGCTGGCGATCATCAAGAAACTCGCATAGTTGTTACCGACAGTGTTGATGCAGATGATTCAGTGGTTTCTAACAGTTATGGTTCACCTATGGTGATGTTACAAAATCCAAACGAGGTTGGAGAAGCAAGTACCCTTGAAAGTCAAAAAAAAGAAATTCTGGTGTTCAAGAGACTAGAGAACCTCTGGCGATATTGACAGAGACAGGAAACAGGTATTGTTTCCCAATTTTGAACTATATTATGCTTGTTCAAGTTACGTAGAACCTAGTAATATTTTTGAGGCTCGGAAATGTAGCATAATGCGAGTAAGTGGGAATAGGTTATAAAATCGGAATTAAATTCGTTAAATTTTAATAACACATAGATTTTAGTAGATAGACCTCTTGATACAGATGTAGTGCAAAATCGATGGGTTTTTAAAGTTAAGGTTGATAGCGATAAAAACGTTAGATTTAAGGCTAGGTTAGTTGCTAAAGGGTTTACCCAAAAATTTGGACTAGATTATAAGGAGACATTTTCTCCTGTTATTAGACTAAGCACTTTAAGGTTTTAGCTTGCTTTAGCTGTAAGATACAAAATGAAAGTAGATCATTTAGATGTTGAGTCTGCTTTCTTGCATGGGAGTCTGAATGAAAGTATTTATATGGAATTGCCAGAGGGATGTTACGAAAGACTTAATAAAGTATGCTTGCTTAAGAAAGCGCTTTATGGTTTAAAGCAATCATCAAAAGTGTGGTACAAGAAGGTAGGAGACTTTTTATTAAGTATGTGTTTTCAAAAGTCTAGTTATGAGCCATGCATGTTTTTTAAATGCGTTAACAATTCACATTTCATAGTAGCTATTCATGTGGATGATTTCCTTGTTATTTCAAATAATGAGAATGAAAAAGAAAAAATGAAGTGTTTGATGGCTGAGAAATTTAGAATTAAAGATCTAGGACCAATAAGAGATTTTTTAGGCATTTCAATGAATGTTTTGATTTGAAAATACAAATATGTCAGACGAAGTATATTGACCGATTGTTGGAAAAATTTGGGATGTCTGATGCTAAGGTTGCATCGACTCCTTTAATTGAAGGACGTAAAATGGAGAAAAGTAAAATGGTTAGTGATGTTCCTTATCAAAACTTGATCGGATCGTTGATGTACCTAGCTGTGTGTACACGTCCTGACATTATGTATGCCGTCAGCTATTTAAGTCAGTTTAACACATGTTTTAGTGATAAACATTGGATCATGGCAAAGCGGGTGTTAAGATACCTAAAGGGTACACGTCACTTAGGACTAAGTCTAAGTTATACAGCTGGTTCTGAAAACATTACAGGTTACGCTGACGCTGACTGGGCAAGTGGAGAAGATAGAAAATCTTATTCAGGATATATCTTCGAATTCAATAACTCGACCATATCCTGGGAAAGCAGAAAACAAAACGCCATTGCTTTATCGACAACAGAGGTGGAGTATGTAACTGTAGCAGAAGCAGGGAAGGAGGCTATATTTCTGACAGGGCTTTTAAATAAAATAACAACTTTTGTATAGTGACAATCAGGGCGCTATAAAACTAGTAGAAAATTCAATTATTTCGTTTGGCTTTCCGTTTATTATTGAGAGCAAGTATCTGCATAACTTTAAAACATCGGACTGGGACAAAAATTGTCAACATGTGAATCATTTGGCGCAATAAATGTGGCAACGTGATGGACTGCTAGATGTTGCTGTGGAAAACCTGTCGTTTATGGTGAACACTGGATCATATGACGATGAAATTTTTAATGGAGAAGACTAAATTAATTGATTTTTTTATAATTGTGTTTTCTGATGTTAATAAGTAATTTTTAGAATTACTTTTAAAAATATGTAACTACATATTATATTTTGTAATGTTGTACCGAATCTTTTAGAAAAGTAAATGTGTAATTACAATTTATTTTGATAGTATTAAAATCATAAAGCGTTTCTCTGAAATAACCTTAAACAACAAAGTCTAAAGATTATCTACACGGATAACCTACGGATGATTTGAATTTCCCACCAAAATACTTTTTAATTTGAGTGCACCTTTAGAATTAAAGTGACACCAGCTACGCCTCTCCAGGGATTTTGTTTATTCAGGTTAACTGTATTTACAGGTGTTTAAATGATGTAATGTTACGTAAGTCCGTCAAAATAAATAAATAACACTGTAAAAACAAAGGTATAGGTACATGCAAAACAACTATTTTTAGGCTACAATGATTTAATTTTTTACTTTAAACAAGCATATTGTGAAAATTCAGCTAAAAAATCATACAAAATAAGTGATTGCTCATATGTAGAAACAAACCGGAGAAGAAAATTGATAACATTAACCGAAATTATGATTACTATAAACCTTAGCCGGCTGATAACATTATCCAGGATTCCAATAAACCGCGTGCACGGTACATACTCATATAGGGGTTTTCCCGTCTACTTGAATCAAGCTAAATAGTGTTTGAAGTAAAGAAGACACTGAAAGAAGGCGAGAACCTTATAAAATTATAGACATAAAACTCGCCTCTATTGCCACTGTATTTTTTCATGAATTTTTAATAATAAAAGTTATCTGCTTGTACTCAAAACAATCAAAACTCTCTTCTTAAATGTCGTATGTGGAAGTCCTTGAATTGCTTATATAAATTAAGACTTGCTTTACGCCATCTACACACCGAGAAACGCATATTACTTCCCTAGCCGCTGTAGTTGACTGCAGCGCCCTGCACGAAAAACTATCAATTTATGAGAAACCGTATTTTTATTTTTCAGAACTCAGAACTTTAATATAATTTAATACGTAGTTTTGTTTTTGATGAATTGCATTTAGCATTGTAAAGCTTCGGCTTCGGCTACTCTTTCTTGATCTTTTGTAATTGTTGTCTCATTTGTTATATATTAAAAGTACATTCTGCTTTTAGTAAATATTTTCATGTTCTTATAAATATTATGTGATTGAGGTATATTGTTAGAAAATTCATCTTACTTATATAATAAAAATAAACACTTTTTCGGTAAGAAAATTTTCTAATATCCTTTGTACAGATAGTTTAAATGTGACAACTGTCAAAAATACTCTGTTAAGCAATCATTGTTATTGGTCATTGTGTGTGCTTCTCTATATTGCAAATTAAACTCTTGCATTTTAACGTTAAATAAATGTTACAAAAAATAAAAACAATTTTGTTTAGGTACATTCTAAAACCGTGAATAAAATACGTATCGTAAATTATCATGTATGGTAATGTGCCAGTTCTGAAAAGTGTCTGGAAACTGCCGTCTGCCACTTCGGTAGATTCAAGCACATTAACTGTCCTGAAAACTGCCTTTGCAGTAGTGTCCCAATATCAACCACTGTCCTCAAACCTGCCAAACTTATTTGTCCTCATATCTGCCAATATTGGAAATATAAAAAATATAATCGTTTAAATTAAAAAAAACTTGCATACATTGATTTCACGGGACGTTTAGTATCGATTACATTAAAAAAAAAATATTGGTCTTGAACCTGCCGTGTGACATATATATATATATATATATATATATATATATATATATATATATATTTGTAGAGACGCTACTACAAAGATATTTTCATTTGTATCGCGTATAACTATGAAGCTATGCTTCAGACTACGAGGATATCCTCATAGTGTGCTGCTATTTCCTTATGAGTACGAGCTTACGATTAAGGCCACATCTAGCGGCGGTTGTGTAACACCATATATGTGTGGCAGATGTCGCTGCATATAAAATTTTAATAATTAATGTAATATGAACGGGGATTGTAGCAACCTTTATACCCACATATCACTTAATGCAGTTTTACAAAACCCTGCTACATGAAAATCATTTTTGGTCGAAAAAAATGCAAATATGACTGTGATTTGCATGCTAGTTGTTGTCTTTTATATTCTTCGTAATTTACGGTTGTTTTAGTTCCTATATTTTTTTTATTCGCATTTCTTAATTTGCGCTTCTTTTTTAATTTTTAACTCATCGTTTGGTTTTTTTTGTTTTTCTTGGTAAGGCAATACAAATAGCAATATCGTTTAGTTTATTTATAATATGTCGTCATGTAAATAAATAAAAACGTTAATCGTAAGTTGACCACAACTTAAAATTATGAAACAAAAAAAAAGTTCAATGAATCGAGTGCGCGCCATCAAGCCGCGTGGCCTTGGTATGACGGTAAAGAAACCCTGTCCGGAGCATTCCTTGTAAAGCGATAACGATTGCAAATGCTTAAATCATGCTGTGTCTACGTGTTTATATTCGTATTTACTTATGCATTTTATAATCATAATAATCATTTTTTTTATTAAAATTTATAAAAAACATAGTCAAATCTCGATAACTCGAATCTCAAGATGCACCAAAACAAACTTATCGAAAATTCGATTTTTTCATGCCAATAAATATGTAAGACGTAGGACAAGAACCGCAAATTTTGTAACAATTTAAAAAGTGCATTTTTTGTAGTGTGAGATTATTTTATTATATATGTAAAAGTTATCTTCTCCAGTTAGTTGTAACGAAGTTGATTCGGAGAACAATTTGACGGCCGTATGCATACCATTATAGTACCTACGTGCTGATTGTATAAACAATTTCATTATTCATAATTTTATTACCTCTGCTCTTTTAAAGGAAAAAGTAAAAAAATTAAATAAACATATTTTTGTGTACAATCATATGAACGTATTTATTGTATATAAAGACAAATTAATAATCAATAATTTTTTGTAATTCGCAATACAAATACTTTTCATGTAAAATAAGAAATCATGTTTAAGTTTACATCTTTTTAAATAAAATTGTTGGAATATTAAAAAGCAGGATGTCTTAAAATAATTTCAAATCAATCAAAAATAATTTTATTTCGACATTGCTAATTCATCACATAGTGTTAGCTGTTTATCTTAAGTTTGTTACTGCTTATCTTGTGTCATAAACATAATCTGACTAGAAAGAAATGTTAGCAAATTACCAAGTGTTAAACAGAGATATGCAAACTAAATGAAAATAAATTTACAGAGGTACTTAGTTATGATTTCGTTTGACGATAATAATTTAGGATGAAGGTGAAACCGCCTATTAAAATGCATTATTGCCGTACCGTACTTTTTGAAATCACTTGCAGATAAGCTCGTATATATACTGTGTTTCAATATTTGAATCCAATTTTAAGAAACTAATCAATCCAAAAGTAATTCTCGTTTTGATTAAATTTTTCCGTCAAAAGTTTTTATATTAAATCTTGTTTCACCAAAAAAATCGGGACCTCTAACAAGGGGAGCTCAGGTGACATTACTTTTGCTCGTTGCATTGTATATTCTTTGTAATTTAAGTTTGTTTTATTATACAAATAGCAACATAATTTAGTTTCCTTATAATATGTCGTCATATAAATAAATAAAAACAATAATCGAGCGAAAGTTAAAATTAGGTAAAGAAAAAAGTACAATGAATCAAGTGCACGCTACCAAGCCGCGTGATTTTGCTTCGAAAAAGTCAGCAAACCGGGATTATCAGTGGTGAATTTACGCTTAGGCCCGTGAACCCGGGCCTAGGGCGACAAAACTCTAGCGATGCTTCGCTATGGAACAGATTTCATCGTTGTAAACATAATGTAGTATTATATATGTCAGAGACGCCTCGAAAATAAAAGGGGGCTCCGCTGGGCGTTTGTACTGGGTTAGACTGCATCGATAATTTATTACAAGTGAATAACGCACGACACTGACCGTTTACGCAATTTATTTACTATAGCAAAAGTTACGATTACAAATTTCAAACAAAGTCATTAACACAAACAAACAAAACCGATTTCATTAATATAAAAATTAAATTTATAAACGTTTAATGATCAACACTGGAACAAACGATCCGACACTAGCTCTTTTATCTTATCAAGTTGTCACCACCAAATCTCATATCAATCTGCCCTCTTACAAGTTACATTTTCTAGCTAGTGTCGTTTCATTCGCATGAAAGAATTGTAATTTCACACGCGTTCCTTGCCCATATAAGGCAATATTAGAAAATATCAAATCCTTATTGGTTGATTCTAAGTTATTAAGTTACAAAGACTAAACATTTGAAACATAATTTATGGGAACACAAACAAATAAGTGCACGTGTACACAATCCATGGCCGCAGGCAGGGTTTATATTCGGTGCCTCCGACACGGCCATTCTGACATTTTGCACGTCCTCGGGCAATTGTAAAAAGGAAGTTGCTGCAACGTAAATAACAATGCCATTTCAATTGATACCGCTCGTCCATTCTGACGAAATAGAAAACATCAAGAAGTAGATCAAGTAACAATTTTAAGTTACATCAAACAAAAAAAATCTAATTTGGCAACAGGGCGGCATTATTGCCTCATCAGGTTGTACAAACCAGGATCAACACAAAAAGCGGCACAACTCCTTATCTGGTAATACAAACCAGGATAAACACAAAGCGGCACAACTTCCTCATCTAGTTATGCAAACCAGGATCAACACAAAGCGGCACAATTGCCTTATCTGGTTAAGCAAACCAGGATGAACAAAAAGCGACACAACTGCTTCATTTGGTTATACAAACCAGGATCAACACAAAGCGGCACAACTGCCTCATCTGGTTATACAAACCAGGATCAACACAAAGCGGCACAACTGCCTCATTTGGTTATACAAACCAGAATCAACACAAAGCGGCACAACTGCCTCATCTGGTTATACAAACCAGGATCAACACAAAGCGGCTGCCTCATCTGGTTATACAAACCAGGATCAACACAAAGCGGCACAACTGCCTCATCTGGTTATACAAACCAGGATCAACACAAAGCGGCACAACTGCCTCATCTGGTTATACAAACCAGGATCAACACAAAGCGGCTGCCTCATCTGGTTATACAAACCAGGATCAACACAAAGCGGCACAACTGCCTCATCTGGTTATACAAACCAGTATCAACACAAAGCGGCTGCCTCATCTGGTTATACAAACCAGGATCAACACAAAGCGGCACAACTGCCTCATCTGGTTATACAAACCAGGATCAACACAAAGCGGCTGCCTCATCTGGTTATACAAACCAGGATCAACACAAAGCGGCACAACTGCCTCATCTGGTTATACAAACCAGGATCAACACAAAGCGGCTGCCTCATCTGGTTATACAAACCAGGATCAACACAAAGCGGCACAACTGCCTCATCTGGTTATACAAACCAGGATCAACACAAAGCGGCACAATTGCCTCATCTGGTTATACAAACCAGGATCAACACAAAGCGGCACAACTGCCTCATCTGGTTATACAAACCAGGATCAACACAAAGCGGCAATTAACTGAACCAAGCTATTATCACGTTGTTAAGAAACTTTCAACCAGTCGAAATATAAGTCGTTAACCTGAATCATATAAGTTGAGTCATTTTTAGATTTGGGTGATAATAAAGTAGACACTTCTTTGCTTGATGTAGCTGGATTTCGTGAAAAGAAATCAGCATGCTTCCTTCGCAATAAAGAATGTCGAAGTTAAAGGCCTGCAAAAATGACCACCAACGATGGGCTCGTGGTGTAAAGTCCTGTTTTATACGAGATGATTTAAGATAGTTCAATCTTGAATGACTGTAAAATAACGGCCTGAAAGATTTTGACGAAAAATACCTTGCAGCTTTGACTGCTAGAGTTTCAAGCTCATAAGAATTGTGTCGAGATTCTAAACCAGTAGTACGTTTACTAAAATACGCAACAGAATGAATTTTAGCTTCTATTTTTTGAAAAAGTACAGCACCATAACCAAGTGAGCTAGCATCTGTATGCAGTTCTATCGGTAAGTCCAGATTAAAAATAGTTGAAACGGGTCGGACGTTAGACAGGAATTACTTTATTATTTGCCTCATCGCAGTACAGACGTTGTTTGAAGATTAACGCAATTTTTTTTTTAACTCTTACAGAAGCAACATAATCGACTTTTTAATTTAAATTTTACTTTTGTTTACGGTAATCCAAAACTTGCTTTAACAAAAGTTTTCACGACAATTTAAATGCGTTTTAAAAATTTAGTCATACAAAAGATGAAAAAGAAATAAATCATCCTTAATGTAAATAATTTCAATGTTTACACCGGTTTACACACAAAATAGTATGCATTGTGTAAGCAATAATTTGATTTCTAATTAAAGGTGACGGATATTTTTCTGGTAGACACTTATTGTGTTAGAATTAAACTTCCTGTGATTAACACATAAACAGTATGAACAACCTTTCTTTTTAATTCAAAATTTGCATCTTCATTCAGGTAAATTTAAATGTTCAATCAATAAAATCAGTTCAATTAATTTTCAAATTAAAATTTTGTTTTATCAAACTTTTACTAATTATAATGTTTGTCTGTATAAAAATCATTTGGCAATGTAATAGTGACATTTTTTTTTTTTTTATCTAAGGTAGTTATGTCGTTCAAACATTTGCCACTTCATAAACGGCAATATTTTTGTTTATAAGAATGACAATCCAAATTAAATAAACAGGAAAGATCTCACCAGATTTTAACTACAGCATTCGGAAGCATGGCCTGGGTTGCCACAGGGTCACGAACCCCTATCGAGTTTCTAAGCGGCGATACACTGCGGTGTCTTCATTGAAGTTCAAGACGTCCAGCTCCTTCATTTTTAAAAGACGGTGACAATACTCGACGCTTCGATCTAGTTTGATGACCAGAAAGAAATAGCGCCGGTCGCTTAGCGAGTCTTCTTTGTAATATGGTACACGTGCCCTTAACGTAGCGGATTACAATTACGCCAAATAATAAATCACTTTTTAAAATGTGAATACATTCTGAATATTCTGTATTGTCGAAAGCGTTGCATCAATTAATTGGGTGTTTATGGCAACATTAAAATTTCCATTTACGGTTTCAGAAAACAGTTGAATTAAAACAATTTGTTTCGGTCACGTAAGTATTCCATCCAAATCAAAAATAGTGCATCAACTTTCTGCATTTTTAAAATACGTTGGCAATTTTACATTTGTAAAATTTATCGAACTTGGTGACTTATAAGATAACTAACAATAACTGTTGTAGCAATTTTACTCTTTCTAGAGTTGCACTACAATTTTCACTTTCACTTGCACTTTTTCGCAACGGATCATTATTATCAATTTGCAGTCCTGATCCCACTTCTGATGTCAGAGACGCCTCGAAAATAAAAGGGGGCTCCGCTGGGCGTTTGTACTGGGTTAGACTGCATCGATAATTTATTACAAGTGAATAACGCACGACACTGACCGTTTACGCAATTTATTTACTATAGCAAAAGTTACGATTACAAATTTCAAACAAAGTCATTAACACAAACAAACAAAACCGATTTCATTAATATAAAAATTAAATTTATAAACGTTTAATGATCAACACTGGAACAAACGATCCGACACTAGCTCTTTTATCTTATCAAGTTGTCACCACCAAATCTCATATCAATCTGCCCTCTTACAAGTTACATTTTCTAGCTAGTGTCGTTTCATTCGCATGAAAGAATTGTAATTTCACACGCGTTCCTTGCCCATATAAGGCAATATTAGAAAATATCAAATCCTTATTGGTTGATTCTAAGTTATTAAGTTACAAAGACTAAACATTTGAAACATAATTTATGGGAACACAAACAAATAAGTGCACGTGTACACAATCCATGGCCGCAGGCAGGGTTTATATTCGGTGCCTCCGACATATATAAATACAAAATGATTTTAAATATTCCAGGAATGTTTACAACGGTAGAAGGTTTTGTTACAAAAATTTATTTTAGGTTAGGTTAATTTATTCAGATATTAAAAAACCTGTATTATGTGCTCTATGTTTATTATTCGGCAAAAATAGAGAAATCAAATGTTTTCACTGGTGAACGTCTTGTGACTAGAAAGACTCAAAAATACGCATGGAAAGTCATAAAAATTCTGATTTGCATAAAACTAATGTTAGTCATTTTAAACTCAAACACGTGCTGATAAACTTATGATACAACAGCTCGATGAAGAAATTTTGTGTTGGAAAAAAATACTGCCATCCCAAACACATTCAAAAAAAATTGGAAATACTCATGACGGTATTTTTTTAGAAATTATAGATTTTCTTGCTGAGCTTTACCTAAACATTTAAAATATTAAGTGCACTCTGGAAGTGTAATAAAGTATTACAACAAATTTCTACTGAAGTTAAAAACGTTAAGTATTTTGGTTACCATTATTATTAGGTATATACGTAAAAATGGTGAAATAGTAGAGAGGTTTTAAATTATGCCAAATGGTGGTCATAAAGCTAAAGATATTGAGAACGCTATTTGAAATGCTTTTTAAAGAAATGGTCTTAAGATAAAGGACTCTTGTGGTCAATCTTATGACAATGCTAGCAATATGTCAAGTGTATATGCAGGACTTTAGACACGAATTAAAGTAATTAATTCTTAGACAAATTACGTTCCTTGCGCTGCACATTTCTTAAATTTACTAAAGACTTGTGTAGCTGAATCGGTATCTGACGCAGCTAATTTTTTTTGGTACTTTGCAAACTATATAATTTTTTCACTATATCTACACATCGTTGGGAGATTTTGATGTAACGTACAAGTCTAAAGGTTAAGGGATTTTTATAAATTGTTGGTCTGCTTAAAATGATGCATTTTATGCTTTAGAAAAAGAGTAGGCTTTATTCCAGAAAATACAGGCAAAAATCAAATACCTGAAGATGTTGGACTGCAAAAACATTTCGAAACAGCAATTTTAGTCATTGTTTGAAAAGTAATTTTAGATTGTTTTAATGCTGCTAGTAAGAAACTTTAGAAATCGCAAGTTGGTTTATCATCGTTGTCTAAGAGACTTGTTTTCTTCAAAGATATAAAAGATAAACAATTTTTTCAATAGGAAGAAAAATTCGAAAACTTTAGCCAGAGTACTCAAGAGTAAATGAAAGAGAATCTTTTTATAGACAGAAAAATTATAGTACCGCATTTTGGAATTACTAAATCTCAAAATAATATATTTTTAATATTCATATATAAGATATTTAATTGCTAATCATGGCAACAAGGCGCCATATCAGACCTAGGGCGCAATCGATTCTAAATACCCCTATGCGTACTATGAGATTTCGCGCTTCCGTTGTAAAGCGATAATGATTGCAAAGACTTAGATGATGCTATGTATGTCGACATAGTGGCGTAGCTACATATTTTGCGCTCTGAAGAAAGTAAAATTCATGGCGCTCCTTTGTTTAACGGAAAAGTTCTGGCAAAGTTTGTTTTCTAATCTAAATAACCTTCAATTTAAAACTAGCGTTAGCAGATATCTCAGAACAAATTATCGTCGAGACGTTACAAAATTATCGTACACTACCTAAGGATTTTTTCCGTTGTTTATATTTTTAATTTACAAAAAGCGTAAAGAAGTTAGAGTACACAAAGTTTAAATTTTGAAACCGCAAATAATGTTTTTAAATTGAAATAAAGAAAACAATATAACCTTAAAAACATAAAATGGTTTTCGAAAAAATAATAAACATAAGAGGAACATGCAAGTCATAAATCAACAGTTGATCAAATAATTGTTCAATGTTCATTATTTTAGAAAAATTATACTTAGAATTCGAAATAACTAAACTTTTTCTTATAAAATTTAAAAATAACTAATTCAATCAAACTATTTTGGGCGTCGGTCACCGTACACACACGTACCTTGCAAAATGTAGATAAGTGATTATGACTACACAAGAAAGAGATAACAGTCAGCATCGATTTGACTGATTTGCTATACCTCTGATGATGAAATAAACAAGTTCAGATGTTGCGTTGGTATACATTAATTAGTTTATTTTCGCCAGTTCAATATAAAATTGTACTAATTTTAGTTAAATCCGCATATTATTTTACATGCAGTATTGTCCATAAATATAGCAACTTTTGAAAATTCCAGGTATTTTAATGAACAAAACAAATTATAAAAAAGTTACTAGTAGTTATTTCTTTTATTCTACTATAAAATATTGACAATAAGATTAATGATAACTTTTTTAAACCTGTTATAAACATTTCAACTTGGACATAACATAGATAGAAATTTATGTTTTCAAAGCATGGTTCGGACCATTGTGATGTTGAAAAATTTATTTAATAGAAATACATATATTCTTCCGAATATGGTTCCATGATGTTTTTAAAAATATCTTTTACTTGTATTTGTGAGACCTTCAATACTATTAAATGGTCCCATTATCATATGCCGATAAACAGCCGCATACCATCATCCAGTTTCCATCATGTTTTACTGTTGATACAATATACTTTGGATCAAATCTTTTCCCAGCAGGTTTTCGTACATGCTGTATACCATCACTATTAAATAAATTAAATTTAGATTCATCAGTCAATACCACTGTTTCCCATTGTTCCACTGTCCAGTTGATGTGTGTCCGAGCAAATGTTAATCGGACTCTTACATTATTTTTTTAACAATCCTGCAGTAACTAATCTTCTTCGTTCTGTTTCCGAAAAAATAATTTTTCCGCCTTCTAGAGCAATTTTCCCCAAAATTTTATCAGAAAAAACTTTTTACACTTGTCAAGAATTAAATTTCACACTTCACTTATTATTGTTCTATTGCGACCCATTTTAAGTAAAAGTAAAAAATACTACACTAGATTATTGTGATATCTTATACTTTATGATATAAATGCGAGTTTGAACAAGTTAAAACCTTACTTTATTTGACCAATGCAGTTAATTGTACTGATACAATAAGTATAGTAAGTACCGATAGTAATGTTTTTAAACATTCTTGGCAATTGTTGGCTATCTCGCTAACGCGTCGTACGAATTTTATTTTTTTTATTCTGTACAGAGTGTAATCGAAAAAACTTTAATGGAACGTTCTTCTAGTGGTTTTAATTCAGAAAAATATTATATATAATATATACCTCTATCTCGATTGCTAATAAAGGTACAGGGCGTTAAAGCTTACAAGTAAAATTTTTCTTCCATAAAAAAGCTTGGTTTCAAACAAAATTTTCTGTTTGCCCTCTTCACTAAGGATAGTTTTATAAGGATATTTTCGATTTTGGGCGACACCAATGGCTTGCAATTCGGTCACGTCCTAATTACTTTGAAGAAAAAAGTATTCCACTATAATGTAAAAAAATTGTATACAAAAGCTTTTGCAAATTTCTTTTCTTTTCTAATTTTGTGCTCCTGTGATTCGTGAGCTTGAGGCAATTTCCTCCAACTGCTCCACGGTAGCTACGATACTGTGTCCACGTGCTTTATATTCGGGGATGATATAACTATCGTTATGATAATCATAAATGATAGCCTGAGTTAACATCGATGAAAATTGACCAAATGCGAAACACGAGATCAATTTCTTATAGGTTTTAAGGAGTGGTAAAACCGATTATTAATCATAACATGTGTTATATTTGGAGAAAATATAATGAACGTTAACAGTCAAAAATTTTAAACGAGTTGTCAATTTGACAGTGAATATTAAAGTTGCAAGAGAATGAATACGATGTTTTTGTTATTTCGACGTGTCTATTGAAACTTTTTGTCACTTTGTCAGTAAATTATTTATTTTATTCAACAATAACTGTTGCCAGTCAATATGCGGTGATAAAATTATCACCGATTTGATAGCCTATTCTGCGATTTTGTTTTTGTATTTTATCTAATAAAATTAATCAAAAATGTAGCATGTGACATGTGAATTATATTCTCAACACTGATTCTCAAATATATAACTATATCAGAACTGCAAATTCCTAAAAAGGTTTACCTCTACACATACCTCAAAATACGTCTAAACACCCCTAAATTGTTTGTTAAAATCCTTCAAAAAACTACATTTATCTAAATCTAAAACATTCTTCATTTACGAACTAATTAATATTTTGAAAGTACCCACTTGTAATTAATCATTGATTGATTTATAATTATTTATAATTTGATTAATAGAAGATTGCAGAACTGAAAACGTTGTGAATCAAATCTTTAGAAGCAAAATAAAAAATAATACAAAAAGTTTCTTTCTCTCTATTTAATTAAAAATTCACAATGTTATTTGAATCCAGCTGCATTTGACTTTTTTATAAAAGTTAGTTTTTCTTTTGCTAAAATGTAGGTGTTTCAAAATCAGTCCTGCAGGTACATTCGTGAAGCAAAAGTAATGTAAGAACCAAATATACTAAATTCTGTCCTAGAAATGATTTTATTTTTAATCGGCTCTAATTTTTAGCCTAACAACAAAAATTAGATCTAAAACCTCGAATACAGCGTCACCAGGATCATTTTCGATTTTTTATTCTGTGACTTTTTGATTAATCTAGAATACTGTCAAACTGCCTTCCAGATTTCATAGCATTTATAAATAAGTTGATTGTGTATTTCTATACTAAATAGATCCTTTGATGTGAAGGATAGGCACTAAATAAAACAAATTGATTATTTTTTCTACGTTTAGTCAGCTATTGCGCCAACTACATCAGGCCAATCTGTAGTAAATGGTGTTGTGTTTGAGCAGAAATTTAACGTTTACGGTTGAGTTAAATTCAATTGAGTATTCTGATCAACACAGTCGTAATATTAATGAACGAATGCGATTTCTAGTACTTCTTGTTGTTTTTTATTTTTGCTGTAATTGCAATTTAATTATTCTAGTTAGTAAGTTTTTAATTATACTGACAAGTTAACCATGTTTATGACTGTGATACTTTTATAATTAAATTATAAATACCATTTAATATAGATTGGCCTGATGAAGTTGGCGCAATAGTTGACGAAACGTAGCCAGAACAATCGATTTGTTTTATTTCTGACTGGTGCCTACCTTCCACATCGAATGATCTATTTAATATAGAAATACACCGTCAAATGATAAGTTTTTTGGAGGAATTTATATCCTTACCTCATAGTAATTTATAAATAATGTAATCCAACACTCTTTTTTGTATTACAATTAAGTTTTACAGAAAACTAGACAAACTTTTAATTTGACTTTTTTTAATTTTAAATAAATATAGTCAAACTCGGATCTCAAGATGTAGCTAAAGCAATTCGACTTATCGAAAATTGGACTTTTTCATGCCAATAAATATGTAAGAATTAGATAAGAACTGTAAATTTTGTAATGATGTGAAAAATGTATTTTTTGTAGTGTGCGATGATTTCATTACATAAGTTAAAGTATTTTTAACCATCTGTATAGAGATTAATTCGAAGAATAATTTGCTGGCCGTATGCGTACATCATAGTACCTACGTGCTAATTGTATGAACAATTTCATTATTCATAATTTGTTGTCTACTCTTTTAAAGTAAAAAATAAAAATATACATATATTATGATTTTGTGTTTTTAAGTAGAAAACAAAAAATTATAGATTTTCTTTATTATTTGCTTAAAAACCCACTAATTCGAACAACTAATTAACAAAAAACACAACCGTAGTTAGCTAGGTATAAAGGTAGTAAACGTCGTAATTTGATTTTTGCTAAGAAAACACAAGTTTATACAATATTAGGTGTGGTTAAAAATTTGTGGAAGTTTTCCAGAGTACCACTAGTCTTTCTTAGAATTTCTTTAACATTTGTGTTGACTGTTTAATTACTGCTTATCTTGAATCATAAACATATATTTACACGCTAGCCTAAAAAGAGACACTCAAACTAAAATGCATTGAATATTGTCTTAAAGACAGCTTACAAAAACGCATCAATGGAAATCGAGTAATTTACTTATGCATATAAGTATTCTTATTGTAAATCTCAAATCAGTAATAGATTTTTGTGCTAATGTAACAACATTTACTAATCATATGAGACATTCAACCTTTAGTTATCTTTATGCAAAAGATGCAAACGTGTTTTGTTTGTTTATATACGTCCTGCTTCTGAATCATTTGTAAACATAAACATTTTGAAGTTACGTTGATATAAAACAAAACACTTTGTTTCCCACGTTCGTCGGTTGCTAAAACTGCCAAGACACTTAATTTTTTAGTTATAGAGTATTTATAACTTTTATCAATCAAAAATGAAAAATACTTTATATTCTATGTGAAATGTGAATTTGAAATCTAAATCATAAAATTTATGTTTTTAATAAACTGAAGAATAAAATAATAGCAAACTGAAAACTAAAGAAGTTAACTGTTTTTTACATGTAAAGATAGTGTTAGGGCCCCGCTGTACTGTAAATTCATTGTTAAAAACTTGCCAAATTTAAAGAAAATAAAATAATTGATTACAAAAAAAATTACACAATTTACAACATTGGCCTTATGCAGTATGTTTGTGAAAAATACAACAGATTGTAAGCTAAAGTTAAAGAATATTGTAGGTTTCCCAAATACATCCACAATTTTACATGTTTATCGAATCTGTTAAAAATGTGAAGGGAATGTTGCTTTTTTTTTACTTTTATTAAAAATTTGTACACGCACTGCTATTGCTTCTTGTTGAGGATTCTTTAAACAAACATAACCAAATTAAAAATTTTACCATCTTTTGTCTAAACAAAAGCCTGGACACTATATAATGTGCCAGAGCAAATAGAATTTTCACTCCATAAGAACGATACTATACATGTATTAATAAAGACGGAATGCAAACAAGCTATAATCTTCTTAAAAGACATGAAAAAATTGTAAACTAGAATCTGGGTTGTACGTTTGAATCAAGTTTTTTTAGAGATTTTAAATGAGTTGCAGTTGGCAGATTAAGACAATAATTTTCTGTTCGTACGATTTATGAATCTCTGCAAAGAAATGTCAAATTGGTACGGCACTAGCTGTTAAACAAAAAAGTCAATCATTTTGACAGTTTATATATGTCGTGAGAAAGTTTTGTGAAAAAAAACAGTTTAATTATCTCTACGGGTTTAGTTTAATTAACGAAATTATTCTGACACATTTAGATTTGGAAATTATGTACTTATGGTTGACACTTTGGTCACTGTTCCAGGGGTGGCAAGTACATTGTTGCATTAAAGCCAATGCACTCATAGAAGTTACCTAAATGAGTAGACTCAGATTTATATAATATGTATATCAGAACAAAATGGTTCCGCCAACTGGCTCAAAGCTCTTAAACAGTTTTCTACCCACGACGTTCACAATTGCATATAAATTCAGTGCAGTTACTAGCGTGAAGAAAGGTAATAATGCTTTTTTTGAATACAAAAAAAAACTAAAGAGACACAAGAAACACGTGAGCTCTACGTGCATAATTTCTTTACTTCAATATTTGACGAGTCAAGGGTTGGCAATTTGTGACCATGAAGAAGAAGTTTCCAATGTTTTTAAACCTTTAAGCAAATGGTAAGCCAGCACTCAAAGAATAGATAAAAAACAAAGAGGTGTTTAAATGGCTTTTAGAGGATGTAGCCAATGAAATAGATGAAACCACAGATTGTAGTAATTCTATGCAGATTTCATTCAGCATTCGAATAACTCCAGATTGGAAAGAATATTTTCTCAGTTTCTACAATACATCTTTGACCGCTGCAGAACTCTTTGGAAACTTGTACAGAATTGCTTAATTCATTGAAAGTTAAATATTCGTAACTGCAGAGGCTAGTGTTACGATGTTGCTAACAACGTTAGCACTGGAGCGGATTGAAAAAATTGAAGTCTAGAACCAAGAGCAGTGTTTGTACATTGTTTAACACACAGTTTAAAATCTTGTTGCACAAGATGTGAGCATCGCCACAAGTATGAGATTTTTTAAGAAATAACAGAGCGTTGATTACATAAAAGAGAAAATCTCCTAAATGTTTGGTTTGCTTTAAAAAATTCCAAAAAGACAGAGTAGTGAATGAATTCGATACCCCAGTTCACCCAAAAGAATTAACTCCGTTTTGCCCAATGAGGCGATGTGTTCGCATAAAGTACATCTTTTAAATTATTAAAGGATAACTATAAAGTGTTGCTTCCATTTATTTCAACTGATAAAAAAAGTGAACGTCATACATTTAACGTGCGTTATTGACAACCAACTGTTTACCTTTATTGATATTTATGAATAGATAGATAAATAACTTTTTTGGTACTTACTGACAAATCCAAAACCTGCCGACCCTACACTGTTCTGTCAAAAAAAAACAGTATACATTCATTTTAATGTCTGTAGTACATATGTACATGTTAACAGTTACTTCAGAACCAGTAAGGTAAAAGTTAATCTAGGCATATCTAGAAGGTAGAATGTATGCGTTTCAAAAAGAACTAAATTAATGATTTTGTCTGATTTGTTAATTTCTTTAGAAAAATAACTGAGAAAATAATTAATAGAAAAAAATAATACAGTAGATCAAAAAAAAAAAATACTTAATGACAAAGTAAAAAGCATAGTTATAAAATTACAGAATATCAAAGTCAACAATCTAGAAAAACGACAAATTAGAAAAACGCAAAAAATCAAAAAACTTAAAAAAATGCAAACACAAACATCGATGAAAACAAATGAACGTCAATACTATATATTTCTGAAATTATTTCACTTTAGCGCTTTGTTCCAATATAACAATATATGTATATGTAATCACAAGGTAGTTATGTAATTTAATTAGTTCCAATTTGTAAATATCCTTTAGAGAAACAAGTGCGCAGCAAAGATCAGTGGATTTTTGTATAACTTAACTCAACCAAGCAAGAAAAAGGTAATAAGGCTATTTTCTACTGCGTTTGTCTTATCAAAAAAATCTGTAAAGCTTATTGGAGTATCTAAAACATGTAACATTACTAGAAACCATTTTTGATTAGCACATAGTATGGAACACACTTGAATCAGCAATAAATTGAAAAATGCTTGAATAAGCTTTTTTGCACCAGTGATAAAATGAAAGGCAATGTTCCTCTAAGCGTAATCAGGACACAATTACGATTAGTTACTATTAAAAGTGCATTATTAAATGTTAATTTACTGAAGATAGTAAATTCTGCAGGTATAAATAGGATTTTAAAGTCGTAATACGATTTAGAGTTATCAAGCATGCAACCAATATACAAATAAAGTTGAAAGTACAAGATGCGTAAAAAGCAGTAGTAGAAATAAGAAAACATAGTTAACACTAATCAGTTTCTCTTGATTCAGGAACTATAATATTCAAATTTGGTAAAGATTGGTCAAAAATTGTGGATTTTAGTTACTTTACGTAGTACCTTACGAGAAGTTAAATAAGTTTATTATTACAATTTGAAAAAAAATCGAAATCATGAGAACGATAAAGAACAAATCGGTGTCTAACTATGTATCAAATTACAGCTTGTGATGGCGTGTAACCAAAATAAAAACCTACAAAGTCAAAAATTCGAGGTTTGCTTCAATCTGCGCTTAAAACATAATGGAAGTTATTATGTTTATTGCAACTGTACAAAAACTCTGAAATCCGTAGCTAAAAAAATAGGCAATCAACAGGTATAAGTAAAATTTTGATGTACTGTACTCTGTTTTCGAATAATCAAGCTTGAAATCGGTAATACGGTAAGACATCTAAAGTGGCAGATAGGTAAAATGAAGCGTGGTAGAGATAAGAAAACGCAGTTAACACCAATAAATTATTTTTCATTAAATACCGTAAATTCCAAATTTGATAAAGATTGGTAAACAATTGTAGATTTTAGTCACTTTACGTAAAGAAAATTCAATTTTATATTCATCTATGATACTACTTGGGCAAAAGCTAAATAAATCTATTATTTACGCTTGAAAAAAATCGAAATCGTGGGAAACGATAGAGAACAAAACGGTGTCTAACTATGTATCAAATTACAGCTTGTAATGGCGTGTAACCAAAATAAAAACCTACAAAATCAAAAATTCGAGGTTTGCTTCAATCTGCGCTTAAAACATAATGGAAGTTATTATGTTTATTGCAACTGTACAAAAACTCTGAAATCCGTAGCTAAAAAAATAGGCAATCAACAGGTATAAGTAAAATTTTGATGTACTGTACTCTGTTTTTGAATAATCAAGCTTGAAATCGGTAATACGGTAAGACATCTAAAGTGCCAGATAGATAAAATGAAGCGTGGTAGAGATAAAAAAACGCAGTTAACACTAATAAATTATTTTTCATTAAATAGTAAATTTCAAATTTCGTAAAGATTGGTAAACAATTGTAGATTTTAGTCACTTTACGTAAAGAAAATTCAATTTTATATTCATCTATGATACTACTTGGGCAAAAGCTAAATAAATCTATTATTTACGCTTGAAAAAAATCGAAATCGTGGGAAACGATAGAGAACAAAACGGTGTCTCTAATTATTTTTAAAATTGCAGTTTGTGATGGCGTGCATAATGGTATTTATAATTTTTATTGGAATTGTACAAAAACTGTAAAATCCGTAGATAAAAGAATAGACAATCAACATGTATAAGTAACATTTTGATGTAGTACTCCGTTTTCGAATAATCAAGCTTGAAATCGGTAATACGGTAAGACATCTAAAGTGCCAGATAGATAAAATGAAGCGTGGTAGAGATAAGAAAACGCAGTTAACACCAATAAATTATTTTTCATTAAATACCGTAAATTTCAAATTTGGTAAAGATTGGTAAACAATTGTAGATTTTAGTCACTTTACGTAAAGAAAATTCAATTTTATATTCATCTATGATACTACTTGGGCAAAAGCTAAATAAATCTATTATTTACGCTTGAAAAAAATCGAAATCGTGGGAAACGATAGAGAACAAAACGGTGTCTCTAATTATTTTTAAAATTACAGTTTGTGATGGCGTGTAACCAAAATTAGAACCCACAAAGTCAAAACTTTGATTTTCGCTAACTCCGGTGGGTTCGAACTGCGCTTAAAGCATAATGGTATTTATAATTTTTATTGGAATTGTACAAAAACTATAAAATCCGTAGATAAAAGAATAGACAATCAACATGTATAAGTAACATTTTGATGTAGTACTCCGTTTTCGAATAATCAAGCTTGAAATCGGTAATACGGTAAGACATCTAAAGTGCCAGATAGATAAAATGAAGCGTGGTAGAGATAAGAAAACGCAGTTAACACTAATAAATTATTTTTCATTAAATACCGTAAATTCCAAGTTTGGTAAAGATTTGTAAACAATTGTAGATTTTAGTCACTTTACGTAAAGAAAATTCAATTTTATATTCATCTATGATACTACTTGGGCAAAAGCTAAATAAATCTATTATTTACGCTTGAAAAAAATCGAAATCGTGGGAAACGATAGAGAACAAAACGGTGTCTCTAATTATTTTTAAAATTACAGTTTGTGATGGCGTGTAACCAAAATTAGAACCCACAAAGTCAAAACTTTGATTTTCGCTAACTCCGGTGGGTTCGAACTGCGCTTAAAGCATAATGGTATTTATAATTTTTATTGGAATTGTACAAAAACTATAAAATCCGTAGATAAAAGAATAGACAATCAACATGTATAAGTAACATTTTGATGTAGTACTCCGTTTTCGAATAATCAAGCTTGAAATCGGTAATACGGTAAGACATCTAAAGTGCCAGATAGATAAAATGAAGCGTGGTAGAGATAAGAAAACGCAGTTAACACTAATAAATTATTTTTCATTAAATACCGTAAATTCCAAGTTTGGTAAAGATTTGTAAACAATTGTAGATTTTAGTCACTTTACGTAAAGAAACTGCAATTTTATATTCATCTATGATACTACTTGGGCAAAAGCTAAATAAATCTATTATTTACGCTTGAAAAAAATCGAAATTGTGGGAAACGATAGAGAACAAAACGGTGTCTCTAATTATCTTTACAATTGTAGTTTGTGATGGCGTGTAACCAAAATTAGAAACCACAAAGTCAAAACTTTGATTTTCGCTAACTCCGGTGGGTTCGAACTGCGCTTAAAGCATAATGGTATTTATAATTTTTATTGGAATTTACAAAAACTCTAAAATCCGTAGATAAAAGAATAGACAATCAGCAGGTATAAGTAAAATTTCAATGTAGTACTCTGTTTTTTAATAATTAACCTTGAAATCGGTAATACGGTAAGACGTCGAAAGTGCCAGATTGGTAAAATGAAACGTGGTAGAGATAACAAAACGCGGTTAACACCAATCGATTATGTTGCATTAGAAATACCATACTTTCCAAACTTGGTAAAGGTTGATACAAAATTGTAGATTTTAGTCACTTTACGTCAAAAAAATCTAATATAATATCTTGGCTGGGGCAAAAACTAATTAAATCTATTATTTAAGCTTGAGAAAAATCGTAATCATGAGAAACGATATAGAATAAAACGATGTCTCTAATTATGCATAAAATTACAGTTTGTGACGGCGGTAATTTCCAAATTTGGTAAAGGTTGGTAAAAAATTGTAGATTTTAGTCACTTAACCTAAAGAAAATTCAATTCAATCAATACGGTAAGGTGTCGAAACTAACAAGATTTAAAGACGGTAGGTAATATTTAATTGGTTAAGAGATGCTGTCAAAAAATTGTTTCCAAAATTTACATGTTGTGAAATGAAGTTTAAAGCATCTGTTTTTTAATTGTAATCTATAAAAAAAAATCAAATAATCTTTATTTAACCAAATCTACAGTTACGTGCTTTTATCTTTAAACGATCTAATTGTCTACTTCTTAATTCACGTATTATCATTCCGAGAATACTAGTGATAAATAATAGTAGTAGTAATAACAATAACGTACAAAAAAGGACCGACATTATCAGATCTAATGTAAACAAGGGTATTACGTTTGTTATTGCAGTGGCAATGCTTTAATTATCTTTGGCAACGCTAGTTGTCATATTAGTAGACTAGTTTGCATACCAAGAATGATTTTTTATTAACCTTGAAGAAATTGACAAAAAATACTAACATTAGAATGTCTTCCGGGTTTGGACCGTGTCATGGCAGCTTCGGTTGCAACTATGACACGGTCCAAACCCGGAAGACATTCTAATGTTTGTATAGATTCCGGCCGTGGAAGCCTTCGATATTACATTGACAAAAAATACTTTAAAATGTACATATATAACTGTTCAAAAAAGAGTAAAATAGTTTAAGGACTACCTGTTAAGTTATACTAAGAAGTGTTAATAAACATTTGACACAAAACATCTGTTTCTAACAAAATGTTTAATTTTGTGTACAATAGCTCAAGTTACCGTTTGCCCATTTAAAGTAAATGCAAAAGAAACAGTAAAATATTATCATGGTTAAAAAAGTGATTATTAGTTCCCGTTATAAATATAAAACTGTGATCAGTAAAAGTAATTAATAAATATGTTAATTTATAGATACGTAAAGTATTTATGATTGAAAAAATTATGGCATATTTGCAAACTTTTGCTTCTATTAACAAAACATTTGTTTAGAAATTGAGAGGTTAGTTTACTCATACACTGATGTCTAACCGCAACTATGATCTTATATAAGTATTTGTTTCATCGCTACTAAGAGATTATTTCTAGTAAGGTATATAACCGGTACTAGGAGGCTATATAAAATTTACCGACAGTAGGTATCTAAAGTATCGGGATGAGCGGCCATATTGTAAGCGCTTAGTAACGGGGGTACAAATATATATATATATATATATATATATATATATATATATATATATATATATATATATATATATATGCATTTAGTACTCATACACCTCCGAATGCTATATGAATAGATCGATTTCGCCTCCGTTTTTACGTGTTTGCCTCCGTTTTCGGAGCCGAAGGCGTTTCTCTTATTTTTCATCTGTATTATCTTTCTTGAGACACTCTCTATCGTTTGACGATTTTTTTGCCGGAGGTGAAAACGATCTAAATATCCATACAAAAATACAATATAGTTCCACTACTTATTCACTAGGGGCGCTGCTGTTGTATATTCATGATGTGTTTAGTTCCAAACCACCTCCTCATGCTACTAGTACGTATTTGCCTCATCATATTGGCAACACCGCTAGAGGCAAAAACGGTACAAAGATATATGTACATGACGTATATGGATATAATTACTTTTCTGGATTTAGTCGTACCTACATACCTCGTATTTTCTCCCAGTCAATTTTTGTTTAATTTGCTTATATTACAGATTAGTAAGGTAAGTATGATATTGATATGAACTAATATAAAACAGGTCATTATACATATAAACAGTATATATTTAGATCAAATTTACAAGAGGATAAACCATTTAATTTTACGGAATAGTTTACTGTGACACCTAGAGAAAAATAAAAAGGCTTAAATAAAAAAATGCCATTATCTACAGAATAAAATCTTTATGCAAAAATAAATAATATTAATTAATTGTTAGATCTGGGACACTGTTTTTGAAAAAACGTTTTCACTTTACTTCGGCGATGGAAGCCTCTGATCTTATATTTAAATTCATTTTATTTTGTAGAAATGTTATTATAAAAAAAAATAATTTTATTTTTAGGTAGCTGTTTAGTTACAATTAAATAAATAACACGCAGTTATAAAGTTTATTTAACAAAGATTATAAAAGTAATAAAATGAAAACAATACAATACAAATAATAAAATGATGACATTATGTCAAAATGACTACGTATTTTCATTTTTCTGCTGTTGTGTATATATTATAAACAAAAGTCTTCACTTTCTGTTGGTTTATAGGCTCACACACCCAAGCATTTTTAGAGCTTACTTCTTTTTAGTATGCTGTTTAAAGTGACGATACCAATTTTTTCTGTTTCTCTGTTCTTCTAACTATTCTGCTTCTTTTCTATTTTTGCAACATTTTTAGAACTTGATAAACTGCAACTTTTTTCTCCTGCACAGTCTTTTGTAGTCGAAGGTTTGTTTTTTTGTACAGATGCCGGTGGTGAGTTTGGTAGAATGCCCTCTTCATCAGAATTAATATTAATGAAAGTTAATGCCTTGTTTTTGTATTCAATTTGGTCCCCTTTGTCAAATAACGTTAACAATGTTGCAACCTTAACCGTTTAGTACGCTTTTTAACTTATTTCGTAAAATTTATGGTAAGTTTTTACTGTGTGGCCCATGAATTTGGCAAATTGGGCACTTTGATTTTTACTAGCTGCATCAGAGTTGCAAATAAACAAATATTTGTTTTTTGCGGCATCATTTTACTTCTTAATTCAAGTAACCAGTCTATAAATTCTTGTACATTTGGCGGAAACAAAGAGTTATAAGTCTAAAAAAGCATCTACTTATGAAGCCAGTAGTGGACGACTAAATCAAAATGCTGATACCGTGATTTTAAATGTAAACAGCAATGCGGTAGGGATTTACCACTCTGTCGTTAGCAAATCTGTAGGTAGTAAAAAACAATTTTTTAAATCTATTTTCCAATATTTATAGTTAAAACAAACGATATTATGAATTTTACTTTGCTATAAATTTACATTTTTTAAAATATAACTTTAAAAAAGAAATTAAAAAATAACTGCTGCACGACACAGATAATGTTAGTTATGTTTTGGCCAATTAATCAATACTTTAATTTAAAAAAAAAAACGACACTAGACTTGTTTTAGCATTAGCTACTATAAGAGAAAAAATATTGGAAATTTTTACAAACCGTGAGAACAAAGCTATAAACTAAATGAGCGACGTGAGAGAACTACCTTAATTCTCTTTTTAGGTATGATGAATGTGTTTTTAGATTGGAGTAGTCATTTTACAAAAATGCGCTTTGTCCAAAAAACAAGAAAAAATTCAAAATGCACTTTGCCGTTCTTTAGTAATAATGCTTAATTGGTTGGTCTATCTACTTAGAAAGCGCTATTTTATCTGCAACATTGTTTGCTTTTAAAGAAAAAAATTTTAACAGTAGATTATTCACTAAAGTTAGTTTTAAGCGCAGCTTTTCTGGATGAGATCCGACATCTTCATCGGAGTTGTGGCTGCAGTAAAACGGATCTAACGATTCATAGCCGGTAGAGCCTAGAGAGAATAAAAAAAAATCTTAAGCTTTCGCGGTTGTTATGATTATAAGCGATTTTCGGCTTAGACCGCGTCGTAGTTAAACACCCAGACTTAGGCTTGGTCCTAGTCTCTTTTTGACAGTCAAAACGAGAAGTAGAACTTGGCCTTTGCAGTATTGTCGTTCGTGAACCCAAACAAACGGCATGTTTTAGAGCCCCTTGTTTGTCTTTAGCAAATGTAAATCAGGTGTTTAGGGTATCCTTGGTCGTAAAAACAGTTTTAATATTATATTTCTTTAGCACCCTGTTTATTTTCTCTGTCGAACCCATACAGTAAGGTAAATCAGCGGTGCTAGTAGGAGGTGATAAGTCTTTTTTGACTTTTAGATTTATTGCTCTTCTCCATGCGTTTTGGATCTCATTGAACCCGTATTTATTTTGTTGAAGGGATTACAACAGTTTTTCCTTTTCTTTTTGTAGATTTTCATTATTTGACACACGTATACTTTTGGCTAAAGTATGCAAAACAGAGTCTCGTATGTTCTAACTCCATAGTAAATTTAATGCTGTTATGTGCAGAGTTTAGATGTTGAAAGAACTGATTTAGTTTATCTTTGCTATGAGGCCATACAACAAACGTATCATCAACATATCTAAACCAAGTTTTTGGTTTTAACTCAACATTTTCATAATTTCAGTTACAAAATATTCCATGTAAATTGGCTATAACTGGAGAGAGCGGTGAACGCAAGGCCGCTCCTTCTACTTGTTTAAACAAGTTGTCTTTATAACTAAAATAAGTGTAAAGTAAAAGAACATATGGCTGACTGCAAACACCGCAGAGTTACTAAATCAGCAGTGGCAGAACACGTGTGAAACCAAGGACACACGCTGAACTTTGATTAAAATAAAGTGTTAGCTAGAACTCCTTTCTACTTTTCCAGACTAACCCGCGAAGCTGTGGAAATAAAAAAACATCCATGTAATATGAACCGAGAAGACGGTTTAAGACTGAGCAAATCTTGGTTACACTTTTTCTTTCAGTGACATTTACCACTCTGAAGATGCAAGCTATAATCATAAAAATAATACAAAATAAAAAATGAATTTGGCGATAAAACATTTAAACGTTGTCAAGAATTTTGTACACCACAGTAATTGAAAAGACGTACCTAAGCAGTTATTAGAATATTTTGAGTTCTCAGCAATACGCCAATACATCTATTTTGTAATAAAAAAAACTTTTACTAACTGCGAACAAGTATTTATTGCAGCAGTCTGCTTTAACTGCACACTACTCAAAAACAATGTTATTACACTGTCTGCACACAATAACTAAAAATTAAGTTGTACCACTGTAAAAACTAAATCACAAGTACAAAATATGATGCTGTATTATCACAGCGTGCATAAGCTGTTTTGTCAAATGCGTTGAAAATATTTTTAAACTTTGGCAGCGCCGCTGGAGGTGAACTCAACCGTAGCATTTTACAATTATATATATAAGGAGGCGAAAGCGTCATAATCCCATATGGAGATAGAGTAGTACTAAATACAGATTTGTATTTTGTATGAAAAAAACATGTGATATCATTACCCCTCTACCTTTGCCTGTAAAATGGTGTAACACCTGACCCCTTAAATACGGAAAAAACTTGTGTAACATAATTTGTTCTACCGGATGGATGGGCATCCTAAAGATATGCGGAGACGAAAAGGATACAAATGCATATATATATATATATATATATATATATATATATATATATATGTATAATTAATACAAAAAAAATTATTACAATACATCAATTAATTTTTGTTCTATCCAATACGCAGTATTTTTTAAATGGTTTCTTTTTTGTTTTGATTTAATAGTTATAACCTCAAGAGTTAACAAAAAAGGTTTTAAAACAGATCCGCTGTTGAAATTTGTACTTGCACAACGTGTAATTATAGCAATTTAGCATTCAACTTACATTAATTGTTTAATTAATAAATCACTACTTCATTTAAACGTTTCTTTTTATGAGACTCGATATAATTATAATTAGGTGTGAGACATTGTTTGATAATAATATATACATACATTTTGATTATAATATATACATACATTTAACATGATTAGCAGCAGTATACATTTCATGTGTAAACCTTCTTAAATTACTTTGGTAAGGATCTAATTCAATCTTGTTGACCATTTCGACTTTTTTTTTGTAGCGTGAGTCTTCGGCAACATCAGATTTCTTTAATACTTTACCTACGAACCTAAAAATACTTACCAAATGTTATACAAGGAGATATAAATAGATTAACAAATATTTGATGATTTTGAACAAAATTTTGCGCAGACAAATCGTGTGGTACGTAAGTATATTTTACTGGGGTTTTCATGTTTGGTAGCGCAGTAAATACTTAGTAACCATTTTTTTGGTCGCAGAAAAGAACTATATGAAATGACGTTAAATTAGTGATGGAATCGGGCTAGGTCAAGCCGTTTTTTGTTAAAAGCTCGATCCGGTCCGAATTTGAAAATTATATAATCGGCCCGAAACTCACCCCGGATTATGATCCGATGACCAGTCTAAAATGTTGTATCATAAAGTTACGTTGTTACTTGCCCATAACTTGCGATTCGAGCTTTAACTCGTCCAAATGCTAGGAAACACTTTAATGTTTTTAATTGAGCATTACATTGATTTTCAAATATAATAGTTGTCTTGAAAGGTTATGCTGTTCGGGCCGACCTAAAAAAACAAACAGTGGATGCAGGTGAATCAAGTGTGTTCTGGTTTTAATGCAGGAATAGTTTGGAATAACTCCTTGTAAATAGTTTTTTTTTATTTGGTAGTGCTTTGTATAAAAAGGGTACAATTTATTAATATATTTATCTGACAAACTGTGAAACAGCGAAATCAAACCAGCGGGTCCGAATCAGCGGTACCGAACAGTCTCATGCCTAAAAATATGAACATTACTGTACTGTAAACATAGTAATATTATTTTATACAAAACATTATTTAAAAATTGCAATCCGTTTGAACGAAAGGAACTATAGAAAATATTAAACAGACACAAGTTTTAACTAAACATTGATAATTTTAATTTAATGTTAGATTTTTAATTAAGAATTATATACGGAATAGAAGAAGGGTTAATTTATCTTTTTAAATTAATGAGACTATCAAAATAAAGCTCTGCTATTTTAACTAATTTTATATGGTTCAATGAATACTTATTCTAATCTGATTGTGAAGTTTATACTTAAATTTAAATTACTGTTTTTACTTTAAAGTGTTATTTTACTAAAACTCAAATAAGTTTAATTCGGTAACTAAATTTGGTTGATGTTTGAGAATGTCTGTACTATTCTGAAACTTTTATTCATCTGTAGGAAGTATGTGTTAAAACAATTTATATTAGAAATTTGATATATATATATATTTTATTATATTATGAAATGTTTTATTTACATTCTTATAAAACTACTAAGTAGACCCTATATTAAAGTTAAAAAGTTTTTTATACAGATATAATGACGTACTTTTTATTTTATTTTTATATACATTTTTATGTATCTTATTGCATTAATTAAATACATTTGCTTTATTAAACCTTATTTTAAATCGCTGTCTATTTTTGATTACATCTGAGTAGAAATTATATCGCGGTTAGTTTTAGTTTTAGGTTTCCTTTGGTATTGTTTCTCCAACAATTCTGAGTAAACGATTAGTTTTATATTAACATGTGACATCAAATAATTTTTTTTAAGTTTTTAACACTACATTTATTGTCGTAATTAAATAGTTCCAACTTAAATACTTCTTTAAATGTAATTTAAGGTTACATTAATGTAAGTCTTATGAAGAAAAAACACGTAGCTTTACTAAAATAAACAAACTTTTAACATAGTTTGTGGAAAATACTACCTTAATGACAACAAAAGTAATAAAAAGTACAATCTGCAATGTACGGTGTCGTCCGGGGTACTATAAAAAACACATTATTGAAAAAAAACTGTTGTAAACGGGAAAATTTTGGCAATTGTTTTAAATTTAGTTAGCCAAGAATGTTTTATTGGACATGATTAAATTTGTTTATTTTTGTTTTAAATGTTCTTGAGGGTGTCATTATTTACTTAATTTAATAGTGTTTTATACATTCACATAAAAAATAATTGAGTCAGAACAATTCGTATTTTATATTTCAACTAGTCTTAGCTGACTGCGAAGAAATGCAAATAAACAAGGCAAAATAAAGCAACTGTTAATACCTTTACATTAAATTGAGCTTAAATGCGCTTTAAGTCTGTAAACAAATTTTTATTTAAGCTACGAAATAAACATATGAATTGAATGCGGTTTTATAAACAGTTTGTGAAATATTCGTATTTGTTTTAATGTTCTTGTTTATGTGATCCTCTAATTTTCATTATTATTATTATCCTCAGTGTCAATTTAAATATTTAATATTTTTTGGAAATTAAACTACACGTTCTATGTTTTAATTTTGTAAAATTTGTTCATTTAAAGTTTAATGATGTTTTATGTTTGGTGAACGCACTTGAGTAATATAAAACGAAAAGGTACACGTTTTTGCTTACCACATTTAACCACATACGTAAATGTTGAATTTAAAAAAAATGTGTATAAAGTTATTTTTACAAAAAACACATTTATGAAAATATGAGTTTGTCATAACAAAGGATTACAGTAATTTAAACATTTTTAATATCAATGGAGTGTGCAAAATGTTGCGTAGTTTTAAATGAGTGAACTTGTTTATTTAAGTATTTAATATAAACATATTCTTTTGATGCATTTTTTAAGTCCATCTTCTATTCTGTTATAATTTTCTAACGTTTTTGCAAGTGAAACATTTTAATGTTCTACTAGATTCTTTAGTTCATCAGCTTCGATTTTTTTTAGATAAGGAAATTACATCTTTTTTTTTATGAGTCTTGTTGTGCCTAGAATTGGGCATATTCATTTTGAGCATCCTCTATTGATTTAAGTTCTGTAACCCTTTTGATGTATTTAATGATTTTGTTGTTTCATCTGTTGTCTGTTGTTCTGGCGACATGTTCAGCATACTTCTATTAAATAAGGAAATTACATAATAGTCGATAAACAGCAAATTATTATTAGAACGAAACTGAAATCGAAAACTAGCAGTTAAGTTAAATAATCCTGGTTTAAGCTACGATTTTGCTAAACTTGGTTTAATCTTAAAATTCTATGATATTATTGGTTAGCACAAAACCAAGAACCAATAATAATGCAGTATTTTGAAAGTAGTTTAAATCATGATTGACAACTGGCCTTAAACAACATCCAATTTGTTTTATACGAGTTTTTAACTAAAAGTTATACCAATCACCAATTTACAAAACTTAAATAACCTAACTGCAGTTATAATCTTTAAAACTTATTAGTAAAAAAATAATTTCCTCTAATCAATAAAACAAAAGTAAATATGTAATGTAAATTTATTTTTACATATAAAATTCAAAATAGAAAAAATAGTATAAAGTACAAGTTTTGTAAGACATTTTTGTTAGCAGAGCTTGGTTATTTCTTTTAGCTTTTTCAATAACAGACACGAGGTAATTGAGTATTTCTCTATTAACTGTATTCAACTTATAGCAGTTGCAATTGTCACCTGACAACATAGGCAACACACAACATTAACGTAAAATTGATATACTACTCACACACCTCTGCAATTTTACATTAGATATGTGAATTTCAACCAAAAAAACTTATTACAATTTTATTACATTGAAATCATTTCTAACACGTTTAAATTTTGTTGTGCTTAAGGCTTTTGTTATGATATCTGCTATTTGATAATCAGTTGCAACATATTTGAGAACTATCACTTTGTTTAAGACACAGTCTCGAACAAAATGTTCTACATCGATATGCTTTGATCTTTTGGTCTCTCTGATCAAAGTATTCTGATTCAGTACTGGATAGCGCAACAGTACTGCGCTTTTTAGTTTTCCAGAACACCATGTTACTATTCATTTTTATCACAAACCCTGTTACACTTTTTCTATCGTTTGTATCGTTAGCGAAATCAGAGTCTACATATGATATAAGGTCAATGTTACAAGAGTTCTTTACAAATCTTAAACCATAATTTTCTGTTTGTTTGATATAGAGTTTTGAAACTAACTAAAGCAAGTAATTGAAAAACTCAAGTCTGGTCTTGAACCTAACATGATGTACATTAATGATCTAATGAGTTTCCTATATTCAAATCTTTCATCAGTTACATTACTATTATTTTCTGTTGTGTGTTTATTTGACAATTCTAATTTAGTTTGCATTGGAAGTTTTGACGGTTTACAGTCATTCATTCCAAATTTAATTAAAACCTTTTTGATTAACGCTTTTTGACATATATACAGTTCATTATTACATTTTTCAATTTCCAATCCTAAAAAAGTTATTTTATTATTTTTGAATTCTTTCATTTTAAATTCATTACCTAACTGCTTTTTAATAAACAAGAGCTCATCTTGTACCTTTCAAAATATAATAAGATCATCTACATAAACTAATAAGAATACTGAATCTTTAAAATATAAGCATAGATCTTTTTTTGATCTATTAAATTTTTTTCGTCTAGTTGTTTATACCAACATTTTGGCGATTGTTGAAGACCGTATAAAGACTTATTTAGTTTACATACCGTGTCTGAGGTAAATTCTCTTAGTCCTTTTGGTTTGAACATATACACTGGTTTTTCTAATGAGCCATAACGAAACGCAGATTTGATGTCCAATTGTTATACATATAAATCATGTTCTATATATAAAGAGAATAGAATTCGAAGAGCTACCATCCGGGCCACTGGTGCGTACACATTTTCGTCAATGTTACTTTGTTGAAAACCACGAGCCGTTAGGTGTTCTCTTTTAATAGTTTCTCTATTTATTTCCTTTTCACGAAACAGCCATTCTAAATCTATTTCCTTTTCGTTTTCAGGGCGCTTTACTATTTCCCAAGTATTGTTTTCTACTAATATTCTTATCTCTTCTTGCATTGCTTTCTTCTAATTTGGAGCATCTGAAATAAGATGACCTGTTGAGTGAGCTGCCATTATACTTTCTGCATAGTTTAAATGATAGTCATTTAGGTATGTTGGTTTCTATCTTGTTCTGTTACTTCTTCTTAGCGGTACATGTTCTTGGTTTTCAAATTCATCTTCTTGATTCTTTTGTTCTTCTCTTTCAGTTTTCTTATTTGCTTGGACATCTAACACTACACTTTTATTTCTATTTTTTTTATTGAATATAACGTTTTTTCCATGCACTACGTTCTTATTGTTTTGATTCCAAAGTCTATATTCATTTTCTGATAACCAATTTTGAATGTCGATCTTCTATAGGTATGAGGTTGTATGCAGTACAACCAAATAATTTTATTTTATTCATATCTGGCTTTATTCTATTTCAAATTTCTGAAGGAGTCTGGTTTTCTATTACACGTGTTGCTATTCTGTTTCTAAGATAAGCTGCTACTCTTACTGTTTCACCCCAAAAGATTTTGTCTAACCTAGAGTCAAAAATGAGACCACTCCGTTCTGTTTAGGATTTCATGGAACCGTATATTGAATTTTTATACTATATTTCTTACAAACTTCTTTAAACAATTTAGAAGAATATTTGCCACCGTTGTCGCATCTTACCCTCTCTATTCTTTTTCCAAATTTTGCGAACACTACATATTCATTAAATTTGATACTTGATACACATTCTAGAATTCTTCTACACTTTTTTTCTTCTGATATACGAGTGAAGGGTAATTTTGCATATTTCACAAATGTCTAACCGGATATTTTGATGAGTGACCAATTTTTCTATGAATTATTGTAGGATCTTCTAGTTTATGTGTAGCATAAGTTGCTTCAGGACATTTAAGTTTTAATGTGGCAGTATATAAATTTCCACTTAGCTTTCCTTTTAGCAACGTTTTGTTTCCTTTTTTAATTGTTGTTTCATTATCTTTGAATACCACATCATATCCATATTCTTTTAATTTTTTTACTGATAATAGATTATTTATAAATGAAATTTCATTTTCTGTCTCACCTTTTTCTGCTACATTTACGTGTCTTCTATGCTCAAAGTTTTCATTTTCGCTATGACCATTTTGATTTTGACAAGCTTGTTTGTGTTCAAATATTCCATAGTTATGACACTTAAATGGGAAGTATATTTCATAATTTCCATTATTATTATTTGCCTTATTTTGAAAGTGTCTATTGTTTTGTTTACTTTGTCTACCTTTTTTATAACCAGAAAAAGTTGCTTCGTTATTTATTTTGTTGTCTTGTTTGCATTTTGCTTGTCGTTATTCTTCCATTAATAATTTGTTTTTTTACAAAGTTAAGTGTTACTTTTGACTCATCCTGTGGAAATATGAAATCAATGGCTGTTGTTATTCCCTGGTAACATTTAGGCATTGCAGACAGTAATTGCGACACAGCCCCACTTGCATTTCACCAGCTGCTCTTATTTCATGAATTATTCATCATGATTATAAATCAATGAACGTATCTTCTTTTGCAGTTGAACTTGTGTAGCAATTCCTTTTTTTTAAATATGTTTCAGTTAAGGATGTTATTCTTTTCTTTGGCGTTTTCTTTGTTTTAATAATTTCTAGTATGTTATTAGCGATACATTGCACGAAAATATTTCTAGCTTTAATATCCCTCTTTTTATAGCTTTCGAGTTCCATTACATTTGTCGGAGAATTGTTTTCTATTACATCAATACAACTTGCTTGTTCGAGCACTAATCTTACTCGAAATTTCCAATTCAAATATCCTGTTCCATCAAATGGCTTTACCTTGTGTTGGTTACAATTATTTGTAAACATTGTAAGATTTTTGACTTGTTTTTTTTAAATGCGATTCCAATTGTTTTGTATTACACCTCAACCTTTTTATTTTTTTTTTCGATTTTCCGTTTTTGAACTACTGACGCTTGCAATGATAATAATTTCTAGACATCCGCTAATCTGGACACATAACCTGTTAGCAGAGCTTGGTTATTTGTTTTAGCTTTTCTAATAACAGACACGAGGTAATTGAGTATTTTTTTATTAACTGTATTCAACTGATGACAGTTTCAAGTGTGTTACCTGACAAGATAGGCAACATACAACACACAAACACACAACGTGAACGTAAAATTGATATATTCACAATTTTGGCGCACTCGACCATTAGAAAATTTAGTTATTATTTAAGTTTATTTTACACGTTCGTAGTTCGTCGATTTTTTTCTATAACAATACCGGGTCACTATGCTGTATATAACTAGTATACTCTATCCTTCTTTTAAAATTATTTTAACATTGAGTAGTTTTATATAAATACGGTTTTGTTTGTGTTAATGTGAAATTTTGAGAATAAATTTTGCACTTCGTTATTCAATAACAATTTACCAGGTGCTGGTAAGTTTGCGTTAACTGTCATGGTTCTATACTTGGAAACTACTTTACGCCATGCTGTTTGATGAAACTTTTCCATGAAACTTTTATGTACGCATGCGTATATGCAATTTTTCTTTGTTGCTGGTGAAATTTTTTTTATATACAATCGGATTTAAATATGTCTTAATTGTATTTCATTGCTTGTGAATTAGACTTAAACCATCTATTAAATATCTATGATAATTGTTTAAGTTTTAAATTTTGTATATGCACAAAAAATTGAAAACGTAGATGAGACTCAAAAGTCAACATATTTTAGATGCATCAACAGAAAACACATTAAACTGAAGACTTTATGCCCTATTTATAAAATGACATGCAAACCTTTAGCAGAGTACTCAGACATAACCGTCAGAAAATGAGAAAAGCAACTTATTTTAATCCAAAAGACAAATCTTGTACCTTAAAAAATGTAATCAATCATTATTTTAAATGACGAGATAGAAACATAATTATATATTAATTTTTCTAATTTTTAAACTTGCGAACTTATGAATCAATTCTGAAAAATTAATATTTCTATTTTTATTTTTTATTTATTTATTATTTCTAATCAGCAAAGTTAAAGTCAAAAACCACTCTATCAGATGGATTGTCGCTAAATAAATGTTCAGCACTACAAAAGTGATTGTTCTCTTCTGAGTCCTCGATAGAATTGGTGATAATATTTAATTCAAGTGGCATTTCCTAATTATCGAAAGAATGTAAAGCTTTAGAATTTTTATTTTGACAATCAGAAGAATATTGTTTTAATTGGGTAGTGAGATTAGAAATAGACGATGTGACAAATCCTATATTAAATAATGATGTTGTCTTTTTTGAGCTTCTTTTGCTCGTTTTGCTTGCTGTTTTCTTTTCTCTGCGCCACTGTGTTGGACTGTCACTGGTAAGCATTATTCACCAGAAGTTAATAGTGATAATATAAACTAAAAGGAAACGTGCATCATAACTAAAGCCCTGATCACACTACCAGTTTGACAAAACCGTCAAATCAGACGGTCACACTGTTGGTTAAACAGTAAGGTTTGTGGAAATTAGAACAAATGCGTTTAGGGAATTTAGCATATCAGTTGGTGCATACGATATAGTTTTTCTACGACTAATAGATAATATGATACATTGTATGTTTAATTCGATTAGTCAACATTGTGCATTGTGATTTTCTAATTTCATTTCCTTGGAGGTCAAAGTCATTTCTGTACAGGTTAAACCTATTAATGTACAGGATAATGAATTATGAACACATAATTTAGAAGACTTTTACAAATATTCCGTCACATATTATAAAATTTGAAAACGAAATCATTGAGGCCATGTAAATGTTATTGCATTAGTTTTATAGCGTAAAAAGAGTTTGGTTTGTAATTTACATATTTTAGGTTATGTTCGCAAACGTTGACATTTAGTGGTAACTTTCTTGTAATTAATTGTAAATATATGTTAGAAGTTCATGGTAATTAGAATAAATAAAAACACTAACTGATTGAGTGACATTCTCTTAAGATGCAAGCTGCGATATCTTGCGAAACGTCAGTTTGTTTGGGTTCACGAACGACAATACGGCAAAAGCCAAGTTCTACTTCTTGTTTTGGGTCTCGAGGAGAGACTAGGACCAAGCCTAATAAGTCTGGGTCTTTAACTACGACGCGGTCTAAGCCGAAAGTCGCTTATAATCATAAACAAATAAATGTTTATTCGTTAGAATGCAGTAAATACATACAGCGTATATCTGATTAACCAGTTGTTAATCATAGTTAATCAATGAAATTATAGCATCGATACAAAAAATGTCAAAATTATATTACAACTAATTACAGTTCAATTACAAAAACAACACATTTCTTCTCAGTAATTTGCACACTAAAAATAAAAATAAATACAAAATAATGTTATCACATAAGACGTAGTTAAATTAAGTTGTTACAGATGTTTAAATTAAATAGTGTTACGTAGGTCAGTCAAAAATCTTGAATAAATAAATAACACTGCAAAAATAAAGCTAAATATGCTACATAAGTATTTTTTACTCACTTTACAAGCGTATTATTACAATTTAGCCAAAAAATTTATGAAAAATAGGTTATTGTTTATGTATTGAAACAAACCTAAGAAGAAAACTGATAACATAAACCGAAATGATGATTACTATAAAAAAAAACATTATCCGTGATTATCCAATAAGCGGCGTACACTGTACTTAAAACCAGGTCTATGAAACAATCGGCAGTTAGCGAACGCACAGAAAAATATTGTCGGCAGCAATTCTAATTTGATAGAAAATTGTGCTATCGCCTGCTATTCAACGGTATTTCTGTTTTGTTTTGAGTCAACGCGTTTGCAAACTGAGCTGATTCGTTGGAGCGGTCGTCGTTTTATGCAGCGCATAGTAAGCACGAGTTCGCTTACTGAGCTTTATTCAAATAGTCGTGTTTCCCACTAACTATAAATTTGAATTTGACAGAAACTTTTACCAATATAATACACAAATAAATATTGACGTAATCTGTTTTATATCCCACAAATCTGCTTTTTTTGTAAAATTTTTGATATATGTTTTGTCTCGTTATTAGATTTTATTATTTGAGGAATGTCATGCATGGCAAACATTAATTTATTAATCAAAATAAAACAATTTTGTCAATTAAATGATTTGTGTCCAAAATAAAATACCTCTTGTTATTAATTTTGGTAAGTCAGAATATGTGGGAAGTACAATAACTATAAATAATAGGCTTAAAGTAAAGACAATTTTTTAAATAAAAACATATCTTAGCATGCATGAGTAAAAAGTTATTAGGTCTTCAAAGTTGAAAAGAAACAGAAGATGGATGTTTGCAGTACCTCCACTATTAAATCCTCTGGAGCTTTTTAATCTTGTAGTTTTTTTTTATTTAAAAATTGTGTTTAATAGGAAATTTTATTCGTAAACTTTTTTTTTCTTACTTATAAAGTTTTGATTAAACGCATCGTTTTCTTTTAAATAAATAAAAAGTTGTTTTAGAAGACGAACCATTTGTGATTGAGAAACATTGAACCTTACAGAAATTTGTCTTGTACTGTCATTAGGAGGATCGTTTATCAAATTCAATATTATTTCTTCCAAAAAGGTTATAACATCTCTTTGACGACCGGAGTATTTAGTTCGATTTTTGAAAGATTTTGATTCTCTTAATCTTTCCTTAAGTCGCTGAAACGTTTTTCTAAAAAAATTGTTTTATGGAATCGTTTTGCTTACCTATTTGGTATAGCACCATTAGCGAACAGAAGTGCGTAACTTCTTGCTGCCGCCGCAGCATTACCATCACACTTACCATAAACCACAATCATATCAGTTAATTCTGAATTTGAAAAGTTATTCATGGTAGAATTCACAAAAACAACCTTAGTTTTACAGACTCTGTAACCTTTATTAAATTAAACGTCATAATTTTGTACACAGCATTTAATCAAAACTGTACAAGAAACAAAAAAATTTCTATCAAACACAATTTATAAATGATATATAACTTCAAGATTAAAAAGCTCCAGAGGATTTAACAGTGGAGGTATTCTAAAAATTCAACTACTGCTTATTTAATATTCATTAAACTTTTATATTTTATTGGATTGGCAACACTTACACTTTGATATATTAAAATTTATGTGTTAACCTAAAATCTCATACAAAATTAACTCTTTATACCTTTATATGTAAATAGTAACTTTGAATTAATAGAACATTTTTATTTTATCTTGGCATCAAAATTTGAATTTTAATTGTTAAGGTCCAATCATTTTGATTTCTTTTTCATGTAACGTCAACTTACGACGCAGAGATACCAACTTTGAAAAAACTAACATTACTAAAATTCGTGTAAGAATTTACTTATTCTTACACGGATTTTATCGCTAATCTCATGTCGAAATAGAGAAAATGTATTATTATAATTTTTACAAAATTAAATATTTAACTATTGAAGTGCAAAAAAATGAAAGAAAAAAATGTTACTAGTTTTCGTGCAACAGGCTAGAAAGGCAGTTTGTCAGAAGCTCATGTATGAAATCAGTTTTATCACAGTGTATGGATTCAATGCTGTTGAAAACTATTTTTTCTTTCAGTTTTAAACCCTAGACTAACAAACCGTTCTAAAAAACTCTGATTCCTTTTTAATTTTAGATGGTAACAGTTCTGAAAATGTTATTTACTTAATATCGCTATTACTCAAAGTAAACATTTAAATTATTCTTTTGATTTTAAAGTAATTTTATGTTTTGGATTCATTTAAGGGTTTGATTCTGAGAACCTTTTACTATATGTGTTTCTGCTATAGAACCATTTTTAAATTTCTTTACAGGTATAATTAAATAAAAAGTGAAGCAAAAAACTTACAAAATTACTTCTCTTAATTCTCATTGTTTCCGAACATACGTAAAACAGTGAAAATTATTTTCCGTTTAAAGCTCAATATTCTTTTCTAATTGTTTAAGTTCTAACTTTTTTTTGTTTTGATTTGTTAATAAAAGAATTTATTTGTTTGTTTCTTGACTCTTTATTTTTGCAAGATGCAAGGCACATTTGACTGGTTTTGGAAAACCAAAAACTATATTAAATTTTATTGTAAATATATTTCTGTATGTTTCATGCGAAACTCGGATATCAGGATAATTTTCGGAAAACATTTTATACTTTATTTAAATCTTCATGGAGATATAATTTTACTGATTTCTTTAGGCTGTGCTGTAATAGTTTTTGCTTCTTATTTGATCTTTTAAATGCTGAGTTAGATTATAGCGGCGATTAAAGTGTTTATGTATAGACTCTACTGGAGCTACACTTGTTTTTCTTCAAGCTTTTTCCAACATTTCAACTTTTTTTTTATTAATATTATGAATGGATAAAAACGTTTTGCGACATATTGATATCTGACTTCTGAAATGTAATACTTTTTTAGCATGAGATACTTCTCTAACATTATTATTTTTCTACTTTACATCTTTTTTTTACTGCACAAAACGTTTAATACTTTACTCAGATAATAACATAACAAATACTATCTGTAATCTGGACACAATATACAAAATGGGTGTTTAAATGTAAGAATACGTCTTTATAGTCTGTACCGCGTTAACAGCACTTTTTTTCTTGATCCTGTTTTTGTTTTAATGATATTTTACTGTGTTTTTAAAGGTTTTTAATAGTTTTTCTTTGGAGATATTTACTTAAAGAACAAGAACACATGAATTAAAGAATACGGATTTAAGTTGAATGGGAAATTATGAAATGTTTAAAGATTTACATACGCTTAGGAATGGTGCAAGTAAAGCTATCTTATTGTTTTTGTTTGTATATTGTGTTTAATTTAAAAACTAATGCCTGCGTTTGAATTTACATGAAATTTACATTAAAAAAATTTTATGAGAAATTTCCTACGTCGCAATTGTAATTTTGTTTTGTATTCAGAGAAATGAAATATAGGTAGTTATTTGTAAGATATACAAAAAACTGTCTTTCATCTAATATTTATTTGACTTAATTTATAGAAAGTAAACTACAATAACGAGAATTAAGTAATTGTTCTAAAACTGTTTGTATTTAATCCATCAATTGGTTTTTGCAATTTAATAGTTACACTTTCAGAAACGGTAATTTTAAGTTTTAAGCACAATTCAATCTCTTGAATGGCTTTCGACAATTTTGCAGAAGCGCGCATTGTCAAGTTACGCTACGACTATTCTCAAAACTCGGAGTTAATTTGTAGTGCTTGCATTTAAAAGAAATAAAAATACATTATTGAATGCACGTGCAGACATGCTCGCACTAATCCTTACTACAGTTGCTTTATTACGTACTTCTTTCGGGAATATTTTCTAGGTTAAACTATTAAGGCTTTTATTGATATTTTCTGCACAATGTTTCAACTATAAATAAAGTGTCTTGATAAGATATATGCAAATTTGCTCAATGTCAAGATCAAAAAGGTACTAAATTTGTATAGATTTTTTATTTTAATATTTATTGTTTCGTATTCTTATTCGTTGTCGGGTTGAATGTTCTGTTGAAAACTTAAAAACGCATGTTCATGGGCTATCTGAAATTGCGGGGTCTATTCGATAAATTTTGAATCTACATATATAAAACAGTGTAATGAAACTTTTTTTAGAGTTAATTTGAATAAACTGATTTTAAAAATATGGGGAATTTCCAAAAATGCCTTAAGTAACGATTAAGTTTTATACTTTTATGGAAACATATCGTTAAAATGAGTAAAATTGTTCTTAAATGTTAATGTGACTTTTAATATAATATTCTTTTTCAATTGTAAATTGCGATAATTTAAAAGAGCATATGTTTATTATTACAATATTTAGAGTATTTAAAATAATAATTTAAATTTGCACAACAAAGACGTTTATTATTCAATTTTATTCGTTGCCAAAAATGAAAGGATATATGTTGTTTCGTTTAAAGTAAAACGGTTTCGAATTATTTGTAAACAAATAAAAAATCTTTTTGTTAGGGATGGTTCGCGGGTCGGGCTTTCGCCGACAACCGCAAAAAACCAATGATAATTAGTAAAATTTGTATTTAGTAGCTCTAATATACGAAATAAAATAATAATCGAATTTATTGTTTTTCAATATATTTTTGTACGATTTAATTTAATTTCACTAAGCCATGTTTTATCAGATCGTCGTATCAAGTAAGTACATAAATTAAGCAATTTGAAAACACTTCAAAGCAAGTTTGTAAAGTCATCTTTCTTTTCTAAAGTGTATAAAACATCTTTTGGATAGGTTAAATATAATATATAAAAACTGTAGCTCTAGTCAATTAACGTTTTTATTCTGAAAATTGGTTTTGTAAAGATAGCTGTATAATTCTGTATTTCTTTTATACAGATTTACCAGCTGTTTAACACATGCATAGACTATGTTTTCTTAGGTCGAACTGAAAAGCCAAATTTTTTGAGACAATTATATTTCAAAATCGACGTAATGCTCAATCTAAAAAATATAATCAAAGTTTTTTCTGGTATTCGCACGAAATAAAGCTTGGATTGCAGGTTATCGGCAGATGAAAACCTAACTTTATACGAAATTTCAGTTTCAAAAGTCAGGCTTTGGCTTGACCGACCGAAATTCGGCACAAAACCCGGTCCGATTTCGGACCGAACCATAGAAATATAATTTTTCTAAACTAATGTTTTTGTTGAATCTAGTAAATACTTAAAAATCTAAGTTTGGAGTAGATTTTGTAATTTAAAAATGTCAAGATAATAAGATAATAAGATGGATAAAAGAGTTGAATTTATTCTTAATTTACATTTTGACGTTGCGTGTAGTTCACAGCATGTGCATGCATCTAAGTAATCAGTGTGCCAATAATAAATTGCTTTTTAATGTATGCAATTTCATATCTGTCAAAAAATGTCCAATAAATTAAATCACAGAAAAATAATAGAAGTGAGAAACATTTTTTATTACCGCAGTCACTTTAGAATCATAAGTAGCATTGAAACAACTACAAATTATAAGTAACAAAAAGTTATTACTGAAAGTTTTTTTAGCTAGCATGATTTTATTTAATGTCAAAAACCATAGTTTCATTACTTTGTTGAGGTCGTGTCAAAAGTATTTATTTATCAAAAGTTCTACTTTAAATATTCTTATAAAAAGGAGGTAAAAAGCGATAAACAAACTTTTTTAATGCATCATTGATATTACATATTATCTATAATGACAGTGTTGATTAAATAATAATTACAATGTAAAATATTTTTAGTACAATAAAATACGAAATGTGGAAGAGCGTGCACATAGGAAACAAAGATAATTGTATACAAATTAAACCAATATTACGTTTATAAATCTTTTACTAAAATATTATTTTAATAACCTGGTTATAATTATTAAAACATTGAACAGTGTTTGTATTACAGTATATTGTTAGGCTAATTTACTGTTTCATTTAGTATTAATTTATTGATGTTATGAATTTTTTGTTCTTAATTGAAGTGTTTTACATATATCTTTTTTGCTAAACATTGTATTATAGTTCAATATATTTAAAAATAGATATAGAAAACTAACTTTATTGATTTTAAGGTTTTATTTAAGTTTTTAATTCTAGGGTAAACATTTTTTTCATTTACTCAAAGAAAGGTGAATTGTTTATATAAGGAACGCAAAGAAAGTGAGGCTTTTCTCGTTAGCAACACTTTTCTTTACTATTTCAGTTGGCAATACTTTTTTGATTTTTTTTTTGATCACTCAAATATTTGTTGTAAAGCTCAATTCCGTTTACTCCATCTTCCAATGTAACTGTAAAGACTCGTTTTTTCTTTGTTTTCGTGTCATGTAACGTTATAACCAAAGTATGCCCGCAATTTGTTACATCATCTACGTTTAGTAAACGTAATTTTTGCGCCCAACATGTTTCATGCAATGCGATTATCACCACTTCCATTATAAGAAAATTTCTGGCTGGAGCTTTTTTTAGAAACTCCTTAACGTTATTCATCGATAGAACTCGAGATTTTTTTACTCCATAACCAGCAATTTTATATGCAGAGATATTCACATTTTTAACGAAACTTAAAAAATGAACGCAGTTAGAATATCTTCATTTGCTTCTTGCACATTTAAGTAAGTTTTCTCGTACTTTGCTTTGTATTTTTTAGGTAATAAACTTGATTCTGTTTCTGATACCAATTATAAACTTTCTTTATTATTCTCGATTGGTTGACTTATTTTTGATGATCGGTTTTTAACCTATTATTTACTTGCTCATTTGTTTTGTTACCTTGTCAACAAATGCTCAACATACCTGGATAACATATTATTGTTTGACACCTTTATAATAGCGTTTTATTTTTGTCAAGTGTACAAAAACAGCATGATCTACACTTTAGAATACTGAATTTACGTTTGTGCAAATTTGATCGACTCGTGAGCTACGTTTACTAGTGAATTCCAAGATTTACACTAACTGGATGGAAATCTATCAATTTTTTGAACTTGTAGATCAACATACTATTTCCGAATCGGTTTTATCGTATTGCAGAATAACTAATTATTTACCAATTATTTTGCGTGGGTTTATGAACCACGAGATGGCGTTGATTACAACGTTTTTCTTAGCTTGCTTTCTTGTTTGTTTGTTTGTATATCCGCAAAATTTCAAATTTTGTAATCGATTCTTCGACCACTTCTACTGCAGTAATCTAGCTAGAATTTTTTTGGGCATGTGCATTATTGATGACAATACAATATTTAAGTATCAAAAAACTTGCCATAACTTGAAGATTACTGATCTACGACAGTTGTGTAAGCTATGTAAGTCGGGTAAGTTTTTAAACTGTTTGTTTAAAACTTTATTAAAATAAATTATCATAAAACCAAAAAGTAAAAAATAAATACTTTATAAAAAAAGTTTTTTAAAAAACCACGTTTTTCCCGTGGATTAAAAAGTAGAAAATAACTTTTCTTCAACTTAAAACGTGGGCATATTTTTAAGAAAATACATTTAAATGCGCTCACGTGTTAAAGGTGAAAAAAAATTATTTTCTACTTTTTAGTCCACGGGAAAAACGTGTTTTTTAGAATGTTTTTTTTTATAAAGTATTTATTTAATTGTTTGAGGTTTTTACTTTTGATTAACTAGGTCAAATATGTATGATTTCTTTTGAGTTTATGTTGTATTAAATTTTGTTGTCAGCGTGATATTTTTTTCATCTTGTACTTTCTGCTACTACATACCTTTTTCTTGTAGGTGATAGTCTTGTAAAGTGTTCTTTACTGTTCTACTGGTTCTAACACCTGGAACATTTAAAAATGTAATTTTGAGTATGTTATTTTCTGAATAGACAATTAGTCTAGTAGTAAATAAGAACATTTGAATAGAAATAAAGTTTTTTGTCGTAATTCTAAGTGTATATAAAATATGAGTAAGGTTCTAATTTTAAGAATTTTTGAATAATACTTCACGTTAGTGCGAACTTTTAAATGTTCTACACTTTTCCGATCTAATTTGGAAAATTAGGTTTTGTGGACATCTAAGTTGCTTCTGAGAAACAGTAGTGGAGTAAGCTGTATCGGCTTTATACACATCGTCACAAATGATTTGTTTAGCGGTGTGTACATCCTTTTTGTGTATTGCATAAATACATAACATTGAATGAAGCAATTCTGTGAGATAACCGTAGCTTATTCCGTTATTATACGTTTTGCTTATGTCAGTCATATTTTACTTTGCACATTTAAAGTTGCTGATTCTATTTGTGTAAAACGAAGACTGGCGTTTTTGAACTGTAATTTATAAGTCATGAAGTTATAAGCGAGCATAAAATATTTCGTCATAAATGCTAAAAGCTTGTAATTCGTTTTCTGTAGAAATTGTTAAATGGCGAACTTTCATTTTCTACCTTGAATTCTATATAATTTATTTAAAATCTATTCTGAACTGCAGATTTTAAAAGCGGGCGTTTCAGTAGAGTACACTATAATAATTTGTATCTTTGGTTATTAATTAATTTTTGTAAGTAGATTTTGCTTTAGAGAATTTCTTTACTATGAAATTAACGCTTTATTTACAGGCTTTTTGCATAATGTTGTAATTTTTTTAACGATTAAAAAAATTATAACGAAACTAATTATGATTTGTAACTGATATAAATAACTGCAGTCAACTTGTTACCAGATTAGAATTGTAAGGAATAATTAAGGGTTTTGTTAATATGCAAAGTTGTTATAAATCATTTTATAATTTTCAAGTAGATAATAATCTTTACTTGAACTACATAAACATGATAGCCAAGAGGTTTTAAGATAACAGTAACAACATAGATATATCTACAATTCGCCATATAAATTCTATAAAATTCATTTATAATTTTTCAAGGCTATTATATACGGGACTATAAATTCATATGTTTTATAAACGTTAGAAGGTGGATACTTTTATTGCAATATTAAAAAAAATCGGTTATAGGTACTTTAGGACTGAGAAGTTTACTTTTATTTTGTGAATTAATTAAAAACAGCAATAAGATATAGCGAAGTCTTCAATTTGTTCACTATATTTTTGTAATTAATTTATGTTTACTATATGGAGTCTTATTTCAAATTTTTTACTTGTTTTTATTTCATGAAATGAACACTTTTTTTCTTCTATTTCTGACTATTTTTTGTTTTATGTTCTTTCAAAACTAAGAAGGAATATAAAAATAAATTACATTTATTTTTAGGTAATAAACACTGTAGGTTTTTATTAATTCAAACTTCAACTTTTGACTATTTTAGTAATCGCGTTCTGTATTTTTTACTTATACAAAACGTCTTTAATCGTTTGAGATTACACTACTACTGCGGCCTTCTTTTACTTCTGCTAAACCTTCGCCACGGTGACTCAAGTCGGACCCAATCCCACATTCGGCCTTTTCTGATCTTCGTCCGCCCCGGACAATCGTCATGTGGTAGCTACGGCTTAATATATTTGGCACAGGTAGATGTCTTTTTTGGACCTTTAGGACCTTCTGTTTTTTCAACATCATAGGTGCTGTTAGGCTTCACCTTGGTAATTTCGTAGGGACTCAAAAATTTGGTTATAAGCTTCATTCTTGGATCAAATTCTGTTCTTTTGATAGCGACCAAATCTCTAATTCGATAAGTCAGTGCCTTCTTTATCTTCTTATTGAATTGAGTCTTATTCTTTTCTTGGACTTTCCTAATTTGAATCTTCCTTCTTAATTCTTCTCTTTTTTCGTCAAAACACGCTATCATTTCTTCTTTTAGTAACTCTTTTTGTCGTTTGTCATCTTTGGTCTTCATCGTTACACCAAACATCAGTTCAAAGGGCGTGGTACCAATTGATTGTTGAGGTACAGAATTAATGATCGATTCTAACTGTTTAACATGCTTGTACTATTTTCCTGGATCGCTCAAGCTTAATTTAGTTAATACATTAATTATCGTTCGATTGAATCTTTCCACCTGTCCATTTGCTATCGGTAGACCTGTTGTAATTTGGGTGTTGTTTTATACCTTCCTCAATGCAGTAATCTTGGAATTCGGCTGATGTAAATGCTGTTCCTTGGTCAGTAATTATTTGGTACGGATTTCCAAAATAATTCTTTTGTAGTTTCAGTTTTACTGTTACTTCTCTAGACGTCGTAGATTTTACGGGATATAACTACACATATTTGCTAAATCCATCTATAACTGCTAGTATGTGATTATAGTTTTTATTAATTGAATGTAGTGGCCCCAAATGGTCGATATGATTAGTATGCAACTGCTTTTCGTCTTTATCCATTGAATGTAGAAAACCTTCTTTGTTCCCAAGTTTAGAATTTGCTAGGATGCATGGGATGCAACATGAAATTGTCTTTTCTACCTTCTTTTGCACATGCGATATGTGTCTAGTCTTGCTCAACTACTTCTTGTGTTTCTTTGCGCTGAAATGTCCGTTTTCGTGAACTTTTCTTATAATTTCTATTTCCATGGCGTCAAGAATTACTAACAGCTCTCTTTTTTAGCGTGCTTGTAGAGAATGTCTTCTTGTAAAATAGTTTTTGTACTCTTGTTCTTTTAAAATGTTTTTTCAACTCTTGATTAGTGAGTCGCTGTCTTTACTTTTTGCGAAACGTCTTCTGTAATTGTCATGACTGGGTATCAGCTTTGTGCATCTGTATGTGCCATCTTGTTTCCTAATCGATGTTTTACTTTGTAGTCTTACCTAGTCATAGGCATAATAAACTTGATGTAGTTGATTATCTTGCTTATCTTGCTCCAAAGCCATCTTGACTGGCGTCGATGTGTAACTCAATCTCAGCGCCTTGCTTGAATATTTTCAGAACTGGTGCATTCAACAATTTATTCTTTAACATGAGCCATGCCGTTTTTTGCGCTTCTTCAAATTTGAACTGCTCATTTTTTTTCCGTAGATCAGTTAATGGTTTTGCGATTTTCGCATAATTGAGGATAAGTTTGAGAAAATATCCTACGAGTCTTAAAAATTCTTGGCTTGCTTTGTAGTTTTTGGTTCTGGAAAATATTTAATCGATTTGATCTTAGCAAGATTCGGACGCAGTTCACCCTCTTTAATCACATGTCTCAGAAATTCTATTCGTATCATCAAAAATTTGCTTTTGTTCATATTTACATACGTCTAATCCGGAATCTTTTGCAGTTTTTAATCTTTCTATTGCTTCTTTCTCGTCTTTTGTCGGTATTACCAAATCATCCATATATAGTAGTGTTACTCCTTCTTTAGCCAAGTCACGATATATTGCACTTATAAACCTTTGGAAAACTAAGGGACTGCTGCATGATCCCAACGGTACTTTTAAAAATCGATATTGGCCATTATGCGTCACAAATGAAGTGTATTTTCTGATTTCTTCTTCTACGACTACATGAAAAAATCCATTCCTTAGATTGATTGTGCTATACAATCGAGCATCTTGCAACCTATCTAGTACATCTTCAATTAGTGGTAGTGGATAACGGTCTTTTATAATCACCCTGTTTATGTTTCTGTAATCAATGCAAACTCGTAAACTGCCGTCTTTTTTTTCTAACTATAACTACTGAACTTGTGTAGTCGGACTGTTGTTGTTGACTATACCTTCTTTTATCCATTGTTCTACTTGATCATCCACAACTTCGCTTATATGGGTTCTTCATGTTGAACGATAATCTTCATAGTTACGTCTGTAGTTTTTATCTTCTTCGGTTTGTAATTAGTTACAAGGTCTTCATTTCTTTTTTTAATTCGTTGTTTGGCCTTCCGTAATAATCCCAGACTTCCAAGTCTGCGTTGGAATTCATAATTTCCTTAACTGGGCCCATTGTTTGTTTCATTGTAATACCATTCTTTTCCGATGATCGCATTACTCCCAATACCTTCTGGATACACTGAATACACTTTGGTGTTCAATGTAACCTCATCTATTTCTACAGTTGCTCCAATGTATCCTAAAGGTCGTACTGATCCTCCTCCAAACCAAAATAGATTAACGTCGGTTGCTTTCATATCCGATGATCCAACCTTCTCGTATAAATCGCGTCTAATTAAGTTTGCCACGTTTCTCGTATCTTTCAATGTGTTGATTGACTCCTTTGTTTTAATATATTTATAGTACGAACAAACTTTATTGTTCCTTAGACTTCGAATAGTTGTGCACTCTGGACCTCGTACAACATAATTTTGTTGATTGTTATCATCTGCAATGCTGTTTATTATATTATGAACCACAGCTTCTGACTCGACATTGCCGCTACTGGTCAGTTTTATCATGCTTAGGAAATACTCTTGAATCGACTCAATTTTTTTTGTATCTTGTTTTCTAATGAACGATGTAATTCGGCACTGATTATTTTTTGTCCGAAAACTCTTCAAACTGTTTTCTTTTCAAGAGTTTATACGATGTCAATCCTTTCTCCGCTTATATTAACGTCTTTGCCAATCGTCAGAGACATTTCTTTACCAACATAAATTTGTATCATTCCACAGCATAAGCGTTGCTGTCTCTTCAAATTCTTCAATCCACTTTTCTATCGTGTGGTTTTTGTCACCCCAAAATGTACGTATCGAATCTTTTATATTCTTAAAACTTATCGGAAATCTTGGTAAACAGTTACTCGTAGTTGTAGGTACGTTTGTGCAATTACGTTCTTCGTCTTTATCGACGTTGCTGTTTTGACTTTGGTGTCCGTGTTCTTGTTCTGTTCTGTTCCATATTTATAAACGTAGTCTTCGTCGTCAAATTGGCCACCGGTGATTTTAAGCATTTCTGACTATCGTCATCCCAACTTTTAGCCACTGTATGTGAGCTATGCAGGTAAGTTTCATCACTGTACGCAATATTTCTACCTTCTTCTTTATACTTCTGTAACTTTCGTAAAAACCCAATTCGTTTGGTTCGAATTTCCAACTATTTAGTTAGCTGTTTGCGATTGTCTTCTGCGTTTTTTGAACGAAAACCAATTTTATGCACTAATTCTCTAAATGAAGATAATTTATCTTGGAAATTAATATTCTCTTGTTTTTTTAATTTTTCAAATACAGCTTTCATTGTTGGCCTTTTGTGATAAATGTCTGCATATGAGTATATGATTCTTCTAATAATTTTTTCCTTAAATTTTTCTACGGATGATTTTGAGTTTGGTTTGTTAATAGTTTTTCTTGGTGAAGAAAATTTACTGAACCCGGCTGTTTGATCAGCTTCTTTTATAATTCTCTTCGTCGTACTTAATCCAACTCCAGTAGCAGCAGCTACTCTTTCTTCAAGGTAATGAAAGTTGCCCTTGTTCCTTTTCGTTTAGCATGAACTTGTAGACGTTTTAAATAATTTCACGTCCTTGACTGTGAATAACTTTATTTGTAGCCAATGTATCCATTAAAGTTTATGAAGAAAAAATAAAACTGTAAATATAAAATAAGTTTACTTACAATAATAAAAATAGTCTTAATAAAGACTTGTTTATAACAAATAAAACAATAAAAGCAAATATATGCTAGGAAAAGCGTACGGAACAAAACTGAAGTAAAATACAAATGACATCTTTGAATGACTTTTGATTCGTTTACGATAAAACCGGCGAGTGTTTGTAAGACGAATGATAACAATATTTTGATGTAAGTCGATTACAGCGCCACAGTTCACGAGATCCTGAAATACTTCTAAGTTTTATGTTTTTATTTTATTGCTTTTTAATTGTGCTGTTTAAATAATTTTTGTTTCAATTTGTTGTTTTTATATTCTTTCTTTATCTGATTACTTAAATATTCTGTATTTTTCTTAAATGGATTTGTCAACGTACAACTTTCTCTTACCGTTTGTTTTTTGCCTAGTTTTTTTATTCCATTCCAATAATTTTATTTTTGAGTTTTTTATTCTTTTTTATATTAGTCGTAAGTATTTCAAAACTCAATAATCAAGTTGTTTCTAAATTTCAAAGTTACATTATATGTAATTTAATAATTTATTTTGGATTGTGATTTTTATTTACTAAACTTTCAGTAAATGTTTTAGATTTTAAACAATTACAAGTTTAAAAAACAAATCTTAATATTGTTAGTTTTATTATCTTAACCTAAAAAAATTAAAATTAATTTGTTCAGTCCTCATGTAGAAGCGGGGATTGCGGATTCTTGAATGTTTCTAAATGAATTTAGTTTTATTTAGTTTCTACGTGTTACTACTGCTACTTAAGTACTAGAAAAATGATAATCAGTAACTTTTTATTCACGCTAAAATGTATGGCATAATATATATACATATAACAAAAATTGCTTTTTTGCAATATTTTAAAAACATATTGCTATTCGCAAAATAACTGAAGGATGATTTATGAGACTTATACAAACATTGAAAAAGGTTTCAAATCACACCGTATCGATTTTAACAATAGCGAAACAGTCAGTTAGTTTTTTATAAATGTATTTTTGTCTTAGTTTAATTCGAACTTTGTGACTCGTTACGATGCATTACAATTAAGAATATTTGTTAGAATTTTTTTAAATATCGGGTTTTATTAATCGCATTTAAAAATGATAAGTTAACGTAATACTAATGTTAGAACCACAGACTCTCTCGCTTCTATTTCATAATTCGTAATGCTCTTTGTGATAATTATAAAGCAGTAATTAGCACTTGTAACATCTACCTAATTACGAGTCGTTGACGCCACGTTGTGGGAATTTACTACATGTATAATTTTGAGATACACTAATTTAATGATGGATTGGAATAATAAGCATTTTGATATAGAGTATTTACATGTTATCTAACAAAATTTTGATTATAAATGTGTTATGATGTATTCTGCATTTAAACTAGTTATCACGAGCTGATAAGATTTTCTTGTTTAATAAATAAAATTAATTTTATGAGGTGTTTACTAAGTGTTTTCTTTGTTAATTTTTTAGCGTATTTCAATTGTGGTTTTTTTATAAAGTTGTTTTTTTTTCAGTCGAGTTTTTCTGAAATTTTAATTCCGTAGGTAGGGACCACTGCAAAACAGCTTGAAGAAGTTATTTTTTCCGGCAATTTACTTTTGTTATTTAACCTAATTTATAGTCATTAGTATTTCATTAGTAATTGCTTTTTTTAAAATTTTGTTTAAACATATACGTAGATATTGTTAATTTAGTATATGCATAGTTTTGTTAATTTTGACACCATCGTATTTAGCACGAAGGTTTCTAATCTAAAATTCGCGACGACATCTATTTTATTGTTTTCTTTTTGTATGGTTGGATTAATATTTTATTCGATTTGAAGTTTGATTGTACTGGGCGTAGATTTTGTATTACAACCACTGAGACTTCGTTCCACTTCTACTTTTAAAGTTTAAAGATTTAATAGTCTTTGAGGGAACTGATTTTGTCATTGTTTTTAAATTAATATTAAAATGATTAAAATTACATAAAATTATTTGTATATTATCTAAAATTTGCAAATACATGTATTGACATTAGTCACACGGCGTTGATTTTATAAACTCAAGAGTAAAGTTTCGTTTTGTTGCTTTAATGGATTCAATATTGATAGTTGAGAAGTTTTTAATAATTCACAAGAAAGTTTATGCAAGAACTAAAAGTTTTTGTTATCCAGATGCTTTTATAGATAAATAGTTCAGTTTTATAGCAGATCGAATATTTAGTTTAACCTTTTCTTTTGACGTAGTACGCAGTAGATATGGTTTTATGTATGTATGTTTTAACTTAAAACTGCTATTTATTTTTATGCTTAAATACTACATAAACTAAATCATTTTTAGTGTATTTGCACGTTTATTGTTTTGCTTTCACGTTATAGTGTCTTCCTTCTTCAGTGATTTTGAAGTTGCCATCATTTAGTTTAGTTAGTTTAACATATTACTTTTATTACAATTATTTGTCGTTTCTATTCACTTTGTAATATATAATACTTGCAAAATAATGTATAGATTTAAAAGTGGGTGTTAACGTTTAGACGATTTTTAATCTTCATATTTTTGAAGTTTATACACGGAGTTATTTCTCTAATAACAAAAGAAGAAGAAAAAGAATAAACATTAAGTTCCAGCACTGTTTTAAATAAAATTTTAAACCATTTTAGACTAAACGTTTTTGTACAGTGTGTTTAATAAATATACGTATTTTAAGTATTATTAATTAAATTAGAGGTTTTTTACATGCGATTAATAGAACAGAAGAATTTTGTTTATTGAGCTAAAGAAATTAGATATCTTTTACTTAATTTGTTGTAATTAGTTGAGATGATAATATCATTGAATTGGCAGCTTAAAAGTGTTGGTAGAAATCAATAATATACCCCATTGGTAAAAATAAATACATCGGTTTGAGTACTACGTAAGCCGTTTAGTTTAGTTACAATTTCCTGGTATTGAATGCTCTTTGTCCTACAAAGCTTCGTATTTACAACGTAGAATGAATAATTCTACTATATGAAAAGTTACATATAAAGAAATTAAAGATGTTACTAAACTTGCATTTAAAGCTACTAATTTAAATTTTATGTAGTAATCGAATATTGTTTAAAATAAGTAACAATATAGTTAATAAAGTGATGCATTAAATTAAATTAATTACAGAAATTGTTATTCTTTTTGTTGTTTGAATAATGAAACGATTGTTATTACTAAATTCTTTGTTGATCATATTGTACTTAAAGCTAATGAATGTTATAATAAAGTAAATGATTCAGTAGTGAACATGCTACATTATATTGTTTATACAGTGCTTTTTTTTAAACTGGCCATAGCATTTTATATGTTAATGTTTCAACTTCTTATAAGATACCCTTTTAATTAAAATTCTAAACAAATATCTGCACTAATTACAGGAACAGTATTTAGTGTGATTTAAAATGAGTTTTTAATTAATCATAGAAATATCTATGAAAATGCAATATCTTTGTGATTAAACTTTAATGATGTTTTATATTGATATTCGAAACAATAGGATGAAAAACAGTTTTGTTGTATTTTTTTTAAATCTAAAATTTATTTACGCGTTTATGAAATAATTATTAGATAAAAAAGGCAATTTAATTTTATCATTATTTACTTTCATAAAACTTAATTTTATAACTGTGATAACTTAAAAAAATATATCAAAGTAAATGTCGTCCATATGCGGCTAAACAATAACCAAAAATCCTGGCAGCATCCCTTTCACTTTTTGCTTTCGTTGATGTCACAAGTAGTGATGAGCGATATCAGTGGCGGCTGGTGGTCAATGCTGCAAGAGGGTTGTTTCAATAGTAAAACTTTAAAAACACATTCCTATTTATTAAAATATTTATATTTAAAGTTAATTTATCTATCTTATAGAATAAATAATTATTAACGTTTACAATTTTTTTAATATAAAGTAGCATAATAATAATCAGTATTTGTTGGAGGGTCAATGACCAAATGACCTAGTGGAGTAGCCGTCACTGAGCGATATCGTTCAATAACACTGTGAATCGTTACTGCGACGTCATTACGACTTTCGTATGGCGTTTTCGAATAACGAAATTCAAATTAATAGTGGAACCGTATCCAATAAATGTAGCGACATCGCGCAGTATCCGCTTCAATATTCATATCAGTACCGAAAACGAACACCTTGCAACCACCAACCAGTAAACAGCGCAGATCAAGTATCATTCCTCACGATGTCACAACAAACACGAAATAACGATTTCACAATAACATGAACAAATGTGAAAAGTACAGACTTCGTAAAATCATTGATATTTTTACAAATTGGTAGCAGTCGTTCTTCATGATTTGTTGCTATCAGTGAAAAAATCACAGTTCGTAAAATATCGCTTATCACTAGTCACGCGACCTCGGGGGAAACGTGAGCGAAATGTTCTTGGGAAAGTTTTTTTTGCTCTCACAGTAAAATATTTTTTCTTTTACATTGCAGGCCATAACCGGTAATTTTTTATGCGTCATAAAGATGACTTTTTGATTTACTCACCATTACGATACATTTAATTATAGATAGAATGTTGCGCATGGTGAGCGGTTCCAAGTTGAGCGCGAGTGACGTCAGTCTCAGAGTTGTTTTAAACGTGTTGCTTGATACGTTCGTAAGTTGTGCGTGAATATTAATATTTAGCACATTGTTTTCGTAATTTAAATTTTTTTTTCCAATTTTATCAACTAAAATGTTCATTACATATATTGAATTTCATTGTTAAAACATTTTAATCATAAAGTCAACTAAATTAAGTCAAAACAGTTAATAAAAACTAGCGATACTTTATTCACTCAATACAGTGAATAAAATGTTTTTAGCGGCACTTTATTCACACTGCTGTTGAGAACACAAATAAAGTAAAAAAACCCTACTTTTTTGGAATTCAAATACTGATTAAAGGTTTTATATTTTTGGAAGAAATGATGGAGCGTAATTATTCGGAATTTTCAAATGTAGAAATAATTGATACTCCTGATATACTACTTAGTGAATAACGAACACATACATTGAATTTTTTACCTGATTTATCGCCAGATGACCTTAATAATGATGACTGTGTTGAATTGAAGAACTTCATGAGCTGTCATATAACAGGTTAGAAAATCTGTGGGGATTCGTTTTCCATAAAATAAAAGATTCTACTTTGCAAAGTTCTTTAAATCAAAATTATTCCTGAATTGATCATCTTAGTGAGGGTGGTCTACCAAAACCATCTGTTAGTATGTCTTACATGAGCTGAATAAAGAGGAATTAGTAACTGGAAAAAAATTTATCCGATTGTTTTTTTGGATTTAGAATATTTTTTCGCATGAAAGAACCAAACTTAAAGATAACAAGACCAAAACAAGGAAATGGAAAAAAAATATTGTCTAGATTTACAACATTTTCTAATTAAATAAGATACTTTTTGCTGGTATAGCCATAGAGAAACATTGATTTATATAACCGTCGCCGTCGGTACACAAGAAAAGTGACACGTCTCAAAAATTCTCCTTTTTGAGTTAATTATTATAAAAATGTTGCAGCTGCTTCTAAACAATAAGTAAATTCTCTGTTCATGATGTTATTGTGCCTTAATATGCATATTCTGCTGGAGAAAGGTCTAATTTCTAGTAGAAATGTGAATTAAATTTAGTTTTTAATTAGGATAAAATGAATTAAGTTTGACAAATATACGAAAATCAAAATGAAATGTATTTTAATTACATTGAAATTAATGTAATTTACGTGGCAGTGAGGATTGACTTTGTGATTTGTAGATTATCATAGCGAATGCAAGACGAATTGGAAATTAAATTCGTTTAAACTTGAATGGCATAATGGTTGAGATCACCGGAATTCTAGGAATGAGAACTTTTGAACTTTTAAGTATCGTCGCGTGAATCACATTGCGCATAAGTTTTCTCACCACTAAACCTGTTCTGTTACATAGTTTTGATTGGTTCTGATTTTGAAACATTACGACTACCAAGGCAACCTTTAGTTGTAAATTGTACGGTGGCAAGCTAGGCAAAGCCAATGAGTTTCAAAATTCAGTTGGATAGTTGGATGCTTCATCTTTGTTTGTTATACAGTTTGTAGATTTGAAGAAATACACTGGACCAACGATTTTATTTTGAATTGTAAAGTTTAAGTGATTTTCACGTTTGTTTGTTGCCGCAAGAATTGCTCATTCACTCAACCACGTGTTAATTTTGTGGTTAGCAATGATGTTTGGGAACAGTTTGTTGATGAACTCTTTCTTTGTTGAGACGCAATTGCAAAAAATTCGACGAAAATGAAATCAATCTGTTCGATTTGTCGACAGGAACTCGAGTATTACCGATAGTCAGCAATTGCTTGGAGAAATATTTGGCAGATGGATCGTTTAGCAATGCAACTCGTGTTTGCGATCAGCTGAAGTTTCTTTACATAGCGCCACAGAAGTCGATGATTTGAGGCCAGCGGTTTATCGGTAGCAGTCGATTTTGAAATAACTGGTAGTGTTTGGAGGAAATCGCCAGACAGGAAGATCATTGAACCTCCAAAACACCTTGAGTCAGCACATTAACTTATCGTACCATTTTTTTCTGTTGGGGGTTTAACAGTAGTACATTCGTTGAAATTGATGCGATGTGTCTAATGCATCTTCATCGTATTCACGTTTACGTTTCAATTCTCGATTGCAAGCGGCATTGGCATTCCTAGCTTGACTAACAAGCTGCTGCACAAAAGGTAACACATGTCTTCGATCAAAAGCAAAGCCTCGATATGTATCTCCTCATTGACCTCGAGATCTGGATTTCCTGAGTTGATACGAATTTGGTGTAAAATGTCTTCTGACATGTCATCCTTGTAATTGGTTCACAGTTCACTTTGATTTGATAGAAAGCTAGTCAATGTTGTCGTTGGAGGTGTTTCAGCACGTTGAGCTTTTTACATATCGACCAATTTAATAGTGCGTGATTTCATTCTTGGTATTTGGAGTTTGAATGCCAAAAAACGCTATATCGTTGCGTTTTGTGACATATTTGCAAAAGTATTTGATGGACTTTACCGAATTGCAATACTACAGAAGTGGCAAATTTAGAGCAAACCAATTGTTGTCGACCATGAAATAGATTCCTTTATGTATTTGTTGCAGTTGTCCAGTGTCACGACGTGTAAGCACCGTTTCGCGCGTTTTCAAGCTTTCACCAACAATAGTAATTGCGGTTTTATCTATTGTTGGAGCATTGAACTGACGTACGTGTTTTCAAGCGAGTCGTTTATCTCCTTAGATCACGACTTTGTAATCATTACTTGGCGAGTGTTCCAACGCAGTTTTAAACAACTAAACCAATCCATTGTATCTTTGAGTTTCTCCAGCGTACTTTAATGCACCACAATCGTCGCACACAATCTTTATTAGGCCAGTTTGAACGGAAGGATGCGAGCTCTAGTCAATTGTGCATTCGTATTGAAATGCTACTCGATTGAAATCAACACTTGAAGAATTTCGTCTTGCGCGTCGAATGGTTATCAAGTTGTTGATCTGTGGAATAAGTTCGACGATTTTTTATTTATCTGCAGTGGATTGATTTGCAATAGTTTAATGTCTAATTGCATTACGGTTTCGTTCTGAAAGATTAGATCTTCTGACACGCGACATTGTAAATAACTGGAAAATTAAAATTACGTAATCAAGCAACCATCGGTGCGCGCAGTCACAAATGTGGTAACTTCACAAAATGAACATTTTTGAAGGCAAATTACCGTTTGAAAATTACGATCAAAAATATAATTTCACAGAATTACGAACGAACATGCATCAGATGTTGATTTTCTTATGATTTTTTCTTTCTTTGTTTTCGAATGCACGGCCGAGACAAACTAAAAAAACCATCGAAATCCGTCAATCCGTTCTCGAGATAATAAAAAAACTGTTCTATTCAAAATTTATGTTTGTGAATGTTTCCTATGTGTTAATAGTTATTCTGCTATTTGGGTAGAAGACAAACCCGACAAATCAAAGATTATAAAAATCGGTATAGCCATTTTTAGTTATAAATGGTGTAACTAATCTGACTTCTTTTAATATACAGGGTGTTTCATTTGCATGATAAATGTAATCCTATGACCCAAAAACAACGACATAATTAATATACATTAAAATCAAAATAACCGTGCAGCTTTATGTTTAACTTTAATTATCTAGAAAAATAATTTTATCGTTACAAAGGAAAAGTGTGTTATATAAAATGTATTTGAAAATCGAAAAATTGTGCTAAAATAGCAGTTCCGCCAGTGGCGTAGCATCTTCGGAAGGTTCAACCACTTACTTGTCCTCGTCGTACGACACTGGTAGTAGCCAAAAACGTTTATTTAACATAATTCAGTAAGGTGTGCACTACCTACACTTTTTGCCAAATATGACAAAAATACTTCAAACATAGAATAAGATTTTATTGTTACTAAATTGTAGTAGATGTATGCTACACTTAAAAAAAATATTCCCAACTTAATATGGAATTTTTATGAAATTCTAAAAATCTTTAAATTTTTCGACTTTTTGCGGTATCTCAAAACATTGTAGTATGGCAATTAAATTATTATTTGTTTTTATATAAAAAGCAAGTTTTGACTGTTATCTCTAAATTATATTCTAAATTGAAAGCCGATTGGTTGGCATAGTACACAAATTAAATGTTTTTGCATGTGCAATGCTTTTGCACAAGTTTAATCAAATAAGTATATACAGAATTTTTTGATGACTTAAATCAGATTTAGTATGGAGCTTCTGAAGAGCAATTATTAAATATTTTTTAGTTTAATTAGTATGCAGAGGAAAGTACCTATTTGGTACTAATAAAAACAATGTTCAACACTAGTTAATTATTAAAAAACCTAAACGATTTGTATAATCAAACTATGTAATCAACATAACTACCTTGTAATGCGATTTGGCTAATTTATTTGAAAAATGACAAGCTTCAATTAAGCATTGATTTCACGTCGTTTGGAATTACTAACTAAAATAAGAAGTAAATTGTTTAATTAACATACATTGGAATATAATAAATAAAACCAAATAGAAATGTGGAATTAATATATATGATTATGGTTTGTTTTTCATCCCAATAGAAGGAACGTTTTTTTTTCACTATGCCTGGTGGTAGTAAATTATTTGTTTCGGGTCATTTTTTTAATTTGGCAACGTTTTGCAGGCTAATGTGTCTGCTTCATCGGGTTTTCTTATCCGGGAACAATTAATTTTTTATTTGATAAAAATAGGGCCTTATATCAATGAAAACAAAATATTCTGTGAAAACACAAACCATAATCTTGTATAATCAGGAGGACAAAAAAATTGCTATAGAAATTAATAATAATTTATATTATACATCGTACTTAAAATGAATTGACTTGAATTGAATTGAACATTCTTTGATCCTCTTATTAGCGATAAAATCTAAGATTTACTCGTTTTTCTGTTTTTTATGTGTATATTATTGTTGTGAATAATGTAGTAAATACCTATTAAGTTTTGTTTTAATTAAAATGTTAACTCAATTGCACTATCCTTTCTTATTTTCCTTTTCTATTAGGGTTGATTAAACTTTTTTTATGATTGGGACTTGAGAATCACATAAAATACTATACTTGTAAAAGTAATTACTTTTTGTCATTTTTAGATTATGAACATCGAAATAAAGCAATTTTATACTTATTGTTTGTATTCTTAGTATATTATTTTTAAACTTATTTTTGTTTGTTATTTTTCAATTTCTTCTCGTAGCAATTTTTTCAGTCTATTTCTTTTTAGAAAAAGATAAAAATTAACTAATAACATACTAAATTAAACATTTCTAAGCTTTTATAATAACCACCGACACTAAAAAAATCTTAAAATTATTGCAGATGTAATCATGTTTTAATTTATGTCACATGCAAAAAAACCTAGAATAGTATACACGATATTTTTTTGGTTTTCTTTATCGGACTACATAAATTTAACGTTTAACAAAGAAACTCTAGTATCGATTAATATTTTGCATTATTTTGGTAATAATTTTATGTTACAATATTTAGGATATTTTCAGTGTTTTGTCATTAAAATCATATAAAATTTATTAAAATTATAGCTCTAATAGCACTAGAATAATTTATAAAAAATATTTATTTTACGTTAAACATCATATTCCTGAAGATGTTAATCAATCAATCAAAGTATGTTACGTATTGATATAAATAATTTGACAAATGATGATGTTTTTATTATTCTGTCTTCTAAAAGTAGTAATTATTATGTAATTTTAGTATTGATACACGAACGGAGCGAGTAAACCAAAACTCTTTATTTTAAATTTGACACTTCAGATGGATTGAATACTTTTTCGGCAGCCAGACTAAAGTTAGCTACTAAATTTTAGCTGATGGATGCCAAAAATTAAAAGGTCTTTTCTACAATTGGTTTTTTTGAACGGTTGTCAATTTCTTTAATTTGACACACGCTTCAGAACACGATTTGATATTATTTAAAGGTTTCAATTTTACTAATGCCTCTAAACGAATACCTAAAAACAGCATGTTCTGTTAAGTTTTCTATAATTTTTGACACATTGCAAATTATATTTTCATTCAATCTGGTATAATTTTTAATCGTCTAAAATTTCTAATTTTAAAATTTTAAACTCGGACGTTTTAGTTTTGAATTTTTTTTTTAATTTGATGTTTTTAGCCGACAAATGTAATACTATTGTTGTTTTTTCTAATTTACTTTCTGAGAGGAAACGTTATTTTTCACACTCAGGTTTGAAACCATCTTGCCCCATGACGTTTTAATAAAGTTTCTATTCTTGTATCATCAAACTGATGGTATCTTACCACTACAAGTATTTGAAAGGTACCAAACCTTTTAATATACTTACTTTGATTACATATTCTACCAACGAATTTGTAATGTTACTAAAAGTTTTCTATATTTCTTGTTGCACTTTCATTTTTTGAAATGGTTACTTTGTCATCAATAATCACATTTAAAGTTTAGGTTATTAAATGTTTGTTTAGTTCCATGGGGATTTTGAATTATATCGTGATAATCTAAGGAGCTATCATCCGGAAATTTACTAAATTAAAATTTTGATAAAAAAGAAATACAGTACACCATGATGTTTGTATTATTTTGATACCAAACATATGCCTATGACGTTATTCGGTCTAAGACGGTTGAACGCGACCGTTTGAACGCAATACCTTTGAATGCAAAGACTTTTGAACGCAAAATGTAAAAACATTAAAAATATTGTTGTGGTTTAGCTAACAACAGAAATTGCAATAATATTAAGATATCTAATAGTTCATTCTTTTAAAAACGTGAAATATTTTTTTTTATTTGCTGTGAATTGTTTCTTTTCTGGTCTTGTAAGCGATTCCGAAAACGGGTTTAGGTCCGATATATGTCACTGCTGTGCACTTTTTAGCTAGTGCGTCCGCCATTACGTTACCCTTTACATTCTAGTCTTTTGGTATACAGATGAGATGCACTGGTTGGTGAGTTTAGATTTTATTAGTGGCGATGATTTTAAGTCGATAATGTTCTTGACACTTCAGTCAATAGCAGCAACTTCAGCTTGAAAAGCGGGTGCGTATTTACTTAAGGTAAGCGAAAATTTCTTCCCATGGTGCTTGCCTCCATATACTCCTACTCCGATACCGTTTATTGAGCTATTCACACGGGCGCGACCACCGATTTAGCAGCGCCACGGTGGCGTGCAGTGGCCCATTCCCACTAAAACGCTCGGCACAAAAAGACGCGCCACCAATAGCAATACATGTTTTTAAATTCAAGTATCAACACCAGACACTTCAGTATCGCCGTAGCAAACTACAGAGATGGTTGCGGACGTAGATGCGCAAGATTTTATAGCTGAAATTGAACAATTTCCTGCTATTTGGGACAAATCGTCGAATGATTATAGCAATAAAGTAATAAAAAAAAATAGCTGGGAGCAAGTCATATTAAAACTTTGCTCTTGATTTGGGGATAAACCAACAGCAGAAAAAACTGTGGCGCTGCAAGAGTCGCTTGCATACGTAATATTTTTTTGCACGCGTTTTTGAGTGGCGCTTCTTAGCAGCGCCACAGTGTGAAAGGGCCCTTAACCGCGCCCGGGTAAATGTTTTTGTCCACTCGTCTCGTGACGATATTATCACTTTAGGTTCCTTTAAGATGTGAAATCGGATGTCATAGTTAAGATTGTGTCTTTACGAAGCACGTTGTGTATGCCTGGTTTGTTTTTCCAAGTAATTGAAGTGTGTTCATTAATCTGAAGTCTGTATGCCACTTGTTTCGCTTCCATTATTACAACGAGGTCTAATGGTGGAAGTGAAAGTAGTACTTCCATGGCTGCTGTGAATGTGGTTCTGATCGCTCCTGTTATCAGCAGACATGCGATTCTCTGTACTGAGCCTAGCTTTACAGCGGTTCTCTTAGCCCATACAAGCGCACCGTATTTGTCGATGGGCCTTGTTACCACAGTATAAAAACATTTGGTCATTGTGGGTTTCAATCCCCATGTGTGCCCGACGATCCGTTTGGTTATATTAAGAACCCTGACAGCCTTCGTTGTGACTTTTTTTAGACGTCCATTGAAAATCAGTCTAGTATCAAAAGTGAGTCCCAGATATTTGACTTCTTTTGTCATTAAGAGCGCGACTCCGTACATCGTAGGTTTGGTAAACGGAACGATTGCCGTCTTGGTTGGGTTCACTGATAGTCCCTTTATACATACATATTTCGACGGTGTTTGTGCACTTTGCATCATGTTCCATACAGTTGCCCCAAACTTCCCGTTTGTGATAATGCTGAGATTGTCGGCGTATTCTAAGGTAAATGCCCCTCCATCTTCTAGTTCGTGTAGTAGGCCGTATATGTCGAGGCACCACAGTAAGGGTGACAGCACCCCGCGTTGTGGGCCATGCCAGCCACTTTGGCTTCTACAGTGCTACCGTACAAAGTAACTGTTACCGTCCGATTCCTGAGCATTGAGTTGACCCAGTTTCGGACTAGAAGTGTGATTCCCTTTTTCTTCATTGCCCTTGCCATTGAGGTGAAGGTAGTATTGTCAAATGCTCCTTCAATATCTAGAAAAGCACCCAATGCCATATCATTGTATTGGATTGCATTTTTGCATCTGCTTACAAGTTAGTGAATTGCTAGCTCGCAAGATTTTTTGGATTGGAAAGCATACTAGTTTTAGTGCAGAGGCGAAGCTTTTAGTGCCCTGTCCCTATTTATACCTGCCGACTACTTTTTCAAGTAGTATTAAGATAATCGGTCTGTAAGATTTTGCCTGAGCGTACGTAGATCTCTCTGGCTTTTGTATAAATACCACCTTGACAATCCGCCAGCTGTTTGGTATATGCGAAAGTGCTAACCTGACTTTGAGAATACTAAATGTAACTGTTTTTTCTTTAAAGAGTAATGAAATTGTTCTAATTTAATATTTTAATTAAGACTGATGTACAGTAAAAATTGAAACACATTTTTTTATTTTACTGTTTAATAGACAACATACATATAATGTTTAATAATAATATTACATAAACTATAACATTGCTGTGTATGTTTAAGGTATATCTGATAATTATGTAAAATGTTTCCCAAGTATTGAATAAAACTGTTTTTCAATGCGTATGGTGACAAATGAAAAAATACAAATAGCAATTTTGTTCAGTTTGAAGACATTGATAGAAAAACTAGAAGAAATCAGTATTTTTAAAACGGAAATGCTTTTGATTATAATTTTTCTTAATAGATATATAAAGTTTATTTTAGAAACACTAAAAAAATAGAAAAGAAAGAAGTTAACTAGTTTTGTCAACTAAAAAACTATGCAAAATAACTGAAAAAAAGTAAGGCTATCGACAATAATTTTTTTAAAAATAATTTTGGGATAATTAACTATTATTAAATTCAAGTGAAGGAATTAAAAAAAATGAAGTAAACTGAGAAGTCATCAAAAACCACTTTAAATATTTTAGCAGCGAAAAGCGAAAGAAAACTAACTTATTGAATATAACTAAACGTTTGACGATTCACTAATTAGTGATAGATGGCGACGTTTTATGCTTAATTATAGGAAATGTCGGTTTTTCATAAATTTTTTAATATATTACATTTATCTTAAAAGAAGTATTGGTACATGTCTAGGTATAATGTGTTAACAATTGTTATTAACGTTTTTTTCTTACCGTCTTTATCTAACGCGTCTAATATATAAACTGTCACTTGTAAAGGATTTGTATAAACAAATATTGTTAAACATAACATCAGTGATTTCTAAGTTTCTTCGGTGAAAAGTGGCACCATCCGAACCTGTAGGCGACGTTTTCGTGCAGTTTTTGTGTGCACGTATGGTTTCTAGTTGATTAAACAAAGGTTTTTTGAAATTTTTACACAATTTTGTCTTTTGTCTTTTGACGACAACTAGCAATTGAACGTATTTTATTTTTTATACTAATCGTATCGCATTCTTATAGGTATAAAATGTTTGTAAGGATGGCAAGATCTTTCTAGACACGGTTGTATCGTAAAACATTGCTGTTTTAATCCTTTTTTTTATTTATAACTACAGACAGAGGTGACACAACGATGTCGCACGGAATGCTAAAAATAGAATTAAATATTATTGATTTTTTTACGTTTTCTAAAGATATCATTGTCTTTAGCGTTTTTAATTTTGGTGAAATATAAACCATTCATTTTTAATTTTGTTTTAATTACACATTACATTGAAGTAAACTGTTTAATTGGATTGTTTATGTTGATTTTGTGACAGACATTTGAAATTAAGCTAATGTTGTGGTTAAAAAGCTGCATCCCAAAGATTTTGGGACGCAAGGAATTTATAAGCTTAAATATTGATGGAATTTAAATATATTTATATAGTGGATAATAAACTCTCTAATCCATAACGAAAATTAAGATGCTTTTTAAAATTTTTAAAATAAAAAAGATTAAATTTATTCTATGAGGAACTTAAAAGAAAAAACATTTTCGCATCCGTATAATAATGAATAATTTTAAGCTAACGAGGACTAGCTGATTTTGCAAGCCTTATACATAATTTTTATTTAAAAATTACATTAATTAGATTAAAAACTTAAAACGAAAATCGTATTTTATAAATTAATTTTTTAAATCCAAAAGGCAAAAGGGAATATAAATAAATAAAGCTGTGTAATAAAAGGCTCCGCGATAATGAAAGTTAAATACAAAGTAATGGTGGAAAATATCCGTTGAAATTGGAAAATTGCAAACTTAAATATTTATATACACAAGAGACTAAAAACTGAATTTGGACGGGAAACGCGGACATAATTTTTCTCATTATTATTACAAAATGGAAGAAATTCAATACACTTTGGTACTTTTAAGCAACATGGAAATTTGATCGTGCAATATTTTTATAAAACGATTAAACACAGTTTTGTTTAATGATTTGGTCACAATAGTATTAAACACCTGAAGTTATTTAAAGTTTAAAATTGCATTTATGTTTATTTTAAAAAATATTGGATTCCTCTAGTACAATATTTTAGTGTAGGAAATGGTGCTTTAGAATCTCGTTTTGACGTTAATTTCCGGCATACATTTTCGTTCGACGAGAGAAATTTCTCAATTCCGCAACGAAAGTCACAATGCGTAGGTATACAAGTTATTGTAATGATGCTGTATTTGCTCTGCAGTTTTTATTGTTTCAAAAGTAATTGCAAGAGTTTGTTTCATTTATTCTTATTTTTTATTTGGAATCAGATTGGTTAATTCTTTTTGCAGTATCCGTTTTAACTGTATTTTCATCGTGTAGGTCTGAACCAGTAAAATTGTTTGTTTGTAAAATTTTTCCAAGTTATTATGATCACAAATACTTTCTTAGAATCCCTATAATTTAAACATTTCGTAAGTAAAACTTTTATAAACTTATGATTAATAGATAATCCATTAGTAATTTAATTAAGTTTATCTATAAATTTGTACCATTGAATCAGTATTTTAATAAGGGATTATGTAGTAATTTGTTATAAAGACAAAGTCGGCTTATTTTCTTGTTATGGATAGGTCAAAACAATTATGTACTTTTCCGTCGATCGTTCATTAATACTTGTATTAACGTATAATAATGTATCAAAAGTAGTGCGGTAATAGCCCTTATTACCGCACTACTTTTAAACCAATGAAATCAACGAATTTCTATTAACGCTCGCTTTTTTTTTAACCAATAAAATCGTAGAAGAGAATTAAGATTTTTATGAGGTTACGTATATTGTATTAGTTAGCGTTTTTAAACAAAAAATAAATTAAAAAATTCACCTGTGCATTATTATAATTAAACATTTCCAATAATTGTAGGTTAAGTAACCTGATCACTATAACGAAAACAAAATGATATACTTTGGAGTTACCAAGATGCTAAAAGAAGCTGATAAATAAAGTCTTTATTAACAATAACTGTGGTCTACATCATCTGACTATTTTATGAGCACACAAATTGTCAGTTGGTTTTTATCGATGATTTTCAGTTGTTTTTACGGAGCCTTCCTGATAACAAAGTTGTGATGTTTGTATGTTATATAAAATGGTATATAAACATAATTATAAACAGATTTTAGTTTATTACATAAATAACAACGTATATTTTGTATAAACCAATACTTATCATATAACTGTGTTGTAGTGATACACTCGTGTACTTCTTTTGCATACATACCGAAAACATTACGTATTTATAAGAATAAAAGAGCATTTAGTTATCGTTACTTTCTTTGACATTACCTTCTTCATCTAAACAACTACTTCTCTAACATTTGCACTAATTTGTAAAACATTGCTCACTATGCTTTGCTAAACTACACATGAACTTTTATCAGATTCAAATTGTATCGATAAGTTAGTGAACAGCATTTTTTTTAGTAAATCATAAACTAAAAAGTTTTACTAAAGAATTGTGTTACTAAAAATCAGCTTTTTGCATGCTGTTCATTTAAAAACTACAATGTAGCACATTATGTTATGGTTAATATCACAAATCTATAATACCAATAAACGATTATGAATTTCTCGTATGTACATACCAGATTCTTTTCTTTAAATTGCCATTACGTAAATATTCTTATAAACAAAAGTAACACAACAATATGATAGAAAATATATATTTAATCTATAAGTAGGTGAACTAGTTTCTTCTCTCTAAAGCCATCATTCATTAGGGACAACACTAAACTATAATTCGTGGCATTCTTGTACTCAAACCCAATCTGTCGTAAGAATTTGTTTATAAAATCTGGTTCACCGTGGTAGTTTAACATTCACTTACATTTTCCAAACTAAAATGTTTATTGTTAAAACTTTCTTATCTACAGAAGTAAATATGTATTAAAATTACCATTGTTTTTATCGTAGATTTTTAATGTTTCCTGGTTAGCCTATGGTTTTATTCCTAATAACAATATTCGTCATTTATGAACCATTTTTAAATGTATAAACACTTTACTTGCTTTATAAATAATTTTGATTTGCTTTTTACATCTAGTTCAGCTTCTGTGTACAAAGAAAACAATCCCACGATTAGCTTTCGGTTGATAAAGAGAACTTTTTAATGTTTCGAGATGTAATTTTCTTTGATTACCTAGCATACTTTTAATCGCATAAAACTAAAAAAAATTTGCAATCATTGATATTTTCAAAACTAATTATAATCAATCCGATTAAAATTTAATTGACGCGTTGAGGTTATATAGCATTCCCATTACTTAAAAATCCCACTACCGTTGATACAAAAATAAAACAATTGTTTAGTAGATAAAATTATAAAATTATAAGTAAATGCAAAAAATTAATAAGATACGATCGACGGAAAAACTTAAAAACCAACTTGTTTGATAATATGCAATTAATAATCTCGACAACATTAACGCCCTCGCTCGCTACGCTCGCTCGCGCGTGAAAATGTCTCGATTATTAATTGCCTTCATTACCAACCTTGTTGGTTAAATAACTATTAACGAATTATTGTTGTAGTCAAATTTTTAAGATTGGATTCATGAGAAAATGATCAAACTCTTAAATTTATATCGACATGAAATTCTCTCGAACGATGTACCTTTATACACAAATCATTTGTATTTTTGATGTCACTATTGTTAGCATTCAAAAGTAAAAAATAATGATTTAATTTAGTTACAATTAAAGGACGACATTTTCATTAAGCACGTGAATAAATACTTTTTTTTATTCCGAATCGGAATCAACTAGTCATCTACCACATGTTCCATTCCATAGAGAGATTTTCCAAAAATGCTTTTCGACGATGACATTCTAGATGTTAAAAATTGTTGCTATAGTAAACTACACATACTAAAGTATGATTTAGCAAGTTTTTTTAAGCTTCCACTGCGGTTTTACAGCACTTTGAAGTTGATCGTTTCGATTACTCCCGAGAAAGTTCAGCGCGCATGCATTGAAAGAGTAAAGAAATAAGCTAATATATATTAGTTTTACTAATGTGTTTTGTATCACTGTAATGAGTGTTTCTTCTACTTTTAGAAGTTTAATTTCCAGTTAAAAAATATTTTAGCTTACTTTGTAGAATGCTTTCTTCGTACTCGTGTCGCAAATGAAATAATAACTACGTTGACTAAACTTTTAACTACCAGCAGGGTTTGCTCGAGCCAAGTTATTTACCGCATTTAAAAGATAATATATTTACTTATAAAATGCACTGCAATTCACACTGTATTTCGTTGTATTTCTATATGATAATTAAGAAATTCCAAACTGGCGCGTATTAGGAATTATTATTTTCTAACGCATAACGCAAATGTCTTCAATTTTTCAATAATAGAAATAAAATAATAGTATATTATATACCAAGGTTGAGAAGTGTATGATTATAATCTAAGCGATAGATTACATCGCAAGCATAGATCGCGAGACGCGAAGCGTCGAGGGATATAAATCGCGCAGGTTATAATATACTTCTCAACCGTGGTATATATACAATTTTTCCACTACTAGAATTATTAAAACCTTTCTACCTGTTACTAAATCAAATTTAAAATTTAAGATATTAATTTTAAATTAAAAATCAAGTAAGTGATTCTGACTGTTGTCATTAGTTTAATAGAATTAATTTTGACGTAATTCTTAATTGTAATTTAAAAGACTAATATAAACAGATAACGTAAGTTTTTATTGCTAAAGTTGTTCAAATTGTTTAAAAACATTATTATGTTAAGCATCGATTATATCAAAAATATATTTATTTCAATAATATTTACATTTAATTAAGCGCGAACTTCAAATAACTTACATTTTTAAAATCAAATTAATTTATCAATTGAACGATTTATAAACTTAAATTAGCATTAAATAAAATCTCTTGCTTGGTAGACAGTATTGTAAACTTTTTTGTTCAATCCTGCTCTTCAAACACGGTGTTTCATCCTTAGATACGCAGCTAGAAACCCTTTGTTTTGTCCACTCAAAATGTTGCTATGGAAACGGGTGGGTGAAAGTGTGGGGTAAAGATTTTTCACCCACCGCTCAATTTAATATTACTGACAACGCAAATTGACTACGGTGATTTTATATTATTATATAAACAGATATTTGAAACAGCGTTATAAAATAGAAAGAATAAGATTTATCAAAAAATATTTAAATTTACCAAACCAAAACACATCCAACAATATTTTGAAACAATACTTATTATTATTTATTTACTTATTGTTATGTTTTATAATAAAATATTTAAGTTACTACTGGCAATACTTGTAACAACTAAAAAGTATTTTGTAACTCCCTGGTTGGCAAGACTGTAGTCGGCCATTAGTATGTAAGTATATCAGAGTTTGAGGTATCGATGGTTTAAAGCACACATATTGTATGTCGACTTTTATGAAAATTTGTGTTATATAGCTTCAAATGTCCATCGGCGGATGTACTTTGTATTGTACAAACTTTGTACTTCCTACCATTAAATAGTTAGCTTTTAATGAAATTTCCAGTCTGTAACTTAGGGAGTACGGCATACATTGTCAAACATTCAAACGTGTTTATCTCGAAACTAACCATTCTGGACATGCTATATGTGTGCTTTAAACCATCGATATAACCTAACACTTATTTATATAAAAATTAATAGTACAATTATTAAAAACAGGATTATTTACACAAGACGTGTTGCCTACTAATTGATCCGCCTCAGAAGCTTCTCCAACACTTTCAGTAACTTCAGCAATACAATTTTTTTTAGTTACATCCTTGTGGCCAACAATTATTTTTCTAGCTATGTCAATTTTGTTAGCCACTGACTTAAAATAATACAACTTCACAACCTACTATTATACGTAATAATGAAAGCCTAAACAACTAGTAGTGGAAAAAAGCTTATGTACGCTTTTCGTGCATTATACTTAGTACAAAATATCCAGAAAGAAAGGTAAATAATTGTTTATATTGCTATTATATGGCGCACAGATAGAAATATCTTATCTATTACACATATGCTGTTATTTGTAGCATATACCGCATATAATATCGAAAATAGTAAATTAGGAGATTCCATAATCAACCACAATTCTATTTGTTATTGCAATAATAAATAACATCAAAACAACTACAAATCCATGTTATTTTTATGATTTAATGAGTATAAAAGGTAACACGAGACGTACGTATTATTAGTTGTGCAGAAACCTGTACTGCCTCAAGCATCGTTTTCAATCGAAGTTATTCATCATTTTCTCATATTAAAACAAAATAAATTTAAATCATGATGGGCTCTGTAAATATTAATAAACGCGATTTATGTGTTAATTTCATTGAGCATGGAAAGCATATATGTACAGCGTATAGATACATTGAAGAAAAGTTTCCTGCTTTAAATGAAGCAAATCACACTTGCGTTATTGTCAAAATTCAAAAATATTTGTTACCGGAATGCGTACATCGATGGCATAAATCCGGAAGAACCAAAGACACATTTTTGACAAGATATGCTGAGTGATTTAATCGAAATTATGCTGTACAGTTTGATGCAGAGGAGGCGCCATCTACATCATCTGCAAGTAAACGAGGAAGACCATGCAAGGATTATGAATTATCATCGGAGAGAAACCAACACAGAAAATCCGTTAGAATATTTGGAGAATCTGGACTGTATCATCTTCACCATTATTATGTACAAGGATTTAAAGCAATCGGAGAATCTAAACATCCTGCCATTATTAGCAACGTTCTATGTTGACGGAAGCCTTGGATGCGCTTCATAAAAATTCAATGAAAGAAAGCTGTCTTTGGTGCCTTATTCTAATGACGGAGCTCTAGTAATGTTACTAGATTTAGATTTAATAAACAACAATATGAATCCTTTAGAAAATGTGTTACAAATAAAAGTCTTAATTTGTTTATAGCATACAAGCATGTGCTAAAAGCGAAAAAGCTGTGCAATCCGGATAACGTGGAAATAACCGATGTAAGTGCAAAAGTAAAATTGCAATCTCTTTTAGATCACACAGTTGCTAGATTACTAATGTAAGTGGGGATGTGATGGTTTTTCTGGACAAAGCGAGTACAAACAAATAATTTTGTCAAGCGAAAGTAGAATAATGTCAGATTATAATCTATTAATTTAATTGTTTGTGCCACTTAAGCTTATTAGTGAAGTGGATGACAGTGTTATTTGGCAAAATCCATCGCCTTGATCAGTACGTTTTTGTCGTCCAATTTTTATCTAACTTGCCAACGAAACTCCTGAGAAAACTAGGGTTATACTCACAGATATTGAAACTCAAATACTTGCATTAATACGATCCTCCGTGGTAACAAATACAGCAACATTTTATATAAAGCACACTTTATGTTTTACGATGATCGATGGTAAAGTGGTTAAAGTTTTATGTATAATGTATCTCTAGCTAAACCAAAGGAAATGAATGATCTTGCACGAGTAAGTGAAAGACCAGAAAGAGAAGAAACATTCAGGTTTGGTCTTTCAACTTTCCATGTCTGGATTAGGTTCATAGAATTAGTACTTGATATATCGCTCCAAAAATGGTCTGCAAGCACCGAAGAAAATAAAAAACTAAAGAGCGATCTGCAGGACCGTTTCCGTAACGAATTTTGTTTAATAATTAAACAACCTTGTCAAGTTAGCGGCAACAGCAATGATGGAAATACTGCAAGAACATTTTTCTCTCATTCCGCTTGTATATCTCAAATTAGAGGAGTTAATGAAACATTGATAAAAAGATTTCAATTCATATTGCAAACTATGTCGTGTGGCAGGAAGGTAAATGCAAAAAAATTGGGTGAGTACGCACGCACCACAGCTGAGCTTTATCTTATTCACGGAAAGAGCGTAATTAGATACAATTCAATCATACCTTTTAGACAGCTATCTGAAGATTCTCAAAAATCAAGAAATAAGGATTGTAAAAAGTTTGGACTGCACTATTCGAGAAAATGTTGCAGATTAACTACAAATGAAGATGTGTTCTATACTTTGTTATGCTCATCTGATCCATTTATAAGTAGTCTTAGAAGACAACTTAGACAAAAGCACATAGAAATCGATGAAGAAGCATTAAATTTAAGTTACGTTCTTTTATGTTATTCTCCAATTAATATTTTCTTTTTTACATTTTATTAAAGACGATGTTTCAATCAGAATTACACCTCATAGTCAGTAGTTTTTGATATATATTCATATATTTACTTGTAAATTAACCCTTACTTTATTTATAATTATCGAAAATTGTCATTTTGAAATTTGTGACTTTGTCAGTGACATTCGTATCATTTTAACTATTTTTAACAAGTATATAGGCTTTATATCAATTAATCTGTATCTGGATTTTAACAGTGGAGAATATTATGTTTATATGAGTAATTCATACACAACTGGATGTAAATTTTTTTGAAACACGGTATGTAAATCATTATTATGTTAATAATAGGTGTTTATTGCAGTAGTTTTTATAATTTAAATTTTTTAAAATGTAATGTATGCAATTAAATACTCATTTTAATATGTATATGTTTTTCTTTACAAACTAATAATATTTTCATAGTTTTTAATTGTTTACATTAAATCTCAATTATTTGTCACTACCCATACCAAATTTCATGATAATCGGTAAAAGGATTACGTAGTTATAGATTTCTGACAGAAAAACTTTCATTTGAAACCACAGTTCTGGCCTATGCAAGCTGGAACTGTGTATGTATAGATAAATCAGACGGCCTGTGCAGTTAAAAAATTGACGGGACTGGTTTCTGTCTTTACTTGAAACTGACCTGCACAGACTTGCTAAAACTGAGAGTGTGGATGCAAAAGAGGCCGAATGATTCAGTTCAAGTGCAAGCATCAAACAATAGATATGTCTGTAGATTCCGTTACTTCTGAATTTATCAACTTTTATAGAGCGAATCTATGTCTTTGTAAGGTAACAAGCCAGAATTACATGGATAAACTTATAAGTGCATGCTTCCATAAACAAAGAGTGCGTTGTTAAAAAAATGAATAACTTTTTAATAATTTCTTAATTCCGCAAAGAATTGAAGAAATTAAACAGTTCAAAACGTTCGGGTATGGGGGAGACAGAAGTTTATATTCCTCATTTATGGTTCTACAATCTCTTCACGTTTTTAATTGACTAAGCGACACCTAGGTATAGTACATCCAGTATTGAAGAGAACAACGACAATGAAGACGACGCTATGTTAACTTTAATGTGCATGCTGATCAAGAACAATTTATACATTTTATCAGCACTATCATTTGCTTGAACGTACTGAACTGACGAAATTACAATTTTTGTACGGTCGTCTGTATGCTTCTTCGGTCGCCTGCACAGGCGATAACTGTGCAATCGCCGGATCGACGGCCTACTAATGTGTAGGCCTCTTTATAGATTGAATCACAATCTATAATTAATTTAGTATATTTCTAACGTTTGTTACTGTATCAGTATTCACCTGATGACGATTGCAGATACCACAGCAATCGAAACGTTGTGTATATTCATTTCAAAATAATAAACAATGAAAGTTCAGCAGAATGTTATTACTTCGCAGTATATTTCTGATTTATCTAGTGTTTCTACTGAAACTATAAAACTTGGTAGACTCTAATTTGACCTTGTAAATACAGTAATATGTGTTAATTTTTTTGTTTTTGCAAGATAATTTGGCAATAAGACAACTCGTATTTATTTTTTCACTCTTCAAACGGCTCTTTGATGTAAGATTCAGCAACTTTCGATGATTCCCACCCTCCATGCCGTTTTAAAGTAGTGATATCTCCACCTACAGTAATATATTAATGTTAATTTGTACTTAGATATTCATGCACATTTGCAGTACCTGCGTTAGCAAATATAGTTACCGAAGTGCGGCGGAATGTATGGCCAGTGTAGCTATTCGGGTTGTCCAGCTTCAGGAAAATCGCTGTTTTTAGAAATGGCGCCAATGGTATGAATTCCGACTACATGTCAATAACATTTTCCGTTACGATAATCCAAAAAAAAATTGCAGGTGGATTCTTTGGACGAAGGGCCACATAACGTCGATATTAGTCAATTGGTGTAGTACCAAAACCGTCGTTGATAACAGTAAATCTCCTCGCTTTATGTGTTTTGCTATTTGCTATATTGACGTTTAAAATGTCACGGTAGTCTTGAATATCAGTATAATTTATATTACATAACTCCACTCTTCACAACGCTCCACAAACGCCAAACACTAAAGCCACCTAAAAAATAAAATTGTTATAATAATAATAACTCAACGTTCAGATTTTTTTAAGAACGGAACTATTGTACCAAACTTTCCTTTAGTTTAAAAACATAGATAACTTATTTAATAATGGGCTTTAATAGTCGTACTTTCCTTTGCATCAAGAAAAGTCAAAATAACATCTTCCGTCACTTCATTAATACTTATTTCTGTCGTCCATTATTTAAAAGCCACGTACACCTTCTCATATGTATCTTTTGATTTAGCGGGTAATAATTTAGTCCACAATTCGTTGGCTTTTTCTGTTATTTCGGTAGGAACGCGTTTACACGTTTTTATTACCACGGTTACTACCTACGGCAGCCTTGAGAAATATTACAATATTTTGCCTCACTAAAAATCTTCTGATAAAATATTGCTAAAAGACGATTTCTGATAAAGTAAGCTTTAGTGTTAGAAAAAATATTGAAGATAACTAGGTGTTTTATAATTTGAAGGACTCGGTTCATTAAAACCTCACTCCCTACGGTCGCTCCGATTTAAGCTGGAACCTTGTCCTTTAAAGTACTTATAAAATACCTCGTTATACTTAATAGCTATTAAATTTCGTTTTACATGAGCAATTTGCAATAAGATGCTCTGGTATTTGGAATTTAGAAAAATGTTTTATTTATGCATAATTTTATTATTTTTATTAAATATTTTATCCCTGCTTTGTTCAAATGATTGGACAAGAACGTACTTAGCAAATATCGAATGATTATATTAAAACTTCGGTTTTTGTTAGCTCAATTTTTTTTTGTTACTTTAACCTATAAATAGTAAGAACTAACACAATTTTTAAAATTAATATTTTGTAAGAAAGCTTACTCAATTTTAATCTAATATTTTTTTTTGTAAAAATTATGCTTAAAATTATTATTAAAAACATACTACATCTCTAACAATAATAATAAAATTGGTAGATTCTTTTTTTTTCAGGTAGAGCGTAAAATCTGTTCAAAAATTTTAACCAGGTTGGGTTTTGAAACCTGTAGTGCTATCTTCTTCAAACCTCTGTTGATTAGAAAATAATGTTCGTGGTCACCTGTTGCTGATGCTTGTATATTATGGTTTCAGATTATTTCTTTTGTAAATATTGTTAGAGTAATAGAACATTTAGTTATTATCTTGCTGTACTTAATCTGAGTTTAACGTTTTATTGGATAAACGTAATTTTACTATTATTAATTTAACATTTCTTTTTAAATAAAGTGATTATACTTTCGACATAGAAATTCTTAATTTTTGAGAATCTACACGAAGGATTTATTGTAGTTGAGTTAGTTTGTTATCTAGTTTACATTAATCACCTTTTTAAGTCGTGCTTAATCTTTAATCTACAGTCATATTATCCTCTTTTCGTGCTTTTATCTTGGTTTGAAAAACTAATTTTATGATTATGATATCGTTTATGGTATGTTTTCTAATTGGGTAATATTTTTATTACATATAAATTTTGCAAACTGCTTAAAATTATATTATAATAACCGTGCATTTTTTTTTATAAATGGAATACGGCGTAATATAATATTAGTTATTAAACTCAAACTACGTATTTGAATGTAATTAATTAAAATGCAATATAATATTTAAGAACGAATGCTTTGCCAGTATTTATGCTAAATTTGCATAAAGTATGCATCAAAAAACATTTCGTAAGGATAGTTGTTTTCTAGTTTCAATTTAACTGCTCAAAGCAATATTCCTCAGTAAACATATTTGAATTTGCAAATTACCTCGAGTAATTTTTAGGCACTAAGTTTAAGATACAAAACCACAAACTACAATGAACTCAGAACAATAAAACTTTCTATTCGCTCTAAGTTTGTAAATTTGTTTTTGTTTTAGTTAAATAGGCTTTAATTAATGGTTACCACACGCTTCTAATTAACTAGATCGTTATTAACAAATCGATGAAATTAAATTTGGAATCAAATATATTAGTTATATCTTTAATTTATGTAGTAGACATCCAGGAAAATACAAATAAAGTGGATCTACGTACAAAACGATGGCGGTCTGTGTAATGTGCTGCCATATTTGCATGTATGAGCTTGTTAACACTCGTAAATGATTGATGTGTGCAAGATTTTGCATATCAAACTTCCTGGCAAGGTTCTTTCCTTATAACACGTCGATAGAAAAAACGCAATAATTTTTTTCTTTTGATATCGTATTATCGATTGTTTACGGGTTGTAAAATTTTGTTCGTCATTTATCATGCTATGATTGAACGATTTAATCTATAAATATTTGACGTTTTATTGACCTTAGTAAGACGTTAAGATACCAATTCAGGGTGTTTTATATATTACAAGTCGAGTTGAATGATCAATTTTTCGCAATACAAATGTTAATGTTTCCTCGATTTTATACGCGTAACATTTTCCGTAGCATTTTAAGATTGTAAAAACATTTATTTCTTAAGTATGTGTATTTTTTTTCAAGAAGTTATTTACTTACCGTTAAAAACAATTGCGTGCTCATGATTATGGAAATTGGTAGGCAAATATACTTACTATATAATTACATCGAAAAAAATTACATATTCTTTAAGAAGTAAGCAACTATTTTATAAACGTTGTCATCAAAAACATGAAGTAAAACTTTTTTGTAAAAGCTTTTGTTTATGTATTAAAGTTTGTGTTAGGTATAAAAACTGATATTTAAAGTACACAAGAATAGATTTATGAGATTATGAGAATGGTAAAGAATTCAGCGTACATATTGTTTGATACGTTTATAAATCAACAGTGTTACTAATAATTAAAATTTAATAATCAATAAAAGGTAAAAACGCAATGTTAGTTGTTTAAAGTGATTGTTTCTAAACACCTACACGTTTGTCAAATATCACTTTACTAGCGGAGTATTCTTTATCGAAGTGGGTTAGTGTTCATTGTAGAATATTCCTGATGGTTTTACTATTAGATTTACATCTATTTTGCTTAAACAAAGCTAACAGACTCCACTATTTATCTTAAAAATACATAAACATTAAAAAATAATCTATTTAATAAGTTTTGTAATAAAGTGATCAATCAATATTATTAATAAATTTTTACTTATGTGTTTCTTTAGGGTTACACCAAAGCATTACTTACTAATTTAAATTGCAAAATTTACAACACACAGGAAATCGAAAATGATCTAAGCTTGGTCTTTAACAAAAGTAAATCAACTTAGTTCAACTGGGTAGTTACTCAGTATTTGATTTAAATCTAGTGAGTTCTAAAAATTAATTGAAATTTTATCTCGGAATCATTTTAACAGTGTTACTGAACAATTATAATTTTATTAAAAATTAGATTTAAAGTAATCTTGGATTTATTTGTAAATTTAGGATGTACACCAGTGTGATAAGGGAAAAATGTATATATGAAATTATTGATTTTGTTACTTGATTACGCCGTTGTGATACATACACTATACATTATTTACAGCGGCATTGCTAAACAGTTTAATATTACATCCAATTTCGTTATTTACAAAAAATGAAAATTAAGTAAGGGAAGGTAACAATATAATCAAACATTTAACAATAAGTATAATCAACATACAGGACTGGGAAATTTAAAAATCGGTTGTTATGACGTGACAATATTTCGACGTCACAGTAAAACCAAAGTAGTACTTAGGGGTTGTAAAACGTTTGTTGGTGTTTCCTCTGAGAATTCTTCTCATTCATATAACTACAGTTTTGTTTGTTATCGTTTAAAAAGAATTTTTTTTCTTGAAGCAATAAATTACTATCATGATTTTTTCAACAGCTCATTCCTCATTCATACGATCCGGACGTATAAAGTATTTGTAATTTTTTTTAGTTATAACTTGGAAGTGAGAAACAAACAAAAATTAAAATTTTACTTTTAATTATACTTCACAATGTTATTTAATGGCTTTAGTTATATACCGTAAAAATTTGTCACTAAAGAAACTAAATATCGATTAAGTTTTAAATCAACGATGAACATAAACAAAGCAAAGAAATGCTTCAAGTTTGATTTATAAAAATATTTAATATACTGTTACAATAATATTCTTATCAATTTAGGATAAATAGTAATAAAAAAGTAATTATTAATTTTGATTATGTATTTTAAAGGACTCTACTAAGCACTGCAGTTTGTACAAAACAGTCTCGACGGTGCTACTGCACAGGCATTTTTCTTTATTACAATTTTTTTTTATATTCTACTAAAAGAATTATTTTTTTAGTGTTATTTGCGATGTAACCGAGCAGTTAATGCAATTTTTTAAAAGTCTTTTTGTCAAATTATATATGAGTATATCTGAGCCTTATGGTTTACGTTTTTTAGTTTTATTATAATCTTGCGCAGATTTTTGTTTTATTATTAATTTACTTTTACGTAAAGTTTTACCTGTTGCAGTGAATGGATGAAATGATCACTTGATCAATAAAAAAATTTGCTACTGACAAACTAAATTAGATCCACACAATCTTTTTTTAACAACAATTTGTGCTTGTATGAAGTTTTGGATATTAGTTGTCTAAGCCTAACTAAAAACGAATTTAAAGATATATCCAAAAAAAATTTTAATTTCAACAGTAGATCTTTGTCATCGCAAAAATATATGCATTTTTGTAACAAATAAAACTGATTCCGTTTTTTGATACAATTGTTTACTTAATGCTCATTCACTATTGACGGTTGATTTTGTCCTTCTGTAACCTAGAATCATATTTTAAATCAAAAATATTGATGTATCACAAAATTCTAAATTTAACAAAATTTGTCAGTTAACAAAATGAGGCAATAGTTATTGCTGAACATAATTTAAAATTTTTAAATCCAGCAATAACTAAAAGTTTCTCTAAGGAGAAACAAAATTATTTAATTTAATTAGTTTGCACCGAACGTTCATTAGAAAAACTCCGGTTAAAAGTCCTCAATGAATATTCGGTTAATTAACACTAAAAGTCCGCAACGAGATCGTGTTACAACTACTAAAAGTCGAATACTAAGTTAAATTAAAATTGTCCGGAATAATAGGAAGAAAATAACCCTAAATTATAAATACAAAGTATTGAAGTGTAATTAACATTAATACATTTATTATACTGTTGCAAATATTTAATTTGCGACAAGTAAAATAAAAGTAATATATTATGGTAAGTACCAAATGAATTAATTGTTATTTATTCTAACACCGCGGACTTATTGGCTTAATAGCGAAATAGTTTCTAACCATTATTTGCATTTCATCAACTCTTATTTAAAATTATAGTAATCGCTTGCCCAGAGGTTACAATTGGTAGCGGCGGAAAACTTTTTACTTAATATTATTTTTGTTTTATTTGTGTGTTATTTTGTTAATCTGAAAAAAAATGAGCAACGATTACCAATCAACTACACAACCACAATCAGCATCAGTACCAATAGTCATCACAAAGATGATCATTTTCAATCATACGTAACTTTAGGAATGATATAACGGAAATACGTCTCGATCTAATGAATAACAACGCTAAAAATTGTTAAGGAGATGTCAGAAGTTTTTTATGAAACCGAAATCGAAAGTGAATGAAGTACGTTGGCATGAGCTAGATTTAACAAAAAAGCAGAAGAAATGGCTAAGCAATAAGAATTCTGCGAAGAAATGTTAAACGGAACAACAAATATAGTTTTATTAATATAATTCAATTCATCAAAGAAATAATGCTCTTAGTGTAAAATGGCAAATCACACAAATCAAGAATGTGGAAAATTACAGAGAATAGCGCAAAACCAACAAAAGAATGGGTACAACAATTCAAGACTCCGACAACAAAATTTTTCTAACGCGAGGTATAAAGATTCAAATGATTTCCAACTAGTATTACATTCAGTTACAAAAGAAATGGAAGAAACAACCAGCATTATCGACAACAAAATAATTATCACGGCAACTACAAGACTACTTTTTATCCTCCGGGCAAGTTTAACAAAAGCTCTTAAAAGATAATAACAAAATAGAAGTACAAGAGGAAAATCAAACTACAACAACCAGTTAAACCTCCTATAATAAATGCGAAGAAACGCAAAATTCTATTGGTCGGCACACAGTTTTGCTGTAGGTATCTATTCATTTCGTCAATGATTTAATTCAAAGATACACATACAAAATTAAGTTTATTAATGTGAAGTATCTGCAAGCGTCGGTAACATCCACACTTAAGACATAATTCTAAACCTTATTTTCCGTCGATCGTCTGTTAATAGTAATATTAACTTATAATAATGTATCAAAATAGATCGTTAACCACTGATTAAATGATATTACACGACTACTAGATATAACAACGGGATGCCTATACTTTAGTTTCCTTATAACTTCATGCGTTTAATAACTTACGATCAACGGAAAAACTTTAAAATCAACTCGTTTGTTAATCTGCGACAAATAATCTCGACAATATTAACGCGTTCGCTCCCTACACTCACTCACGGCGTTAAAATGTCTCAATTATTAAACGCTATCATTAACAACCTTGTTCGTTAAATAACTATTAATGAACAAAATGAACAGTTAATTTAAAAATTATAATCACTTAAAAAAATGCTATTTGTGGATATTTTGACTTTTCAATAGTTTAAATTTTGTATTTGGTTTTTCACATGAATTTATACATTTGTTTTTCCAAGAGTTTTTATTTTGAGTTTCTTAGTTGCATTACAATACAATGTTGTATAACGAAATTACGTTGCATAAAATATTACTTATTTTAAAATAAGAAATTGGTATATAGAGTGTGCGGTTACTGCCTAAAAGTCTATGTATTTCTAGGTATTTAACTGTCCGACACTTTTTTAGACTGTTAGGTACATTTATTCGGACTACAGAATTTTCCCTCTGAGCGTATGGTCTCAGAATATCAATTATTGCAGCAAAATAACCATTGTCTTAGGTATATGGTCTTACCATATGGAAACTTTTGCAATTTTTAATAGAATTAAAGTAGAAATTAGGTGCATACTAATATACATCATGTCTTTTATCAATATGTATTTTTGAACAACACAAATTAATTCTGTGAATTCAAAATTAATTCAATTCAAATAAGTTTTGAATAAACCGCGGACTAAAAATAAAAATACAACGTATAAACATTGTTAGCTCACAATGTCAATGCAAATGTGAAATTGCTTCTTTGGGTCTTTTCAGCAGTGGGAGAACCCTCTATTAATTCCACAGATGCATTGACAGTCCAATATCTTTATATTAATAAGTTATGTGATTAACAGTAGTGAAATAGGATCGCAGAGCCATCCCATAGTATAAATTTACTATGTATGAATCATCATCATCAGTTTCTGTAAGTTCCGAGGAACTAAAGGTCACCCTGCTTGGCGTTTCTAAACAAATTAAGTTTGATAAGGTTGTCTTATGCAAATACATCTGCACTTTACACTTAACATTTATTTTATCAGTTGTGTTTGGGTTTAGGTTAAATTTAAGTTATATTTCTTCTTCTTCATTTTTACACGTCTTTCAAATTTTTTCGGTTATCTTTATTTGTGGCTATTTGTTTAATTTGACTCCAAGTTTTTTTATTTATTTACATTTTTTAAGCATAATTCTTCTCCATTTTTAGTTTGACCGTCCTCGCTTATGTTTCTCTTTGATATTGTACTGCAAGGTTTGTTTTGCAATGTCTGAGTTAGGTTTCCGTAACGTACATATGTCCGATCCAGTTCCATCTTTGTTTTTTCATTGTTTTAGGCATTGGTTTTAATCCAGTATCACTCCATAATTCCTTATTTGCTTTAAAAATTTTAATTTTTGTGTTTAAGGATAGTTCATTGAAGTTCCAAACTTTGTGTAAGGAATGGAAGACAGTTTGTGCCTTTCGTATTCTTATTTTAACGCCTGCTTGACAACTCCCTTGATTTTTTATTGTGCTGTTGAAGTAGTTGATGTTTTTCTTTGTTTTCCACTTCCTCTCTATTTAGTTCGATTTGTGTATCGTCGATGTGGTTTGCTGATAGTGTTTTTTTATGTTAATTTCAAGTCCTATCTCTAACGCTTTTATTCTTAACAGGTTTATTTTGTCTTGTGAGTTTTATTTTCTGTTATAAGACATACACCTGGATATTCTATTCTAGATCTTCTAGTTTGTTATTAAATCTCCAGTTAACTTCTGTTATCAAGTGGTTTTTTCATTATCTAATCCATAACTAATAGGAAAAGAAGAGGAGATAAAATGCAACCTTGTTTTACTCCCATCTCAATTGCTGTAACCTCGGATCGTTCCCCGTTGTGCAATAAGCGGGTACTGTACGTATCGTATAAAATTTTGATCATTGTGGTATATTTTCCTGGAATTCTATAATTTTTTAGTATTTGCTATAATTTTGTCCTGTCCTGTCTATTGCTTCTTTTAATCTTGTTTGTATGATTCTTGTTAAGATTTTGCTTGTGTTTAATATTGTTATAGCTCTCTAATTTCCACATTCTGTTTTGTCCCCTTTATTGGGAGTTTAATTATCAAGCCTTCTGCCCAATCTTTGGATATTTCTTCTTATACGCAGATTTTATTTAATAAGCGCTGTAAATTTTGAATAATCGGCTCCATTTCAGATTTTAATAGTTTACTCGGGATATTGTCAAGACCAGCGATTTTGTTCGTTTTTAACAGTTTAATTTATGTTAGATTTCTACTGTGTTAATGTTAAGTTCTTCTGTTTCGTGTTCTTCAATTCAAAGGGTTGTAGTGCTTGTTAATGATTTTTCTCCCGTGTAGATTTCTTTAAAGTATTCAATCTATTTATTCGTAATTTTTTTTGCGGTTTAAGTATCATCACATCTTTATTCTTAACGTTATTCACCATTGTGGTTCTAATTCCAGTCATATTTCTTGTGTTATATAGGGTTTTCAATTATTTTTTTTTGGCTGCTGTCTTTACTTCTTTTTACGCATTGATCTCACATCTAATAAGCTACTCCTATGTCTTCTTTCGATTGTTGTATGATTGATTTGATTTTTTGGGTTTCTACCTGGGCCTATTCACTTGATTTTAAGTATTAATTTATGTGGGAAGATGCTGACTCCAATCACTAAGTTATTCATGTTGCAGGAATCCAGGAACATACTTCCATTTTTATTCGTTGTTTTAATTCCCTTTCTCCTCATTATTTCTTTTCTCCCTTCATTGTCAGATCCGATTTTTGCGTTTAGGTTTCCCATTACGATAATCACATCTTGTTTGTTTGTGTTACGTAGATTACGGGCAACTGATTGTAATTCTTCGTAAAGGTCGACTTTAGTATTATAGATTGATATATCAGTCGGGGCATAATTGTTTATCATCGTAATATTTAAAGGTTTGCCATATAATCTTGCTGTAATGATTGGCTAGGAAATCGGTTCCCAATTTATTAGTGCCCTTTTAGCTTTTTCACTTAAAATAAAGGCGACGCCGAGTTCGTTTTCCTTATTTTTCCATTAATTTTTTCGGAATACAGTATCGTTATCCCTTCCTTAGTTTGGACTTTGTCGTTTGCGTTTTGCGTTGCTTTTCCACTTGTATACATAGTCCTTACATTTCAACACCTAATATAACTTTATGTCTTTGTTTCCATTACTGTTTGTTTATTTTGTTTTTTAGTCTGGAAATCATTTTTCATTGCCAAAGTCCTCCTCAGTTCCCGTCCTTCCTTCACTTCTGTTACTTTTGTGTGTTTCGACTTGTTTTGGTTATCTTCATCAGTTTCTCTCTTAAGGTTTTTTCTTCTGTGGTTCCCGGGAATTTTTTGCTTAGGATTTTACTTTTTTCACCTAATCTAAGTAGATCTGTTGACTTCCTTTACCTTTGCATTAGTTTCGTCTTTTTGTTTGTCTGAGCGTTGCTGTTATAATTCATTGATGTTTCTCCTTTATTCTCTAGTTTATCTATTACTTCTTTTAATTACATTATTTCGATGGATTTTAACTGTTTAAGGGAAAAAACTTCTCCATTTACTATCAGCTTGTTGTACCTCATCGTTACTTGATATCAATCTTTCTTGATTATCTTCATACATTTTACTAATTGGTTTTTTTGTAAAAGTATTTCTTTTGAGTAGTCTTTACTAATATAAATGTTCTCTCCTTTAAGGCATTTAGTTGCTTTTAGTATTTCTAATATTTTGGACCAGCTCCGTAATTCCATCGCAGTTGGCCCGACGTAGTTGATTTAATACTTTTGGTATCGTTGATTTCTTGTTCGATTATTAGCTGTACGTTTATGTCTCTCAATAGTGTTCTTATTTTTTCTCTTAGGATCAGTTCACTCTCCTTCCCTTGGTCCACGATCCCATTTTTACAATTTTTTTTCCTTAGTTCTCTATCTATTTCTTCTATTTTTTCTTGTTGTTTCGTTATTTGCTTAAGGTATTGATTTTCTTCTTTGAGTTTTGCATTTTCCGTTCTCATATCCGTTAGCTCTTTCTGGTATATCTTTTGATCTATGCTTTCATTTCTCTTGTTTACTTTATCTATTTTGGTCTTTATTTCGTTCAACTCTTTTAATAGTTCATTCATTTTTTTGTGTTTATAGACTGTGTCTAAGGGTACCGCATTTTGTTTTAAAGTTTAAATTCTTCTATTTGTCGTGCTTTCGTCAGTTTGCCTTGCGGCACCCTAGTTTGAGCCGAACCTCACTAAAATTCGTTGTTTATGTTTTCTCGATTTTATCTTTGATCTTTGTAGCAAATACTTTATTCAGTTGCCTTAAGCTGATCTACTCCTATAATAAGTTACCATTTTATTTCAGCTTAAACATTGGTAATTTCTAGTTTCCTGCACTAACAATGTGCACCTTCTCATCAGCAGCGTTTTTACTAATCGACGATACATGGATTAGATTAACCTAAAACTGTTAAAGCAAAATGTTATGAATCGAGTGTGTTTGTCGTCGTCAAGTGTATATTAAAAAAAACATCAGGTTGTTGATGTTGTCAAAAGGTTAACTTGTATTTATACTTGTTGTAAACCTGATCTCATTTTGGTGTAAAGTAATCAATAAACCAATTATTAATTCACAACAGGTTATGCGCCCAGAACACGTATTAACTGCGAAAGTTGAAAGTTTATTGGAAACACGTGGCATTTTTTTTCTGAGGTTAAGTGTAGGGTTTGGGAGTCCGTGCCACTCGAAGAAAGGACGCTGAATAAATTGACAGAAAGGCTGAGGTTAATAGAGATGCGTCTGTCTGATAAACAAGGAGACTCATCAGCAGCATTATTGATGCGAACACGCAAAACTGTACCTGTGAAACCAAAATCAGAAGCAAAACCAAAAAAGTGTTTTAGATGTCATCAGGTTAGGCATTTTGCGAAAAACTGCCCTAAGAAGCATAGTGGTGCCACAAGTTCACGACCTTCCGGTGATGCATTCGTGGTTACGTGGGATGATGATATTAAAACGGAAAAATGGTTAGCTGATTCTGGTGCTTCGGCGCACATGACGAAAGAAAAAGATACCTTTTTAAGTTATGAATCGTTTCAAATTCCTAGGCCTGTTCAAATAGGAAACAGTGAAGTTATCTATGCATACGGTTACGGAGTGATAAACCTTGAAATGAAAATAAATGGTGTGTGGATAAAGAATCACCTCGACAGCGTTTGGTACGTTCCAGATATAACTAGAAATTTGTTGTCGATAAGTCAACCAATGAAGAAAGGTTTTGTATTTCAAGCCAATTTAAAGGGCTGTGAATTTAAAAAAAACGGTGTAGTGTTCTTAAGTGGAAAAAGAACTTCTAAAGGATTGTACGAACTAGATATGCGAGTGTGTAAATCAGATACTTATGCAGAAGTATTTGCAGCATCAGCATTGGCCACGGTACAATTGTGGCATGAAAAAATGTGCCATCAAAACAAAAGGTATGTGAAACACTTCCTGAATCGACATGGTATCAGTGTGGAAACCAATGAAGAATTTTGCGATGCCTGTGTTGTAGGTAAACAACATCGAGGAAGTTTTCATCCACGAATAAAAAGGGCGTTTGCAGCGGGTGAACAAATTAATGCAGACGTATGTGGACCCATGCAGGAGGATTGAGTAGGTGGTACTAAATACTTCTTGTGTTTAAGGACGAGTATTCTAAATACAGGCGTGTATTTTTTATTAAGTTAAAGTCTGAAGTTTTAGAATGTCTGAAAACGTTTATAAATGAAGCATGTACGGCAGATGTTAAAATTAAAGAACTTTTGTGTGATGGAGGCAAGGAGTTTGACAATGTTAATGTCAAATCGTTTCTTAATTCAAGGGGAATTAGTTTTCGCACCAGCATGCCCTACACTCTTGAACAAAATGGGTCTGCTGAAAGAGAAAGTCATACCCTGGTTGAAAGTGCACGGACAATGATTCATGCTAAAAATTTACCAATAAAGTTGTGGGCTGAAGCAGTGAACACTGCAGTACACACATTAAATCGAACAGGTACAACACCTGTGGAAAACAAAACTCCGTTTGAGTTGTGGTTTGGTAAAGAAGTGGTGGGTCTCGATCACTTAAAAATTTTTGGTACGAAATGTTTCGTACATGTACCAAAACAGAAAAGAAAAAAGTGGGACAAGAAAAGCATTTCAGGATTTTTTGTCGGTTATAGTGGTGAAAAAGATGGTTACAGAATTTGGATTGAAACTACAAACAAAGTAATTCTAAGCCGTGACGTAATTTTTAAAGAGGAACCAAAACTTACCACGAAAATATTGTCAGTAGCTCAACAAAAAGAAATGCAAGACTTGGAGAATACTGAGAAGGTAGAAGATGCTGTACCTCTTATGATTTCTGATGTTAAAAGTTTTCAAGAAATGGAAAAAATTGAAACTTTGGAGGAAGATTCGGAAATAGAAAATAATGTTGAAGCGATCTGTTTGAAACAAAACACAAATCTAGAACAAATAGAAGTGGTACCTTCAACGCGAAGACAAGTTAGAAAGCCAGCTCATCTAAATGATTACGTACTTTTTGCTGAACATTTAAGTGAAAATTCTTTTGTCTCAGCGATGCAGTCCAAGGAGGCAAATGAATGGCGATGTGCTATAAGGGAAAAATTGGAATCCCTGGAAGAAAATAGTACATGGAATCTTGTTCACCTTCCAAATGGTAAGAAGGTTATTGGGAATCCTTGGGTTTTACGTGTGAAATTAAAGCCTGATGGCAGCGTAGAACGATACAAAGCAAGGTTAGTTGCCAGAGGTTTTGCACAACAATCTGGAGTAGATTACGAGGAAACCTTTAGCCCTGTGGCAAGATTTGACACGGTACGTATCGTACTTAGTGTGGCAGCATCGGAAGAACTGCATCTAAGACAGTTTGATGTGCGAACTGCATTTCTGTATGGGGAGCTTAAAGAAGAGGTCTTTATGAAGCAACCCGAGGGATTCGAAGATGACACTGGTCGAGTATGTCATCTCAATAAAAGTATTTATGGGCTTAAGCAAGCTCCACGTTGCTGGAATAAGCGCCTTATGGACTTTATGGTAGTAAAACAGTGTTTTGTACAAAGACATGCTGATCCATGTGATTTAAAAACTGAATTTAAAATAACTGTTAACGATTTGAACTGTTATTTAGGAATAGAGATTTCACATTTAAGTAACGGTATTTGTATAGGACAACAATCATATATAAAAAGAATCTTGGAAAGATTTAACATGGAGGAAGCAAATCATGTAAGCACTCCCTGTGATGGTATCAATACAAGGCTCAGAGTCCGATCACAGATTAAGTCAAGAAACTCCGTACAGAGAAGCTGTGGGCAGCTTGATGTATCTATCGGTAGCGACGAGACCAGATTTTTCATATACGGTTAATATGGTTTCAGAGTTTGTAGCTGATCCTAAAGCTTTGCACTGGCAAGCTGTGAAGCGAATTTTTAGATAAATTAAAAGAACCATGAATTACGGCTTGGTATATCACAGGAATCACAAATCTGGAATATTGGAGGCATTTACTGATGCAGATTATGCTGGAGATGTCAATAGGAGACGATCACGAACAGGAATGGCTTGTAAATATTTAGGTGGAGCGGTCACGTGGTCAAGCCAGAAGCAAAGAAGTGTTGTGCTGTCTACGACAGAAGCGGAATACATCGCAGCATGCGAAGCAGTCAAAGTAATTATTTGGCTTAAACGTGTGTTAAGCGAAGTGACAATGTTAAAAGAAATTCCATCCCTTCAGATAGACAATGCAAGTTCGCTTAAGTTGGTAAAAAATCCAGAATTCCATAAGCGGTCCAAGCATATAGAAATAAAGTTCCACTTTATTAGAGAAAAATAGAAAGAAAAGAAGGCGAAGTTGATGTCCAGCATGTGGATAGTGTTAATCAGATTGCCGATAGTCTGACCAAACCTTTACCGCGTTTAAGGTTTGAAAACATTCGAAAAATGTTAGGAGTTTCCTGCAATCGTCAATAGGAAAATATTTTGGGAGGAAGTAAAGCAAAATATATATGTTATGAATCGAGTGTGTTTGTCGTCGTCAAGTGTATATTAAAAAAACATCCGGTTGTTGATGTTGTCAAAAGGTTAACTTGTATTTATACTTGTTGTAAACTTAATCCCATTTTGGTGTAAAGTAATCAATAAACCAATTATTAATTCACAACAAAAACTTAAACTCATTTCACTTATTTACGAACGCCAACTTACTTGAGCGTCGTTGAGGTCTACTATTTATAAATAATAGTAAATAAGTAGCTATACAGATGCAAACTTTGAAAGCTTATTTTATATCTACCTAATTCAAATAAATTTTAAATAAACCGTAGGTTAAAAACAAAACGTATAAACATTGTAAGGTAACAATGTCAATGCAAATGTGAAAATACCACCAGAGTGAACCACTGGACGGCCGTTTTGCCCTTTTGGGACTCTTTAGCAATGCAGAATATTTTACTGTATTTCCACAAATGCATTGACAGTACTATAGCTTTATATTAATAAGTGATATCATTCATATAACGCCGACTACTGTTGGTATTTAAAAAGAGACAATTTAAATTCCGGTTAATATTATTAAGCACATTGTAATGTTGTCAATTTTTCTTAAGTAGAATAAAATCAGTCCAGCGAAAAAAACTTAAATTTGTAAATTAGTGTAATGTATGCAACAGTGAAGAAAGTATTACCAAAAAACCGTTTTCCATAATTTGATTAATATAAGTAGTTGAATATTATTTCTGGATTATTGTCATTGCTCAACAAAATGATTTTACAACTGTAATAAACTACAAAACGCCAGAATACTATGTTTTAATACAAGTCAATAAAAATGAAGGTAATTCAAATTAGTAGTTGTTTGTTTAAATAGGCACTAAAGTTTTATGCTTCAACACGAATGTAGATATTATTATCAGACAAAGCCGACACTAAATAGTAAAAAACAAACTTCAGTGTGGATTATTTTTTTCTAAAACTATTAAAATATTCGAAACTTTAGATAGACTATATATATACATACATATATATAAACCATTATTTTGCTGCAGTTGTAATATTTCGGGAAAATCGATAGTGCACTGGAAAAGTAAAACTAAAATACTTTCATGTAATTGCAATTGTGTTTAAGAGATACTAACAGCTGTCAAATTATATTACAACGCTGACAAATGGTTGAAAATTTTAGTTTACAATTTACAGCAATTTGTGTCAATTAGGGAACGATAGAGTAATCTCTAAATTAAAAATTACTCCGAATTGTCTACATTCTATTTTCTGTATTTATTGGAATGATTCTTACTTCAAACAGTATTTATTTATACTTAAAGTAAAGGGAAACCTAGTAAAATTATAAATGACAATTTATAAATAAGAATTTTATAAAAAATGGAAGCTGATTTTATGCACCCTACATTTAAGCTTAACATATTTATCCTTTACTCTCGCATCCAAAGTCGAACCTTTCGTCAGAATTCAGCACATTTTTTACTACGAGGTACAATTTTATAAAAGTTTGCACCTCCATAGCATCTCTGGAAAATATTTTACGCTCCATTAGACAAATGTAGACAGGCAGGTTCCATTACCTGCTTCCTTGGCGTTTAATAAACTACCTTTCTCTATTAACAAGTGTAAATTTAACTCGATTGATTGAATAAGATGTAAGCATCCATTGAAGAGGGATGAGAGAAAATCGGTTATATTAAGTAAACTTTTGATACTAACATTAGGTACCGCCATGCATAATTTATAAGGGAATCTCTTTTTCTGTAAACAGAGATAGTTGGACGTAGGTACTGACTGATGACACGTCGCCATTTGTTATTCTCGGTGAGATCGTAACACGCTTTGCATATATGCCGATATAGATCTCGACTATCTTGATTTATTACCTTGTTGAGAATGCTTGATTACTTGTATTGATATTAATGTGGTTCCTACCACCTATTTACGTATTTTAGGATGTATTTTATTTACTTGATCATGATTTAAAAGAAAATGTAATTTTTTATTGAATTTTTACAATTACTGTTTATAAATTTTGTTTAATATGATTGTAACAGATTTATTTAACATTCTATGTTCTTTTTTATACTTATTAAAAATATGCGCTTTAATAATTTTTTTTTATCATCTTTTATTTTATTACTTTATTAGGTATAAGATTTTGTTTGTCTCTATTTAATTTTTTATAGTTTAATAATTATTCTTTAGAATGAAATGTTTTGTGGAAAACAATATCAGTTTTCTAAAGTAAATAATGTTGAATTAAAGCTTTTTTAAAATAGTAATTTATATTAAAATCAAATCAAGCTTTGTGTAGGACGAGGTTCATTGATTTTAGTTGTTTTCGTGTGCGTTTAATGTAAAAATGTACAAAACTAAATTAAAAAACGCTTTTGATTCAATTAGGATTGGGTAGAAATTGAGCAAGAAACTTTTCAAAAATGTAAATTACACTGATTAAGGTGACAGTAGCAAAGCCTAATACTTGATGTTGTATTACTAAATTGTTTCTAAGTAATTTGTTATAATACCTAAGTTTCTAAAGCGCTTTCGAGTAGAAGATTTTTTTACTAGATTAAATTACGGAAAAGCTGCGAGTTTCCACAATTTTATCTTATTCTTGATGATTAGCTTGTCGGTTTTAAGGTTTTACTACTTCTTAAATTTTGATTTTTTAATTTTTTATTATATGTCTTAATTAATTTGTATTACAAAATCATATATACTTTATATGTACAGGTAATCTCAAACAAAATTGTCGCGTTGCACCGGCGCTCAGTTGTGCAGTTGGCGGGCGTGAGTCAATTTAACAAAAAAAGTTTGTCAAATAAAAAATTAATTTTAATTACTATACATATAGAATAAAAATGATTACATTGACTTTTAACATATTAATTCCTAATATTAATAACAAAAATATTAATTTGCTCTAGCATAAAAAATAAAAACTTAACAAAAACTAAGGGCATACAAATTTTCCGCAGTTATAGTCCTTGTAACCCGTTGGCGAAAATTTGAAAATCAACAAGTTAACTCTTATTTCTTAATCACAAACTTGTAATTATTGCAGATCGGTATATTTGCATTTATATATATATAAATAGGTTTCAAACAAAACGTAATAAAATTTATATCAAAAAGTCACTTATCTGAACTGCTTGAACCTTATGCCTGGCCATAGAAGATATCTTGCATTTTATGTAATTTAGGTCACATCCAATTGTAATGATTTTCCATCTCAAAAACTATACAAAAGTATTTTGTCGAAGATTTCTTTTGCCTTAATTATAGTTCTTGCTGGGAAGTTGTGTTTCGTTAACTTAATCTTTCTTTTAATCACAACACAACCAAATGTTATCACCACGTTTTTATATTTATAAATTCGTAGGTTGAGCGTCACTATAAAATTACTTAAGTCCAATTGAAACATGAACTAATATTTTCGCGCTAATTAAAATCCGTAAAATTACGTTTATTAGCACTCCAAAATTTGAGACCGTGTCCCCAAAAAATTAACAACGTCCTTTTTCTTTGACGTTTCACGCGCTCTTCCTTTTCCAAAAATTCCTTTAATATCATTTGCTATCGCGCCTTATCGACCACGGCCTTTTACAAATATTCTAAAGTGCATTTTAATTTTTATATTTAATATATACGAGGGAGTACAAGAAAGTTAATTTGGAACGTTACACTGCCCCCTTCCCCAGATAAAAAATAGCATGAACATGATCATTTTTTTTTTAGGAAGCCGCAACCAACATAAAAACATTGGAGACACACATACATCAATTCGTTGCCACATTCATCAACATTCATCAATCTATCATTCGCTCAGGTTTGCTTCTCCAAAATAAGGTTTCAAATCTTTTACATGCCATATTCCTACGTCTTGTTTATCTTCGTTTTCTAATTTGTAACACAGGGAAGAACATACTTTTGTCACAGTACACAATATGTATTTTGGCGCCAGTTTTGCTGCAAATTTATCTGCTGCAGATGATAACACAAAGTTTCTTTTCCAAACTAAGTCCCCCACTTGGAAACGTAAGTTACTTTTTCTAAGATTATATCGCCGGGCATTAGTCTCATAGGCTTTACTGAGTTTTAGGCGTATGCTTTGAAATAGTTCGTTAAGATCTGAAAATTTCTCTACATATTTTGTGCGCTCATTAGGAGTCAATTTTAAGACTTCATTTCCGAGATTTCCATAAAAATCTCCTACAATCGGTATCTCTCTTCCAAAGACTATCTGATTAGGAGTTGCTGATGTGACTTCATGAACCGCTGAGCGAATCGCATAGCCGATCTTGTATATGTTAAGATCCCATGTACGATGATCTGATTGATCTAAGTAACATCTTATTGCAGTTCCTATAACTCTGTTAGTTCGTTCTGTAAAATTTACTTGCGGGTGATAAAGTGCATTATACCAGATCTTTTGTATATGGTATTCTCGAAACAAATTCGTAATAGCCTTAGACTTAAATTGCGTACCATTGTCTATCATTATGATCTGTGGAACTCCAAATACCAAAAACACATCATTTTCCAAAAATTTGCAAATTTCGATAGCGCTTGCTTTCCTCATAGGTTTTAAAAGAACAAATTTGCTAAACCAGTCTGTTAAAACAAGTAACCAACGATTACCAGATTTTGACCTAGGTAAGGGTCCTATTAGATCCGTTGAAACAATTTCAAATGGGAACTCCACTTTCTTCTCTTTGCCCATCAAACCACACCTAGATGTATTAGAAGCTTTTTGAGAATTGCAGACTTTACAATGTTTTACATACCGCAGAATATCAGCCTTCATTTTAGGCCAATAAAATTGAGTTACTGTTCGTTTCCACGTTTTAAAGAAACCAAAATGTCCTGATGTAACGCAATCATGACAATCTTGTAGCACATTTTTTCGTAAGGGTTTTGGTACTACTATCTTCCATTGCGAGACATTTAATGGTTTATGCCGTACAAGTAACAGTTTCATAAGACGACCTTGATCGTCTACTGTCCAATCCGGAAATTTAGCAGCGTCTTTAAGAACTTTACTTCGTTGCTTTACGTACCAATTATCTAATTCATCTTCTACTATCTTTAACTCTTCAACTTTAGGGATTCGTGACAATGCGTCCGCAACCACCATATTTTTTCCTTTGCGATGAAGTAAACTAAAATCGTACTGAGAAAGTTTTAACGCCCATCGCGCAACTCTTCCGGTTTGATCTTTTACTCGTTGCAACCACAACAAACTGTAGTGATCTGTAATGACAGTAAAATGAACACCTTCAATAAAGGGTCGAAACTTCTCTATTGCAAAAATTACAGCAAGACACTCTCTTTCTGTTACTGTATAAATTTTCTGCGCTGCTGAGAGACCTGCTTGCAAAAGCAATTGCATGCTCTCCATCCTCAAATTCCTGGGTTAGGACTGCACCTAATCCAACATTGCTTGCATCGCTTTGAATAACGAACGGTCTATTAAAGTCTGGAGATACTAAGGTAGGCGCTTCAACTAAAGCTTTCTTAATAGATTTAAAAGCCAATTCAGCTTCTGTGTTCCAATCAACAACTTGCTTTTTTCGTCGGCCTTTTAGTAAGGCATTGATCGGCGCCATTAAAGTAGCAAAATTATGAATAAAACGTCTGTACCAAGAGCAGAGACCAATAAAACGTTTAATTTCAGTTGCAGTATGAGGAATAGGAAAATTAACCATCGACAATACCTTGTCAGGGTCGGTTTTAATACCAGTAGAATCTACAACAAATCCCAAATATTTCAACTCTGGTTTGCAAAACTCACATTTATTGACGTTCACTGTTAGACCAGCACTGCTTAATTTATTATAGACTACCTCAAGTATATGTATATGTTCTTCAAACGTTTTACTAATGACCACTATATCGTCAAGATAGACAAAAACATACGGTTCCATGTCCGGTCCGAAAATTTTATCCATAAGTCGCTGTTGGGTTTGAGCCGCGTTATGCAACCCAAAAGGTAAAACTTTAAAATGAAATAAACCTCTTCCTAAAACTGCAAATGCTGTTTTTTCTTTAGACTCTTCTGTTAAGGGGATTTGCCAAAAACTGCTTTTTAAATCTATGCTACTTATAAATTTTGCATCCCGTAATTTAGATAATATAGTATCTAATCTAGGTAGAGGATACGAGTCTCTCTTTGTCACTGAATTGAGAGCGCGCCCATCAAAACAAAATCTTACTTCTCCAGAATTTTTCTTAACCAGCAGAACTGGCGAACACCATGCACTTTCTGAAGGTTCTATGACCCCTAACTCTAACATCTTATCGATTTCCTTGTTCATGATAGTTTGCATATACGGCGAAAAATTGTATGGTCTTTGACGAATAGGATCGGCACTTCCTGTTTCTATATTATGTACATACAGATGAGTTTTTCCAAGTCTTTGTTACCTAGATTTGTAAACATTTCTTTGATTTTACTTAAACAATAATTTTGTTTTTCTGTAAAGCATTTTTGTTGATCAACTTTGTCAGTTACTATCTCATTTAAAACAAAACGATTACTAGCAAAATTTATTTCCATTTTCGCTAACCTTAAAAAATCAATCCCTAGAATTAAATTTTTCTTAAGACCAGGAACTACTAAAAATTTATTCCTAATTTCTTTATTGTTTACCACTATTGGCAGCCAAACTACACCAGTGACATCCTGCGTAGTTCCATCTGCAATTTTGACAAACTTAGTACCAGAAGAATAAAAAGTTAAACCGCAATCAGAAAATAGCTTAATGCCTGAACCACCAAGAATCGAACAGTTTGCACCAGTATCAATCAAAACCTTCATGTGATGCTCAAAAATAGAAATTTCTAAATAAGGGCGATCATCAGCTCCACTAACTGCTAACATTGGACTAACATTATTACCACACATAAAATTTCGGACATGAGACAACCACAAATTCCAATCTAAATTGTTATAGTAGTTACACTTTCTAGTCTGAATATTTACAACGGAATGACGTCGACTAGCAGAAGTATTCCAAAAAACTAGTTTTTTGAACGACAAGAACATGTTGAAGAAATTTGTCCCTTTCGGCCACACCTAAAGCAAAATTTACCGCTTTTCTTAGTAGAACAATATGCAAACTTATGACCGGAATTGCCGCAATTCCAGCAGATGCCCGGAAAAGAAGAAAGATTGTGTTTTTTAAGTTCTGGTTTTTCCAACTTTTCTAACATAGTGTCGTTTTTCTCTATAACACACAATCTCGACTGCCTATAATCACTAGAGCTTACTTCTAATTTCCTGCATAAAGCAGATAAGTGTTCAACTGAATTTATTTCAGTTAACGCTAAATGAGCTACGTAGTGAGGTAACAGATTCTTTTTAATATTTCGTACACGTACTCCTTCATCAGGAATTGATGACAATTTCTGAAAAAGATTGATCATTGAAGTAATGTATATTCCTACTTTTTCGTTTTTCTTCTGGTGTCTTGTACGAATTTCTTCCCACACTACATCATCCATGTCAGGGGGCAAAAATTCTTCTTTTAAAGTTTTTACTAAACAATCCCAATTTTTTAAACCTTCTCTTTTAGCTCTAAACCAACCTAAAGCGGGTCCTGTAAAAAGGTCTACTGCAGAAAGAAATAAATCCTCTTTTCTTACTCCACGAGCTAGACGCAACTCTTCAAGTCTCATCAAAAATTCATACAACTCATTTGGTGAAGAATCACCTTTAAAAGTAACACCCCATTTGCAAACAGGTAATGTGCGAAAAGTTTTAGAACTTGAAGGACAATTGGCTTCTGTCGAATGTAAAGGACCAGTTCTTATCGGAGAACCCAACTCTTCGCCTATATCGTCTTCTTGACTCCCTTCGCTGTCAGAACTATCGTTATGTTGTGTGAAAAGATCTCTTCTTGTACTTTCATGAGTTAAAGAAAATGACATCGCTTTTAATAATCTTTTTACAGTTTGTTCCATTTTTACTTCAAGTTTAAGACATTGATTACCGTACTTTGTTTTGATTTCTTTTTCAAGTTGCTCGCTTTCCGCTTTATTCTCTTTTGTAATAGAAATTCTATCGATTCTTCCCCTTAAATGTGCCAACCTTGTTCTCATACGTGTTTCTGATATTTTGGAATTTTTTCCAGGATATTGGTTGATATTTTCTGCAAGTTCGTTTAACGACTCTTTTATTTCGACTCCATCTGAATCGTCTGTATATTCATCCTTACTTAAACAAAGTGGTTTCTTTTCTAGCAGCATTTTTCTTAAAATTATCCTAAGTTCCGTCACAGACAAATCATCTACATCTACAAACCCTCTCAACCGCAACTCATACAACACTTCAAACCTTTTAAGTAAACTAGGATTAAACTTGTCCATTATAGCTTCCTAATTATGCGATTAAAGAATTAAATTTTTTTTTTGAGCAGTAGAACAAATAAAAATGAAATTATATCTAAACCACCACCGCAATTTATTATAAAGCCTTAAAATGCACTCTAGAACGAATTCTTCAATTCAAATATAATTAAATAAATAATTAATCAAATCATGATACCCAACTTAAAAATTTACCAAACTGCAAAAAAATTAAACTCTATTAAACAATAATCGAATTTTTAACAAAAAAGATTACTTCGAATCATAACTTCCATTATAGAAACATACGTTGATAAATTCAAATCGCGTTGTGCAGTTCTAAGATATGGTGTATTTAAATGATAATTTTAAAATGCACTATACTATTAATGGCATAACTAAAATTATGAATTTTTTTTTTTTTTAAAAACGGAAACCTGTGTATATATATAAAAATATATCTGTATTTTTCATTAAATATAAAAAGTAATTAGTATTACATATGCCGCACGTTGGGCGCGATTTTCTTGTCGCGTTGCACCGGCGCTCAGTTGTGCAGTTGGCGGGCGTGAGTCAATTTAACAAAAAAGTTTGTCAAATAAAAAATTAATTTTAATTACTATACATATAGAATAAAAATGATTACATTGACTTTTAACATATTAATTCCTAATATTAATAACAAAAATATTAATTTGCTCTAGCATAAAAACACTTAACAAAAACTAAGGGCGCCACAAATTTTCCGCAGTTATAGTCCTTGTAACCCGTTGGCGAAAATTTGAAAATCAACAAGTTAACTCTTATTTCTTAATCACAAACTTGTAATTATTGCAGATCGGTATATTTGCATTTATATATATATAAATAGGTTTCAAACAAAACGTAATAAAATTTATATCAAAAAGTCACTTATCTGAACTGCTTGAACCTTATGCCTGGCCATAGAAGATATCTTGCATTTTATGTAATTTAGGTCACATCCAATTGTAATGATTTTCCATCCCAAAAAACTACACAAAAGTATTTTGTCGAAGATTTCTTTTGCCTTAATTATAGTTCTTGCTGGGAAGTTGTGTTTCGTTAACTTAATCTTTCTTTTAATCACAACACAACCAAATGTTATCACCACGTTTTTATATTTATAAATTCGTAGGTTGAGCGTCACTATAAAATTACTTAAGTCCAATTGAAACATGAACTAATATTTTCGCGCTAATTAAAATCCGTAAAATTACGTTTATTAGCACTCCAAAATTTGAGACCGTGTCCCCAAAAAATTAACAACGTCCTTTTTCTTTGACGTTTCACGCGCTCTTCTTTTTCCAAAAATTCCTTTAATATCATTTGCTATCGCGCCTTATCGACCACGGCCTTTTACAAATATTCTAAAGTGCATTTTAATTTTTATATTTAATATATACGAGGGAGTACAAGAAAGTTAATTTGGAACGTTACAAAATGAAATATTAAATTTTTAAATTTACGGTTCATTTTATGCCAATTGCTTGTAAAACTTCATAATAGGTAGTTATCTGTTGTGATTTTTTATAAATTTTTTATTTACGTTATTTCCAAGGGTTTTTATGATTTACTCTCAAACTATATACATTTCAAACATCAAAAACCTTATTTTTTCAAACAGAACATATTGTGTAGTATTATTTTATGCGTTCATGTACAATTTAATTTTTTTTTGATTTTGTAAGCATTGCCTATCTTTTTTTTTCTTATTGTTAAGAATTTGTAATTATCTAGCACTAATCAAAAGAAAATTTAATTTTACATCAACGCATCTAAACGATTTATAGTGCTCTATATAAAAAAAATAAATTTTGCAAATAATGTACCTAACTTAATTATAAAGACTAGATTTTTTTATAATAAAACTAAATTTTAGTTTTTGGTGGTGATAACATTAAACAATTGTTCAGAAACCATGACAGTTAGCTATTATAAACTTTTACAAATTTTGTCCTAAAGTTAAGATTAGACTTTGTCGGCTTCATTGTTTTTAGCCCAGTTTTAATGTAGCGTTGAAAATCTGTCTAAAATCCTCAGGAATAGTAAAGTTAATTTTAGAGGATCCCTCACTTTTAAGTGAAGGTTTCTATGAAAAGAATGTATCCAAAAATAACTCGTAACTATGACATTCACTTTCTGATTTTTACGTCGTGTTATTGTCTTAAAGTTTTGAGGGTTTACATTTTAACATTCTTATTATCTTGACTGCAAAGTTACATCCTTTGTATATGGGCCCGCGCGGACTTACTGTATTTTGCAGGTTATATTTCGTTTTCAATTTTTTTAGAGCATTCTGTAAATCGCGATAATTCTTTTATTCACACTCAGTTAGTAACGTACAGTTTTCCCAGAGCTGGGCAATTTACTTTGTAAAAGTAGTTAACTACTAACTAAAGTTACTACTTTTTAAAAGTAGTTAAGTTACTAAATACTAACTACCGTAAATCGAAAAGTAGTTAGGTTACTAACTACTCAACAGTTGTATTCTAAAATATAAGTTTTTTTTTCAACTACTTGTAGAAAAAGGAGTTTTGAGACGATTTATGTTATACCACTTTTAGTCATATAAACATAAGTACCTATAGACACTGAGATATTATTACATTAAAGAAGACAAAGTAAATCAATCACGCTCACACGAAAACAGTAAAACAATTTTAACGTAACTACTATTATTCTATTATCATGTATATCTATTTTATTAGAAATTCTCAAAAAAAAGTTAATAAAATAAACCTAAACCTAAAAACAGAAGTTAAAGTAATAATCGTATTGTGGTATTTAATATTCATTTCCTTTTCATAAAAGTAAATTTTCAAAAAGAGCATCAGCCAATGCATTTCTTTTGAGCGAATTTATGAGTGAAAAACGAAAATAATCGCTCGACAGCAGCTGATGGTAAAAGTAAAATTGTACTATATCTAATGAACATTTTTTAAATAATAATCTCAAATAGATATATGAATTCTGTTATCTTCCAGGTGTTTTAACAATTCCAGTTCTATTATTCTGCTTTTGTGAGCATGTTCATTCTCAGTATCAGAAGAAATGTGTAACTTTTTAGACAAAGCAGGTTCATCAATATTAAAAAACTTTTGTTGAAGTAATACTTTGTTTACGTTTAGATCAGAGGCATTTAACATTTCGAAACAAATTAGGTTTGCTGCATTTATACAATGTTTTTGAATAATCTTTACATCGATGTTTACTTCTGCGTTACTGTTCATTACTTGAAGAACACGTTTTAACCTGCGAAACTGCAATGCAAGCTGAATAATTGTAGCCATTGTATGTAATTGAAGCCGCTAATAAAGTAGTTTAATTACTAGTAGTAGTTAAGCTATTAACAAAGTAGTTTAACTATTTTTGTAGTTAAAATAGGGTAGCTAACTACTTTTTAAATACGATTACACGAAAAAAGTAATTTATTCCAACTACAGTTACATTATTAAATTAAAGTAACTTGAATATATAGAATACAACTATCGTCAACAATAAAGTAGTTAGATTAGTAGCTTAACTACTTTGTAGTTAACTACTGCCCAGCTCTGAGTTTCCCGAACCTTTTAAAGGTTGGTAAGTGAGCGGTTTCCATGGTTAAAAAAAACGAGTATGTAATAAACCTCGCGGTCAGTAATGTACACTTTCCGAACCTGTAATTTGTGTGTGTTTTGTTTTAACTAATTTGATAAAATGACAATCATAAATTCAATACGTATATGTCAATTCTGAAGTGTGCCTACTACGTTTTAATTTTTTACCGAAATAAACGATAATATTTTGGAAGTAGGTTTTCATTCATTTTTTATTAGTTTTATGTTATTTATTTTATTTAATGGCTGATTGTGAATAAAATTGTATACAAACCTTGGCAAAAGTGTTCCATTTGTCTCGAGAACTAGTTCACCTCGAGGCTATGCCTCTCGGTAAACTATAGTTCTCTCGACAGAAATGGAATATTTTCCGCCTCGGTATGTAATCTACTATTTTGTGCTTCCGTTCGTTTTGATGTATTTTACAGGCATCATAATCGGCCGGAAATTTTACTTTTCCTACACGGAAAAAAAGGTTATGCGGAATTGATATGTATCATGCAAAAGGCTGTTGGTTTTGAGTCAAGCCGATGTACGCTTGAATTAAACTTTTATTTTATTAGATTGTAGCTGTAATTGCATTGCAATAAGAGATTTAGTTTAAGTTTTAGTACATTTACGTTGAATGTTTTTTGAACGTGGATCAATTTTAGAAAAAAAGCAAATGCTTTAAATATGAAATCGTAATGATTAAATTCAGTATAATATTTCTCTCCGTGTAGGTCGGTAAAGTGTTGTAGAATTTAACAACTAGAAGTTGGCACTAATAAACATTAATTAATTAAACGTTATCTGTCAGATTTATTAACATACTCCATTTATCTGTGTTATTGTTTTAATAACACTGACAACAAGTTTTTAAACAAATATAACAAATTTGCTTATATATATTACAATTGCTAAAAACAACAACAGTTTTATTTTCATGTGAGTTAAATTGTAATAATACTACATGTAATAAATTGTTAGATTAATTTCAAAAACAATTGAATTTTGTCATTACTTATTTCAGTTTTATCAACATATGTGATTAAATTTTATTCAAAAACAATACTTAAATAACTACTCTTAATAAATTTATACTATAAAGCTCAGCACAAAAAAATTTGTTTATCACACGTCCTAAAATTATTTTACGAGTATTCGCATTTTGTAGGCCTCGATTTCACTTGGTCCAACAAGTATGCTTATACTAGGAAAATATCACTTTCTGGACTAGTTATACAAATAACTATAAATGTTCGTTCCATTACTCTGCCTGTCTCATTTTATTACAAATAAAATAATTAATTTGAGAGTTTATTTTATTACAATATAAAATTGGCGAATACAAAATTAATCTAGAATAAATTACTCAATACATCCTTTGCAAAATGTATTGTGGATAAACAAAAGCTTTTCGTTGACATTAAGCACGATATTTTTTTGCCTTTCTTTCAATCACAATCGTTACATTTCTTCGTTTCAATGTATCGGTATTTCCACTTGTACCAGCTATAGTTTGTTACGTAAATTTATCAAAATAGGGACGTTAACAAGCCAGGTTCAACTTGAAAAGAAATCTCAAGTTTCCAAAACTAAAATCTAATTGCAAAATGTACGTAAACAGAGACGTTGTGGAACCCAAACACAAAAATAATATAATAATCAAATTAAAAATATACAGTATCTATGTTTATCTAAACTAATTAAACAAAAATTTAATCCCGATCAGAATCGATTCGTCATGGTTACAATTAAACAATAATTGCTCTTAAAATTTCATAGCACCATAATTTAACATTAGGCGCTACAAGGTCATAAAGCATAAAATAAAATGAAAACCTGTAGTTAAACGTCGTCACCTCGTAGACATGGATCGTAGTTGCGTTTGTCGATAACTTTTCACAACTCCGCTCGGATAACTCGTTATCCAGGGCAAGAAAACCCCAAACGTAAAAAAAGAATTTTTGAATTACAATGAATATTCACAAAAAATAAACTACCAAACCTTACCAAGAAATATTTTGGTGTTTAAACTAAATTAAATAATTATTAAAGGGCAACCCTTAGGGATGCATAAACGAAAAACAGCCAGACCTGCTGAAACAAAACAAAAATCAACACAAAATGACGAAAATAAGGGAAGAAAAATAACTCTTACCGAGTGGTGGATGCATTAAATCCTAAATAAAAAACCCAAACAAATCGTGTGTAAACGAAATATTTTGATGCTATATTTTGGCAGGGTTTTTTTGGAATATACCTATTACTTAAATGGGGATTTACGACGAAATGATATACTAGAGCTCGTCTCACGTAAATTTGGGAACGTGAATCATTTTTTGCGCATCTAATGTAGTACATTTTTGTTAGCGATCTAACATACTTATCGAAATAATACGTACAACCACGCGTTTGATAATCATTGTGAACCGCGTTGTAAAAAGAGTGTTAAATGATATGAAACTAATATTGCATTGGTTAACTTTTATCTCCAAGAGAAATTATTTGTGAATAAGCTGCAATTTAAAATACAATGGTGTGTATCATAATTCAAAACATATAAAAATTAAATAGATACATATGAATAATTCGATTATTATGATGTTTTATACAAAGTTTTTTTATAACATAAACATATTGTTTGTCGAACCATATTAAATGCAGGTGCTTATCTTATCTACTAAATATGCGATATGTTTCAAAAAGAAGTGGCGACTTAGGCGAAAAGATGTTTTGAACAAATTATCTAAGAATGTACTTTAATCGCAAATCGATTACTTTTCAAGAGTACCTACAAATTATTTTAAATAAACAACCGCACATTAAAAAAGTAGCGTTAAGAAATTCATTATCGTGACTTTTATGTGGGACAAACATTTTAGGACGTTAAGAAACAAATAAATCACAAAAATTTTTGATAATTTGATCAGAAGGTGTTTATCTTTATTGTCAAATTAGGTCTTGGAGAGTTCTGCTTATATACCTTGCGATTGTTTTTTTAAGCATTTGTCTTTTGTGTCATCTTTAATTCTTATTATAATAGTTGTTTTTAGGCGATATTGAATATAACAGTACTATAGAACATTTTTTTTATTTCTAGAATAAATTTTGATTGAGATTGAGCTTATTTTTGGATATAAAATTCATCTCTATAATTGATGACGTATAAGTGTGCAGCACAAGGTTTAGCAGAAATTATATAGCAATCTCAAAATGTAAAAAAGTTTCAGCGCTACCTGCTTTATCTTATTAGCATTAAAAATATTATTTTTTATCTGCAGTTTTAGCTTGTTGACTTTTGCAGTTGTCATTTAACAATAGAAAAATTTTATACCTACCATATGTGTATATAAAAGATTAAACAGCAAATTCTTTACTTCTGCGTCTTAGAGTTAATAAAATAGAACTACATACAGTATAAGTCGTTAAGCTTTTACAATTTAAATATTTGATGATTTGTTTTAACAAAAACAGCATTTACATTAACTGGTTAACGAATTCTTCTACGTTTAAAGTAAATTTAGCATAAATGCAAAAGATCCTTTATTAAGCGTTTGAATGCATGTGCTTACTTTAAATGATTGAGACAATACTTGACTAAAAAGCAGTTTGTTGATTACAGTTGTATATGTTATGTTATCTGTTATTACCTTGATTTAAAGTTTTGTTTCTGATTTGCATTTGTTCTCAAGCACAGTAGCCTTTCGCATTATATTTTGCGTACAAAGGATTGTTTGAAAATAATTCGACACAATTACTAAATTAACTTTGCTAAAACAAAGACGTTTAATTACTAAATCATTTCAATTGTACTATTTAACTAACTGTTATACAAACATGTTTAAGTTTTTACATTTTAATATATTATTAGAGATGTAATTTAGTTTTCAAACTAACTTATAAAAATTAAATGGTTCTTTTAACTTCTGTAACATTAATTACCTTGATTAACTTGAAAACTTGTCTATCTTATTACTTATGCCACCGTATAATTTGGATTTTATAGATGTTTATTAAAACATAGACTTTTAAGTGGTTTATTGGATATTTTTACATTGTCACTTATTATTATCACTTATAAATTAAGTTTATTTCATTTATAATTTACGAATCTATAAAGCTCTTTGTCAAACATTATGAGGAATAATAAGATAAAAAATTCATAAAGTAAGAAATGTTAGAATTACTTTTATGTAATAAAATATAATTCCAATAATGTATTTTATCAGATTAAGTAATAATGTGGTATTTTTATTCTTGCTTTTATTGGTATTAATTTTACGATTTTTACTTTCCTATAAAGAAAGTATAGCGATCGCAATTTTTTTTCAAAATTTTTTTTGCATAATTTTATGTTTCAAGTTATTCTGAATCAGAAAAATATATTTTGACAAAAAAAATTTGGTGACTGTGTATGTAACGATGTACCCACGATAACTCTCAAAGTCCTAGTAACTTTAAATTTGGTATGTATTCTCTCGGTTCTATCAAAAGAACGGTCTAATAAAGAAACTGGAAGTGGATGTATTCGTCATTTTTAACCGTTTTTTTTATATAATTTTGTACGTATGTAAATTATTCGAATTGTTTTTACAGTTTCTTATAGAGATAATTCTTCCTAACAATTTATACAAATAAAAAAAATTCTAACATTAGTTAGTTTATTAGATATTTTATTTATAATTTAAAATTAATTCACATAATCTAGATTCGAATCCTGTCTGCGACGATTTTTTTTAAATTCCATATCTTGAAGAGAAAGTAAGATACGTGAAATAAATGATAATTTTTACTGATTTACTAAAGGTGAAAGTAATATCGAGGCGCACAAATATAGAGGTTAATCGATATGACGAAGTGAAAATTTTCAAAAAAATTATAGCATGCTAGGAAGTCAATACTAACGTATACATATCATTTCAAATTGGATTTATGACGACATATCTTAAAAACATATGTAGACATTTCTATATCATTTCTTATAGCAAAGTCGTGTGGTGACCGCACCAGTTTTTTATTTGATTACGATTTAAAAAAATGATTGTACATAATGTCGTATATTTTATATATTTGGTTTAGACACTCCATATAGGTATTGGTTTTGCGGTTGGTTAGTTAGTGTGATAGTACTTTTATCCACGCTTCTTAAGATTACCATTTACATTATACAATGTAATGTATAGTATAGATAATAATACTAGAACTATTTTTTTGCTTAAGATACAATTGTAGCTTTGCCATTACTAAACTCCAAAAATCGATGATAACGTGTCTCTCGATTGATTGGCCTATGAAGAGTTATATACGGCTTGTGCTTTTATATTTTAACTTACATAAACTTAATATAATATATTGCGTAAATCTTTTTCTTTCTAGAAATGGAAATAATTGTTTCTCAACGATTAAGCATTCGTATCTCATACTTTGTTACAGATTTATTTAACAAATACTAACTATTACTACTAAATATTTCAATATTTTTTTGTGATTAAATTATCAAAACAATGTTAATGCAAAAACTATTGTTTAGTGTGGCTGCTGTATAAAAGAAGAGTGTTTTTAAACCTTTTTTGTGTTTTTCATTGTTTTTACACTGTAATAAAACGCATAGAAGCTTCAAGATCATTCAAAATGATTGAAGGTGATTAGCGAAAGAGACACAATGTTCTCGACGCGGATAACGTAAAAACATAAAAAGTATCCAAAAGAAGTTGTTAGTTAAACTAGTCAGAAGTCGGCAGTGTGAAGAATCAGTCTTAAAAAATATTGTTTAACGCGCGTGGCCAGTAAAAATAAAGATAAACCAAAGTGCGACAGTATCTATAAATTTCGAGTAATAGTCATACATAAATTACTTGTGAGATGTTTTTCTTATATATTGATATATTCTATTAGTAAGTTTAATTTAAAGTTAGTTATATCTAAAATAATCATATCTAAATCGTGTAAATACTTAGTTTTAAATGAATTAGTTTAAACATGGTTACAATAAAGTATTTCTTAAGTTTCTATAAGTAATTAAAGTTTGTTGTGTGCTATTTTAAATTTACTTTGGTTATTTGTTTCTTTACATTTTACTATTTAAAAATTTTATTGCTGGCAATATTTTTAAGTTAAATGTCGTATTTATTGAATACTAAACAATTAATGTATTATAATTTTTTTCCAAAGTAGTGGACTGCGCAAGAGGATTAATATACTACTGGAAAGACTTTTACTTTTGTTTACAGAACGCTGTTTATTTCGGAATATAAAAAATGACACAGATACATATAAGAAAATTATATGCGCAATTTAGTACTAGTATATAATATGATTATTGAGCAAACATCAGTTATTTTTTTCTAATCTAAGATCGATGTTATTTAAGATTTAAAGAATGTTATGGCTTTTTGCTGATAGTGACGTAGTTTTTAAATTAAATCTGTTGTCTTTTTAGTTTTTATGTTTCTTTCTTTTTATAACCTTATTTTGTATAAAACATAAATATGTTTGTATTTATATTTTTTTAAGTAACAATTTAAAAATTCATTAGGTTACTTTTTTTTGTAATTTATCTATAGTCTTTGTATTTTTTAAAAATCTAATACAGTGCACGCCGTTTATTGGAATCACGGATAATGTTATCAGTCGGGTAATGTTATCGCTTTATTAAAGAACAGGCCGGACGTATGCTAAAAGATTGAAAAAACACCGTTTATAGTAATCACAAATTCGGTTTATGTTATCAATCTTTTTTCTCAGGTTTGCTTTATACATAAACAATAATCAATTTTAAATGAATTTTTTAGTTGAATTTTTACAATACTCTTATATTATGTAATCATTGTACCCTTTGTTTTGCATATTTGGCTTCATTTTTATAGTGTTATTTATTTATTCATGCATTTAACTACGCTTATATGATAACTTTGTTTTATATTTATTTTTAGAGTCAGAAAATGACTGAGAACGAATGTGTAGTTCTGAGAACAGTGAATTAAATAACATAACGTTGTTTTTGATTCCTATTTATATTAACCGTGTTAAAAAACCATTTAATGCTACATGTTCGTAATTTTCGATTTCTTTGACTTAAAATTTTTTTTTTGCTTGTATTGATGCCATGATTTCACCTTGTAAACCAACAACCCGTTAATCAGATACACGCTGTATGTATTTACTATCTTCTAACCAATACACATTTATTTGTTTTTTTTTCTTAATTTTGGATATTGTTATCACCCAAGTTGTAACGTGATTCTACTAAGCAGCGTACACTTTATCATGATTTTTCTGATACAAAATAGAACACACCGCCAAAGCACTTATAACTGTGTCATTGATGATATCAGATAATTATTAACTTTATGACAATAATTTAATCAGATCATCTTCTATATATATAAAAGAAAGTCGTGTTAGTTACTTCACTTATAACTCAAGAACGGCTGAACCGATTTAGCTGAAAATTGGCAGGGAGGTAGTTTAGAGCCAGGAGAAGGACATAGGATACTTTTTATCCCGTTCGACAGCATTCCCGTATGACTTGACATGTAACGTCAGTCACTATAAAACGTGGTATTACAAAAAAGAATCAGACTTGGAATAACAAAATTGACGTATAATGACAGTTATGTAATGACGTATGGATGACAATTTGATATTTGTAAGAAATCAATAATAAAACTATTTCTATTAAATAAATAATTAACATTATTGCCCAATTGCCCATTCGTATAAACAGTGATGTGAACTATAAAACTCGGTATGGTTGAAAATTTAAGTTTTTAGGTGAAGTGAAGTTTAATTAATAATGCCGCGACCAAGACGATCGAATCTTTCCCGACAAAGCCGTGATGCAAGAAGAATACGAAATACTGCAAATGAAAGGACTGAAGAAGAACAAGAAATTGCACGTGAACAGCGCCGCGATAGTATGGCTCGACTTCGTGCTTCTCAATCACGAGAGCAAAGTGAAGCAGCCCGTGAAACAGCTCGGTTGGCAATGCAGAATCGTCGAGCGAACAACAGAGGTCAACAAATAGATAATTTGCGACGCAGAACAAGATATACCACCGCACAATTTACGCCTAAAGGTTGGCTCCGTACTAATCATGCTTCGAAACATAAACCAACCAAAACTGTGCAACGGTACGCGTTTGGTGGTTAGAAAATTGATAAACAATGTAATTTACGCTACGATAATGATAGGAAAATTCAAAGGTGAGGAAGTTCTCATTCCGAGGATACCGATGATCCCAACCGATATGCCGTTTGAATTTAAAAGACTTCAATTTCCGATACGTCTTGCATTTGCCATGACCATCAACAAATCACTAGGCCAATCCTTAAAAGTTTGTGGTTTAAATCTAGAACATTCATGTTTTTCCCATGGTCAATTATACGTGGCATGTTCACGGGTCGGAAGACCATCTGCGTTGTTTGTTTTTGCGCCTGATAATAAAACAAAAAATGTCGTGTATCACAAGGTACTTAAATGAAGAGCAACCTATGTACTAAAATACAGAAATAATTATGAATGATTGATGTAGAAATTTAGTTTTTTTTGTATCTTTTCCAATAAAAAAAAATCTGCTTATTTATTGACATTAAGGCGGAACAAAGTTCGCCGGGTCAGCTAGTATGTATATAAATAAAAGTTTTGATATTTGTTTTGTTTTTTTCTATCTAAACAAACATTTAACGTTTTCATTATCGATAATTTTGTTTTCTTGTTATTAAAGGCACAAATTAAAGCAGTTATTTTTTATTTTACTTGTTCGTCTATTACACGTTTAATTTTTTACTTTATAAGCTTTGTTGGTCGTTATTGTCTTGAATCTTGGCGTCATAAAAAATATAATTATGTGAGTAAACATTAATTACGAGTTTTTTATGTTAGGCTTATAGCACAGCTAAACTAAATGACCAGAAAGTGCTCATGGTTTAATAATACTAAAGGGCGCTAGACTTAAAAACGCTTAGTAAATACTTCCTGCTTGGACAGCACATAGGTTGCAACTAAAGTCCTAGCAACACAACGATAGATAACAAACAACATTGTGAAACGAAAAAAGAAGCTTTAATAACTAGAATGTTAGCACAAACAGTTATAACCAACACTGAGCAGCTAGGAACATCGCAGAGCACATACAATATTTAAATTAAATTAAATTTTCCTACCTTGCTGAAATAAAAAAAATATAAAAAGGTTCTGAAGCGTAGTTGAAGGATTGACAAATTTAATACGGATACTAATTTGAAGTAGCAGTATGAGCTCTTAGGCCCGTTGCGCACTTGCGTTTTACTGACTTGAGGTCGACGCGCGTTGGACGGAATAAACAAATGTACACGTGGGTCTTTTGTCTCTCGTTTGTAGTGAGTGGGACACACGTTTGCTGCTAAACAAACTGCACACATGTTTTTTAACCGCGTGTTTATTGATACAGATACGCACATTTGTTGTTTACCAGTGGATGTGACCAATACGTTTTTAGAATAATGGAAAATGAAAATGTACCGAAAAAAAAAGTTTAATTTTTGCATATCTTTTTACACAGATTTTCTTTTGAAGAAAAAAAAATGGCGGTACTGGATGCATCCGTCAATGAACGGATGCATCCAGATTTCAACGAGGCAGATTAACAACAGCTTTTATAGATATACGAAAAAATTTACTTTCGAATGATGGTTCGATCATTTGATGAGCTTACAAGAATATGAGATAATTCAATTGATCTTGGCAACGAACTAACGCAAGTGTGTATTAAATGATACGCTGCGATCTATTAGACAACCGCAAATACATTTGCGTCAAGCGTGAGCTTATGCAGGGAAGTGCACATGTAGGATGTATTTTTTTATACTGCGCAAGATCTTATATAGTCCAGTTAGGAATATTATGCCGCGTATTATTCAAATACATTTTTTGAAGATTGAGGTTGTAATATTTAACTTCATAGTTTCCTACACGTGGATACAACTCGTATGTAGCTCCGATTCTACGAGATGGCGTTTAGCTTCAAATTTACATATGAATCTAACACCTGAGTTGAATAAAAAAATTATGGGAATTTGTTTTATATAGTTGTGAAAACAGCATTATAGTATTCCAGTGCTGAAGAGTCCAAGTAGGACGAAGCAGCTGTCTACTAGTTTCCATTGATGGTTTCTGCAATTATATTAACAAATTTTTCATTTAATGCAAAAAAATGTAGCATAAATCACTATAATTGTATAAATATTTTGCACAATGTAATATCTAACATTAACCGTTACTAAACTAATGATACAACAGTATGTAAATCATTGGTGCAAATTAATGTAAAAATATACACAAATTTTAATAAATATTTTACACCCATTTTGTATTGAAATTTTTACTATTAATTGGTTTAATAGTGTTTACATATATTCATTTTTACAAAAATTTGTTTTACATTTTTTAAACAATATTGAAAACTATTATGCTACAAGAACGACTGTTTTTTTGAATGATTGTACATAGTACATTTTGTAACAATTATTTAGCAACAAAATTATGTGATATTTTACATTTAGCTTGTTAGAAGAAAGGCTTCAATCAAAAGAAATTTATATAAGATTTGGATCACAAATAACAATTTGGACTCAACAACTTTGCAGTAATATTTTTTACAAAATTGCTGTCTAACAACTTTAAAGTTTTCTAAATGTGGCATGAATTATTAGACAACAATCATATAAAACACACAAGAAGTATAAAGTGTATAATAACACCTAGCCAAAATATTTCCATGTTTTATATTAATTTGATGCTACTAATTTGTGTTAAACCGAATAAAGTTCAAAAACAGAATCGCTTTGTCGGCGAACATCTATTTTACTGTCGATGCATAGGTATGCGGAATACAAAAGTAATTATCAGTGGTGTAATGAAAAATAATTCCAAAATGAAAGATACACATTATTTAAGCCAGCTCAAACTTAAATATTCAAATTATTTATTCTAAACTACATTTTCAATCATTTTATCAAATTATTTAGTTTATGTTGGTAGCATCGGTTTAATAACTTAATAACTGCCAAATGATTAATCAACATTGAACTGTATACGATATTTTAAAAATATGGTTAGTCATAAAGCTTACGTATTTTAATGCAATTTATTCGTTATTATATTATACAAAATCTAGTGGTAAATCTTATTACAGGTTTTTTAGACTAATAAAAAAATATAACATTTCATATGGCAACGATAATCAAAAAGGATTTTTGATGAGGCTAGCCGGTTGAAGCGTGATAACATTTTAAAAACCCATAAACATTCTTATGTTGTACAAAACGTTAAGGGGGTTCCGGACTAAAAGCAAATTTTTACTTTACTCCTTGATAAAATTTAAATAGCAACCCACATTACATTACATTAAAATGTGTCTCGGAATGTGTGATTTACTTTATAAAAGATGTGCATATTTCTGAATTTTATAATAACACTTTCTTTATTAGCCGACAATACAAAATAAGTATAGCCTACGGTAATATTTTGAGGTCAGTCTTCTTTATTTAACATAAAGTAATGTTGGTTGTCTAACTTGGAATATTTTAGCCGTCAGAGTAACTTTTAGCTGAAAATTTTCTAAAGAGATTTTGCTATCAATATGATAACTGTAGAAAATTCTCTCAACATATTTTCATTAACTAAAGTGAATATAATTTGTCCCATAAATAAAAATGTGCAAAAATGTTTTTACTTTTGTAGTTATGTGAGAATAACGTAGCTGACTGAGTAGTCTGTCACAAAATAATTTATTTAACATTAATTTACCCAAATTACTTATTTTTTAATCTATAGAGTCATTTATAAAACCCTTCGGTATAAACACAAATGTCGAGAAAACTGATAACGTCGTTTATAAACACAGTTTTATCTATAGAAAAAGTGAAAAAATTGCAATTGTACTGTCTACGTTCGGAGGCCCCTTAAGTCGGTGACTTAGGAAAATCATATTTTTATCGCTTGTAAGCAATCGCACACCAACAGAAGAAAGTGAAAATTTCAAATTTAAAAACTAAAATATAACCAAAAATTACATAGAAATAACTATGGCAATGATCATTTCATACTGACAACAGGGACTTAAATGTTTTAAAAAGACAACAGAAATACACCACATACACACAAAAAAAAATTTTCTCAAGTTAAGGTAAATTACTTTATTTTGAGTAAATAGTGACTTTCATATAATTCTAAGAAATATTTTCTTAAAACAAGTAAAGCGTTTCTTTGAAGATATTTACTAACAATAAAAAAATTTGGGTTTCGAAACAAGATAGTTTGATATTCTCATTTCAACGCTAGCAATGATCGTTTTAAAGTTCTCGTTCTCTTGTTTTAATGTACATGGTATTTAATGTGATATACCATATGCAATTTATTGAGTATCTGAATGTTTAAATCAAACTCATCTGGTTTATAACTAAAGACATATTTATTTAGTTTGTGTACATGAGTTTGTTAATTTAATACTCACCGCAATTTGATTTAAAAGTTAATGTTTATTTAAAAGAAGAATAGAAATAAAAACTTCTATTTACATTTTAATTAGACACAGACAATAAATATTTATGAGTGTTATAAATTGTTATAAAAAATACATGAATTTAACAAAAAATTGCTGCGCTTTTCTTTTTGGAGAAGTATCAGTAAAGATTTTCATCATCTGCATTTAGTGAGTTGAACTCGGCTGGTGTACCAATTTCTAAGCGTCTTTTGAAACCGCAGTACCAGTAGGTCCAGAATTGCGTAACGCCGACACACAACGATAATTATTCTGTATAAATAAAATACAAAATTAAAATTTAAATTAAAAAATTGACAGTCAAACATTGCACCATCAAAATTTACACCAATAAAAAAAAAGAAGTGATTCAAATAGATACCTGTAGTAGTTCTGGATAATTTCTTTTAAGGGTCCCCAATTTTTATACAATCCTTTGTGTTCAAACAACGCACAGGTCCAAACGTTCTAAATACACCGCACAATTTGCACAATGCGTACGCAAGCACGAATCACAATAATCTTAATATAAAAATGCTAAAATTAGATTGATCTTTTTCACACGATGCATACACACATTCAATTCGAGGTAATGATGATAACGCGGTCACGTAGCTGCATGCGAAGCATTTTTTAAAAGTACGATTCTTAAAATAAATTAATTAATTTCTCCATTTTAGAACATCAATGTTTCTATGGCTTTAATTTTTGTAACAGAGTTTTATACATTGAAGTGCATCGTTTTCTTTGATATTAGAACGCAGTTGCATTGTTTCTATGACATTTCTTTAAAACAAGAACTATTCCTAAAAAAATAAGTTTCCTGTATTAAGAAACTGAAAAATCTTAATATGATATATTTCTCTTAGTTTAAGATCAGCTTTAATTAAATCTAGTAAAAATATTCAAGAGAATATAAGTCTTCAATTCGAGATAACTTTTTTTTCTGTGTAGAACATATGAAGAAAACAACAGCAAAAAGTTAGTGTTAAGCAATAAAAACCGTACAAAGTTTAAAATAAAAAAAGTGAAAACGATTGAAATGAGATGGTGTTTGAGCCAAAATAAATGTAAAGAAAATTTATGAGAATCAAATAATAGAACACGCAAAAAAATTAATTTGTTGAATTAAGCAAGTTAAAGAATAAAAAATTCACAGATATCGCAAATCTTGCAATTATTGGAAGGTGTTGAAAACAAACACAATATTACCTACGTAATATAATGAACAAGATTTATTACAATTTTCAAGGATAAAAATGCATACATAAATAATACAAAAACACAAATAACTAGTATTCTAGGTATTATTAAACGAAAATAGAGTCGTATGATAATTCACGAATTGTTTGTAGTTAACAATTGTCTGTGAAATTCCCAAGAATTGTTTCCCATAACCTCTTTATTGCTGAAAGATGATGAATCAGCAACACCAATGACTTATAGAGATTTTTTAGTGATAACAAATTATGAGCGAGATCGTTCATTACCAAAAATTGCTGCGCGCTGATAAAACATAGCTTCTAGCGACATATCTAAAGAGAAACCCGATCGCGTTATCTTAAATCCATGCGTTTGAACAAACGTCATGGCATGTAAATAGGCTGGCGTCAACATTTTTTTTTCCATTTTTGTAGTTCAATTTGTTTGCCCTTTATCTCTCCAAGAGGAACGGAAATTGTGCTCGGCATTGAATTAGCACTAAAAACTCTAAATCCAAACACTCCTGGTTGTTGTTTCCCATTTATAGCTTTAGTAGTATATAATAGTTTAGTGCGAAATAATCGACATGTCTATTTATTAAATTCTCTAGGTGTTCTTAGCGTGATCCTTTGACGCACAAAAGTAAAACTAAACTTATAAGCGACTTGTTAATTGCCAAAGACAAAGAAAAGAAAATATTAAATTTGCTCTATAAGTTTGCAACAAAATACAAACAAACAACCTCGTTTAAGCGATATAATTAAATTTAAATAATCATTCTCAATTTTCTCGCGTGAGACAGTTCATCGCATCTCTCGTACAATAATCAAATAAAAAACTTATAAACGCATATCCAGATAAATTTAACTAATTTCTGACCTTTTTATATGGTGTCTAATCCTCAAATTGAAGATCGCGTATTGCGGTTTGTTGGGTCTTGACTACCTAATAACTTTATACAATAGGTACACTCAAAGATAAATAATAATAAATGTACGTAAAAGAAAACAGCCCGTCAGTAACTCCTCCTTCCGCGAGTACGAAAAAAAAAACCCCACCCGTCAGTAACTTTTCTTCGGATAAGTGAAAAAAAAACCAACGCGTAAATAACTTTTTCCGGAAGGTAAAAAAAAACAGCTCGACAGTAACTTCTTTTTTGCGAGTAAATCAAAAGAAGAACTCCCCTTCGTTTTTGCACCGCGCCAGGGTTTTTAAAACCGTTGTTTAAAACACCTTCTTTCTTTGTACGCAATTTTGACTTTATTTCCCAAAACGCTTTTTTCTGATTGGTTAAGTTCACGAACCCTCTCAGTACCAAATCTGCCAACTGGCTTTTCCATTTTTTACTCAATCTGTTGAAAGCGGCGTTATACTTCTTTTTACCTTTAAGGTGTTACGACGTTTTGTTACTGGACCGCACTGCGTGTTTCAAATGGAATAAAAATTTACCGATTCTACAATTCTTTCTCCTATTAATATTAAACAAATGCGCTACTGACTATAAAGAAGCATTAAAGAGATGAACTTTACTTTAACATGAATTCTTTCTCTAGTCTTAACAGATTTATAACGCTAATAATATTTACAATTGCTTGACTGTTAATAATTTCAACATTCAAAATTTACTCAAATTTTATTTTACATACTTTCGTCCTATGTTGATAACTTTACAGTGAACTCGTTTATGACAAACTAGTAATTACTGATAGTTTTTATTATAAAACTTTATAAACCAGATTTATTAAATTATTACTTCGTTTACGCATTTTAAAATTTGAACATAAATTATCGGTTTAGTAGAACATGTGTATTTCGGTCGAGTTGCTTTTGGTGACCATCGCGACTTTTCTTGCGGTTAAGAGTAGCTGTGTAACTGAAACGGTGCAAGATAGAAGAAAGTTGCACATAAACATTTTTATAGAGGACAAAATTACTATTAAAAAGTTCGCGGAAGGGTACAATTACCTTCAATAGTTTAGAAGATAGAAGTGTGCAAAGTTGCTCTTAAACTATTAGATATAATTATACACTCCCGCGGACTTTTTTGTAGTAAATTTTATGCTCAATAAATTGTTTATGTGCAATTTTCATCTATATTGTACAGTTTTTGCAGCGTACAAGGCGGAAGCTCGTGCGGATCTAATTCTACAATTACTATAATTATTTTTTAGCACGGCTGAGTGAAATTAAGACTTATATGTATTTTTAAAACATAAAACAAAGCATAAGGAATATCTTGTTTAGTAATAATAAACGCTACATCCGAAAAATACAAAAAATGAAGTGAAATTGGGCACCACCGCAAGTTCCAGCTTTGTTTCATCTGAGTGTTTCATCGTTTCGTTACATGAACCTTCGAATCAAGCATCCTATAAATGTTTTCAACACTAAAATCAGTGAGAATATTAACACTTCATTTAATAATGTACGGCATTGACTTACGTTGTTACAAGACTTTGTAGCAGCATTATTGAAAAAGTAGTTAGCAATATCGACAACAGTTATAGGCTGATAAATGAAATAATGGAAATGTTTAAAATATGTCAAGATTCAGAAAACAATACGAGGTTTAATTAACTTTTTATATTTAGGATAAATATTAATTTTCGTGACGTTTCTAAATTATTTTTTGTGTGTTCATATTTATTTAAATTTGTTTTAAAACTTGTGGTCTAAAAAGTAGGACTGTTCTTGATCGCATAATTAAAATTTGTTTTTAGAATAAAATTGGGGTATATTAAATTCTTCGCGTACTTACCATTTTTTTTTTAATTAATTAAACTGTTGGCGAAACGTAATTTAACGTTTCTGTAATAATACAAAACTGGGTTATATTTACGTAAAATAAATAAATTTCTATTATTTTATGTTATGAAACTTTCCATCACTGATAATAATTTATAATGGAAATTAATTTTGGCCGACTTAAGTGCATTACAACAAAAAATATTTAGGCATTGATTATGCAGTTACGTGAACAATTTAAGTTGTATATTGTTTATTTAAAGGAGTTTGTTTTTTAAATTTAAATATGGAAACCATAATTTGTATGCGCTTCTAATTAAGATTTTTTGTTATTTAATAGTTTTCTGTATTTGTATTCTAATAGTGTTTCGTTAAAAAATAGTTCATGGAAAATTGATTTGGGGGTCCTTGAACAACGTCAGGGGGTCCGCGCAAGGTTTAATATAACATTAAAAAATTGTGGCACATTTTTATTAATATGGAATTTAAAATAAATAACAATAAATAAATTATTAGCGATTTTTACGTCCTAAGTAAATATAAATATAGACAGGTGCATAAAATACAAGTAATAACAGGTATCGCGGTAATTTAGGCCTATCTATACAGGTTTATACACGGCCGCAATACAGTCTATATCTGCACTAGTCTATAATATGAACTATAAAGGAGTCGTGCATCTAATTAACAATTTAGTTCTGTGTTATGCGTGTTGTAAAGTGCATACAACAAATTATCGTAATGTTGTACAAAAAGAATTATAATTTTTTTGTATTGTTACGCAGATAGCGTAAGAAAAAATACAGACAATACAGTGTTGAATATAATCAATATGTCTGTATTCCGTCACTAGGAAATAGTACTTTATCTATGTGTCTTCTATATAATGAAACGATGTTAAACGATTTAATGAAACCTTTTAAACTTAAGAAACATTTAATAAAAATCCATAGAAACAAAAGAATAAGGATTTAACATTTTTTCAAACAATCAAAGAAAAATAATTGAAAACACCGACATTGCAAGAACTTATACGGACAACATCTAACCGAGCTGACGATGGACTGCGTGCTTTTTATAATATTTCTTTAATGATTGCGAAGTCCGGAAAGTCGCGCGCTATTGGTGAAGATCTAATTCTACCAACTGTAAGTGAGGTAATACACACCGTGTTGCAGAAATCAGCTTTCGATATTACCAAAAGAAATTCACTGAGCTATAATAGTGTACGAAGAAGGATCGACTAGATGGCACAGTGTGTAGAAAACTATTTATGTGACTTTACTTTTAGGCTTTGAGAGATTTGTAAAATAAGAAAAATCTTCCCAGGAATTGTTATTTACTAAATGTTTGAAAACTGATACAAAAGGGTGAAACGTTGCTAAATTAAACAAATTTTTGAAGTGAAACTTCTTTATCGGCGTTGGAAAAAAATTTACCGTCACATTTTACGCGTCACGTCACATTTTTCATCGTCACATTTTTCCGTAGCGTAGCGACGTGATAAATAATATATCAATACTAAAGTGATCAACAAAATCAAAGGCTTTATTTTAATTCTAATTCCAGTGGATTTTTAACAAAAGTAAGTAATTATATCTATTTTTCTAATACTTGGGTGGAATTAATTGACATAGAGTATAAATTCTGAAATATGTTATTAATTTAAATTTAAAATATTTAAGGTTAACCTCAGTTTCTGATTGAACGATGACATTTAAAATTTAATATATTTAAGGTTAACCTCAGTTTCTGATTGAACGATGACATTTTAAATTTAATATATTTAAGGTTAACCGCAGTTTCTGTTTGAACGATGACAATGATAGTAATAATTCTATTTCAATTAATGAAATGCTGTAATAATCTTAGTAGCAAAAAGTTAAAGTGAAATAATTGTATTATTTGTATTCATGTCTACTATAATAAAATCCTTTTGTTTAAAATTTATCTAATTTTAAATTTAAGATATTTAAGATTAACCTCAGTTTCTTATTGTAACTATCGGTCAATGTATATGATTTCATTAAAATAGTATTTATTAATTAATAAGACTGCTAATTTAATGAACATCAATTAATTGGCATAGAGTATAAATTCTGAAATATGTTATTAATTTTTGTAAATCAATTAACTATTTTTTGTAGATTCAATTTCATATTTCAGTTACCATAAGCCATTAATTACAAAAATATATAATAACGATGACAATGATAGTAATAATTCTATTACAATTAATGAAATGCTGTAATAATCTTAGTACCAAAAAGTTAAAGTGAAACACGGTTGGTTCAGACGAAGAGTACTTTCAGTTTCTCCAACGCAGTAGGGATAGCATGTCGCTTATTTCGTTACGCGTCACATTTTTAATTAATACGACTGCTAATTTAATGTTTAAATTTAAGATATTTAAGGTTAAACTCAGTTTCTGATTGAACGATGACAATGATAGTAATAATTCTATTTCAATTAATGAAATGCTGTAATAATCTTAGTAGCAAAAAATTAAATTTAAATAATTGTATTATTGAATTAAAACTTCTTTATCGGCGTTGGAAAAAAATTGCCGTCACATTTTACGCGTCACATTTTTCCGTTACGCGCCATCTTTTTCTTGCCCCTACCACGGTTGGTTCAGACGAAGAGTACTTTCAGTTTCTCCAACGCAGTAGGGATAGCATGTCGCTTATTTCGTTACGCGTCACATTTTTAATTAATACGACTGCTAATTTAATGAACATCAATTAATTGGCATAGAGGATAAATTCTGAAATATGTTATTAATTTTTGTAAATCAATTAACTAATTTTTGTAGATTCAATTTCATATTTCAGTTACCATAAGCCATTAATTACAAAAATATATAATAACGATGACAATGATAGTAATAATTCTATTACAATTAATGAAATGCTGTAATAATCTTAGTAGCAAAAAGTTAAAGTGAAATAATTGTATTATTTGTATTCATGTCTATGATAATAAAATCCTTTTGTTTAAACTTTATCTAATTTAACTTTATTTAACCAATTTCTGAAAAGTTGCATGTAGATCATTTTGCGAAAAATAAGGCCATAAAGAAGTTTCACTTCTTACACGTGTACACTAGTACACGCCCTCATTTTTTTTTATATAACAGGTATACTCTTAACTAATATTATCTCCGTTGCTACTGACGGTGCTCCGACGAGACCGAGGATTTCTGGGATGCTTAAAACAAGCTATACCGAATGTATTATCTGTACATTGTGTCATTTATTGACATTATTTGATCGCAAAAAACCTTAGTGAACGTTTGCATGAATCACTACATTAAGTCATTAGAGCAGTTAATAAAATTAAAAGGAATGCTTTAAATGAGAGATTATTTGCTCAACTTTGTTTGAAAAATAATGACGATTATAATCGTTTACTACTTATCGTTGGTTATTTAAAAGTGCATGTTTGGATCACTCGGTTTTTGATTCAGTGTTGGCATTCCTGGAGAATAAAGACAATGATTTGCGGCAGAATTTAATTAGCTCAAAAGATAATATCGCTTATATGACTGATTTATTTGCCATATTTATAATTTGAAACTACAAGGTGACACATTAAATTTAATCATAGTTGAAAGTGTAATATCTGCATTTGTGGCAAAATTTTTGATGTACAAACAAAACTTGGGAAGGGGAGAATGTTTTCAGTTTTCAAATCTTTCAAAATTGCAAAATAGAAATGAAGATGTGTTTGCTTATTGTCAACATTTAACGGCGATTCATTCGGGCGTTAACCAAATATTTGAAGACATTCTTCACTTAGATACTCCTGATTGGGTGTTGAACGCTTTTGCAAGTAATCGAATACATAAATACTTATTGAATTATCCACAAATGAGGAACTAAAACCAATGTTTAAACAAGGACACGACAACTTCTGGTTACAAAAACAGATCCTAATTTTATATCCAGTATTATGGGTTACTGTACAGAAGCTGTTGATTGGTTTTTCGTCTTTCTATTTGGTAGAACGTGGATTCAGTGTTGTTATGAGCCTCATCACAAAAAAAACGAAACCGACTAGAAATTAGTACTTGTAGGGATTTGCATTTGCTACTCACAAACATCAGGTTCATCCAAGTCATTAAAATTAATTAAATAAAAGAGTTTAGGAACTCCTGTTGTAGATCAAATAAGGAAGAAATATAAAAGGTATTCGAAGGGATTTGAAGTTAGTCTAGTTAGAAATCGAAAGTGTTAAGAATCAGTCTAAATAAGTAGTGCGGTGCAGTTTAAATAAATACCACGTTGTGTAAGTGAACGTCTTGTTAAAATAAGCAAGTGCATCAAGTGTAGATAATAAAGTGCAAAGTTGTTGAATTAAAAATTAAGTCTACTTAACTTTTAAATCACGTGTAAATAGTTAGTTTTCAATGAAATTACTCTTAAAACTCGTAAAAATATCATAGTTTTAATCGAATCACTTTTTAAAAATCGTGTAATCCTTATTAGTGTTACTTCTAATAAAAAAATTTAATTACTAGTATCTTAATAAACATAAATATTCTTAAAAGATAAAAATGGAAATTGTAAAAAGTGGTAGGGTAAAAAACACGAATAATATAATTAATTTAAATGTGGGCAATGTCAAAGTTACCACTTGATTAATACTACAATCTGATTATTCTTTATTATTATTTTATAATATTTTGAATCTAGATCCTTTTTATACATTTTGAACATATTTGTAGTTAAATATTTAAAGTCTTTTTGAATAGATTTTCCGCTTTAAAACTCTGCATTCGATGCATATATGTTTTTTATCGTTCTGTAAAACAGCAATAGTTGATGATATCGCTGTAATAGTACTGCAGATTATTTAATTATCTGATTTTTGTTGTGCTTTATAAATACGAATGATTTTTTGAACATTTTTTTTATTTGCATGTGAGTCAATAAAAGGTTGATACGGAAAGGAAGCCATATAATCATTTTAGTTTGAAAACACGAGGTATTTGAATATGAATGAAACATTATTATGATTATTTTATACATTTGATTGTGTACCAAATTCAAGCGTAGAGCTATCTTTATTGTTTCATTATGCATATCTACTTAATGTTTTTTTGTAATGCGCGTTTCGTTAACATCAACTTAAGTGAAACGAGATACATTTTATGTGCTTACAAATGAAACTAATTAATAGTCATACGATTTTGTGCGCTCCCTATAAAATAATCTCTTGAATGTTCGTAGTGCTTATTTATAGTTTCTGTTTTTGTTTTATTCGCGCTTTATATAGTTATACTTATTGCATTGCCTTTTAATAGTTTTATTAAGTCAGTTACGTGGTTACGTACAACCAACTTATTGTATTTTGTCATTGTTTCGCTCTACAACCATCATACTGCACTGCATTCGAAATGTCATTTTTAATAAAAAAATTGTATTAACTTGCAATGGGTTATGTTAATTTTAAAGGTTTTAAACAACAAATAATGCAATACAACTTTAACGTTACTGTTAACTATTAATGCGCTATAAATATGTGTGTTTTTGTCGTTTAAATTTGAAAAATTTTTTATTTGTTGATTATTTATTATTTTTGATGATTTTACTTTTTAGGTGTATTGAAATGGACCGCGTATACTTGATTGTTTTTTGTTTTCCAGGCATAGGCGAAAGTTTGATTTTCTCAGTTTTCGACACATGGCGATATTTCGGTTATTTTTCAAACTAGAGGAAAACGTCTTATGTGCCATTAAGGCCCTTTTTTGAGTAGAATGCAATGGCGTTCTATAATTTTCAATAAATTAATTACATTATGGTATATAGTTGTGTATTTTTAAATGCAAATCATAGTAGGCTATTAGGCTATTAAAATCGTTAGTTTTTTCTCATTTTATCAAAAAATCGATATTTTTAACAAACACGTGTTTCGTTGTAGTTTTCTCATAGTAGGCTTCTGTCATTAAAAATGTGTACAAATTAAATCATTTAGTATTGATAGTTACTTCGTATAAAGGGCAATGACTTTTCCAAATTATGAAAACCCAGAAAGAAGACAACCTCATAAATTTTTATGGGATTGAAACAAAATCTCAGGAATCATGGATCATTTGATAAACCAAGAACAAGAAATTGCATTATTCAAGATATGGAAAAAGCTTCTATCAATGTAGTAGCAAAACCTTCAATGTCCTGTCAAATTAAAGCAGAAGTAGGAATTTCTACAAGTCGAGCTTTGGTTTTAGCGTGTGGTGTGCCCTAATTGGAAATCGAATTCTGGTTTACGACATTTTTCAAGAAAATTTAAACAATCAACGATATTATGAAATTCTAAACGAACATGTTTAAGAATTTTTGATTACATGCGATTAGATGGGAAAAGAAATTTATTTTTTCAACAAGATGGTGCACCACCCCATAACAGTGCAATCATTTCAGAACTGTTAAATACACCCAAGTAGCATCAAAGTGAGAATAACTTATACTGCCACTTCAGTTTAGTGATTATTACGTATTTAACACTTTATATGCAACTTCTTAGTAATAATAACTTTATTCTATTGATTTATAGTGGAAATTACGTGGATACATCCTTTCTTAACCACTTTGTAGTTCTGTAGCTTTGTGGTGAAAAGTAAAGTTTTTTCAACGTTATTTTCACTAAGTAAAATCACTTATAAGTTTTTTTAACTTTAGAGTGGCAAATTCAAGTGGCAACCACTAAATCGAATCACTAAAATCTTACTTTAAAGTAATAACCACTTTAAAGTGGCTATTAAAGTTTGGCCACGTTTTGGAAACTTAAAATATACCTAAAATGTAGGTGCACTCTAGAGTGGTATGTTGTCGTTGTTGTAACGTTTTAGCCACTTCCATAAGTGATTTTCACGAGACAGTTTAGATTAAAGCCACTACAGAGTGACATTTACTTCTGAAATCCACTTTTAAGTTACAGTAACTAAATAGTGGCCTATTTCCTACAATGCATCTCGGCTCGGTATAAATAAAAATACACTGCTAGTATTTAAATCTGTCTAACCTAAAATTGTTTTCCATGAAGACATCAAAAGTTTAATCCGTAAAGTAAAGTTATTTATTGGAAATTTGACATTTAATAACACATATAATCCATAATGTGAAAATGATTTAGAACAATTACAAATGTATAAGCTGGATAACAATATTATTAAGAGTGTTCAAAATAATTGATTGTAATTATACGTTATAAAATGAAGTTGATAATAAAATATAAATTAGTTAGGTTATGTATCCAACTTCATTATGAAGATGAACGTGAAAGCATGTAAATTTTATTGAGTGGCCGTTTAACAAAATTCACGTAGTTGCCACCAATGCTGCCACTTTTAAAAATCACTTTTAAGTGTTCTGAAATCTGATTGGATGCTTCTTAGTTCTTTTTGCCACTTATGAGTGGAAGTAACTCCAAAGTGGCTATCCTTAGTTTTTGCCACTTAACAGTTACTTTATTTCTAAGTAGCCATATTTATGAAGAATCCCTATGCCGCCATTAACAAAAATTTGCCAATTATTCTAAATATATAAAATTTCTAAGTAACAACACATTGAATGTAAGAAATTAATGAATTATAATTAAATTTATAATGTAAATACTAATAAAATGTGTTTTAGATTGTATAGTTATTTAATTTTTATTTTATATTTAGGACTTTTTAGTTTTGGTTTTCTAAAAAAAATGAAGATTTTGTTGGCGCATGTTTATATTTCAAACTATAACCTCTACATTTAACAGTAAACTTGCATTTGTTGCAATTTTGCTGTTAGCAAATGTTGTACAAATTCAATAATAAACATGTAGTTCATAAAAACTTAAAACAGTTTGATCGAAGTTAACCTAGTTGTCCATTTGTAAAATAAAGAAGGGATCTAGATGAGAAAGTAAACAACATTTAAAAATGAGACAGAGATATAAATACATTAAAGCAGTTTCTGAAATGTTCAGGGCCACTAATGGTCACCACGCCGCCACTTGGCAACGACGTGGATTTTACCTGGCTGTAATGTTATTTTATAAGTGATAAAATGGTTGTAATCACGTAACGACCACCCAATATTTGTTCCCCATTTTGGTGGTAGCCACGGTATAGAACTGTTCCTGTAACGTGGTAGTGACTAGTGGCACGCCACTCTACAGTTCCTACGACTGTGGCTGCCACGTCGCAATCACTAAAAATGCTAGTTGGGCACATTTTAAAAATAATTAGGTAGGCAATAATGGACCAGTAAAGTGGCCACTACGGTCCCCTGATTTAACACCACTTGAATTCTTTTTTTGGGGACACGTTAAACATATATTATATAAAAGAACTATTCATAACATAAAGGAACTAAAAGAAAATATTATTGACTTATTCCATCTTAAATATTAATATTCACAACGCACTTAATGGTGTTACAAAAACGTGTAATTTATGTGTTGCTAGGAATGGACAAAATCTTGAAAATTTACTTTTATTGTTTAATCATTAATTACGTATTAAATTTTATAATTTATTCTATTAATTGTAATGTTTTGTTCTTGGTTTGTCGAATGATCCATGATTCCTCAGATTTTTTTTAATCTCATAAAAATGGATTTATGAGGTTGTCTTCTTTCTGAGTAACGATTGAAATATAAATCGGCTGCAGCGTTCAAGTGGTTATCACTCGGATTAAAGGGTTCTATCACATTGTATTTTTCATAATTTTGAAGAACCGTTGCACTTTATACCAACTAATTTTCAATACTAAATGATTTAATTTGTTCAAAACTATACAACGCCATTGCATTTTATTCAAAAAAGTGTCTTAAGGTCAAGCAAACCGTTTTTCTCTACTTTGAAAAATAACCGAAATATCGTTGTGTCGAAAATCAAACTTTCACGTATATCTCGAAAACAAAAAACAATCCGCCAATTTGGTTTCCACCATCGAGTTTTTCTCAAAAAAAAGATCGAGAATAGACGGTTCATTTTCTCGTATCTATTATAGTTACCGTGTTTTCCTATCAAAATATCCAATTTAGGACACCCTGTACATAAATGATTTTGCGCGTTTTTTTTCCTAAATAGGGCGCTAGGTTTTCTAGATGGTTAGACATAAAACGGCACAACGTTTATGGGGTGTGAAGCCTGCGTACAAATATTTTTTTATTATTTAATGTTTTGAATAATAAATAATTTATGATAACAATTATATATTTACTAATTAAATTCATTTTGTTTTTAAATTGTTTATCTTACTCTTAGGTGGGCATGTGCTTATTCTGGTCTTCACTTGGCGCCGTCGCTATTGCTACAGAATATTTCGTACCCTGCTAATTACTATATAAGAGCTTAATCGCATGTAACTTTGTATTTTATGTAGTGTGATTGTTTTCCAGAATAATTGCAACCCGGAATTTTAGGTTATGATTATTTCTCTCAACTCGATTTGTTTCTGGAGTTCAGGTCGCGATTGATAATTGTTTGATACTTAAAATATACATATGTAATCTGTCTCATAAGTTGACGCACAAACTAAAAACCATTGTTGTTTAGAATTATACATGGTCGACCATATTGTATAAATGAGTATTCTTGTCGTTTTCAGAGGTGTAGCTACTTAATGACAAATAATTCGATCTAATTATTACAGTAGTCATTTTATAGTGCAAATACTTTTGAAGCAATGAGTCATAAAAAGGTGCGAAAAAAATCAGCTGGCTCATTAGTAGCGTATACACACAAAATCAAACAATAAGAAGTTTACCTATAACTCGAACTCGTGCATCAAAATGTTTCTTTAAAGTCTCTACGGCAATTACACGCCCACGCAACGTCAATTTTTGAGTTTTGACAGTTTTGACCAATATTGGTTTGTGCGTATTATGTTGCTTCTAAAGTATTTTATTTAATAACCGTGATTGTGTGTTTCGAAGAAGGATCTAAAAACACTATAAAGTATTACATATGGTAGAGTTTGGAGTAATCTGGTTACTGGTTTTGTACCGTTCACATTTGATACAGTTTTGTACGTAGTCAATTCGTAGTCCTTACCTAATTACGCCTAGACAATGTACGCAGAATAGTTTTTTCAGCACAGTTTTGGTATGAAATAAGTACATCCTGAAACTCTTTCGCTTTCAGAAACAACGTGCTGCCCTGATATTTGATCATGATTTAGAAGCGTCAATGATCTTTATGGATTTACAAAATTCTTAACGAATAATATATCACATAAAATACTATTACTTGCCCATAACAAATCACAACGTTTAACCTCATAACTTTATTCACACACGCAGGACGTAACTATTTTTTCCGTCATACATATGGTATTGTCGAGAAATTTTTAGGTAAATATTTAATTTTGTATTTTCTAGATAATATATAACATAACGTCAGTTGTTGAGGCAAAAAAATAGTAGGACAATTATAACGTTTTTTAAATCCGTTATAACTTAAATAATTAAGTTTTAGTTTAGTTTTTGTTATAAAATATAAATGAATATATAGGCAGTCTTGAATCTATCATCGTCGAAAAAATATAGAATGCTTATTTATACAAAATATAAGTACATCTGCCGCCAATAAACGTTGTAAAATCATACCGTCGAAGTAAGGTTAACACTGATAATGAATAAAGCAATCAAAAAAATAAAGTACTATGATGAAAATCCTAACTAAAAAGCTACACTATTAGAGGTGAGTGAATTGTTTGTTGATTATCCTTTTAACTACATTTTCAGTAATAGAATAATGGTCTAGGTCTACGATTTATATTCCTAACGTGTACTTTTTTTTAAGGCGACATAATTTGTAATTGTATTATCTAATGTAGCCTGTATGCGTAAAATTTAGAAGAGATTGTAAGCATTTACTGTAATAAGGGAGAAACGGAATTATATTTTATCAACGCAGCAGTATTTAACTTAGCAATTTTTTAGTACTACCTGTTAAACCAAATACGCTTTGTAATCGTTTTTATTTACTGTAAAGCTTTATTACCCTTAGAATAAATGTATGTATGAAATATGTTTAAATGTTATTTATGTTAAATTTATATTCAATTTTAACTCACGTTGTATATTATCTATTGCAAATATGTAAATTGTGATAGCTTTATTTACGAATTGTATTCACGTTATCGTTTGCATATCTTGAAATTCGTTATTTAATAGCTCATATTTAGCTTTCCCTTTTATTTCAAAATATCTAATCAGAAGTTACGATTAAGAAAACTGTCGTACTCTTCATACTGTGTTATCGTAGTTGCAGTTCTGCAATTAGCGTATTTAATAAACAATGAACAATGCCTTCAAATTTATTTAATATTTTACATTTCCCTAAAGAAGTATACATCTCAATTTTACTGAAAAAACTAATTAACAACTTGTATTAAGCAAATTTAAATTAGAATGTTAAATAAAGTAATTGAACACGTAGAGAATGAATTTAAATGTTGAAAGGAAAATTGAATTAATTTTTCAATTTGTTTCATAAATTAAACTTTTCAATTTTTCGTAGGAAAATTGGGAAATTATAAATTATTGTTGTTTGTTTTAACTTAATAGAACACCTAAATTTACATTGATTAAGTACACTGTACAACTTAACGGTTTGTAAATCAAATTTTGTTTATTTTCTGTCCCTGTTTTGTCAACTTTATGTAGAGTTTGTAACTTTGTTTATTGTGTATAGGATTAATTACATCGCAAATTTGAAGTGTCGCTCTATGCTTCAGAATATGTTTGCTTCTGTTTAAATGATAGGTGACACGTTTTTGACATTAACTCGATTTTTACGTAATTTACAAGTATTAAATTAAAATTTAAAAACTCTGGAATACAGACAAAATTATCTGATTGAAATACAAAGATCAAATTATTCAGATTGTAACTATGAGATATATAGATTGCACGTGTACTGTCAGTAATCAGGTGTAATTTTTTTAGTTTTTGTTTCTGATGTATCAAATTTTTGGGAAAACGTTTTAAACATACCATTTATTTATTTACGACAACGATTTTCTTTCTATAATAATTTGTTTTTTTTTTCAGGTAAATAAAGATTCTATGCAACAACAATCTTAGATGGAGATATAGTAAGTACATAATACAATACTTTTTCATTACTATTACTTTATGGTTTTCTGAGAATCAGTCAAATCTTTAATTTCAGCATATTTGCGTTCTTTAGTTTTAGAAGTAATATTAAATGTTAGGCTGCTCTTATGATTTGTACACAATCGTTGGATTTTTAAAAAACTCTTTACAGTAATAGCTTTTCGAACTATCTGGTTTTCAAATTGTTATTTAAAAGATCAAATAACATCTATACAAGCAGAAAAAGTCAAAATAGTAGTTTTATTAAAATTAAAATAAATCGTAAATTACGGACCTGTTACATTAAATAGTATCCTAAGCTTGTCGACACCGTGAATTAAAAGTAAAATGTTTTAAGAAGTGCAGATTCCTTACATAGTATCTCAAATATAACGTATTTACAGATGTTTACAATTATGTAATGTTTATAGGTCAGTCAAAATACTTGAATAAATGAAAAACAGTGCAAAAATAAAAGAAAATATGCAAATCAATTATTGCTAATGTAATGTTTCGGCTGCTAGCAACAGTGTGCTACAAAGTGAATACAAAAAAATAAGTAAAATCAGATTTCGTTACATTAAAGTTATAACAAATGTTTAAAAAAATTTCCATTTGCTGCTGTAAAAATTCGTCTTAGGGGTTAATTTCTGAGAAAACAAAAAAACAAATATTAAACTTTTATTGAAAAGATTAATTTTTTCCTTGTTCTTCTACGATTAATACAAGGTGTGTTTTTTATCGCCCATGGTTTTAGTAGGTAGAAGAACATCTGTAGCATCTCTTAAGTATTTGCACACACACCAAAACAAAGTGTATTGAAGGTGATTGCTTTTAGGATATAAACTATTATGAAGTACGAGTACGTTTACACGAATCACTTAGCATCAAACTGAAAAGAATCGATGAGATCTAAGAAAGCTGAATTTGGCATTTATTTGGCTGATGTGTTTTGGTTGCAACCGAAGATAAACGTAAATGTCATCGACCTGGCAACATCGGAAAGCTACGCTTCCCTATGGACGAGTAATCTGTATGCTTTCGTAATGTGCTTGTTTGTCTCAAACATGTTGAAAAGAAAGTACATTTGTTTATGTTTACGGTACGCACCACTTGTCAATTTATGTTTACATACATATAACCTCAAATTTTAGAATATTTTTCAGCAGCATTATTTGAAGTACGTAGGTATTTAGTTAAATTTAGTTGTTAAGCAGAGAAATTAATGTTTAGTACTAACATAAATTTTTAAATATCATATCAAGCTTACATTTAATTGAATCAAACGTTAAACATGGAATATAAGTACAATGTATATTTACCTTATAACACGAATATGTAATAGTATTTGTTATTCTAAAAACAGGTTTCAATATGAAATATAATATGAAACACGCTATTATAAGAATCTGAAGTTTAGATATTTCAATGCAATCCATTAATGGATTTTACGATGTAGCATAGATGGTTACTAAAATTCTATTTATATCAGTACAGGATTTAGGCCTAGTTGCATAAAACATTGTTAACTTTGATGATGTAATTAACTATGCAGTCATGTCGTTAGGCGTCGTCATTGACAAAAAAATCAATTATTTGTTGACGATATTCTCAAATCAATAGCTACGATTTAGTTAACAGCGGCGTCAGCTAACGACATAGTTAACTAAGCTTTAGGCAATGGGGCCAGGGTCAATTAAATAAAACACACATTTGGGAGGGTAATGAAACATTAAAATAAAATGTTTATTAACAAAAGGGGCACTGTTAGTTGAAAGAAAAAAATTCCGGAGGAATAAAAAAAACTTTCAAACCAACCAACACACAATTCAAGGCAAAATATGTACACATCAACAAATCAAATAGCCAAAACAGTACTGAAAATAAACACAAGACAAATAAATGTTGGGATATCAGTAAATAAATACAAAACGTACAACACAAAATACACAATTATGTGCAGATTAAACTACATAAACAAACACCAAAAATCGTAGACCTAGTTGAGAATTCCATTGATTTCTAAATAATATCGATTTAGTTAATTCACTTCGTATTCGATTATTGATGCACTTGTCCGTCCTTAATCGTGTTTCGTAATTTATTCTAATCTTTAAATAGTGTTTCATAATAAATTAATTTAGTTAATTGTGTAACGTGATTATTCAAAACATCGGTATCGAGCATATGATCTGATAAAGGATTAAATATGTTACTATCAATTTTACTCATTACTTTCAAAGTAAGTAAGTGAATATGTTTTGTGTAAAGCTTCTTCTCGCCTTTAAAATAGCTTATGTTTTTTCAGTTAATTCGCAAATCTTGAATAATAAGTACGATGCCCGCTTAAGATATCCTTTTGATTTAACTAATTAAAATTGTGACAAAATTTCCGAGGTACCACTTAAGGCTTATAAGCATACTTCGCACGCTGTACATTTGCTCAATGCTTTTAAAACAAAGCCGGTAATGTAATAAATAACATTATTAGAATAAACAGATTTTGGCATTATACATATAGTCATGATCATTCATTTGCAGTGAAGAATATGTCATGCTCGATTAAATTAATTCTCATATTTGTCGTTGAAATAGTATTTGAAGGTGAAACGTGTAAAATACTTGTTTCGTCTAATGCCATAATGTTGGCAGATGCGGATTCTTTTATTTCTGCGTGTACTAAAAGTTTTTTAAATGCTGACTCAAATTGTTTAGCAGTAGGATTGTTATTATGGCAACCTTTAGAAAGCACCGCACTAAAATATAACTCTAAATGGTCTTGGCTAAGTTTATATGTAAAAATGTGAGTCGAATTTTGCTTGTTCAGTGGGACTTTGTATCTCGATTTGGATAAGAAGTTCCTACTATTTAAAATATCAAAAGTGTTATTTATCACACGACAAAATTCTATAGTTTCTTCGGCATCTTCAAATTCGGGAATTTTAAGTTTACAACACAAAAACTTTCAATCATCTGCAACACTATCACTAAACGTTTGGGCAGCAACTGTTACTTATATTTTTTCATTAAACCACTGTAAATGTCTCTTTTTCAGCTTGTTTGCAAGATGGAAACCTTCTTTTTCTTGTAAACCGACTAGTTTCTCAAAACATTCCCATCGGATTTCTCGATTATTTGCCGCTACCAGTACTTTTTGAGTTGCGAGACAATTTCGAATTAACTTAAGCATGTGACAAGAATCTGGCATAATAAAAACGTCAGAATCAGATGGATTTTTAAAATGTATTTTCAGATTTTCCATATTTGTCAAATCTGCTCCAAGTTGGAAACTATATTCAAATTTACCAGTGCGCCATTAAATGTTAAACAAGCGACAGTTATATTGATAGAATTTAAAAAATCCAAACCTTTTAATATTATATTTGCACGTTCTGATCCATTCAGCCCAGATAGGAAAAAATATGCAAACGGTATTTTCCAATGATCATTAAGTGGAACAAGCATAAAAATCCACACTTCTTTAGCTTCTTCCGACGCGTCTGAGTGTTCCAAATTTGTTCCAAAGTCAACAAATCTCGTATACCGATTTCCAGCCTACTCTATTTGTTTTCTGATGAACATTTCGTCTACTACTAAACTACACACAATACTTTTGTTCTTTAACTGAGCTTCCTGACATTTAATTTTCAGCGCTTGCAAAGCCTCATCACAAAAACCAGGCGTGCCATTAATACTTCTAAATCATTTAGTTATAGTAGATGGGTGAGGTAAACTTTTGTTAAAAGTATCTCTAACATAATCGTAAGCTTTCTGAGAATAAAAGCTAAGCGTTAAAGCAAAACGACGCAATTCTGTAGTATATTTGACTTTTCGTTTTGGTTGCAAAGTTTGTTGGATTAAGTTTTCAGATGAGGACCCAGGCAGTGTAGCCTATAAAAATTATGTTGGTTAGTTCTTAATTTAAAAAAAATATCTATATACTTTTACTATATTTTCTGCATTTTCAGAAAGAAGTAATTGCTGTCTTAAATGATTAGTAAGACTGCTAAGATTAATGACCCAATCAACTAATCGTAGATTGGTCTTCCTTAATCTATTAATTTTTAGTTTTTGCTTATGTAGTTGGGTAATAGCTATATTCCAACATTCTCTTGCTTTTTTTTGGAGAATTAAAATCAGGTGAATCACAATCTCCAACATATCGCCTTTAATATAGAAGTAAAATAATTACTATAGATAAAAAAATCTGAATTAGATTCTAAATCCAATCATTTTACTTGAGAAATTCCAACTTTAATAAAAATTTAAAATATATTTTTGTCACAAAAGAATCAATATGTATAAATTTTCTTTTCTTCAATCATTGCTGTGACATTAAAATAAATTTTAAAACTACCTCTTTCTCTTTCCATAGCTTGTTGTTGGCGTAAGATTATCAATTGATGATAATGGAATTTCCAATTGTTCATTAATCCTAGATTCCCTGTAAAAAATTAAGTTGAAAATATATTTTTGATTCTAAGCCAAATAAATTAATAAGGAAGACACATTATCGAAATTTAATGCATTTCTTGTGTTTACCGTTTATTCTGAAACGTGCAAATTTTTTTCGATTGAATACTTCTGATTTTAATTAACATTTTTTATGTAATATATTTGCAAATTATTTAGCGCAACGTATTGACGCATTGCACATGTGTTTGTAGCTCCTTTTTGCTTAAGTCTTCTCTATGAGTATATTTCCATATAGGGTCGGTAGGTCGGCAGGTCGGCTGCTTGCCGCGAAAGGGTCTTTTCATTGTCCTTCTTTGGGGTCCTTCGTCCTGTGGTCAGCGGCCACATGTTAAATTTGAAAATGTGCTGCTTTTAGTTGTTACAATTTATGATTCGTTTTATTTTATACGCATTTATTGTGGTTCAAGAAAAACCTGTAATTAGTTAGGAGTAATATAAAATCTTAAGCTTTCGCGGTTATTTTGTTTATGATTATAAGCGCATTTCGGCTTAGACTTCGTCGTAGTTACACACCCAGACTTTTTAAGTTTGGTCCTAGTCTCTCCTTAAGAGCCAAAACAAGAAGTAGAACTTTGGCCTTTGTCGTATAGTCGTATTGTCGTTCGTGAACCTAAACAAACTGACATTTTGTAAGACATTGCAGCTTGCATCTTCAGAGTGGCAAACGTCACTGAAGGAAAAAGTGTCTTTCCGTTGCCGCTTGACTGACTCCGTTATTACTCCGAGTAAGTGTTTGTGTCCTTTCTAAAAAAGATTTATCTTTGTCTTAGAAGGTGTAATACTGCTAGCCAAGATTTGCTGAGAGTTAAACCGTCTTCTCGATTGATATTATATGGATGTTTTTATATTTTCAAAGCTTCGCAGATTAGTCTGGGAAAGTATAGAAAGGAGTTCTAGCCAACACTTTAGTTTAGTCAAAGTTTAGAGTGTGTTCCTTAGTTCCACACGTGTTCTCTGCTACTGCTGATTTTGTAACTCTGTAGTGTTTGCAGTCAGTCATATGTTCTTTTACTCTAACTTTATATAATTTGATCCACAGGAGCAAGAAATTTTAGGGTATCCTTAGTCGTAAAGACAGTTTTGATATTATGTTTCTTTAGCACCCTACTTATTTTGTCTGTCGAACTCATACGGTATGGTAAATAAGCGGTGCTAGTATGAATGTGATAAGTTTTCTTTGACTTTAGGATTTATTGCTCTTTCCCATGCGATTTGGATCTGTTTGAACCCGTATACATTTTGTTGTAGAGACTCCAACAGTGTTTCCTTTTCTTTTTGTAGATTTTCATTTTGTCTGATACAAGTATAAGTCTTTTAGTTAAGTATGTAAAACAGTAGTCTTCTGTACCGGATGGTGGCGAGATTTGGCGTTTTAGTATCTATTAGTGTGAGTTTACTTTCTATAAACGGATTGCTCTAATTTTCCGTTATTTTTCTTTATCACCAGTACATCAAGGAAGGCTAGACTGCTGTTATGTTCTAACTCCTTAGTAAATTTAATGCTATTATGTGCCAGAGTTTAGATGTTGAAAAAACTGATTTAGTTTATCTTTGCCATGAGGCCATACAACAAACGTATCTGAACCAAGTTTTTGGTTTTATTTCAACATTTTTTATAATTTCAGTTTTAAAATACTCCATATAAATATAATTGGCTATAACTGAAGAGAGCGGTAAACCCATAGCCGCTCCTTCTACTTCTTTAAATAAGTTGTCGTTATAACTCAAATAATTGTTTTTAAGACAGAGTTTGAAGAGCAGAACTTCTTCTTCAGCAATTTCCTCCTTGAGCAAAACATTTTGTCGATCGGGACTTTAGTAAAAAGAGATACCACGTCAAAACTAAGTAGGATATCTTTTTTGTTGTACGCAAGTTCTGAATTTTCTTTACAAAGTTTTTAGAATCTTTAATGTGAGTTTTTGTATTTCCTGTCAACGGTAAGAGTTTTGCAGCTAGATAACGTGCTAACGATTGAGTTGGTGAATTTATGGTGCTCACTATCGGTCGGATTCGCCTTTTGACAATCAAAGTTTGTTTTTTGTTAATATCTATAGTAGTAGAGTTTTTGATAGCGGAGTTTACTTTAGTGCATAACTCCTTAGGCAAAGGGTTTTTCTGTAGACGTTTGTAGCAATCCTCCGAGAGTAAGTTCGTCATTTTGTCTTTGCAATCTTATCTGTTTATATAACGACTGTAGCATTGTCTTTACCTGCTCTCAATACTAAAATATCCTTGTTCTTACGTAACCGCTTAGCTGCTTCTCTCTCCTGTCTGTTAATATTAGAGCGTGGCGGTTTTGCTTTTCTTACAATGTTGCAAATATCTAGTCGAATAGTTTCAGAGATCTCCTTGCAGCTTCTACTCCACATACTACGTTTTCTATCAGTGTTGTCTTTCGTGTAGTTAAACCCTTGTTTAATAAGTATGTGATCTGTTCATCCAAAACCGTGTCTGTTAGATTGACAATTACTTTATGGTCGTCTAACGTTTTCTTAGGCTGTGAAGGATGTAATCGCTTGATATTTCTTAGTTTGCTTCATTTTTGATTGTTCGTAAATCTTGTTATAGCTTGTATCGTAGTGATAGCATCTATGTTTGCCTATATCGAGTGTTCTAATTTGTTAGACAAACTAATTAAATGTAGCTTGTATAAGTTATTGCTGACAGCATCCAGTACTTTGCGTTTATTGTGAGTTTCTAAATATAACAGTTCGAAGCTAGCTTTGCGAAAAATTCGCTCAGTATGAGAATTTAGATGATGTTTAATTCTCATATACGATGTCAATACGTTGTAATTTAGGCAACGTTTTAGAAATGCTAGGTCTGTAAGTAGCTTCTCTTTCTTTTGGCGCAAAATATCTAAAGATCTAGTTTGTAAAAACACCTCCTCGCCGAAAAGGTTTATATTATAAAATTTTAAGCCTTCGTGGTTATTTTGTTTATGATCATAAGCGAATTTCGGCTTAGACCGCGTCACAGTTAAACACCCAGACTTATTAGGCTTGGTCCTAGTCTCTCCTCGAGAGCCAAAACAAGAAGTAGAACTTGGCTTTTGCCGTATTGTCGTTCGTGAACCCAAAAAAACATCTATATAATATGAAGTGAGAAGACAGTTTAAGACTCAGCAAATCTTGGCTACCAGTATTATACCCACTAAAACAAAGATCAACCTTTTTGGAAAGGACACAAACATTTACTCCGTGTAATAACGAAGTTAGTCAAGCGGCAACGGAAATATAATGTCCGGTAATTAGGCTAATCGCTAATGATATAAATATCGTCTCTTACACGTTTTCCGTCAGTTTGTTTGGGTTCACGAACGACAATATGGCAAAGGCCGAGTTCTACTTCTTGTTTTGACTCTCAAAGAGAGACTATTAGGACCAACCCTAAAAAGTCTGGGTGTTTAACTACGACGCAGTCTAAGCCGAAAGTCGCTTTATAACCATAAATAGTTAGGAGTAAGTTTTTTCTTTGTTCTTTACGCATGCTTGAAAATTGCGTTTTGGTTTTTCTTACATACGTCCCGGTTGTGGTGTACGGGAATGTGATTTCTTAGTCACAGGTTAAAGCGTGACTGCTTCAAAAAAATCAGTGACATAATAATCTCTGATTTGTCAGTCCGTGACTAGTACGAATATTGGTTTACCTACATGTACAATACCTACTGTGAACGTGACTACTATACGATAACGATTATGTAATCTACAGTCTAGGTTCAAAGTTGTGTTTTATATCGTAGTAAAATCGCCTGCTGGTCACTCACATATGTTGTATGGTTATATGCGACTTCAACCGAAACGTTTAACTGTTTAACAGCAAGTACAGGGTTACAGGTTTCTCAAAGTGACAAAACAAGTTGTTGTGAAAAATCACAGGTCGTGAGTTTACACCACATGTATATGAATAAGAAATCAATCATAATTGTATTTGTGTGGCGACGCAATGTAATCAGGTAACTGCAATGCTCATCTCGGCTTTCGGTACGTTTAACCTTGTAAATACATTTGTTGATTACCTAGGTTTTTAATTAAATTTTTTTATGATTATTTTGTTTGATGTATTTTCGGGTTTTAATATTTAATTTTAAAAATATTGTGGCGTCCTTAAATTCAAGTAGTTTTTAAATTAATATAAAAATCTGAGTGTACGATGAAATTTTTTTCGACCCTACTTATAAATTTGTTATTGTCTTAATGTTTTGTATGCGAAATTTAAAAATGGACTCGGCACGACTTTAAGGGAATAAAACAATTTTTAAAGATTAAAAATTATGTATGGGGGGCATAAAAATTATAGAAATGTTAAGGTGGGGCATGGACTAAAAAAATTGGGAAACACTGGTCTAGAGCGCTGTGTGATTAAAGCTCATTTTTTTTGTCGTTTTGTGGATTTGGAAGCCATGTGTCCTTGGACATTGCAGTTAAAGCACCTGAGTGCTTTTTCATAAATTTCCTGTTTGATGTCTTGCTACCTTGTGGAAGAACACTTGATCTCTTCATTTCACCTGACCGACGAAATTAATCATGATACCAAAATTCATTTAATTTAATAATTCCATTAATTTAGATTTAATAAAATTTATTCTATCTCTATTTATCTTTTATAAAATACGAATTAAACCTCTCACTCTTTTTTCACTCGCGGCTTTTAAAATTCATTCTTAATTTTGTGCATTTTTTTCGGACACGAAGTTCATTTCCTCTTCTAATTCTGATAATGTGCCGGTTTCGAATACAACCATTATAACGCCGGCCTTGTAACTTGCTTATCACATATCAAAAGATTTGCTCGTCATCGGCTGAATATCTGTCCTTAATTTTTTTGCAAACTACATTTTCATATTATCGTCGTACCGTTGAGTTCAGGAATTAAGGGAATAATTGTGAATTTTGTAATATTGTTTTTTTGTTGTATTTTAATGATTTTCCGGTGTTTGAATTTGCCGCGTCGTCATTCTAGTAACGATAATCAAACAATGTTGGTTCGTTGACGAATAAACAAGCGGCAAATTCGAACACCGGACAATCATTAAAATACACACTGTATATTTAAAGCGTGAACTGTAGATGTTACTAATATGCATAGCTACTATGTCCAAAATCATTTGTTACTGGGTTGATTCTGAAACGTTACCATTGTTTTGATCATTCATTTCTTTTGAGGTTAACAAAACGTGCGTACCTATACATAAATTCAATTTTTGTCCATAGTAATTAACATAATTTAATTATTCTGTAGTCGGTTTTATCATGACCGTATCCCATTTCTGAAAATACGTCAGATAGTCGAATTAAGATAAATTTTGTCTTAAAAGTTTTTTATATATTTTTTTATAATCCCTGCATATTAGCTACTTCCGACGCTATTTTACATTGCCCTTTTTTCTAAATACAAAAAAGAGGAGCGCTAACAACTCGTGAAATTGAAATTGGTGTCTACTGTAATCATTTCATTAATTATTATTATTATTTATTTTATTATTAACATTTATTGCAATGTTAAAATCAACGGCCAATCTTAACTTATTTAAATAGGCAGGACCGTACTGAAAACTTTAATTTTAAATATCTCAAAAATGGTTTACTTTAGACCAAATATTTAAAGGAAAAGTTTTCAATAATGCCACAAGAAAACTGTTACTTAAGTTTTGTGCTTCGTTTGGTATCATAGAGTATGCTTCTTTATTATCCTTAGTTACAAATAGTTAAGGTGTGATGAGAACAGTAAAAATGTACTGTACAAGTTTAAATAAAGCTAGAAAAGTACCAGTAAGAAGGTATAACATTGTTTTAATGTATGTAAGATTTATATTATTCTACTTAGGCCAGGTCTTTTCATCTACAAATAAAATTCCGGATAAAATTAATTTGTCAAATAGACGTTTCGCGCGTCTTTCCACTTTCTAATAGGTCATTTTCATAAAATATTAAGCTTTATCTGACAGTTAACTTATTTACAGTTTAAACATCAAAATAACGTGATCGGGTTGTCAATAGTGGCCGATTAATGACGAACTGAACCGATCGTTATTAATCAACTTGTTAGAGGTGGGCCTAATGCCGAAACTTTCAGAAACCGCAAGGGATTTATGTCACTCATTGTACAAGCAATCTGCAATTCTGAAACTGAAGTAATAGATTTAGTAGCTAGATGGCCTGGATCTACTTACGAAAACCATATCTTTACAAATTCAGTAGTACAAATGAAATTTGATAATGGTTATATGAATAACATGTTATTGGTTGGAGACAGTGGGTACCCGGTATCCTCTTATGTAATGACACCACTGTTGAACCCAAGAAATGCTGCAGAAAATCTATACAATGAGGTTCAAATCAGAACACGAAATATTATTGAACGAACCTTTGGAATTTGGAAACGTCGTTTCCCAAGCTTATGAACTGGACTACGCTGCAGACTACCTTTAGCACAAAGCATTATTACTTTATTTTACATAATTTGGCTGTCAAGCAGCAGGATCAGTTGCCTAATTATGAAGACTACCAGGATTCATTACCTGATGTAGAACCACCGAATGAAATCACCATAAACAATGATGTTATTAGAAGGTCTATAATACAATATTTTCAAACTTTATTGTAAACAAACAAATTAAATAAAAAATGTTAGTGAAATTGTAAATAATTGTTTAATTGTGATTCTAGAAGCTGTAGTTTTAACTTTTTACTTTGAATTTTCATATCTAATAACATATCTTCTTTAGTCAATTGTTGTTTTTTTTAACTTCAATATGTTTTCGAGATGTTCCTCCTTTTTCCGTTTATCTTCACTTTTAGCAAGTGTTATTTGTAAAAGTAACAGCTCCTGTCTGCTGTCAGTAACTGAAGCTATTTTATTGTCCAGTGTATCTTTTTGAATAGGGCGAGTTTTGAATTAAGATTTTTATGTTTCTTAGACTGCAGTTGTTGCTTATTTCAACGTGACCATTTGTGAGATGGATTATTGAGCTCCTAAAATGACATTAATTTATAAATGGAAAATTCTACAACTATTAACATACTTTATTCTTTTTATCTGTTTTGTCAATTGCATTAACATCTTCTATATTTTTGTGTTTATTAGTCTTACATACATCTGCATTTAAGGTTGCCACAGATTTTATTGCATCTGTGCAAAGTGCTTCAGATACAGAAGCAGTTGCACTGTCTTTTCTTTGATTTTGTTCACCAGTTTGTAAAGTGTTACCTAAAATTACTGTTCTTAATTAAAAGATTTATACATACGAAATTCATTATTCTTACTTAAATCATTGTTATCACCGTTTTCAGATAACAATCCATCTACACTTAACAATATATGATTTAAATTTTTTTCTTCATAATCCGTAAAATCTTGAACGTTTGGATTTCCTCCTCCAGTTTTAAATATTTCCATTTTATTTTAGGGTTGTTTCTTTTTAATTGTTTTTTTAATGCAGTCATATTTAAGTTTTAACTCTTTACTGGTTCTATTAACCTGTCCTAAAAAAGCATTATGTTCTTTTGCGACCTCTTCCCACGTGTTATTTTTTTGCTTACAAGTAACAGCGTCGCTTTGTTTATTTTCTATAATGTTTATATCTTTTAATACAACGTTTATTAAAATTTTTACTTCTAGTTCCGTAAAGTTTATTGCTCGTTTTCGTTTTGCTTTAGGATTGCTGTCAGATTCTTCAATTATCTAAAGAAAAATACATTAATTATAAACTATAACAACACATTCATCAGCACTTACATAGTCTTGGTTTGATAATGAATTCAATTCTCAGTTTATTTACTTGGATCACTAAACCTATAACCGCTATAACTTCATTAAAATCTTGAAAAGACAGATACAAATTCAACTATGTCACTATAGATATTTATAAATATTGTTTATTTGCTAATCTTTTCTATTATACATAAGTTTACTAATAAACTATCCTTGTTCAACAAGTATTCTGAAGTAAGTAATATGACTTTTGTGCTGCCAACATTATTTTGCTATGGAAATATTCCAAACAACAATTCATCAAATAAAATCACTTAAATAGTAGTTTACGTAACAAGAGTCGAAAGTAAGTAATAGCATAACGAACGTTAATGCGACACGAGGCCGCATGGCCGAGCGTTGCATGTGAGTGAGTTATGCTATGATTCTTTCGACGAGAGTAATGTACATTATTTTTTGTATTGCCTTTTATAAAATTACATTATTTTATGAAAAAAATAAAAAATATCAACAGAAATATAATGTTGGTACTACATTTATTACTAAATCTGTCAAATTTGATAAACTTTAACATCGTTTTTCTTCAATTTTAACTGAATTTCAAGATTTTTAAATTGATTTTTCCACCTGTCGCATACTCGTTCTAATATATTAATTGACTTTGAACACTTACTTTTATGTGGATTCCTAATTTTCATTTTGCCACTCTAGAGCACTACACTAACGAACGAATATTGACGTTTGCGATGTTGGCAGCACAAAAAGGACAGTTACATATTATTTATCAACAAACGCCTACAGATAAATTTATTTACAAAATAGTTATTGATCAGTTTGTTTTGAGATGGAAAGACCGTGCCTTAATAATAATAATAATAATGTAATACATGTTGGATAATTTATATTATTAATTTTATGTTTTACATTTTGTATTAGTAATTAGAGTAATTTTTCAATGATAAAATGAATCTATTTCTATATTTTTTCACAGTTTCGATACGATTTTATTTAAAATAATGCAGATTATATTTAATTCTGCAATATCGTTTTTGTAGTTTGATTTTTTGTATGATCATTCTAATTGAGACATTTTGTTTTTCATTTATTGCAAGTTTCTCGTGAGATTTACTGTTTGATTTATTTTTTTGAGGACAAATACCAAGTCTTTTGTGTAAGACAGGCCAATTTATTTCGCTCTGAGTCAAGATTTTTACCTTTCACATAAACCAATACTAAAATGCGGAATTATTGGTTTTTTGTTAGCATATTTCTACTTTTACGACAAAAGATGTAATTGTGCATTTTTAAAAAACGTATTCTTACAAAACCCAAAATGAAAGAATAAGCAGAAAAAATATTTGTAGTTGTTTACACAAGCTTTCTATTTTTTTTTGTTTGTTTATTCATTTTTAATTTCAATTAGTTAATTACTTTCTTAAAGCAACCGTACTTCGTTGTACGTTTTAATTATCCACTTTCACATGAGTACAATTTTATCGCTCGATTTTTGACGTATTTAAAAGAAATATAGACGCTAAAACCGTCTTGAAAAATTAATTAAATGGTAAAGTTTCATTTTTAAACGCCACATTTTAATTACAGTTTTATTAATCGGCTAAAAAATATTAAATTATAACGTAATTAAGGAATTTACTGTGATGAGATTTTTAAATTAGTTATATATATTGATCGAAAGCTCTAACCATCGAAATTAATCAAAAAGTTCAAAATTTATAACTTTCCAAAATGTTTTTAAACGGGGGTTTATATATTTTTATCATCTTACTGAGTTTTAATTAAGAATTTTGCGTGTTGAAAAACTGGCCTAAAAGTTTCTAGCAATTATTTTACTATTTGTTCAAAGTTGACAACGACAGTGTTTCATTTACTTATTTATTTTTATCGTTTACTTATAATTACGAGGTTTTACAACTTTGTGTAAAATTGTAAATGATTAGAAATATGAGAAACATTTAGAAATAATACTTATTAGTGATGAAAGTACTATATAAAAGTTGATGTTGAAAACTATAATTGAGGCTTCACTTGTTATTTTTTTAGGATGAACGATTTTATTACAAAATTGTTTATTTTAATTTAAAATATTATTAAATTACCCAAATAAAATAACTTGATCATTGCTGTTTGATGTTCTGTTAGTTTCTTACAAGATTAATTTTTTTAATCGATTTTGATTTGTGTTGTTTTATTGTGGCATATTTTGTAGTGTTATTACCACCACCAAAAATTTCTTGAAACAATGACAAAACACTATATACCTTGTACTCACATCAACCCGTAGGGAAATCTGACCGAAGTACTAGTCGGCTCTTTCACCGAAAGAACACAAGTAACAATCCTTCGATGTATGTATATCTACTCCCGTTGGAACACGAGCAAACTTTTCTTTGGCAGCATGATTTAAAAGAATATTGAACTATAGTTAAGTGTACTTGCGGAACATCTACTGTTCCTTGATTCTATATGAATAAAATTAATGTGTAATTTGTTGTTTTCATGTATAATTTTTTTTTAAATCTTAATTGTATAAAAGTTTTTTAAATACATTCTAAATTGGATTAGGTTATTACAAACTTAATAGTTGCCATTCTTCTCAAAAACGTACTTTGGTTCGTTCATTTAGTTTTGACTACACATGTTACAATTACGAATAAGTTACCAATCAGTATGTTAAGCTTAAATTTATCATTATTATATTTCTAGAAAAAATACTACGGAGAACCCCTCAAAAAAATACTCTACGAAAAAATAGCAAAAAAATAAAAGAATTGCTACCATTAGTAGAAAACTGTTAATAGTAACTTAATCGCACAAAATAATATGCATTATAACCTACTCAAATTTAAATTTAGCAGCTTGCTAATAACTTAAGAAATATTTTACTCACACAATACTGGTATAAAATAATCTGTATAAACCATGTTTATTTATTAGAATATTACATGTTTGTTAGATATTTTAAACTAAAAAAAAATAGTTTACGCTTGGATGACAAACAAATACTGTGTAATTCATACATCGTCGCAAAAATATTTATTATTGATTTTTTTTAAATTTATTTTTGATTATTTATGTTAAAAATAATTTTTAGAATATGGGATTGCAACATAAACAACAATAACGATAAGAAAAAAACCAACACACAGTCAGTAACAATCAGCAGTTTTCTCCTCTACTTGAGAATTGTAAACTTAAGCACGGTACCAGTTGTAAACCAGGGCCTCGCACAAATCTTTATCTTTAAGTGCGTTGAGCATAGTACTATGAAGTACGTTTTTAATTCTGGTACAAAACTTCTGTCGAGATTTCTTAACACTATACAGCCACGAATTAATTAATAACAACGAGAGATTATGCTGGATATTAAGAAACTTTTAAACTATTAAAATTTATTGTTACCATCGTTATTAATACAATCTTTTTAATCAAATGTTTTTGCACTAGAACATACCGAGTTGTTTATTACTTCACACTGTATCGACTGCAATCTTAATTAACTTGTTCGATGTTTTTCCACATTCTGAGGTTCTGTAAAAAATATTTTTTGCATCGTGTGTTGTATATCTTGCCTTATGTGTATTGTAAAGGACGTACAGAGCATCTAAATAAACAAAATCCCTGGAAAATATGCCAACTAACTAAAATTTAAAACTGCAAATGTTTCAACCAATCAATCAATTTTTATTTTAACATTATTTGCTTGTATTGATTCTAAGATTTCTCTTAGTTATCAACCTGTTAATCAGATACACGTTGTATATATTTACTGCTTTCTAACCAATAAAGAGTTATTTTTTTTCTGAAACTCGGATATTGTTAACATTCGGTTATTTTTATCAAAAACCCCAAGTTTCAACGCAATTTTATTAAGCGGCGTGCACCTTGTTACCATCGTTATACAGGGTGTATCTGAATAACGGGTTATTAGCAGGTGAGATTAGATGATAAATACAAGCAAAAAATGTCAAAATAAAGGTTCCATTACAGCATTCAAAAAAATATAAATTTTTAGCAAAGTAAATCGTAAATTACGGACCTTTAATCTCTTAAGGTTGTTGACACCACGAATGAAAATAAATTGTTCTAAGAAGTGTAAATTTCTTCTGGGCAATTTGCTGACATCAAAAATAAATACAAAATAATGTTATCGGATAACGCATAGTTATATTACAGTGTTAAATAAAGTTGCTATTCTGCAAATTCTTTTCAAGTACACTAGATAATACGTCCTCCATTGTATAAAACCCAAACGTTTAAACATCGCCGAAAATTGTTCACTACTCGTGTAAATAATTACACATTTTAATTCAATTGAATTTGTTTCCAATCCAATAACCTGTAAAAAATGTATTTAAGGAATCGCAAACGGGGCGACTTACTTGCCGAGGAGCTCTATCGTGCATAAACCACATGGTTCTGAGAACTTCAGAAAACTACAAGTCCTTGGACACAAGTCAAAATAAAGTTTATTGAAGACAATCTACGTCTGGTGTGGAGGTTATAATTACACACACCGTACATTAAAACGGTATCACTGTTGTACATAATAAAGAAAATTTAAATTAAATATTATGCAGTATGAGTGTGTTAAGGGCGCGTTCGAATGCGACATTCCAAATACGTAGTGAGCATTAATAGAAGTAATAATATAAAATATTTAAAACAGATGTCAGCTTAGTTATAAAGTAGAAAACTGTTCGTATGACGCATAAAGAAAATTAGAGATGGGTAGAAGTTGTTATCAGAATCTTCTCGGTAGTTGCTTCCAAGAAATAATAACGGAATTAGAAAATTAATGCATACATTAAATTTCGTTTTAAGAACCAAATGTTTTAAATATATTACAAAATGAGTTAATACGAGGAATAAGACGTATAGTGACTACACCCAACTCTACACTAAAAGTTGTTGCATAATGCTGTGGTTGTTGGTTCAATTTTATCAAATTTCATTCAAGGTTTTATTTTTATCTTTGAATGTGCCAATGTAAGCAAATTTAAAAATAGCAGTTAAATTGCTGATTCGAATTTCAACAGCAATAGTTGTAATTTGAATGAACACGAATGAAATAATTATACATATATGAAAATAAAATAAATTAAATTACAAGCATATAGTGGAGGTTCATTCCAAATTATTTCTCATTATGTCATTCAAAAATTCTTTGTTAAGAATTTCAACTAATAAACAGAACTACAGTAGTTTCCCGATTATCCGAAACAGTCAGGACCGAAGCGTTTTCGGATAACTGAAATTTTGGTTAATACAGAGTTTTTACTAAGAGGCAAAAACGTAAAATATTTATGTAGGTACATAAATATGTATCTATTCAAAGAACAAAAAAAATATATTTAAAATAAAATACATCAAAAGCTTAAAAGTGCAAAATTTTCTTCTCTCTTTCTTCATTTCCTTCTGATTCATTATCACTAGTATTTTCACGATCCCTTTCATTAACAAGTCCAAAAAGTCAACGTCAGTTAGTTCTGCTTGTTCTTTGTTGTTAAATGTTATCCACTCCTTAATTTTTCCCAACCATCTAAATTTCTCATCGTTTTATGAAGCGGGGCTTCTTCTTCATCATCATTGTCTACAGGAAGTTCTTCTTGGTGTATTATCTTTGCCTAAGGTTTTTGTAACGTTGTACTTTTCACTTTATTCCATGCAAATAAATTACCTCTTTATATTTATTATTTTTAAACAATCCATGAGTCTTTTACCAATGTCTACTCTTCTACTCTTAGCTTTGCTGATGCAGATTAAACAGACAATAATTGTTGCCCGGTCCTTATTTTTTTTGTAGCCGGCCGCAACGCGTTTATTTCTTCCAGCTAAAGTTTTCTTTGGTAACATTTTGTAATAGAGACCAGTTTCGTCACTATTATAAATTTGATCTGGCGTATATTCCTGTACTTCTATGAGTTGCTTAAACTTTTGTTTACAATTTTCAACTTCGGTTTGATTAGCACACAATTTTTTACCGCAAATATTTAGTTAACGTACGTCGTAGCGGTTTTTCTATCTCGATAACCAGCCGTCGCTTGCTATAAATGTATCATCAGAAGCTTCGGTTACAAGAAGATTTTTACCGATTTCAATTGCTTTTTGCTGTAATATAAGGCCTGATATTGAAATACCACGGTCGCGTTGTTGAGTAAACCATAAACACAATGTCTCGTCAATTTTATTGTATTCGCCCTGTTTCATAGAATTCTGGCTTTGATGTTGAGGATGCTAGTACACTACACCATTGTTCAATTTTCTGTCGATTTTTTTTCTATTTGGAAACCGTGCTTATACCTACACCATAATCCTTGGCAACACTTTTCAAGCATTTTTATTTATGAAACCGTTTAATTGCAGTTAATTTTTCTAGCACAGTAACAACAACACGTTTCCGCTTTTTTATTATGTTATTCATGTTGATAGTGGCGTATTTAGAACTGAATGTTTTGTTCTAAATGTTGAGAAAAGTAATAATAATAAACCATTTACAAAGACCTTTTGTATAAAGTCCGAAAAGAACATTTTATGAAAAGAGATGACTCATGTTTGTAGACTGGAAGTATAATTGACCCTCATAAGCAGTCAAGTTTTTATTAAATATTTTTGGGTTTCCCAACGTTTTCAACGAAATGACCGACCAGATGTTTCGTCTAAATTTGTTTCGCTTCGGTTTCGGCGAGTTCAAAAGTTCAGTTTGTTTCGGATAATCCGACGTTTCGGCTAGTCGGGATCCGGATAATCTGGAGGCTACTGTACTACATTTACTCTCTAATTTCTTCTAACTTCAAATCAAAAAACCAAATTTTATTGATAACTAATAATATTGTAGTTTTTCTTGAAAAAGATCGGTTTTGCGATTCGTTTATAATCGATGCGTCAAAAATCAATCTAGACAAAAATTGATGGCACAATAATCGATTTTTTTTAAATTGATCTTTTCTGAAACTTATATATACTAAACTTAGAAATAATCATTTAGTCAAAATGAATCTACAAAGTTTGAATGAGAAATGGAAATGGTTATTTATTTAACGTGTTCCTGTGTAAATTGAACGTTTTTTTTCACGAGTAGGCATTTTTAAACCCGAGTGAAACGGGGGTTTTAAAAGTCCACAAGGAAATAAAGCCCAACTTACACAAGAACGAATTTAATATAATATTTTATTGCTCGAACAGGAACTGCGAAGCCCCCAAGTTCTCAAAATCTCACAAAAACAGTTTAAAGTTTATGTTGACAACTGCGCAAAAACTGTCAAAACGGAGTATGAAAGCGAAAGTAGTATATTGAATAACAAATGTCACAATGAGACTTTTTGTCGCACGAAGACTTTGTTTGCAGACCGACTGAAAGGAAATAAAACTATTGTTGTTTTTAGCAATGGTAAGATATAAGCAAATTTGTTATATGCGTTTAAAAAAGTTTTGTTAGTGTTATTCAAAATGATAACATAGATTATGGTGTATGTTAATAAATCTGACAGATGACGTTTAATTAATTAAAGATTGTTACTGCCAACTTTGATCTAGCTATAAAATTCTACTACACCTTACCGGCCTAGGCCGGAAAAGTAAAATTTCCGGACGATTATGATGCCTGCAAAATACATCAAAACGGACGGAAGTACAAAAAAGAATATTTATATGTGTACTAACGAATTCTTTTACAATTAATTTATGTTCTTTAATATTATGCTACATATTTGTAGTGTTCACGATTCTCGGTCGATTTCTTTAAATTTATTAATCGATTAGAAAAAATTAATGTATAATTAAAAATCGATTGTAAAAATTCTTTAAGTCGCCACAAAAAATCGTGAGACATTAGAAATTGGAGCAAATAAAATTTAAATTTTATGCTTTTTTTGGTTATTTATAGTCAAATTCCGACTGCAATGCAGCTAAAATATTTTTTTGGCTGTTACTGAAACTAAATACATTTTTAAAAAAACCTAACTTTTAATACAATTTATTACAATTATTTTATATCTTGACACCTTCTTGATCGTTCAAATTGTACATTTGAATTGTAATTTTCTTTAATAAATCTTGGATAATTTTAACATTGTAACAATTGCCACTTTTGGAACCACAAAAGTTTTATTAGAAGAAATTATTCTAGGCAGTTCCTATTTTTTTTTTAAATTTATTTGAGAAAAAAATTTTTCAACATTAGGAGTGTGGAAGACATTAAAATAAATATTAAAGAAGTAAGATTAACAAATTTTGCTTCTCCATTGTCCAGCTGAATTTTAGAAATTTTACTCCTAATTCAATTAAAAAAATGCAAAGCGTAGGTTAGTATTATTTTCAGAGAAATACTGATTTCATTGTAAGCAATTCAAAAATTTCCTCACTCGAAAAAACGCACAATTTACTTATTATTATTACACGGCAAAGAAGATAACTTTGTAAAAACGAAAAGACGAAATAGGTCTTTTTTTCCAAACGTTGCGTTAGCGTGATAATGTTTCGTTTAAATCTTGTATGAATTAATTATCTTTGTTTTGTTGTTGCAAGCTTGCAAGCATATTGTGTTTCGTAAAACAATAAAGATAATAAGTAGTAATGACGTAATGCGCGCATGTAGACCACCTATTGGATAATAGATGAACTAAAAAATTATCATTTCCTGTAATTTAGATGCGATTTACATTAGGTATATGGAGCGAAATCCGTTTTATAGCTTTTTCGAAAAATAGACAACATTTTCGAAAATTAAAAGTATGTACTATTATTTGATGTATTACTTCATCGTACTGAGCTATTATAATTACGATGATCGTTTTATAAATATTATAAAACCACATTATAACACTGTCATTTCTTGACTAACTTTGAGTATCAATAACTTTTAAGTCTTACCTTATTTAAAGAAATAAATTAGCTTACGCGATGGCCTAACATGTTTTTTAGAGTTTTCATTAATAAAAACATAAATATTCGTTTTCAATTTTGAAAAAGCTATAAAACGGTGACTGCATAAAAATGCTATATTTTAGGCAACCCACTATACTTAAAACGCACTCTTAACACGAATCACTTAGCGTCAACTAAAGAAATCTATTAAAAAATCGAAACAGCAATAAATCAGATTGTCGAACTCACTTCTAAGAAAGCTGAATTTTGCATTTAATTATCTTTGGTTACACCAAAGATAAACGTAATCGTGCACACAAAGTACATTTTGTTAAGTTAGGTCAGTAATAATGCTAAGAAATAAACGTTACTATTTGTTTTAATTATTTTATTAACAATTGATATTGTAGATGATGAAAAATTCAAGAAAACAATAATTAACAGAATACATCAATACGTTTCACGGACTTTACACCCATCATTTACCACGTAGTTACCATCAACAAATAATTTCCATTTGTTTAGATGGTCAGGACCGGCCTGAAAACTTTAATTACAAATATCTCAAAACTAGGTCACTTTAGACCAAATCGTTATAGGAAAAATTTTCATTTACCACCACAAGGAAACTACTGATTGAAATTGTAGTCGTATTTCAAATACACTGTATAAGAGCCGCATAACCAAATGGCTACTTTTATAATTAAGTTAATATTTTTTTCTTCGAATCTTGAATTTTAATATACTAGCGAATTAAATGTTTCATAGAAACGCAAGCAATCAGACTGACTTATATAATAATTGCACGCAGTTTAATTTTTAATAGGTATTTTTGATTAAAATATATATTGGACTAATGTATGAAATGTTGTTATTTCAGTTTTTGACATGTCTTTTTAGATAGAATGTAAACGCAAATTAGATGTACTGTTTTAAGAATAACAAGTAGTTATTGAGTTTGTTACAAACATGTTGTTGGAAAAGCTAATTCATGCTTTTGTAACCAAAAGTAAAACGATCAATTTATATTTATATATACATGTGTACTGTTTGCACACTATTTCAAATATATCAAATGTTATTAAATATAAGAACTATGTACCTATAAAGAAGTCAGTTTATTAAAATTACCCCCAAACATTCACGTTTTTATAAAATATTAGATATAAGAAGTTTTATGTAGAATAATTTTAAATGTATTTAAAGTTTTTCAATTTTTTATTGTTCAAGAAGTTGTGGAGCTACATTTTTAGGTTTTTATTATAAAATAACCTTAGTAAAAAAGTAAATATTTTTAAGGGCATTACCAAGAATATATAAAACTTGTCTCTTAAAGTCTGAAACAAATGTTATTCCCTTAGAAAAAGTTTTCGATTCCCAACCACAATAAAAAAAATAAAAATGTGTAAATTTACATTACAATAAGAATAGAAGGTGAAACGTAAATAATAAACAAGGTTTTCTTTTCTACATTTAGTTTTTTTGAATTATATTTCTGGAATATTTTAGAAAACATTTTTTTTTATTATTAAATGACATTGCATTGTATTGTGATTATTCCACATTTTACAGTAGATTAACTTTGGTTTGGATTACGCATCATTTATTTATTTTTTGTACTTACCAGTACAAATAAAATAAAATAAAATTAATTGCTGTTTCATATTATCTGAAATACGTACTATACTTATATCCCAAGATTCTAATTACATAAGATTTCGACTACTGATGGTTTTATTTTACTTAAAATTTCGACTTCAACACGACTGTATTACAATGTTTCTTATATTAACCCTCGTATTAATCACTACCAGTATTAATGTATACACACATACTTGTTGTTTTTAACTAGCTTGGGCTGTCATTTGAAATATTTGTTTTATACTGTTTTGTTGACGATCTTTTGGCGTACGCATAGATATGGTGTTTTCGTCTCAAGCATGGAAATTTAGGTAATCATAAAAGATCGGAGATCGATTAAGTTAGTGCAAAGCTAAGCATTTTTATGCTGATTAATTACTTAAAACAACACTTAAATGTTTCATTGTTTTCATGTTGTGGAAGGCGTTAAAGAACTTTTCTACAGAGAATATGAATCTGTAATCTCATTTTTTAAAGTATATTATATATTCGACTTACAACACACAACTTTGCTTTTTCTGATGTTCGCAAAATTTTTCAAATAGTGTCTTGGAAACAGAATTTCTTTTTTTTATTTGACAAACAAATGTTTGACAGTTGAATTAAATTTCGTCTATTGGTTTCTCAAATCTTTTCATCGAGAAAATGCAATTTTTAAATGAAGAAAACCGGGATTTGCTACAAATGCTTCCTTAAACTAAAACCAGTATTTTACGAACAAAAATACAAAAAAGCACATTTTGCGAGCAGTACAAAATTTGACAAAAAGAGTACAATTGTGTCTAGAAGTAGAAGGCTTGTACTTTGTACTTTTTTGTTATTTTATTGATTTGTATTTTTTTTGTTCATCGAGGCTGAATTTTTCTCGATTGTTTCAAGTTCAAGTCAACAAGTCATTTAGATATGCTTTTTTGGAGAATAAAATGTAATTGAACTGACAAAGATTAGTTGTTAAATCTGTTTCAGTTAGAAACTTATATTTATTAGTTTTTGATTAAAAAAATAAATTCAAAATTATCAATTTCTTGGAGATAATTCAAACACCAAAGCGAAACATTATTAATTTATTTCTGATAATTGACCGCCATTAAATTGTGCATTTTTGCTTTAATTTAACCGACTTTCTATCTCATATAATATCTTAGATTCTCATGCTTGAGCTCAAAAAACGACGATTATGTGCTTCCACGACACCATTGCTATAAACTTTTTTTTAGTTTTTTTTACACTGAAAGAAAAAGTGACGTAGACTCAATGTAAATCTACATTGAATCAATGAAAAATGTACATATTTTTCATCCGATTAATGTGTACATCAGTACAATGAATCTGTTACATTAGATTAACGTACTAAAACCGTCGACTCTAAAACATTGAATCTGAACGAGAATGTGTAGATCAAGACAATGTATTATTACTTTAATTAAATTTACATGATTCGTCAATTTCGTGTACCAACATTCATGAATCAATGTAAAAGTTCATAAATACAATATACGATTACATTGACGCAATTTGTGTGCGTCATTAATTTGATGTACAATTACATTGCTTTTATGTATGTATTTCATTATATTGATGCACCAGATTTCATGAACCAGTGTAAACTGTACATCAAAAATATTTACAATTACATTAATCTAATGAATGCACTTCAGCAATTTAATGTATTAATAAACATTAATAGTATATAAAATATATATTTAGATGTTATACAAAGCGATCCAATTTTATTACACTCTGAAAATAAACATCAATCAAAAAACTAAAATTAAAAAAAATTAGCTTGTTATTCGTATTGGTGATTTTTATTAATCCATCTCCTAGTGGGTATAGATAGGAAAAGTCACCATCAATCTAAAAAATATTGCATTTACAATTAAACACATTATTTCATACAATGTTCTTACCAAACGAAAATCAGATGGTTTTTGAAGAATGGCCATTGATCAAATATTTTGTTGATAGACTTGAATACATTTCTCATTTTATTCATGATGTTCAGTAGGAATCCAACTCATCCGTTGACAATTTACCAAATTTCATCAACTTGTTTCGCATGCATGTTTCGCCATCGTCTTTTAAAGCTAAAATCATTAAAGATGTGTAGATTATTAATAAATAATAAAATGCATACACTTACCTATTGATTAGACTTTAGTAACTAAAACGTTGACAGCGTATTAAACATATTTTTTGTTTCTGGCACTATGGAATTGCATCAAGAAAAATACACGAACTAAATGCACTGACACTACCTGACACGTTATATAAAAATTAATTTATTGCTGACACTAAGGTTCACACGTACTCAAATTTCTTGGTAAGATAATGCTTGGTGCTGCGTGTGATAGTGATAAAACTTGATTCTGTGTATGTTGCATTAAATCAATGTATCTCTTACCTAAAATTAACGTATGCATTGATAATTGTAATGTAAAAATGCATACAAGCTCTACATATATAACGTACAATGCATTAACCCAATGTATTTCAAATGTTAAACTAATGTACATCATACGATAAATTAACGTAATGGTACATTCAAAGGTTCGCTGTGTATGAACTCATAACAAATTCATTTGAAAGATAACAAATACAACTTGATACATTAAATCAATGTAAAGTACATAAAAAAACTATGTACTTATATTACTTATAATGTAAATTACAAAAATTCAATGAAAACGTACATTGTTTTAATGTACTATAGGTCGATGTATACCGTACATTGACTTTATGTACAATTTTTCTTTCAGTGTATAATGGTAAGAACTCAAACGTGATTCTTTTATATCTAGTACACTTCATCTGTGAATATTAGACAAATAAAAAATACTTTTGTGAGAAAAAAGAGGTAAACTTTCATCTTGTTTTGCAAATTTTTTTCAAAAGCATTACATCTTTGTTTAATGACAATTTGCGCAATCGTATTCGTTCTGAACCTCGACAATAATTTTTATGTCTGACTAAACAGGTACTAATTTACTTCTTCAACATACGAAACACTGGAAGATTACAATAAATGCATCCGTATTGTTTAAGATAATGAATGTCTATTGTAAAAAAAATGATGTGGGTAATATATAGTTTTTGACTAATATTTTTGTTTGTTGTAAAACACCGTACACATTTTAACTAAATTTTGATACTGCAGGAAATTGTTTTGCGTTCAAATAATTCTCTTCCTTTTACTAACTTTAACATATCATCAACATGACACACACATGCCACTACAGATTTTAAATGCATACAAGCTCTACACATATAACGTACAATGCATTAACCCAATGTATTTCAAATGTTAAACTAATGTACATCATACGATAAATTAACGTAATGGTACATTCAAAGGTTCGCTGTGTATGAACTCATAACAAATTCATTTGAAAGATAACAAATACAACTTGATACATTAAATCAATGTAAAGTACATAAAAAAACTATGTACTTATATTACTTATAATGTAAATTACAAAAATTCAATGAAAACGTACATTGTTTTAATGTACTATAGGTCGATGTATACCGTACATTGACTTTATGTACAATTTTTCTTTCAGTGTATAATGGTAAGAACTCAAACGTGATTCTTTTATATCTAGTACACTTCATCTGTGAATATTAGACAAATAAAAAATACTTTTGTGAGAAAAAAGAGGTAAACTTTCATCTTGTTTTGCAAATTTTTTTCAAAAGCATTACATCTTTGTTTAATGACAATTTGCGCAATCGTATTCGTTCTGAACCTCGACAATAATTTTTATGTCTGACTAAACAGGTACTAATTTACTTCTTCAACATACGAAACACTGGAAGATTACAATAAATGCATCCGTATTGTTTAAGATAATGAATGTCTATTGTAAAAAAGATGATGTGGGTAATATATAGTTTTTGACTAATATTTTTGTTTGTTGTAAAACACCGTACACATTTTAACTAAATTTTGATACTGCAGGAAATTGTTTTGCGTTCAAATAATTCTCTTCCTTTTACTAACTTTAACATATCATCAACATGACACACACATGCCACTACAGATTTTGTAGTTCTTTATTTTTTGTGAATAAAGTGGTTTTTTGCTAACTGTTTGTTATAATTTGCTTACTGTTTGTTCTTTATTTTTATGGTGTTTTCTTAAGTTAAACGTTTATTGACTGACTTGATTTATAATATAGTAACCCTGTTCTAATGTTTTTTTCTCAATTCATCTCGTAATTGTGTTATATAAGGTATCTAAACTATGTAACAATACTAATTTTATTACTTTTGTTTATGCTGCTGTCTGACTGCATGTTAGTAATTGAGGCGCAACTATTGCTTTTCTCAAAGAATTAATATCTGGGTGGCGTTTTTTATAAATTTTATGTTTACGGCATGGTGACATTTTATAGCAAAACGCATTTCTACTTTATTCGTCCACAGCAAAAATTTTATGGAATTGTAGCTTATAGGGATGACATTATGTTTTTTTTAATATATTCCATACTCGCGACTTACATAAACTAACAGAAATTTTCCGGAAAATGTATGTTTGGTACGCATTTACCATCGGAATAACACATTCTTCTGTGCGGTCAACAGTTTGTCGATTTCATGTGATATGGTTATTCTAGAATATTTTATTTGATTTAAACTATTATTACATCCTACCACACTGTTCCGATTCTTGCGAAATGTTTGCACATCTTTCAAACTTTTCTACATATTTTTTAATAGCTGTACTGTACCAAGGAGGAAGTATGGTTACGAATGCGGTCCGGTATTGTTTCGTGTTTTCCCACTTCATCTGGACAAGAAAGCAAACTATCGTGTATAGTTAAGTGTTTTTTAGCGTTCGGATTACATTCGATAATTTTAGTTTTGTCCATTTTAGTTGCTTAAAATGCATGTTATAATAAATTTAATAATCTTAGCTTATTTATAATAAAAGTGAACTAAACTAATTTTTATTTAAAATACATAATGTTGTGTTTTATATTTAATGATTTTCATAAAAGCTTTAATTTTACTTCTACCTTTCAATCGGGGTCGACCTTATGCGTTTTTGCCCGAAAGCAGTGAGGATACGCGATAGATCGACGCCTCGTTTTCGTGTACGTAGATGTTTCTCTAGTATTGTAACGATTATTAAAACTAATTTATTTATACTAAAAATATGTACACGTACATAACTACATGAAACTAATTAAATCTAACGATATTTAATTTTTTTTAAATTATATTTGTTACAATATTTGTTATGATCCAATGGGGGAGGTGGAGAAAAAGAAAGAAAGAAGAATAAATTACCTAAACGTAATTACCGAGATGTTGTTGCTTACCTTTCGGCTAGCCTCACCGTAGATGGTCGTCGGGTAAAAGAAAATCGTAAAACACCAAGTTTTCTTTAGGTAAGCTAAATGCTCAAGTGCGCCACCTCTTCTCGAAATGTTTTTATCGCAGATATCCAGTCTAGGTAGGAGAAAAGAAGAGCCTAGACCCGAGGTCCCCCAAAAGAAACATAGTAGGAATTAACAATAACCATTTATTAAAATTATTGACTCATAGCCCCTTCCGGAACGGAAGAAAAGGCCCCTCGACGGTTACGCCACTGGTATAATCCGCAATTAATTATCTACATAACACCACGAGAAATGGTAATACAATATACACACAAGTTGAAAGCAGGTCCCAAAAATAGACTCTGGGAGCCAACAAAATTTAAAACGTTGCTATTAAAAAAATTATCTCCGCGGCTACCGTAAATCGTAGCAAATCTCAACCGCGTTAACGTACGCAACACCGCCCATGGACCTTGATATCAAGTTCAGCACGACCGGTAATAAAAGTATCATTCATTTAGTTTCCGAGAGACGGCATAGCTCCCAAATTTCTACCCTTGATAATAGCAAAATTCTTTTATATGAAACACAAATTAATAAGTGGAAGTTACGTTAAATAATCGTTATAGATCAACCATTACAATTAAGGCGTCTGATAACCTTGTAAGTAATTACTAGTAATATTATAAAGAAAAGTGACGTTAAATATTCTTAATCATAATTATGCAAGTTACAAAAGTTCATTACTATTACTATTATAAAGAAAAGTGACGTTAAATATTCTTAATCGTAGTTATGCAGGTTACAAAAGTTCATTACTATTAATATTCTAAAGAAAAATGACGTTAAATATTATTAATCATAATTATGCCCGTTACAAAAGTTCATTAGTATCGTTCAATCCAAGAAATTAGAGATAATTGTAGTCGACAAAAAAGAAAGGTGTACCGGATGTACGAGAGAACGTTCGAGCTACAAAAGTGTTTACTACATGAAGTCCGCACTGTTTTCACTTAACACGAAACGTACGTAGCGAGAGCAGCAGTCCTGACCCCGCAGCGCGTGGACGAAATGAGCCGACAGCTAGTGAGTCTCCCGCGACTCCAAGTTAAGGATTTTATAAATACCTCGATAGTTCATTCCCTCACTTTAGCACAGCGCTAACGATCCACTGGGATCCTTTGTTTTTGTTGTTTTCCTCTACGACTACGATTCGCATTAGCTCAGCGATTCCGAAACCGCACGGTCCACCATCTTCACCGGACTCGTAATAAAATTCCCCCAGACATGGTAGAAACCCCAACAGTACAGACGAAACGACGAAAGAACGAAAGAACGAAGGAACTAAGGAGCTACTTTATGCGTTTTGTAGCAAAATACATCGCTCTGGTATTATATGCATCGAACGTTTAGTCGGATTTGTTATTAATTGCTAAAATAAAGCGTCGTTGTAGTAGATGTTAAATGATGAAAAAGAAATTCCATGTTTCTTACCCCTCCGACGTTTCCACGTTTCTACACAACCAAACGACAGAATAAAAATGAGGTTTGTAGATGGCCGACTACTTTCGAGCGCCCTCTGCGAGCGTAACTTCGAATCACGACTCGAGGTCGAGTATTTATCCGTATTTACGGTAAGTTGTCTACTCTCAGGCGGATTTTCGCTCAATTTTGAATTTACACGTTACAAAAAACACTTATGTTAATTTATGTAGTACACTTACTCAAGAGATCATGTTTGCGGATGACTTCACGCACTTGTTTACATTAAAGTGATGTAAAAGATTATATTCCGTTATATTTATCTCGACACTAATCACTTATTTATTTAAACTAGAATATTCTTCTTAACACTGCCGACTTTGAATTATTGAAATAACTGACCTATGATTTGGTTGTACCGCATTTATACATTTCTGCAAACATTCAAGAATCCTCTATATTCTTTCGTGAACGTTCTCGAAATTTACAAACACTTTGCGAATTTTTTACTATATTATACCTCATTGGTACTGACATATGGTATTGTACTATCAAAATTAACGGGAAACAAATCTCGAACTCTTCTGAAACGAGCCCCGCCATAAAAGGTTTTCATTATAGAAACCTTTCTTTGTTAGTACAATTATTCATTATTACGTAAATCAACCATAATACAAGGTTTAACGTAAAATTTTAATTGACAAACAAGCAGTACAACAAACATTTGCTGTCAAATTATAAAATCAAGGCTAATGCTAATTAAAAATTGTCATGGTTTAAGTTAGTGTTTTAAAATAAGTAATCAAACTTTTAGTTTTGTCAGTGGTATTACTTGAATCGCAATAATTTTCTCTTCCTATTAATACTATTGCCTGGTTCAATACCTAGTTATAATCCTATGTTCGATTTTGAGAACAAACTCCCGGTATATAATTTTTTTAGTAATTACTACTTTATTTTTTTATTTTTTATTGTTTTTTACGGGTTCTACAATAATATGTTTTTAGTACTTTATTATTATCGTATTTGTAACTTCAAGTCTTTGATACTTAAATTTGATATACGTGTTTCTTTCAGATAGAGCTTCATTTCTAATTGTTTAAGTGTTTTTATACGTTTTTTTGTTATTTTTAAATCCATAAATAGATCTTTACGATTGTGTTTATTTTTGTTCTTAATAATAAGCATAGTCTATGATAATAAGTTTATTTGTCTAGCCTTCTATTTCATCACGTCACATTTATTTTGATCGTGTTCAAAGACTTTTTAAGTTTACTTTACATTTACTACCTATTTTTTTTTAATTTTACCAATTGTGTATTTCAATTTTTTTTATTAGTTTTACTTTTATCTGTTGTATAGATTATTTACAAGAATCTGAAGGTTTTTGCAAGTATAAAACACAGAAACAAATAGTACAGGTTATGTCAATTATTTTTTCTATGTAAACTTGGCTTGTGAATAGTCAATCGAATTTTCATAAGCAAAATTTAACTTTCTTGTAATTAAGAATTAAGAAATTTTAATAATTTAACTTAATTTAATTATTGTCATAATTTTTAAATATTTACAAGATATTTTACAATCAAAATATTTAAAATAAAATAAAAAACAACCACAATATCAAATAAATTTTGCCAAGGGACTATTTCAAAAAGTGTAAAATAAAAAGGTTCGACATAATCAATATCCGGTCAGGATCGCCTGAAATGAATTAAATGGGCCAATGTTATCGGTGCGACGGGCACTTCAAAATTAATTTTGCTTTACTGCATGTTGTGTATTCAAAAATTCATTCGTTTCGGCAAGCTTTGGTTCTTTTAGCGATCACTTGATTGTTTCTATAGTTATATGCTCAATCGGTCTTCTTCATCAATGTATTATTTTGTATTACTTGCTTAAAAGCATTAGAAATAACTATACTCGTATTAAACAAATCACTTAAACAACGTTTTTTAATTGCAAAACCCAGTTTGTCGGACTAAAGAAAATTTGTTTTCTAACGAAATGTACGACTGTTAATAATGCTGCTTAATTGGTATAGTTAAAGCACGCCATAATATCGTTAATTGCAATTGTTTTTATTATTGTTATATCTTTTATTTGGTTTTGTAATCTATAAAGTATTTTCTCTTCAAAAATACTTAAAAGCATTTCTTCTATTACAGAAGTAATTTTCCAAAATTCTTGTTTGCTTGACAAATAAGTTTGTAACAATACCAATAAATACATATTGTTTATTACGCAAAGGTCTTTTACAGTGAATCCTTTTCTTTTAAATTGACTGTATTTTTTATTTCTTATGGTACACGCATATTTCTCTTTTTTTTCGTTCGAATTTATAATGAAAAGAAATAATTTTTGATCCTATAAAAAAAGTTTTTTAGAAACTATACGTGTCTGCGAGAAGCAACGTGCACTAACTGCGTCTTTGTAAATTATAATATGTACGATAATTATTTAAAAAGTAGCTGCATGAAAATATCTAAACGTGAAAGCTGTACTTCTACTTCTTAAAATTTTCTGATTTCAATAACCTGCTTAAATATTTCTGTGACCTTTTAATTTAACATGTCGTGTAAATTAATTTTGTGTTAAAACTATTTGAGTTGTGAGTTATTAATTGTATGCGTCATGCGACATGATGTTTTGTAAGTTGTGGACTGTAATTAAGTCTCGCCCTATAAATTACTATTAATTTAGATCTGTACGGGACTCGGAAACATTGCAGACCTAAACGAACTGCATTGTTATGAAAATTGTGTGTTTAACATGTATCAAACAAAATATTCAATAGCTCGACTTTTATTTTGAAGTATTTACGCGAAATCAACTACAGACTGGACCATAATTACTTTTTCTTTTACTAATATACATAAAATGATTGATGACATAAAAACTTAATAGACACTTCTAATCCGCTTTGAAAAAATGATGGACACGTAATTATTGTCGATTCTTTTTCTAGAACGTTCGTCTAATTAATCCTTTTACGATAGTCTGTATTTATTGTGAAACAATTAAAATGTGTCATTTTTTTGACTAAACAAGAAGTAAGAAGGTAAATCAATGTTATATAAGAGAAACTGCTTCCCGTACACAATGTACACATTAGCGCGTCCGACCGGAAGACGGGCGCCTGTCTTCCGGAAGTATGACCTGTATATCCTTTGGGATTTCCTTTGAACCACGTTGTTTATGATGTTAATTTACAGTTAGAAAATTCCAACTTGTAATCGTATAATTGCTATTTGCCCTTTGTCATTCAGAATATCCCACTGTAAAAATCGTCTTAACAAAATCGGCATCAAAGCAAATACAAGTTTAGGAATCCAATTTTAAAATAAGATTACATGTGAATCCTACTTATAAATTCTCTACTTTGTTTCGCTTGACAAATTCTATGATTTTATGTTGTTTTGAATCGTCAAGAATTTCTGTCTCAAAAAGGCGACGGCAATACACGCGTACTTGATGTATCATTTTTACATGTCAGTGCCCTTTGTTGAACATCTTGAGCACTCAAGTGTTGCGGGATATTCACAAAAGTATCAATAGAAAAGACGCGAAGCTTCAATGCTTGCACTTACAAGATAAGTGAAAACAAAATTGCTCCCTTGTTCCTAACCTTATCGATTTAAAACAGAAAATAACTTCAAAATTAGTATAGTTTAGTCGAAATGGCGTGTGGTAAAGCGGTAAGCGTCGAACCTTTCAGATACTAAAAAAAGTTGGCGCATCTCTCACGTATAATTCAGCAGCGGACTAGGGATTTGTACCGTTCACTTTTATAGACTTCTTTTTCTATCTAAATTATTAACTTCCATATTTTATTTAACATTTTTTATACACCAATCTCTTAAAATATTAATTTTTAATGTTAAATAAATAGAGGAAACGTTTAATAAATTTTACGACGAGAACTAGTAGGTAAACCCGACCCTGAACAGTTTTCATACTTAACCGACATTAATCACAAAACGGACGCCACTAGCAATGATACAGACTGTCAACGAAAAGGGTTTACATCATTCATTTTAACTCGCTGATAACTTACAGTCTCCACATTCGCAAATGAATTCTAAAGTAAATCGAAAAACATTTGCGTTTTGTTTGATATCTTTCATTTACATATGCATCATTCGAGCAGTACTTTTTGTTCAAATGGAATTTACGGCGTGTCTCAGAATAATGAATTATCATTTTATTAAATGCTTTATCAACCTACTTCGAAGATATGTGGAAATATTTGGAAAATAAATTGATATAGGTAAATACTATATTATATAGGAGAGTAAGAGCGAATCTAAAATACAAGTTAAAAATATTTAGAAATGCGCATTTAGAAAGTATTCTTTTTTATGGCTAAAATGATAAATTACCGTACACGTAAAAAGAAAAACTATTAGACTATTGATTATCGATTGATTACTGTGTCCTTTTTATAGTATAATTTAAACAATGTATCACTTTACTATGAAATGTAATAAGGGACGAAAATAATAATTTAATAAGGAAAATAAAAATAGGAAATATGTGTTATTTTTGTTTAACAGAAAGTTAAGTTTGACAACTATGTATAACACGATATTAATCTCGATTATTAATTTTAGAAATCTATTATTAGTATCGAATAATTTCGCATACGGATGGTAATTTTATTCAACGTTATATGCAGTGACGGCTAGTTCATAAAGACTCTATGCAGGGAGACTCTCAGGCGTTTATTAAAACAAAAACAGTGCGAAGAATAGTTTGTAGTAAATATCGTTTACATAATTAGTAATAAGGCATTACTGACAATAAAACAATGATAATAAGTATGGCATTAACATTAAATTATCACCATAATTAAGGGTAGGACACAGAATACGTAGTATAAACAAATTTACTAACGAAATAGTTCTACAATTACGGTAATCAGTACGAAATTATTATTAGCGAAAGTTTCGTGAGTAACCTCGTTGACGACGAAAGAAAAGATATAAAAACACTTACCACAAATACAGGAATTCCCAATGTGCGACGAAAGTACTTTCCTCGACACGTACCCTGTAAATAATTTGAATCGCAAATCGTGTCAACCTAATATCTCACGAAATCCAAATCTACAAAATCATTACACATAACACAACCCGAAAATCGGATGCTGTTATACCCCTTTTCTGTGATTTATGCAGGTAGGAAGTTACTAAAAAGCGACTGAAGAAGATGCAAAAGCAATAGCAGCGGCCTTTACATCTGGAGAAAGAGTACGATCCTTATGTAGACGCGTAGACCTTGTAGCTAAGCTAGTGTTGGAAAGCTTCATCGTTGCTGGCAAAACGTAACGTGACCTAATAGGCTTGCTTTTTCGCGAATTCGAACAAGAACGTATGAACTCGGCAACCTTAGGTCTCATATGAGGCCAGTAAAAATGACACCGAAGAGCTTCCAAAGTGCTCCTAACACTGCGGTGATCACACTCAGCTGTAAAGTGGTGATCTTGAATAAGTTGCTTGTGCTGGTCCGATGGTACCACTAACTTCTAAACGCAAGGATCAGAAGAGGAAATGCGTACACGTTTACATAAAAGATTTTTCACAACACACCAACGAGAAAAACGACGAGAAGCAGTAACTTTAGATATCATACCTAAATACCAAGGATCAGTAGTAGGCCCAATAATCCTAGAGACTGAAAAGAAATTAGGAGGAAGAGAAAGAAGAGAACGAACAGTACGTAAAGGCTTATCACCTTGAGAACGACAACGAACACAAGTATTCGAATTAGAAGGAGACACAGAAGAAGAAGGTGTAGAAGCAGTACGAGAACAAGTATCAGGAATAGCAGAAGAGACGGAAGTAGAAATCTTACTAGCAAAGACTACAGATGACTCTTGAACTATGTCACCAATCGCCGTTGTAGAGAAGTGGAAAGAATCGCGAGAATTGATGTTAGACTCCAAACGCTTGCCTAAAGATATTAATTGAGCAATGGACGTAATCTCGATCAACGCTAAAGGAAGTTGATAGAACGGCGTTAAATTTCGACGAATAACCTTGAGCTGCATTTGCTCTGAGACCGGTTCTGCTAACTGAAGGAAGAGATATCGCATTGAAGTCACGTAAGTACCAATGGTTTCGTTAGCTCCCATCGTGCGACTGCGAATAGTATCCAACAAGCGCTCATCATAATCCAAAGGTAAAAACTCAGACTTCAACAAAGCAGCAACGTCATCCCACGAACGTAACGAACTTCGATTCGTCCTAAAAACAAGAAGGGCTTTGCCAGATAAAACTTCAAAAGCTGAAAGAAAAAGTTGATGTTGTGAAACACCACGAGACAAACACAACTCGTCGATACGAATAAGAAATTCTATAAGTAAAGAAGTATCTTCACCCGAAAAAGTAACATTCCAATTACCTAAATTCGTTTCGGAATCAGAGTCCGAAGAAGTAAGAAATGGTGGTTCTTCATCTGAAGAATACATATCTAAAACAATAACAGGTAAACAAGAAACTAACCAAAGCAGTCAATTACGACGGAAAACTGCCACCACGTGCCTGACAAAAATTCAAAATAACAGTAAGTACAAGCAGTATCACTACCAAGTAAGTAATCCAAAAAAAAAACAACTTAATCGACGTAGTCAAGTCAATCCAAAAATCAAAGCGAAAGAAAGCAAAGTAAAATCGAACCCACGTAAGACTAAGAAAAGATAAAAGAATCAATAAAGCTAGAAGAACTTATGATCGCACACACTAAATCGATAACAAGTCAACAATATAAACTACCTATTCCTGCTAGTAATCCTACACTAATTAGAGAAAAAAAAAATCTAAACAGCAGAAAGAATTATAACGAATGAGAAATTCAATATAAAAAAGAATCGAAAAGTCAGCCAATTTGTTACCAGAAATATAGTGAATGAGAAATTCGATATGAGAAAATCGAGGCCCCTTAAGTTGGGTCGCCAATTTGTTACAAGCTTTTATGGTTTTACGAACCTGCACGGCCAACTCACAATAGTCGGTGAGAGGGTAGGTTCACAAAAAAAGTATATAAAAGGTGTTCCAGGGCGCCAGAGCTTATCCCAAAGTGATTCTCTATCTTGCTCAGGACAGAACGGTATAAACTTGTAACACTATGTTAGGTTCGTAATTCCTCTACTCTGTTGTTCGAGTAGTTAAAAGTAATTAGTTGGTAACGATAGTCACAGGAGACAGGTATGTTGTCATAAAAGAATAACTAACCACAATAACAACTTTAATGTAGCATCGCTGAGGATTATCACAGACTATAAGACTTCTCGTTACAGAAATGCCAGTAGTATAGGCAACACACCGTACATAAGTAGACTACAGTAAAAATTATATAGCGAAGAATAGTTTGTAGTAAATATCGTTTACATAATTAGTAATAAGGCATTACTGACAATAAAACAATGATAATAAGTATGGCATTAACATTAAATTATCACCATAATTAAGGGTAGGACACAGCATACGTAGTATAAGCAAATTTAATAACTAAATAGTTCTACAATTACGGTAATCAGTACGAAATTATTATTAGCGAAAGTTTCGTGAGTAACCTCGTTGACGACGAAAGAAAAGATATAAAAACACTTACCACAAATACAGGAATTCCCAATGTGCGACGAAAGTACTTTCCTCGACACGTACCCTGTAAATAATTTGAATCGCAAATCGTGTCAACCTAATATCTCACGAAATCCAAATCTACAAAATCATTACTTAGATTTTAAAGTATACACATAACACAACCCGAAAATCGGATGTTGTTATACCCCTTTTCTGTGATTTATGCAGGTATCTGCCGCCTGAGTAGAATCTCGACAGTTCTTAGTTAACTTCGGTACATTCAGTTTTTGCCATATGTCGTATGCCTCAGAGAATATTTGTTTGACGAGATGGTTATTTGAAATGGATTCCTCATTAACAATTAGCAATTATGAACGAAGTACTCGCACGTGGCGGGACGGCTATCAAATTACGAGAAATTACAACAGAGTTTTAATAAATGAGAGTTCTAATCTTACCCGGTGACGACGCAAACGAATTATAAGTGTAATACACTTAGAGATTGGTCCCCATGACGGTGGATAAGTTTAGAAATGTTCACTCGTCAATTCGCCGGCCATCTTATGTAGTTTTCGAATTGAAGAACTCGTCGTAAATGACAGTCACGCGTAAAAGATCGTTAGGGGGCGTTCAAACCGTAAACTAATTTTTCGTCGAAACACATAGGCGTGCATACTGAAAATTTCGACCGTAACACCATATGACATGATGTAGCATTAGGCTTAATTCTTAACCTTACTTTTGGCATTTGTAATAGATTTAATTCGAATGTGTTTGGCATCGCTTTCAAAAAGTAATTCCATTAAAAAAAAATGTCGTTTAATTGTAACTAAATTAAACAATTATTTTATTGCATTTTATTTAATGCATTTTTTGAAATCGGTACTTTTGATTTGTTAAAAGAGTTTTATTTTTATATTTTCAGTGATAAGAATAGTGGTTATATTGATCGAAAACCTTCAAAATGCATATCGTGAAAGAACGTCGTAAAGAATGATCGCTGAATATTAATTACTTTACATTAAAAAAATATTCCGACGAATTAAGAACCGCCTCTTTTTTTAAAATCAATTGAAAAATAAGTGGGTACGTGGATATGACACGATAAATATCTTGTTTTGTTTTCTATGTTTATTGTTTAATTCCGAATGAGCTGATAAAACTTCAAAATATTTTGGTAGTTACCTACATAATGCCATAAAGACACCTGAAAACGTTGACATTACCTACAAACATTTTAATAAATGTAGTCCACCTTAAGCTCGATCTCACGAGCTGCCACTGGTTATATGCATGCGAACGATGATATTATCAGTGATTTTTTAATATACCATATTTTGTCAACTGTACGATACGGCGAAAAAAACTCTCATTGTGCACTGCAGGATTTATTTAACAAAAAACAATTTGCAAAACTATTATTTTATTGACAATAAGCTTAAAGCGCTAGCCGGATTCGTACTTTGTTTTTATAATGGCTTATGATACATTATCTTTTATACCTTTATCTATGTTATATTGTATCTGTCACTGTTAGTGTCAAAATGGAAAAGAGGTTAGTGCAGTTAACTTCGAAGATATCTATAAACTGATTGAAAACTGCACTCCGAGAGACTCCAAAAAAAAATTATCACATAGCAGCTATTGAATTAACATGGAGAGGTGAAGAAGGTGTAACATGCGTTACAGACTTTTTCTATTTTGAAATCAATAATGTTGGTTCGCCTTAATATAACCCGATTTTTACAAAAACCTACTCTGTTTTTTTTGTGCAAGAACCAAATGGTTGACTTCAAATCCGGATAGAAATGCATATCCGGTAAGGGTTATAAAAAATTGCTTTTGAAACGTGGAAAAAAATTACCACAAATAGACTGATTTGTGACTTAATCGCCATTGGAAAAATGAAAGACAATTGGTATGACAATATATCTTTAGAGAGAAACATCAAAATTCGTGGATAAAAAAATACGCCGAAGCAATAGATTTAAGTATAAAAACGAAAAAGATTACAAATAATTCTAATAGGTCTATAGCAGTGAGTTAGTTGACCAAAAGTGAAGCTTCAAAGCAAGAGTTGATTAAAAATACAGGACATAACAACGCCAATTCTATGAAACCTTACCTAAATATTGACCAGGTGACCATCATCGGATACAGAGGGCCTGGATCGACCACTCCCTCCCTCAGACCTACGCAGGCCCTTTTTAAGAAAAATGTAATGACACATAGTAATATCTTTTTATGCATCACTCAACCAAATAGTAGCATAAATTGAAAGAAAATAAACATTGTTTCAATGAAAAATTCATCAAAATTGGTCCAAAGTATTACATCATTGTTAGAATGAATTTAACAACATTGAAATAAGAAAAATACTTTAATCGATCACTAGAATCATTGTTTATATGAACTAATTGAAGAATCTTTGACATTACTTTAACGTATACTTTTCTTCATATTAAAGCATTTATACTAACGACAATGTTTTAGTTTCATTAATGTTAATACCAGATTTTTAAAGAATTACATGTTACAACTTCGATTCGTCCTAAAAACAAGAAGGGCTTTGCCAGATAAAACTTCAAAAGCTGAAAGAAAAAGTTGATGTTGTGAAACACCACGAGACAAACACAACTCGTCGATACGAATAAGAAATTCTATAAGTAAAGAAGGATCTTCACCCGAAAAAGTAACATTCCAATTACCTAAATTCGTTTCGGAATCAGAGTCCGAAGAAGTAAGAAATGGTTGTTCTTCATCTGAAGAATACATATCTAAAACAATAACAGGTAAACAAGAAACTAACCAAAGCAGTCAATTACGACGGAAAACTGCCACCACGTGCCTGACAAAAATTCAAAATAACAGTAAGTACAAGCAGTATCACTACCAAGTAAGTAATCCAAAAAAAAACAACTTAATCGACGTAGTCAAGTCAATCCAAAAATCAAAGCGAAAGAAAGCAAAGTAAAATCGAACCCACGTAAGACTAAGAAAAGATAAAAGAATCAATAAAGCTAGAAGAACTTATGATCGCACACACTAAATCGATAACAAGTCAACAATATAAACTACCTATTCCTGCTAGTAATCCTACACTAATTAGAGAAAAAAAAATCTAAACAGCAGAAAGAATGATAACGAATGAGAAATTCAATATAAAAAAGAATCGAAAAGTCAGCCAATTTGTTACCAGAAATATAGTGAATGAGAAATTCGATATGAGAAAATCGAGGCCCCTTAAGTTGGGTCGCCAATTTGTTACAAGCTTTTATGGTTTTACGAACCTGCACGGCCAACTCACAATAGTCGGTGAGAGGGTAGGTTCACAAAAAAAGTATATAAAAGGTGTTCCAGGGCGCCAGAGCTTATCCCAAAGTGATTCTCTATCTTGCTCAGGACAGAACGGTATAAACTTGTAACACTATGTTAGGTTCGTAATTTCTCTACTCAGTTGTTCGAGTAGTTAAAAGTAATTAGTTGGTAACGATAGTCACAGGAGACAGGTATGTTGTCATAAAAGAATAACTAACCACAATAACAACTTTAATGTAGCATCGCTGAGGATTATCACAGACTATAAGACTTCTCGTTACAGAAATGCCAGTAGTATAGGCAACACACCGTACATAAGTAGACTACAGTAAAAATTATATAGCGAAGAATAGTTTGTAGTAAATATCGTTTACATAATTAGTAATAAGGCATTACTGACAATAAAACAATGATAATAAGTATGGCATTAACATTAAATTATCACCATAATTAAGGGTAGGACACAGCATACGTAGTATAAGCAAATTTAATAACTAAATAGTTCTACAATTACGGTAATCAGTACGAAATTATTATTAGCGAAAGCCATTGGAAAAATGAAAGACAATTGGTATGACAATATACCTTTAGAACATCAAACATCAAAATTCGTGGATAAAAAAATACGCCGAAGCAATAGATTTAAGTATAAAAACGAAAAAGATTACAAATAATTCTAATAGGTCTATAGCAGTGAGTTAGTGGACCAAAAGTGAAGCTTCAAAGCAAGAGTTGATTAAAAATACAGGACATAACAACGCCAATTCTATGAAACCTTACCTAAATATTGACCAGGTGACCATCATCGGATACAGAGGGCCTGGATCGACCACTCCCTCCCTCAGACCTACGCAGGCCCTTTTTAAGAAAAATGTAATGACACATAGTAATATCTTTTTATGCATCACTCAACCAAATAGTAGCATAAATAGAAAGAAAATAAACATTGTTTCAATGAAAAATTCATCAAAATTGGTCCAAAGTATTACATCATTGTTAGAATGAATTTAACAACATTGAAATAAGAAAAATACTTTAATCGATCACTAGAATCATTGTTTATATGAACTAATTGAAGAATCTTTGACATTACTTTAACGTATACTTTTCTTCATATTAAAGCATTTATACTAACGACAATGTTTTAGTTTCATTAATGTTAATACCAGATTTTTAAAGAATTACATGTATTCTTTATATTGATGAAAATAGATTATTAAATGAATGAAGCAAAACTATTAGGTTAATGAATCAAATTTTCAACAAATTTTAACATATTTAAAAGAAACATTGACAAGGTAATTAATAGTTTTTGTTTTTAATCCTTTCTACCTATAAGGATAAAAAACAGATACTATTAATTGTTAAATTACAGAGGAACAACTGATTACCTACAAGTTACGATAATGACTAAGTATTCTAAATAAAAATTTATTAGTAAAATACTGATAAAATCGGCTTTATGTTGAAATTTTAAGATATTAGCTCACGTGCTGGTTTCAAATTTCCTAATATTAGATGGTTTAGAAAACTTTCAATTTTTATTTTTTCAAAACTAAATTTATAAAATTTCAACACAAATATATGACGATACGAATATGTATTAGTCAGACGCAATTGCGTTACATCAAATATATAATTTAGAGTAAGAATTAATTGAATCTAAATTTTAAACCTTTTCAATAAATGTCCAGAATATTAATGAAGCTTTGGAAAATATAAGATTAAACACAAAAAAAAATTAAAACAAATATCAACTGCACGTAAGAAATTTGTAAAAGAGTATTTTATGTTGTCAAAATATACAAAATTTCTTTTACTTCTGTTAAGTCGTCACCAACAAGTAAAATAAAAAAAAGCACGCTTGATTTTTTTGTCTGCAAATCGGTTAAATGTTCTTCTAAACCTTGACATCATTTAGCTAAAAAGACAAGTTTCTTAATAATTTAATCAAACTTTTTCCATTTTGATCTTTCCGATCTGTTTGTAGGAGCTAAATAGATAGCGTTTCGACTATCTAAAATTAAAAATAAATTACAAAATCATATTACAAAAAGAAGTCAAAAACTGCAGTATATGTACTCTCTTATTTTCCCATTTACTCAACAAACCATCTCCAGTAGAATAAAGGGCATCAAAATCCATATCGATCTAATACGAAAAAATTAAAATTAAATAAAATATCTGTAGCAAATACCTACCACTAATTTTTAATTAAGAATATTTGTTTAGAATCGAGACTTTTTAATTTACGTTTAATTAATTAAATATAAAAATAATAGTATAAAAATGACATCAAGCAAGTTTAATAAGTATTCAATATATTTTTTTACCAGTCTAAATCCAGAAGGGGTTTTATAAAAAGGCCATTTATCCAAAATTAACGCTGTACTATCCATGGTTTTAATCTCCCCCATACGAAACTGTCGACATGCCTTCCAATAAGTGTCAAATTCTTCGGTTGTCAAGTTGTCAAATTTGAGCGACAGTATTATAGCCGCTATAAAAAAACACACACACTTACATTAAGAATAAAACAACAGTAAATTAATAAGAAATAAATCTTACCTGTTCAGTAAGTAATTTTTACACTCTTGTGGCACACGGTATAAATCTACTGAAATTGTGGTTTATCGATATAAAAAACACTAAAAACGTGCAGATATGCAAATGCGTCTACTTGGCGTCCACTAGCAGACATTTAGACCAATATAACCTTTATACTTATACATAAGTCATAACTACAAAATTTAGCTGTGCAAGCACTCCACAGTTTCATACATTGTTAAAACGAATTTCTTCGTTAAGAATGATATCTTTGCTATTAAGATTATAAAGTGCTTACTTTGAAAGAAATGTTGTTCATACAATCATCAACATTAATGTTAACACCCATAAATCCATCCATTTATTTTATCTATGTTTAGTAAAAGTTTTGTCAATTAATATTTTCTTATATGATAACTGTCTTTAAATAAGTATATTTGATATTTTTTTTACATAGCAATAATGAAAATCTCATTAAACCAATGTAAATCAAACTGATGAAAGCCATTCATTAATATTATGATAAAGATTTTTTTCAGTGTAGAGTAACAACTTCCTTTACTAAATCTTATGTGATAATGTTATGTTATTTGCTTATTTGCTATTTTGTATTTGTTTTTATTTTTACTGTCAGCAAATTACTGAGAAGCAATGTGTAGTTCTTAGAACAGTGAATTAAACATCATACGTTATTTTTGATTTCTTATTAACGGTGCCAACAAATTATTTAATGTTACAGGTCAGTAATTTTCCATGTATTTGGCTCAAAATTTTGATTTTTTTAAACGATTTACAAAACTTTTATTTTGACATTTTCTGCTTGTATTGATGCTATGGTTTCACCTCTAAATTAACCTGTTAACCAGTATGTATTTACAATTTACTGCTTTTTAACCAATAAACATTTATTTGTTTTTTTCTGAATTGATAATGATATTGTTATTATTTGGTTAATGCTATCAAAAATTCCAAGTCGCAACGTGATTTTATTCAGCAGCGTGCACTGTATTATAATGCGTCGCAGATTATGGTATTGATGCGCTGTTTGATTTCAAAAACGAAAACAGATTTTTTTAACTTTACCAAGCCGATATCTGAATAAATATAAAAGGGTTTTTACGTTGCATTGGTTGCAAGATCTTTTCTCACAGTATTTATCTCGATTATCATTACGTTTTTTATATTCGTTACTTTGATGACGATGATTATTGTATTAACTCTAAATTTGTATGAATTTTGCGTAATCGATACTATTAAGTAAGTGTTCTTATAACTGTTTTATCATGTTTTAAACTTGCTAATTATTATTCTTTGAAAGGGATTAGAAAATCGGTTTTTCATTCAATTAAAACTTTTTAACTAGACTTGTTAATTAAATTTTCACCAATTTTCAATAAGATGTGAATTTGAAACGGCGTTTTAGTTTTTAATTTATTAGATGCGAATACACCAATGGATTGCGCGTTGGTATCCTGATTGAAATACGAAACAAAATACCAGAGTTAAATGCAAATCGATTTGCATCGCTCGGTGCGTTTTCTTAAATGTCTTAAAAAACTGGTACATTGTACTAGTTCAGTTTCTTGAACGAGACCTGGTGAACCAGTTCATAAAAATGAACTAGAATTCCCATCACTAGTATGCGCATAAAAATGTATCTGATCGCGGGTGGAACGTAACTGCGGCGGCGGGCAGATTGTATAATTAGAGTTTCTGGTCAGCAGTTTTTTTCATAGTATTCTATAAAGAGATCATATTGCTAATTAAGTTTGATTTAAGCAAAACATGCTACTATTAAACATCTTTAATGAATATTTACAAAAAATGAAAGTAAGCATCATACACTTACTACATTGTACGAGAGAATACCACATCGCACCTCCACTAAATAAAAAAATGGATAATACATGATTATACAATGAATCGCATAGATGACAATACATTTACACAAAAAAATATAAGCTTAAACAAAAAGCATTTAGAAAAGCGAAATTTTTAATTTTACTGGAAACATTATTGACAATTTTGCTGTATCAGAAATTCAACAAAATTTAACTGAAATTAAACCAAAACGCGCCTGCCTGTGACCTAATTACTGGAGAAATTTTAAAAGTAAAATTTTGAAAGAGCACAAGCTTTCTAGAATCATATAGACCTGCAACGTTGCTACTGATTTTATCTAAATTATTTGGAAAAATTTTTTTTTAATGACATTAAACATTACTAAATGAAATGGAACTCACGCTCACTAATTTGGATTTTGAAACCAACATAGTCCGATACAACAATAAAATTAATAACGATTTTGCATTCAAAAGGTATTGCTCAGAAGTGTTTTTAGATATTCAAAAAGCATTTTAATGGTTTGGCAAAAGCCAAGGTGTTTCTGTTTTTCGCCCAATGCGATATGCACATTACATTGCTGATATGTCTGCATACATCAAACATGACAACATAGTCATTTTACTATCGGTACACGTTTAAGGATGGAAATTAAAAAAAAAAAAAACTGGTGTGGTCACCACACGACTGTGAATGCAGGTATTTCTACATATTTTTTTTGAGGTTATATTGTCATAAAACCACTCGGAAGTGATATGTACCCGTTGGTATTGACTTCTTCCTAGCATGCTATAATTTTTTTGAAACTTTTCTCCTCGATTTTATTAAAATATAATCGAAATATGGCAAATTGACTAACCCCTATATTTGTGCGCCTCGATATTGCTTTCCTCTTTAGTATATCAGTAAAAATTATTTTTAAAAATTGCCGCAGGCAGGATTTGAACCTAGATTATATTTCGAATTCATTTTAAATTATAAATAAAATATCTCTAAAATTGTTAATATTAGAATTTTTTTTTATTTGAATAAATTGTTACCAAGAATGATCTCTATAAGAAACTGTAAAAATAATTCGAATAATTTACATACGTACAAAATTATATAAGATAAACTGTTAAAAATGGCGGATACATCCATTTCCGTTTTTTTATCAGACCCATCTTTTCATAGAACCGAGAAAATATGAAAATCCAGCTCCATACTAAATTTCAAGTACTAGAACTTTTGGTACGAGAGGTAGACACACACACATACCCAAAATTTTTTTGTCAAAAATTAATTTTTTTGATTCAAGAGACCTTGAATCGTTAAATTATGCAAAAAAAATGTTGGAAAAAAAATTGCGATCGCTATACTTTCTTTATAGGAAAGCAAAAACTAATTTAAATCAATGTGATACCTTATTTATTTAATAAGAAACACAAAAAAAATTGTCCGAATATATTTCGTCTGCTATTTTTTCAATTAAACAGTGATTAATGAAAAATGATTGTTTAAGCACTGAATAAAATAATTAAAAGCATAATAATTAAGGAGGATACGTTTTACTTATAAATTTAATGATTTTTAAGAATTAAGTTCTAAGACATTCTAATAAGTAATTGTGTTAGAAGTCAATACAAACGTGTACATATCACTTCAAAGTGGTTTTATGACAACATAACTTTAAAAAAAATATGAAGACATTCCTTCATCGTTCCTTATAGGAAAGTCGTCTGGTGACTATATCAGTTTTTTTATATTACAATTGAAAAGACGTGCACTATATTTTCGCAAACGTCTGAAGGCGAGTTCTGTAACCAGACAAGAGCGATAATATATGTTTTTCTTAGGTGCTATATATACAATATGTTATATTATTCTATTAAAAAAAAAATGTTTAAATGTGACGAACAGATAGTTAAAATTTACTGTGAGCATGGTTTACATTTTTTCTTTGTTTCAACTTTGTTATCGCATTAGTGTTCTAATAACTGCCAATTATATTACTAAATTAATAAAATTATTGTTATTATGCAACGGTTTATAGGGATTTATAGGTACAAAAAAAACGCAAGCTTGTTTTTTTTTCAGAAAAAGTTTTTTTTGTAGAAAAAAAACGCACAGAAAAAACTGTTAGTAACATTTAACAATATTTTCATTCTGACAACAGAAAACGAAGATGTCAAGTACTTGTGAACTATGTAGAATTGGCAGTCAAGAAAAATCGATAGTAAATTAAAAATGTTTTTAGGTTAATAAGATTTTTTTTTAATTCAAGACGATTTATTTCACCAAGTAGAATGTTAATCTTGATTGAGTTTTAACAAGTAGTTTCTATTCAAGTTTATAATCATCTACGTGGGTTACCACATCCAGGTACAAAAGCAACAAAGAAGTTGATAACGTTTTGTTTTGTTTGGCCCAATCATAATAGAGCGTCTTTTAAAATAATCATATTATATACCATTTATGAATCAAACCAAATTTTACATAAAACATTTTTTGTATTTCAAACAGTTATAAAGTTATGGAAGAAAATACGCTAGCATGGGATACTCTGTATAAACAAACATTAGGCATGCTAATTTTAAACTTATTCTAATCGTTAAATATATAAAACTTACCTAATGATGTCCGATTATTTTTCAGCTGCAAATTATCGGCTTTCAATGAATATAAAAGAAAGAATACATTTATTTGAACTCATGTATAAAAGATTCCCCGGTAGTTTGAGGGTTGTAAAATAACAAACAAATTATTTACGTCTGCTAAATGAATAATAAACAGTATAGTTGCGGTCAATGCTCGTTGTATGCTCAAACATCAATTCTAAACCGAACTATGGATTTGTCCATTTTGATAATATACGATTTGTTGATTTATTCAAACATCAATCATTATAGATTTTTTGAATTTTGATATAATACATAATACGTAATATATAATGCATGATAATACGTAGGGAAGGAGTTCGTCTGCTTTAAAAAAATATGTAAGCTTGCACACAAGTTCAGGAATTAAATTAAAAAAATTAAAATTGTTCAAGATAAATCAAAATTTTATGAATTTTAAATTATGTATTACTACTATTTTTGACATTGCAGATTAATTCAGCCAATAAGATTTTCTGTTAATAAATTTAGCACTCATTAGAAATTTATTGTACGTATAATGGAAGTAAAATACATTGCACTTTCTAATCGAGATAATACCAATAAAAAAATTTTAAGTTTATCTAACGTGGAGTATATTTAATATATTGTTTGTTTTAGGTCTTCCTGAATCAACGTACTTATCAGCAGTGAAACGGTTTCCAGCAGCTGCCGAGCCTTCTCTAAGCAACGAAATTCACGTATCCGAATTAGAAACAAATCATCAAAGTTGTGCTGATTTAAAAAAAGTGTGGGCACCATGTCAGTGTCACTTAGAATTATGTATAGGTTGGTATCCTTGCGGTTTAAAATATTGTAAAGGTAAAGGTGAAAGTAAAAATTCAGCAATGACTTATCGATGTGGAATTAAAACGTGTCGCAAGTGCCATCTATTTTCTTATTATGTATCACAAAAGCAGTCTTGCTTATGGGACGAATGACAAACATAATATTGGTTTTACTAAAAGGATAAAGTAATTGCCTTAACAATTACTAAAAATCGTTATGGACCAAAATGCCTTAGAAATTTAATCTGCTCGTTAGTTAAGTGTTTTTATTTTGATTACCATGCTACGACAAGTTTTTTCCAATAAAGTAACTTGTCGCAATATGGTTTCATTATGTGTATGCGATTGTCAATCAAATACTAGCGCCTTCTGTACGTTGTTTAGGAAAACACGTTTTACTTTCGAATCCTTAAAAGCGCTTTCATTTACTCGAAGTAGCGTTTAACTAAAAAATCGATTTTAAATAAAAAATAACAAAAAGTGATCTTACTTTTTATCCACTAGACTGATCCAAATGCAAACGTTTGTCAAATAGAAAAATTTCCTATCTTAGGTTACATTTATATTAATGCGCTCTTAGGGAGAAACTTTTTGTAAGGTATACTTTTTTGTCTAAAAGATTAATTACGAGGGTTGACCGATAGAACACGGACAGAGTTTTCTTAAGAAATTTATTGTACGCTTTTTATTATAATTCTTTAAATATTTTTTTCTTATTTGAAATAAATACGAACATTTGTAAACGTTGTTAATATTATAAAGAAAAGCTTGTGTTTACGCTTACGTAACGCAAAAAATATGTGGTAGCTTTTGTACAACCTTATGTATATACATAAAATGACTTTCTAACTCTTTAAAAAATATTGCTGCGCGCTTTGACGATTTTTAATTTTTTTCATCTACAAAATAGTAGCATTTGTATATTCCAAAGTAACTTTTAGTTGAATTCATACTGAAAAGTTTCCCATAGGATTTTACATTAGCCATTTAAGCGCGCATCAGTATTAATATCTCTATTTTCATACAATTATTGTTGTTTGAAATAATAAAGGACGTTTTTTATTCACATTTGTTTTATTTTTATTGTTTATTGTTGGACTTTTAACTCTTGTAATAAGAGTTATCCAATTCGAAAATTTATATGTAAGAGAACTTTATAGGGTACGTCAATTCAATGCTTTATAGAAATAATTAAATAATAATTTTCTTTCAGTGCGCAACAAGAAGTGATTTTAATGTGATTTACTGTGATTGACAAATTCACAATGGTAAATAAAATAGAAGTTATAATACGTTTTTTTTCAGGTTTCAATTTTCTTAGTGGGTATATTAGGTTTCGTTGCACATGACGTATGTGCAATGTAAATTTGCCGTTATATTTATGAGAAGCTGCAAATTTAAACTTTGCGTTTGTTTTTTACTTTCTATAAACATAATTAGCTTCTATCCAGTCACACGTACTGCAGTGGTGGACGAAGTTATTTGACTGATTATGTCGGGGCAAATGTTATACATAATCTTATTATTAGTATAGCTGTCAGAATAATTTTACTGATAAACCTGACTTACTATTATATCTATTCTACCAATCATTGCACAGACCTGCAAATATTAAAAAAGTTACAATTTTCATATTATTTCAATGGTACAAAATCGTTACTTGTTTTTTTATGAATTTGTTAAATTCAATAATACATAATTACCTACAGATAAGTAAACATAAGCAAAAGGGAGGAGAAAAATGACAAAATACTGATTTATTTTTTATTTGAAAATACATCTAAATTTAAAAAAATCTGAATACTAAGTTTTGAATTTTAACCCATTCCTTTCATATATCAAAGTCTCAAATCTTCATCAAATCTTTCTTGACAAGTCTTTATCTTTTTTCAAGTGATGGCTTATGACATCATTATAACATCACAAACTTTCCACAGCTTTTCGTTCGAAAATTATTGAAGTTGTTACATTAATTCTTTTTTTAACATTAAAATAGTATTGCATAATTAAAAAAAATTGGTCAGTTTTTACAATTTCAATAAGCCAAATACTGGAAGAAAATTCGTTTTACGAAAACAAACATCAGGAATACATAAAATTTAATTTAAGAAAATCAAAATTTTGTGAAGTACATATAAGTGGGTAACAAAAAGTTCAGAGATAATCGTTTAGACAAAAAAACTTGTTACATATTTTATAACTGCCGGAGCATCTTTGTTGACTATATTACAATATTAGCATTACTTAAATTCAGTGGAGGCTGGTGGTCAATCATACAAGAGGGTCATTAAAAAAACGCAATTATTGCAAAACTATAAAACAACATTCTTACAGTAATGTGATTTATATTTAAGAAGATTTCTCGATGCATGCGCACAATCTTTTTTGTCCCATAATATTGCGCATACAGGCGCCAGGTCTGAAGGGGCCCTAAAGGAATTGGACAATCAAAAAACCAAATCTCCCATGATAATTTAGAAATTTAATTAGTGGCGGCGGCTGATGGTCACTCATACAAAAGGGTCATTTAAAAAGACACAATTATCGCAAAATCTAAAAAAACATTCTTACATTAACACGATTTATATTTAAGATCAATTATATTTAAGATTAAGATTTAAGATATTCGTCTATCTTTACAATTACCAATATGATCGATAAAAATTTACAGTTTTTAATTGTAGATTTTTCAGTTTTTTTACTTAATATATGTATCTATGTTTACAAACGTTTTCATTGTGGTCTTTAATTGAGTTTTGGCAAGCGCTGTCCAATTGTATTTGTAAGCGAATATTAACGCGATCAAGAGTAGCATAATTCATACAGCTTTTCATGTGATTCGTCGAAACGAGTGCTTTTTCACTTTTTCTTTTAAATGCTATAAATCAGTAACATGATTTTTACACTATAATGAATCATGTGAAAACAGTAAACCTACAAAAAAGTAAAATCTATTATTTACTTCAAATTCACAAGTTCAATCTAACGAATCATACATAGATTCTTTAAAATAAGGTGGACTTCTTTATTTTTATGTTTATTGGTTTTGTGAATTTGAAGTAAAGGCTAAGCACCAGCATTAAATTTAAATTCTAAACGTCTAAATTAATATTAGCTATTCATTTTTTAATGTCTTGTACCACCGTCATTATGAAACAAAAACGATAAGTCGTCTATTACAAATGAATATTATAGATCAAGAAAGGCGTTTTAGACCTCCTAGAAGATAAATTTGTAGCTCTCACCGAATTGTAACTGCCTTTTTACTTATGTTGTTTTCTTTTTAATAAATTCAGTTGGCCTGAAGAAGTGGACACAACCGTTCCACGAAACGTCGCCATGAAAACTTATAAAGTAGTTTTATTCACACTCAGTTAGTAACGTACAGTTTTCCGTACCTCTTAAAGGTTGGTAAGTGAGCGGTTTCCATGGTTAAAAAAAAACGAGTATGTAATGAAACCTCACGGTCAGTAATGTACACTTTCCGAACCTGTAATTCGTGTGTGTTATGTTTTAACTAATTTGATAAAATGACAATCATAAATTAAATACGTATATGTCAATTGTGAAATGCCTACTATGTGTTAATATTTTACCGAAATAAACGATAATATTTTGGAAGTAGGTTTTCAATAATTTTTTATTAGTTTTATGTTATTTATTTTATTTAATGGCTGATTGTGAATAAAATTGTATACAAACCTTAGCAAAAGTGTTCCATTTGTCTCGAGAACTAGTTCACCTCGAGGCTATGCCTCTCGGTAAACTATAGTTCTCTCGACAGAAATGGAATACTTTCCGCCTCGGTATGTAATCTACTATTTATAGCCTCTACTACAAAATAAAGGGTTTACCAATCTTAGTTTAATTATAGATCAACTAAAAAACTATAAAGTTTGTCATATGTGATAAGAAATGTGCATTCTAGCATCTGTGTTTTATACACATGTGCTGCAAAGATAATGATAAAGTCACATAAGCATTGCACTGCCACTGATTAGGCGGAATGACCTCCGTGCATTTAAGCGTTTACTTAACTTCTTTTCTAACCCGCATAAATTGTATTATGTGTGTCTCACTATTGACTACAATAACGATATCATTTACGATTCGGATTTAAAATTATACACACGGGCACATATAAATGTGACCTTCCGGTAGATTTGCAAGTTTTTGATATGAATTCTCAATTTAAACGCATGAAAATTAAACTCTAATACTTTGAATTCAACGCAAATTTTCTGTAATTTTAAAGTAAATAAAATACCTTTCTTATTTATGTTTCTGAATGGTCATTGACCAAATAACCTAATAGAGAAGCCACCACTGAATTTAATAATCTCTATTTATTAATTGCAAAATACAGGCTTATTTAATCCAAGTTAGAGATATGAGATGAATTATAGAGGTCCAATAAAGAGAATGCTGTCTGCAAAGCTTGTCAATAATTTATAAACTGCATTTAAACAGGAAAAATTCTGTAAAAATAAGCAAAACACAAATTGAAAGCACGCATTGCCACCGGCGCTCCGTACACCGCCTAATTAACAACAGCTATTAGCTCCTTGGCTGCAATTTTGTCAAAAATCTCAATCACGTCGCGATCTGTCACAACTTGTTGATTTTCGTAGTACTGTGGCTTTTCGCCACTTGCTGCATTTTTAAACTACAAAAACATACGAGAAAAATCAAGAATTGGCTTATATTTTAGCAAACGATTAATGATACATGTGTGGTAAAAATTTCAGTGACGTTAATAGAATGTTGCTGTCTTTTTCTCTTATAGGAATAAATAGGATAAAATAATAAACAAATTAGTAGTTTGCCATTGAGTTTGTTTATTTAAAATAAAAAAAACTAGCACATTGTTTATCTATGATTAGCATCTTTGTTCAAAAACGCAAACAGATTTCCGAAAGCTCAGGAAAATGTGTTTTGAGTTACTTGAGTTATTGTTGTTGTTATGAGATATTGTTGTGACGATGACAAAAAATCCAACAAAAAGTTTACAATTCAGCCTCAAATTACATGTAGGCAATAGAAAAATACGTGAAATATAAAAACACTGGTTATAAAGTTATAAAGAAAAGAAAAAACTACCGGGTTACCAAAATTTAATAAACAAGAGGAAACGAGACGAAGAGCGTAACAAAAATACTACAAAGATAACAGAGTTTTTTCTGTTCCATTTACATCAATTTTGAGTACTTGTTCTTTTTGTTCTTTGGCTTCGAAAAAGACGACTTCTATTGATAATGAAGAAAACCAGACGACGCACCATCTGATGCGCAGATTACAACTGAAAAAGAGCCAAAACAATTCACACCATTTGATGAAACTAACACTGATATAGACCTGAGCAAGGTAAACTCTATTGATGATGATCCAGGTCATTGGCCAAAGGCATTAAGTACGAATACTATACAAATTTTTTTGCGATTCGTCGGGTCGAAGACGCTTAAAACACGGATAAATTTATGACGCATTATAAGTCGTAACAAATTCAGATAGATTTGATCAGGAATCAAAATATAAAGCCAGGCGATAAAATATCAATATTTACGTTTATATGTTCCCATCTGGTATAGAGTTTTAGTGCAAGTCAATTTTGTTAGTAAAATTTTGTAATCAAAAACTATGAATATACAATTGGCTTTGGACGCTTTACAAAAATTAAAACAATTTTTGTTCGAATTCCGTACAGATGAGAAATTTAATGGCGTTATTACTGCAGCAAAAGAAACTGCAAAAAAATTAGATTTAGAACTCAATTATCAAACACCACCCCTTTACGACGTCGACAAAAAACTAAACAGTTTAACCACGAACATAAAGATGAAATAGTTTCAGATTCTAAAACATTATACAAAATTAACTTTTTTTACTGCATTCTCGATCAAGCATTAATTTCAGTCATTGAAAGGTTTTCCTGATTAGAAAATCACATAGACGCCTTTCAATTTCTATACCATTTAGAGTCTAAATTTTAGATGTTCGTGCAAAAAGTTGCAGGATAAACTGAGATTTAACAATAATTTAGATATAGATGGAGACGATCTATACGACGTAATTGTACAAATCCAGCCTATGTTAAAAGATTTAAAAAACAATTTATTTAAAATTTTACAGTTTATATTTTGCAGTGATTTAATTACAGTATATCCAAACTTAGCAGTTTAGCTATTCAAATTCTATTAACTTTACCAGTATCTGTTGCCACTGCAGAAAGGTTCTTCTCCAAATGAAAGCTTATAAAAAATTATTTAAAGTTCACCACGAGTCAAAAACGGTTATCAAATTTATCTATCATCTCAATAAAATCATCTATATTAGAAGAAATAGATATCCACCATATAAAAAAAAATTGCCGATATGAAACCTCGAAAAGTGGATTTTTTGTGAATTGGGGATTTTTTAATTTGTTAAATAGATTTTATTTTGTTTTGTAACATTAAGCAGGTCTACCCGACAGTTCTGGTTTCTTATTTATTTTTATTGGTTGGAAGTAGCTTGTAAAGGAGAATTTGTTTTACATGTTGGAGCTATACCATTGCATTTATATATGTATTAACAGACCTTGTATAGTGTATTTGATTTGTATATTTTACCATTTTTATATTTGTTATATTGTCATTTTTTTTTTATTTAATTTTATTTTTTATTTAATATATTTTATTTAATATCTATTTTTACAAACATTTTCATTGTGGTCTTTAATTGAGTTTCGGCAAGCACTGTCCAATTGTAAGCGAACATTAACGATACCAAGAGTAGCATAATTCATACAATTTTTCAAGTGATTTGCCGATAACGAGTGCTTTTCACTTTTTCTTTTAAATGTTATAAATCCGTAACATTATTTTTACACCTTAATGATTAATGAATTATGTGAATGCAGTAAACATACAAAATAGTAAAATCTATTATTTATTTAAAATCTACAAATCCAATCTAACGAATCATACATTCTTTACAATTACTGTTGACTTCTTTATTTTTATATGTTTACTAGTCTGTTTGAAGTAAAGGCTAAAGACGAGCATTAAACTTAAATTCTAAACGTGTAAAGTATTATTAGTTATTATTTTTTTATGTCTTGTACAACCGTCATTATGAAACAAACACGATTAGATTATCAATCAAATAAAAAAATTGTACTAAAAAATTTGTCATACGTGATAAGAAATGTACATTCCAGCATCTGTGTTTTACCCACACGTGCTGCGAAGATAATCATAAGTTACGTAAGCATTACACTGAGTAGGCTGTAGACCGCACCAAAGCATTTCAAGATTTATTATCTTCTTTTTTAACACGCATAAAATTGTATTCTGTATGTCTTACTCTTGACTACAATAACTATCATTTACGATTTGGCTTCAGTATAGTATACATGCGGGCATAGTTGGGGCACACGTACGTGTCAGCCTCGGGTAAATTCACAAGCTTTTGTATGTGTTACGTTTAAATTGACTATGATTTAAACACATGAAATTCAAACATTGATAATTTGATTTAAACGCAAATTTCCTGTAATTTACGAGTAATAAAATACTTTTCGTATTCATATTTTTGGAGAGTCATTGGCCAAATGACGTAATAGAAAAGCCGCTACTGCTAAAAACTTGAAAAAAAAAATGCTGAAAAAACTTTTGACATTAAGAGGAGAAAAAATGTATAGTACAAAAAAGACAACTTCAGTTTTATTTACGCATAAAAAAACTGTTTATTATAACTTTCCAAAAATGAGAAAAATTTTAATTTACATTTTTATGCCAAAACGTTAATGTAGCAAATCTGTTCTCTTTGATAAACTCTTTTCAAACTACGTTTTGTCATGTTTAGTGTGAAACAAGAGTTTTACTATTTCTTTTTTTTTTTAACATTTGTTTGTTGATTGTAATTTATCCGTATTACTTATTAGCTTTTCTTGAGATTATTTAAATCTAAAATGTTACAGGTGGTTTTTATAGTTGCATTAGTTTACGGTTTTTTATCTACATAGCAATTCTTCTTGTATTCTTTATTCCACACAGTTTACATCCATGCCACCAAGTTGGTTTTAAGGATCACTTTTATCATATCTTGTATACTAACATCGTTTTGAAAAAAATTCTTAATTTGCTTCTATCTTAAAGATACACAGCAACAAAAAATATAAACACTCAATGTCATTAAGTTGAGGAGAATGTTGAAACTTTGTAATTGCTACTCACCGATTTGGAAATAGGAAAGCAATATTTCACAGTCTATTGACGTGTAAGTTTTATAAGTATTCTAATGTTTACAATTAATACGCAGGCATAACTAATGAAGATGTCACAATTTGCATCAGTATATGTCACAATACTAATATAACACGAATATAACTAACCTATTAACCGTTAATTTGTTTGTATATTATCATTTATATTCAATTTATTTTTTGTTGTTAAATCAGTTTTTTATAGAAGTTTTAGAGTGTCGTTTTATTTATGATAATTATGTGTTAATTAAATATGACTTACCATTATTTTAATCATTTATTTTATGGTTTTTTTATAACTGATAAACGAGTTCCTGTATTGACAGCAGTAGATTTTATAATAAAATGCTAAGTTTTAAACTAACCATTTTGTCATAAAAAGAACTAATTTAAAGAAGGAAGTATACTGCAGGTAAAATTAGTTGTTCCACAAAGCGACAAACTGCGGTTTAAGAGCTGAGTTAAATTATGTTAGTAATAATTAAAAAAATATTATGTTTAGAACCTAGAGCGGCAATTTTCACAACACATGTTTATCATTGTTTTGATTGGTACCAACTTAACAGTTAAGCTTATGTTTTACTATAATTTTTGTTGTTTTATTTGTTCCTGCTATCAACGCTACCAGAATAAAGGTATTCTCACAATGTGTCTAATAGTTTGATTTAAGAAAGAAAATTTGATATAAAGTTGTCAATTCTAAGGGATACGCAATATTCAGTAGCTACTTTCTTTTTAAATACTGTTACCGCGAATCGAGACTGAAAGTACCGGGGAAGAGTTGTTAAATCGTGAATGGAATGCTTAATATTGGTTTAACAAAAAGCCATATAGAACACAGTTGTTAAAGAATAGTATTCATTTTTTTTTAATCCAATAAAATGATGTTTAGGTAAAAGCAAAAAGTTAATAAAAATCAAACAATATGTTATAGAGTAATCGTATAAAGATAGATACTGTTGTATTTCATGTCAGTACCGTAATTTACAAACCAAAATTTATTTATTAACAAAATTAATAAAACCTTGCAATCTAATTTTAAATAACAAATTGCCTCGCTGCAAAGATTACATTGTGAAGATTATATTTCATTGTGACATTCTTAACACTTTTCAAACTATTTTATTTCTACTATTCTAATTAAATTAAAGCATTAATCAAATTTTTGTGAAAATCGTTTTTAACTTTTACTGTGGATTGAAAAGGGATCAGTGAAACAAGCGCATGGGAATCTCCAGCCGTTGTGGTCGCGGTTTATTTCGAAAGCTCGCCAAGGGTCGTTTCGTTGTTCCTTTTGTTCTATTTTCATCGTCACGGTCGTCGACGTCGCTTTTAGAATAGAAAACGATCTTTCCACTAATAACTTTTTATTTAACTTTTTTTCTAACAAAAAATGCTTGTCAAATTGGAAAGTAAAACACGAAAATGGGTATTAAGTTGGTTTGAACGGATCAAAACAAAAGAAACATAACCTATAAAAAATGTTGCGCTTTGTTCAACGTTCCAAAGGATGAACTTCGGTAACAGCAAATGACTACAGAGAAATAACGTGTAATGGAAACGGAGAAATGAAAGACATAAAATGCAGGAAATGGGTTTTATACTGTGTAAGAAACACGCAATGGAGAGATAAACAGACGAAAATATTCTAAACGATCAGAGAACTTTATCTTACGACTTTCCATCTAACTCGCCTTTTCCATTTCGTTTCGAAGACATTACATTACAAAAAACAGTTTCTTAAATCGGATCGTTATCAACGTCCTTAAACGTTTTATAACTAATTACGTTCGAAAATTGAAGTCGAGTTATGTTACTAAAGTAGAAGCTGTTAGAATCCAGTTATTAGATGAGGATAAACTACCTTGGGGAAAACAACCACGAAAACTATCTAAACTGCATCGTTTATTGATTTAGGAAACTTTTATGTAAACATTTAATAATCGGTTGATGTTTATCTAGGAAATTAATAATTAATAACGACATGATGAATTAATTTGCCTTTAAGGTGTGTTTGAAAAGATTTTAAAATAGTTTAAGAGTTTTTATTAAGCTAAATTTTTAGTTTTTTTTTTAACTTTACCGCTTAATTTATTTACACATACATTTTTAAATTAACTGTATGGACTTCTAAGATAATTGAAGCTAATTTATATTTGAATTAGAATTGCAAAGTTTGTTTCTAAAACTTAAAGCGAAAAACTTTATAAAGGAATACTTAATTTTGTTGTTTAACTAAATTATTTTAATTCTTTGTTAAGAGATCCCCATTTAGAACGTAATCGTTCTATTTACTGTATAACAATGTTATAAGTTACTCATCTGCGTTTTAAAACTAAAATAACTCAATTTCATAAAGTGTTTTCGACCTAATTTTACAGGAATTATTATCTTACGAAGCTAAAACATGTTTGAGAGGTAAAACCAATGTTTATTAATGTTTTAAGCGCGGTTTATTATAAGTAAACATTTTAAGGTTTGTGGATAAACAAAAACAAATTAAAACTGCAAGGCTTAAACGGCTTAGTAATAAATTATATAAATAGAATAAATGCTATGTGTTAAATATATAAACTGAAACTTAATCTCAAATTTTATATTAAAAGAAATAATGTTTAAAAATGTATAATATTTAAATTTATTGTAAAACGGATTACTGCAAAAACCGTGGGTTGTGTAGAATGAAAATGGGAATGTCAATTATTTTTCGCGTTTCGCATTTCTAGACAACTACTTTTTGTGTTACTAGAATTTTTTGTTTGGATTATTGAAAGAATCTTGCTTTACAGTACTGGAAAAGATAATAGCAAATCTGAAAACAATAATTTGCAGTCCTAAACAAATAGACTTATGCAACGCGAGAATGTCCTATCTTTACGTTGTTACACACGTAGATATTTTAATCACAGTTAATAAGCAACTAATTGAGATTGTTGCAAAAAAGTAAATTATTTGATTGTGCTGCATTGCTTGCTAATCACATGAAAGTATTAAAAATGTTTTAAAAAAAAATTATGTCTCTACTTCTATTAATGTTGAAAAAGTTATGATTTATGGTACAGTGCACGCTGCTGAATAGTCACATTATGACTTAGACTTTTTGATAATAATAACTAATAACCAAACGATACCAATATACAATATTCGACAAGAAACAAATGTTGATTGGTTAGAATTGGTTAGAAAGCAGTAAATACATACAGCGGGTATGTGATTAATAAGTTGTTAATTTAGAAAATAAAATTATGGCACCACTACAACAAAATTTAAATAAAAGTTGTAATATAATATTTGAAAAAATCTAAATTTTTAGCCAAATACCTAAATAAAAAATTACGTACCTGTTGCAGTAAATTGTAGCAATCAAAACAATGTTATGATGTTTAATTCACTTAATTCTTCTCAGTAATTTGCTGACATTAAAAATAAATACAAAATAATGTTATCGCATCAGACGTAGTTAAATTAGTTGTTGCAGATGTTTAAATGAGATAATGTTACGTATGTCATAATATTTTAGAGGGTTTATTGGTGTTATATATTTAAATTAAAATCTTACAAGCTCTAGAACTTTTTGAAAGTTCTTCGTCAGGCAAAAATTAAATTGACATTTATAAAAGTAAGGTAACTAAAAAGAAATCGTACCAGATAAACTAAATAATCAGACAGTGGCGGCCTGTGAGTTTGGGTTTAAAGTGGGCTACATTATTTAAAATGCTTGTAACCTTACATTATTTAAATATCTGGAAATTAGTTATCTTCAAGAATTAACTTGGAAAGCTTGTCCGTTCTTAGAATAACAACTTAAATGAACTAAGTCTTAAGTGATAACGTTATTTTGTCAGCAAATTTCTAAAAAGAATTCTGTAGTTCGTTATTTTTGATGTTTTTGTTATTAACAGTGTCAACAAACTATTTAATGCTACAGGTCCGTTTTTGTTCAAAATTTTGATTTTTTTAAATGTTTTATCGAAATTTTTATTTTGACATTTTTTGGTTATATTTATGCTAAAATTTTATTTTTTAAATTAACAGCCTATTAATCACATACGCTATATGTATTTACTGCTTACAATAAACATTTATTTTTTTTTTCTAATTTACGGATATTATTATCATTCGGTTATTGTTATCAGAAACCTCAACTCCCAACGTGATTCTATTAACCGGCGTGCATTGTATCATGTAGTATAATTTAACGAATATCAACTTCATATTATTGTTTTCTTTTCCACAAAACTGTAATGCGGTATTTTAATAATCTTCCGAGAGATTTAATTTCTACCATACCTTTTAACAGTCTTACAAATTTATTAAAAGAAATTGTACAGTTTTTTGGAAATATACCGTTTCGGTTAGAACACGGCGTACAAGTTCTACTGCCTTATTTTTACTGATTTGAAACCATAGAGAAACAATGGAAATAATATCAACTTCAACTCGTATATACAAATGTGTCTATTAGTTCTAAAAATCGCCATTCGGGGCGTTAATGAGCAATTTGTAGGTGTGCAACGTTGATAAAAATGGTTCGGTTTCACGCTAAATTGTCGGCTGTAATTTTCACGTTAGTTTCTAATCTTGGTCGGTTGAGTATTCTCTTTAAATGTAATTATTCAAAAAAAAAAACATAAGTACTCACTAGTTTTGAGTACAAATTTAATTAAAATAATTATTATGTAAATAAGTGTCAGGATAGAATGATTCTAATATTTTTAAAGCTACAATTAGCTTAACATCAATGTGCATGTTAATTGTTTATAATTATTGTAAAACATGATTATTAATTTAAACTATGTTTTCTGTTTCAGTAGATTATATATCGCTCAACAAACAAACACCATTCTTTAGTTAATTCGAAGTACGAGGTGTACTGTCTTTCTACATGCCGTAATGTCTTAACCTAAAAGAAAAATGAAAATTTTGTTTTAATTTCTTGTTAAAGAAACATGAGATATTTGGATTAATCTAATTGTAAATTATTTTCCAAATTACGATAATTTTTTTTCTGTTCAGATTTTATTTTTACATAGAGTTTCTTTTTGTTTTGCTAGAATATATTTTATTAGAATTTATACTTTGTTGGCTTTATAAATTTTCAATTAATGCTTAATTCATATTTGTAGGATTAACAGTTCAGTTCGAAAAACGTTTGATGTAACTCACTGTCGGTCCCAACTTTGGATAAAGAAAGAGGGAGTAAAAAGACGAATTTACTAAGATTTGAGAAAAATCGTACCAACAGTTATGAAAATCCCGAAAGAACAGCTGCCTACAACTATTGGTCAAAAAACGTTTATTGCAGATTATATATTTGTTATTTTTTGTTTTGTAATTTAATAATAATAATATAATTTCTATATGTATTAAATTGTTCGCAAAAAAAATTTATTTATTTATATATAAATGAACTCTTTTGAATTTAAATAGAAACGCAGGCTTTTGTTTGTTGGTAAAGTAGAATTATTCATTATTATTTGACCTTATTTTAGTTCTAAAAAGCACCTTTCAGAGCGTTGTAACGTCTGACCAATTTGTACTGTCTCTTCCCTTTGTTCCTCTATGATTGAAACCATCGCGGGCTACAAACCCGCGAACTCTTTCGCACGTTAAAACTGCATATGAAAATCTCGTAAAAAAATAAACTTTTTTAATTTACGTTGCACTAAACGATAACCATATTAAATTAATGTTTTAGGGTAATAAAAGCTAGACCATATCTATATCTTATAAATATGTGTAAGTAATTTAATTCATAATAATTTGTACCGTTTTTGTTTTAAACGTCTGGGGGGCTTACGTCCTAGAGCTCTTATGGACCAGCCGCCGCTGTGATCGGAGAGAGTTTATTTAGCTACAGGATTTGGTCAAAGATCTAAAGCATAACCAGTAACCAGTGCAATTGGTGAAAAAATTGGGAAATTTAATATTAACAATTGGTTAGCTAACTTTTCTTAGTTTCCAGTTCTTTGTTTTAGTTTTCTTAAATTTTCTATTATTGAGCGTCCAGTGCATGTTCAGCAGTAGCAGATTTGGTAGGTTGGAGTAAGGAAGATGTTTGTTGTGTTCTTTTAATTTTTAATTTTAGTGGTAGTGTTATAAGCAACTTTTATCTTAGGTTTTCTTAGTATCTTTCTAATTTTGTCGCTTATGTTGGAAACAAAAGGTAGAATAGCAAAAATACTTTGTAATTTGCTTTTGTTTTAATTATTATTTTTATTAAAACTAATATTATGGTTTTTTTTTTATTTATTAGGTGAGATCACGTATTTGTTATTAGCAAAAATTTAAACAATAAGAGTCATTTAATTATTCACGAACAGAACCATATCAAAATTGTTAGCTAATATTGTTAAAAGTAAGAGCTTTTATAAAATATGCAAAAACAGAAAACTTTCATTCATATTAATAGACCAAAACAACTCTTGTATAATAAAATTTATGATTTTACTGGTTGCTTTTGTATTACAGTTTTTTATTCTAAATAATAAATAAATAATAATAATAATTCCTTCGCTTTTACGAGCAACGATTTTAAATCAGCTTCATGTATCGCACATGGGCGTAGTTAAAATGAAAAGTTTAGCAACGTCTTACTTTTGGTGGCCGGGATTAGACAAAGACATTGAGAGAATTTGCAAAACATGTCCTAATTGTGTAATGAATAAGAAATCTCCTGAAAAAGCTAAATTAGATTTGTGGCCTTGGCCTGAGGAAGTGTGGTATCGGTTACATTTAGATTTTTTAGGACCATTTATGAATAAACAATTTTTAGTACTTTTAGATGCTCATTCTAAATGGATCGAAGTATTTCCGATGCACTCTATAACTTCAAAACTCACGATTGAAGTGTTAAGGTCCACTTTTGCAAGGTTTGGGTTACCTAAACAAATTGTTACCGATAACGGACCAACGTTTTGCTCTAAAGAATTTCAAAGTTTTTTGATTTTAAATAATATTAAACACGTTACGTCTCCTCTTTTCCAACCTTCGTGCAATGGAGCAGCCGAGAACGCGGTAAAAACTGTAAAAAACGCTTTGAAAAATGCATTAGGTAAAGATGTATGTTTTGATTTAAACAAAATTTTAAATAATTTTTTGTTTGACTACCGTAATACAGCGCATTGTACAACGGGGGTAACTCCGTCTAAGCTTATGTATGGAAGAAATTTAAGAACTCGTTTTGATGCTTTATTACCGAGTAATTAAAATTCAATTGATATAAAAACTGTTCGAAATCGAGTCCTTATAGATCAGGGTAAGCAAAGAAGGTATGCTAGAGGTAATAGGTTTATGGAATATGAAATTGGTGAATGTGTAACTGTAAAGAATTATAAAGTGCCCAATAAACCTACTTGGATAAGAGCTAAAATTTATAAAAGAATTGGTAAATCAACGTACATCGTTGAAGTACCAGAATTTTCTAATATGCGGTGGAAAAGGCACCTTAATCAAATTAAAAAATTTCATTTTGTTGAAACCAGTTTACCTAATAGTAGTAATGATACTTCTAATAATACACCGATCGAGGATGCTGATTTAACGATAGAAACTGAAGAGATTAGTGCTAGACCGAAACGCATAGTTAAACCAGTAGATCGATTAGTGTATGATAAATTGTAATTTAATTTTCTTGTTAAAAAAGAAATTGTTTCATTTAGGGGAAGGTGGTGTTATGTAGATAGTAATAAACAAGCGATAGTTGCTGCGCATATAGTGCGAGTGGTTTGATTTACAACAACAATCATTAACAAATGTACGTACTACAAGCACGTTCTTCTATTAAAAGTGTATAAGAACATTACATATCCAGTGTTATTTATTTCACATAAGTGGAGTCGAGCCGAGCTTTTTTCACACGTCGCAGTGAACATCTTCAGCCTGAAATAAACCGATTGATTGCGGTTTGAAATTCCGGTTATATAAATTGGATTCCGATTATTATAACTAGTTTCTAAATATCCGTTAGCGAAAAACTAGAATCTCGATAATATTAAATGGATTTTTAATTATTTCATTAAATTTCCAATTTTTCGGTGATAATGTGAATGTGTCATCTCGTGACCTTGTTCAGAAGATTCTTGAAACTGTTTTGTTTATTCCTGTGTTTCAAGTGTTTATACTATTTGTTCGTTTTGTTGACGTTTCGTTTGACTGATCTCCAAAAAATGCTTCTAAGCGGAATGAAGCTATACTCGGTTGTTCTTGTTGTCATCCGTCTGGATCTCTATCGCTTTTCTGTACACTTTTTTTCCAAAAGTGTCTGACTCTGGCAAGTGTTTTGGCTCTGTCGACTGCAGGTCCTATGATCTGGAAGTGTTGCCATGTGTTTGTTCAGTTTGCTGTAAATATTTCTTCCGGTCTGTCTTATTTACACCTTTCCACAGAAGCAGGAAATACTGTAGATCTTAAAGTCAATTTTTGGATTTTTTGGCTTTTGCGGACAAGGTTGGCACTTTAGTACTGAAGACCACCTTCACTTCTAAACTTGAAGTTAGGTTTGAGAATTACTTTTGCTGTTAAAGAAAAAGGGTTATGCCTGCAAAAAATACATCACAACTGTGAACATGGTCACATGTTTTATTGATTCATTTTGCAGTAATACGCGCTTGTCGTTTACGTATTGGTAGCTGTATAACTTTCTTATCGTCAATTATCATTTATTGCTATAAGCAGTGTTATGTTAAAAGTTTCGCCTACTTTTTGCTACATTCAGAGCGATGCGCTGTCAAGTGGTTGCTTCTTGGCAGATAGCATTTTTCAAAGGAAAAAAACTATTTTTCCGGTGATGGTGGTACGCTTCGCATATATGATCTACCGTAAGCGCCCAGCGAAGTTTTCACATCTAAATTTTCACATTCGTCCGTGTTATAAATAGGTGTAGTGTTGTAACGAATTTTATAACTAATTTTTTTATACTAAAAATATTTACACGTTTATAACTATACGAACAAATTAAATCTAACGATACTTAAGAAAAACATTAATTTATATAGTACAATCACTCGAGAAATGATGTCCGCGGATAACTTCTGTTTATCCAAAAACTGACACTTGATTACATTAAAGTCACGTACGTTTATACTCTGTTATATTTATCTTAACCACGCGTTAATCACATTATTTATTTAAACATCTTAACACTTAACACCGTTTTTATATATTTTCGTTATACCCATAATTTTCTATATTCTTTGGTAAACGTTCTGGAAATTTTTAAGAAAAACTTCAGTTTAACACTTGTTTACATTAAAGCCACGTACGTTTTCATTTTGTTGTATTTATTTCAAACGCGCATTAATCCCTTATTTATATAACTTGAATCATCTTTTGCCGACACTGCCGACGTCGAATTACTAATAACTGACTTATGATTTGTTTCTACCGCTTTTATACATTTTTGCTATCTTTCGAGAATCTTCTATATTCTTTCGTGAACGTTCTAGACGTATTTAAAAAGTATGTGACCGCTCTCGAAATTTACAAAAACTTCGCGAATGCTTCGGTATTTTCGCAGTTTTTGTGAATGCCTTTCTCGAGTGAGCATTGATTCATATTTTTATGATTTATTTTGATTTTTTCGTAATTGTGATAGTGACTTGAAATACTGCCACGTGTTGCCGATGTTGGAGTGATTCATGTCAATCCATTACCTTCCGCTGAAAACTATAGCATGTACTGAAGGGGGTTATTGGTTAATTTAACTACTTCCACAACATAAGTGTTGCCTACCCTTTATGACTTGTATCAACGCTATAACTGTGATATTTATGGAACTATTTATTGTTACTATGTACTATGCGATTCTGCCTTGCTTACATTTTTTACCTCTTTTTCTTTTGTGAATTATAAATATATTTGTCGTTATAATCAGAGTTTTGTCATGTGTTCTATTTCAGTGCTGGGATGTTTGTAATCTTACGTTACGATTAGCACATCGAGACTTGCAATCCGCTTGTTGATTCAACTGAGTTAGTCGCCAGTAATTAAGTTTGACGCACAACTGTCAAGGGGCTCGATTTTGTTTGTGTAGTTATAATTTCTTCTATTTTTATTGATTCTATTACCTCTTTATTGTTATTATTGGGTTGAACTTATTCAAAGTTTTGCTTCGCTTCTTTTCGTTCTATTGCAAGACCTGGTTTGTAGTTACTACTTTTTATTACTTACTAGTGCGTTGGTTTCTGTGTTTTGATTTTTTTGGGTTGACTTTACTACGTTGGTTAACCCTTTCTTCTTATTAGATTATCTATTAGTGAAGATGAGTGCGATACGATACCATCGCTACTACTTGTACTTACTGTTATTTTGATTGGGTTGTTACAAGCTTCTAGTAATTTACGAACCTGCGCGGCCAACTCACTGTAGGATTGAAACCATACCTGTCGGAGAGAGGGGAGGTTCAAGTGACTTTATTTTAAAGAGCGCCAGATCTTTTGTTCTTTGCAGAAATAGCTACTGCTAGATCAGCACAGGAGGCTTGAAGCTTGTACAAAATGGTTAAGGTTCGTAAAGCTGGAGGAAACGAAGAAAGAAACTAAATCGTTAACAAGAGTTGCATTTTAATTACTTTATAAGGATAAATAGATTAAAATTTGAATCAATAACAATTGGATAGCATGACAGAATAATTTTAGTCCGAGCACAAATATATGTAGTTAGTAAAATAACAGACGTATCGGCAACTTACACTACACTTCAAGCAAAAGTGTAACCATCAGAACATAGAAAAAATCTTCGTAAGTAAATTACATTAATAATGATAATTGACAGTTGACGTAATCAGCATGCGATAGTAATTTACTTAAACTAATTGAGTAACAATAATAAGAAACAATTCAATTCGAACGTTTCGACACGATTAGTAAATATAGTTAGTCATGAGTAGCACCGTAGCGACAGCCAATAATTAAAATCAAAAATTGACTTACCAAACTTCAGGATTACCTTCAGAAAACGTTTTCCTACTGGCTTCCTGTAATTAAACTTCCTGCAAATAATCGTGTCTACCTGGCGACTTACAAACTACAACAAGTAAAAGAAACATTTAAAAGAAAGTAATAGAACCGAAACTTATCGTATGCTGTTACCATGTCTTTTCGTCTACGATGGTATTAATTTATTGCCTCCGAAGAGAATTCAATCGTATCCGGTACTTAAGCTCTTCCGAACAATAAGAAGAAATAATTAACGGTAGTAATTGCCTCCGCATAGAAATTATGCTTTTGTATCGCAGCGTTCTTAGGTCTACAGCTTCCGATTATAATTTTTTCTTGTAGATTTTAAATTAAGACAAGAATACCCATACTTAGGAGGTACTACATGGCGCTAATGAAAAGACATAAAAATTACCTTTAATCAGATAAAAGAATAAAAGCCACTTACCCTGCGTGGATTAAATTAGTTAAATAAAAATACTTTTATTACCCATCGCGTCACAACACGTAGATGTTTTAAGAAAACGATTTTTAATTCACGCAAACATAGGTTATATCGTGAACGATGTTAAAGTCAAAATGCCCGTATCTCACTGGATAACGTCTACTCAATACGGAGAGACCAACTAGCCCGATAGATGGCGTCGAGAAACAGAAAAGTAATTTTTAATTAAACCAATATACAGGGTAGTGCATTATTTAAATTTATGCACGTAACAGGGTTTTAGTCGTACAGTTTTGCTTTACGATTAGTTTAGTTCTATTTAAAATGTTTGTTACGTGCATAAATTTTATAATGTAATACCCTGTATGTTCATTACCTTAAAGTTCGATTTCTAATTCCGACGCCCTCTACAGAGTTTAGTTTTACTTTATTTTCTGTCAAGACATCAAATCGGCAACTACGGAAAATCGTGCTTGTGATGGTTTAACCTCTTAATCTTATAACATCGGCGTTAATGGAAATGAAACTATAATTTGAAAACGCATTTCTAGTAGTTTATTCGTCACAAGGTAAGCTTTTCCTATTAGTTTTTATGGTAATTTCCTTCTTAATTTGACAGGAACTCCCGCCACGTTTTGGCTGCATGTTTCGATGTATTATCGATTGATGAGGTTTTAATATCGACAAATACCTTCATGGAAATTGCCTTATATTACTTCAATTCTAGGTCGGTTTAGAGATGCACGTTTTTTTTCTAGCTTGGATATTTGGTCTGCGTATTGGCAAATTCGGCTCTCAGAAGATTCCAAAGCTGTGTCTGCTTTTACTGTTTCTTCTCGTGGTCTATTTCAGTTCACGCGCATGTTATTTAGACTACATAATGCGCCTGCTACATTTCAGCGGTTGATTGATCGATTATTGGGTGTGGATTTCGAGCGTTACTGTTTTTCTTACCTAGACGAAAATATCAACGCAACACCTACTTTTGATGAGCATATTAACATACCAGAAAAACCATTTAATCTATGCTGGAGTTACCTTACGTCGTGAAAAATGTGATTTTTGTTTGTCTGAATTAAAGTGCTTTGGATACGTTGCCAACAAGAATGGTCTGTTGGTAGACCCGAATAAGGTAACAGCGATACTTAATATCCCCGCTTCTTCAAACGTCACACAATATGCCGAGTTGGTACCGTCACTTTATTTCTAATTTTTTTTCTCTTACGTCTTTACTTTCGGTCTTCCTCGTAAAAATGTTTCTTTTAGTTGAACAGCAGAATGTAAAACCTTTTTTGATTCTCTTAAAAACAGTTGTGTTCTGATTTTTTGCTTTCTTTTGTGGTACAGACTGGTGTTTCGGACTTTGGTTTAGGTGCTGGGTTAAGTAAAACGACTACGGATGGCGAGAAGGTGGTTAGTTATTTCAGTCGATCGCTTACCTAGGCGAAGCGACATTATTCGACTACTGAAAAAAATTTTCTAGCTGTGTTATGGGTCATAAAGAAGTTTTGTCTTTATGTGGAAAGATGCTATTTTACTGTGGTAACTAATCGTCATTTGTTGCTGTGGTTAAATTGTTTGCAAAGTTTTTCAGGACGATTAACTCATTGGTATAGTAGATTACAGCAGTATGACTTTTTGATAATACATCGGAAAGGAAAGGATCAGTACCTATATTAGAAGCTGTCCATCTGTCTGAAGTTTCTTCTGCATTTATGTTCAAGTTGCCGACTACGGATCGTTGATATAATAACCTTTTTAAACGTGTCTTGGGAGCTTCTCATAAGTTTGTGAAATGATCTGTTAAGGATAATATGCTTTATCGTCGTGATGTTACTCCTTTCTCTTCTGATTTTTTTGATGACTGGAGAAGAGTGATTACTATTAAACAGCGTGCGGAAACGATTCGTAACCATCACAATTCGGCTAGGATTTTACAACATTACTATTGGTCCTGCTTACGTGCAGATGTCGTTTGCTTGTAACGTGCACATTTTTTCGATTGAATACGTCTGATATTAATTAACATTTTTGTGTTCACTGTTTATGTAAATTCTTTTGCGCAATGCATTTGACGCACTGCACATGCGTTATGAGCCTTCTTCTTAAGTACTAAGTCATCCTCCGGCATCTTACGTTTCGCAATGAGGCGAAGCGGACATTTTTTTGCGTGCTGCAAAAAATGGAATGACCACTTGTTGAATTTGTGTTTGTGAATTTTTGCCTTATTGGTGAAAATTAATTAAGCCGGCGTTCGTTGTAGCGTCTGCGTTTCGTTGTAGCACCTGCGTTTCGTTGTATTTGCGAAAAATATAAAGATAAAACCCGTTAATTCGAAGGGGTAAGTCATTTTTGTTTTGATCCGCATTGTGTAATAGATCGCAATTTACGTTTTAGGTTTTTGTTTTTATGGTTCTTGGTTTCAAATCTTCGTCAAAGAATTAAGTATATGATTTACGGGAATTGCATCATATTACGTCATTTCAATGAGTCGCATAATGACCACACCCGAATAGAAAGTTGCGCAATTATTTTTTTTACGTCCAAACTGGAAGTTTTTGCTTTTGATATACGACTACGCTTTCTAATTTATTCGATGTTTTTTTTTTATTTGTGTACGTGTGAATTCGTTTATGGTTACGAAAATTTGGTTTGGATACGTACGCCTTTTTACGATTTTGATGTTTGAAATGCGATATTAAGATATGGTTTACGCAGCACGTTTGATGTTAGTCACAACGTCGCTTTTACGAAGAATTTCCGTTACGAATTATGATTTTCATGAGTGAAAATCGATAATTATTTATGGTTACGTCTGATGAAATTTGAGTTGGATGTTGCGAATGAAGATTATCATACGCTACGTTTGCTTTACGATGTTTTGGTTAATGGATCTGTACGAATATTAGATCAATCAGGATAAATACGGAAAATTTAGAAATTTAAATATGCATTTCAAGAATTTCGTAATGTTGCATCATCGCATGAATCAGATGAGAAACGCGTAAATGACCCCACCAATTTTACTTGCGCATTAAAGATTGAACTCAGATAACTTTGATTTTATACTTAACCTTCGAAACTGTCAAAATATGTAAATATATTTTTTTGTTATTATGTTAATGTGTTAATCTTTTGGTTTCAATATTTAACCATTTATATATAAAAAATATTGTGGCGTCCAATTTATAAAACTTTTGTGATTATCAAGTTAAAAATTTTAATCTTAAGTAACGTAAGAATTCCCACGACTCTAATTTAATAAATATGAAAGTTTCTCATTGCTCTTATTTAGTTTGTGTTTTTAATGTGTGTTTTAAATAAATATTTTTGTGAGCTGGCTGGTGCATTAATTCATTTATTTATTATACGTTACAAATGACACCTTAAGGAGATGTTACATGCTATATTTGGCGTTGTCGTGTTTGTACTGCGCATAAAGTGGAACAATTTGCTCGAACTGGTATATTCGCTCCTTGTTCTAAGCTATCACACCTTTTTGGAAAGTTCTGGTCGCTTATTTTTTTAAGTTTCTTCTGTTCTTTGTGATAGGTTTAGCTCTTCCTACCTCTATTTGTAAAATCATCGAAAAACATATCTTTCTTCTTTTTGGAGCTCCTCAGTATCTTATTACGGACAATGGTTTTCAGTTTCGTAGTAAAGAATTTGCTAAAATTTACGGGATACTTTACTCTTCACGGCTAAATATCATCCTACGGCTATCCCGCCGAACGGATTAATCATGTCTTAAAAACTATAAATTCTTTGTGTCAAAGAAAATGATTGACATTGAGATACGAATATCCAGAAGATTGGTTGCGTTATTTGTACTGCAAAACACGAGGTTATTGACTGTACTCGTTTCTTTGCACTTTTCGGACGTGAACACGTTCTTTCAGATAATTTCTTTGGTCCATCTTCTTCTGATGTTTTTATTTCGGAACTTAAAGTTACTCGTTCAGCGTCTCGCTATGAAGCTATCCGTACGCATATTCTGAAACAACTTTCTAAAGCGTACACAAAAAGGCAAAATAGATATAATCTTTATCGTCGACCTGTGTCTTATACAGTTGGAGATTCGGTATGGCATCGTAACTATACGCTTTCTGACGCCACAAGGCATTTTAATGCCAAGTTAGCACCTAAGTTCTCAAGATCTTTTATTATTAAAACGCTTCAATCTCCTTGGACGTATCAATTAGTAACCAATACTGGACATGCTAAGGATCTTAAACTAGATCAAAGCTCTTAAGACTCTGATTCGAATAATACTCCACACCAGGTAAACGTGTCAACGCGTCGTTATTATATCCTCGTTGGCGTAAACCACGTAAACTACGTTCTAAATCGGCTGGGTTTTTATGAACGAATAACTTTGATTTCGATTTGGGTTATTTTTTTTTATTCTTTTAGTTTCTACGAGTAATTATATATATACAATGTAATGTTTGCCTTTGTTATTGTCTATAGTCGATAACTGAATTCATAGTGGAGTGGTACTTAGCGTCTTGTTTGGACTTTTTATAATTTTGATTTCTTTTTTGAATTTAGTAGTTTTGTTGCTTTTAGTTAGTTCGTCTAAAAAGGGTTACCCGTCGTGGGTTATTGTTATTTTGGTTTTCTTTCTATTTTAAGGGAAGATGTTATACCGTCTTTGGACAACTAGTCAGCGCTATATCTATACCAAAGTCTAGTTGCGTTTCTTACTGCAATTTGGGGGGTTGGTTGGGCGTAAAGTAAGTCACTCGCTGTGTAGGGAAAGGTACTGGAGCCGTACAACAACATCGTATTTTATTTTCTTCTTCTGTCTTCTCGTCTTCCTTTCTCTTCTTTCAATTTCTCACCATGAGTGAGAGGCATTTGTTGTGGGAACATGACGGCTACGCGTTTGGAAAGGTTGGTTGTCTTTGACCCGTAACGGCGGAGTTAATAGAGCTTGGCGGGGATGACTAGTTCTTCTTAACCAACGCTTTCGGCTACAGTCTAGCAATTGCAAGCTATAGTCCTTTTTATTTTAGATTTAGGAGGAAAATTTTGGGAGTTTTTTCTTTATTTTTTATCTATTTTTAGGGAGGGTAGATTTATAAGGTCCTTTTCTTTCTGGTCATAAATCAGATTTTTTGCTTAGTGAGCGGAAGCCTATTGTGGTCAAGCAAGTGTGGTTGCGATGACGTTCGTTTGTAGGGACTAACGTTGGGGTGGGGCAATGACGCGCTTTCCATCTCTTTGCAAGGGCTTGAAGCGTGTCTAAGACTCTTACCTCACACAATCGTCCGGCAGTTCAGCAAGGACACTTTAGGCTGTGATAGAATTCTTGGTGTCATTTCCTAGTTTTGTGGTTTTAGGTACCGTTTCTTTTCCATTCTTCTTGACCGTAGTTCAAACTTCTGTCTTATCTAATTTTTTTTTCTTGGTTTTAGTGATGTCTGCGTTTCTTTCTTGCTTTTTTTTGTTCTTTTGGAGTATCTCGACGGTTCATGCAACTTTTCGACACATTTGATTGGTGATACTTAGCGAACTGGAAAAACATCTTTCATTTACGTTTCTTCTTAGGTTGGGTGTTATTGTATTGGGGTGGATTTAAATTTTAAAGTTTTGTCTTTGGCATATACCTAAATTTCTAGTCTAGATTTTAGTTAGTGTTCACTTCTCACGTTTCTATGTAGCTGGGGAAAATTTGTTATGTTAAAAGTGTTTTGGTGTGATTTTTGTACCGTATAAGTTTTGTCCACTTTTTGCTACATTCAGAGCGATGCGCTGTCTAGTGGTTCCTTTTTGACAGATAGCATTTTTCAAGGCAGAAAAAATATTTTTCTAGCGATAAGTCGTTGTTATATTCCATGTGATGTCCGAATAACCTTAGAGACACACCTGTAATAGAAATAGTGAAAATCACTAGTATACATGACGCATTTGATTACGACGATTCACTGTTTGTCGACAAGCAACTTACTTGTGATACGGTGCTGTGTTTAATTATTACTTTACTTTTCTTGGCGATCTGAAGGGATGGTGGAAGCATCCAGATAGCTATTCGCATGTCTTGAATAATTGTAAGTATCTTTTTTTTCTTGCTATTCATTTGTGTATTTGTCGAACGTAAATATGTACGACTTATAGATATTATCACAATTAAACCACGCAGATTTTTGTTTCTACGGTTTTAATTTACGCTAAATGCAATTTGCTTGGGGTTGCGAATTCACTAGTTTTGCATTAAATCAACGTTTAACTTTGAGATTACAGATTACCTGATTTTGTTATACTGTACTACGATAACTGTATGTGTGGAGTCCAGGACTTTTGGTTCCATTTACGTTGTTACTCGTTATATTCTTTTTGTGTTTTAAAAGAATCTATTTAAATTTCTATGTATAACATTCGCTAAGTATTTTTCAAGTTTGAATTGTCTATTTGATTTATAGCACATAATAAGTTACTTATAGTGATTACAGTAAAAACAGTAGTAATTCATTATTAAAATGGTTTTTGAAGCACAAAACATTTATAACTTCATCGATTCCTTTTTGTAAATAAATTGTAGCTGGTTAGTGGATATGTCCAGCCAAAAAAGTTTTTCAATTTTCTGATACTGCAACAGAGAATTCTGTGAATTATTGAAAGAATGACCTTGCCGATGACACACGATTCAAAAAAAGTGTCGAACTGGTCCACAAATTGAATTAGATCCTTACCAAAGTGATTTAAGAAGGTTTACATGTGAAATGTATACTGCTGGTAATTAAAGTTTCATATAATCAAACTATTAGTGGAAAAGATTAAAACAAGATCACTTACATGGAAGAATATGAAACTTTACAAAAGCACATTTTCAAATTGGGCTTGGTACAATAATAAACGCAATATTTTAATAGAATGGAATGATAAGACTGAGAAAAACTTTTGCCAATTATGAAAAATTGATAAGTGTTGGTATAGTCTGACGAAAAACCTGGTATTTATAAATCTAGTGCAGTGGAGTAACAACGTATTATAGTGCATTTGTAAGAATTTGGCCTTCTCATTTTAATTACAAGCTAAGTGATTATCATGGTGGCTTCAACTATAGAATCTTTGAACAATAAGTGGAAAAGCAACTTATTCTAAATCTACGCCCAAAAGTTCTTATCGTTATGGGAATACATCTTACCACTCTAAGGAAATAAATAAAGCTGATTCAAAGTAATCGAAAAAAAGATATTTGATTGTGATTTGAAGCAATTGGAATCTTTATAACTAAAATGTGAAAAGCAGTATTTATAATGTTACACAGGGAGAAATCTTTGTATATTTTATCTACACTTGTTAATAAAAATTACACAAATTGGACCTAAAAAAGTGGCAAGACCAATTTGTGCAGTTTTATTGCATTCATTTGTGTAGATTAAATTGTACAGTTTTTTTTCATTACATATAAACAATTTTTACATTTCAAATTGATCGCACCATATCACAATTTGTTTAATAAATGGTCTAAAACGGATAGTAAAGTTTTGCACAATGTTGTCATACTTTTTTTAAAACTATGCTTGAAATATTTTTACCCAATGGTATATTAAATGTCGTAGCGTTAGATTATCTAGATACATATTCTCATTCGTTAATTTTATTAACAAATTATTATTATTTCGTATAGCTTTTTATTGTACAACTTTATGCATCTTGGTTAAATGTTATTTACTTAAAAGTAACATATATTGGGTGAATTGTCAATAAAACGTAGCATTATTTATTTATATTTAAATAGTACAAAACTAAAATAATTGTTTAAATATGAATAAAAGCAATAAATACCTATATCAACATTGGATAACGATCTACTAAACATTTTGAAAGATTATTATCTAATAATAATAAATAATAAGGCTATCTATTTTATTTTCTAAACAAAACATCTTATGGAGATGAAACATTTTGAGTTCAAACTAGTCAGAAAATACGGCATATAAGTATGTAAATCACTAACTTTAAAACAAGAATGTTTATCCGATTCAATGTTGACGCATGATGTCTCGAGAAGTCTGTCATTGTCTTGGTTTTTAGTAACCGCATTTAGTAGAAACGCTTGAAAATGCAGATTCGTACTTTTGGAATAAATGACCAATGCGTTAAATAATGTTACATTATTACTACTCCTACTATTATTTAATTACAATAAATGGCATGCACTAAACCATATTACAAGTAAAACATGTAAAAAAAACATAATACTTACATGAACAATTCTACTAAAGAGCAGTACTCGATGTCACAATCTCATAAATATTGTAACAAATTCCAACCAACTTGCACGTATAGGTCCAGATAATGTAAGTGTCAACATCAACGTCTTTACATACAACGCGTTGTCGCCTGATTGCTATAGGTTTAGAGGGAACGTTCACCATAAAAAAAACTGCTATTCTACAGTTCGTTCAATTCTTTTCTTTATTCCGAGTTTAAAAGAATTGCATAATCTTATTGTAATATGTATATGTCAGAGGCACCGAATATAAGCCTGCCTACGGCTATGGATTGCATACACGTTCACTTATTTGTTTGTGTTCCCATAAATTATGTTTAAAATGTTTAGTCTTTGTAACTTAATAACTTAGAATCAACCAATAAGGGTTTGATATTTTGTAATATTGCCTTTTATGGGCATAGGAACGCGCGTGAAATTACAATTTCATGTGAACGGAACGACACCAGCTAGAAAATGTAACTTGTAAGAGGGTAGATTGAAATGATATTTGGTGGTGACAACTTGATAAGATAAAAGAGCGGGTGTCGGATCGTTTGTTCCAGTGTTGATCAGTAAACGTTTATAAATTTAATTTTTATAATTAATGAAATCAGTTTTGTTTGTTTGTGTTATTGTTTATTAATGACTTTGTTTGAAATTTGTAATCGTAACTTTGCAATAGTAAATAAATTGTGTAAACGGTCAGTGTCGTGCGTTATTAACTTGTATTAAATTGTCGATGCAGTCTAACCCAGCACAAACGCCCAGCGGAGCCTCTTTTATTTTCGATGCGTCTCTGACATATATATTATCAAAGCTGTACGAAAAACTAAAACAAAAGTGTGCAAAATACTAGCACATTGTTGTCGAATACAAAACATACTAAAGTTTATAATATTTTTCAAACAATTTGTCAAATGAAACTTCACAACATATTTATCCAATCGTATTAAATAAAAGCGTGCAAGCCTATGGTATAAATATATATAATTGTAGTAATATCATCAACAATACAGTGATGCACAATCTTGTGCAAAATTGTGATACAGCATTTCTCTCTGTGTAGTTAAGCAAGATACTACATCAAAGTTATTATGTGGATAAATTACTATTATGCTATAGACATACTGTTATTCGATTTTCTCTCTCTCACACAATGTCTTACATCTACTTATAATCATATCAAGTCTCATGAAAAGAAACGTTTCAATAAAATAGTGATTTATTAATTAAATAATTAATATAAGCTGAATGTTAAACTCTTATGTTGTGCAAGTACACATTTTAACAGCTGATCTCTCGATATTATTAACTATTAAATCAAAACATAAATAAATAATAAATGCAAAATACCAAATTATATTGTTTTAGACTGTCATCAGCAGATTTGTCATTACAAAAACTATCTAAAACTAAGTCTGCTCTATACACACTAATGAAGTTTTTGTTTTAATTGTTTAAGTATATACAAATGAACCTATGCAGAAGGAATAAAATAACAATGTTTACAATTAGAATATGGAAAAACTGAATTATAAGATGAATAAAAATCCACATTTTTACATCAACCTCTATTTTCATCTATATCTTGATAGAAATCGTTGAACCTACTTACATTTAAAATAAAATAAGATTCTTGTTGAAAAGAAAAGTTTTTTTATTTTTTCTTCTTTATTGTAGGTGTTTAAGTTTGACTTTGGTAGACTTAAATATTTCTACTCGGTCAACAGTAATATAAAACATGTAATTATTGCTAGAGCCAAATTAAAAGAAGAAATAGAAATAGAAATCAAGCTAATTTTAATCAGCAAATGACAAATTCTTACTTCAACAGCTGTTGGCAGATTGGGTTTTTAAAAATAGTGCTTATTATGCACAGCACTGCCCAAAAGGAAGCATCTTATCACATTTTTGAATTAGAATACTTGAGTGTCATTTATGTTCTCAAAAGATTTTACATTTATTTGTATGAAATCATTTTAAAATGTATACAGATTGTGATAGTTTTCGATTAACTCTAAATAAGAAAGATATAAATCCGAGAATCTTGCGATGGACTTTGTTTTTACAAAGTTATGATTTTAAATTAAGACATAGGCCGGGTATTAGGATGTTCCAAAGCAAAATCTGTCAATTGCACAAAGTTTAGACCCAATTATTCAAAACATTAAAAAGAATTTACAAAAAAAACGGAAGATAAAAAGTTTGAGTTGGTTAATATACTCGTGTAAAAGAAAACAAAATTTTATTTTACGTTCCTCAACTTATGCAGTTTTTTAACACAATGTCATGATAATTTAGGCCACGTTGGCTTTGATATATTTGTTAAGAACTTACTGGTTTCCTGAGGCTAAATAAAAAATTAAAAATCACATTCAAAATTGTTTGAAATGTATCACATACCTTCAATTAATACGAAAAGGTAATAAACCATTGTTTATGATTCACTTAGACTATTATGCACCCTTAGAAAAAACAAAATCTGGTAAGTAGAAAGGGGCCAGCTTTCCCTCCCCTTTTTTACTTTCACAGACGTCACACGACCTCGGAGGAAACGTACGTGAAGGGTTTTTTGTGAACGTATTTTTCTGGGTTTTTTTTGTGAACGTATTTTTCTGGGTTTTTTGTGAAAGTGTTTTTTCTCTCTCACACATTTTTTCTCTCTCGCATTGTTACATTATCGCATAATTGGTAATTTTGATTGCGTCGTGCGTCATAAAGTCTCATGATTCGAGCGAGTATTTTTATTTAAAAACTATGAACGTACCCCGACTCGAACCAGGGCTGCCTCGATTACGAAGCAGAGCACATAACCACTACACTACCAAAATTTTTAAGTTTAAACGGTTAATTATACAATTCATTTATTTAAAAATAAGATTTTTTGAAGAATAAGTACTAAAATGGCTGAAGTTAATGTAAATTAAATTCATAAAAGCAGCACTTTAATTAAATAAACACACGTAATTCAATTGGCTAAATGAAAAACGGCGAAAGTTTAGTTTACTAAATATTAATTTTTAGATTGAATATTATAATATTAAAAATAAATATATATATAACTATTAAAAGAAGATACACGCACCCCATAGTAACACAAAACACTTGTTTTAAATTTACGGAAGAATTTTCAAAAACCTGTTTACAAAATTAAAATGTTTAGAAATTTTTAAAATTCTACACTTTTAAAGAGAATTTTTGTTAATCGTAATTAATTACGTGCAAATTACCAGTTAGGCGCAGCTTATCAAACAAAAAAATGCTCTTGTGGAAATAACTATTCTTGACAAAATAAAATATTTAATTTAATTGAAATTATTAAAATAAAATACTTGAATCCGGTTAATTGTTGTAAACAACTTATTTATTTAAAAATTAGATTTTTTGAAGAATAAGTGCTAAAATGGCTGAATAATAAAATAAGTTAAATGTAAATGAAATTAAGAGAAGCAGCACTAGCAAATTAAATAAAAACACGTAATTAAAATGACTAAATGAAAAACAGAGTAAGTCTAGTTACTAAAGGTCAAATTAAATATTAATTTTTAGGTTAAATATTATATTACATACAAGAATAAAAATATATAAAATTATAAAAAGAAGATACACTTACTCCAAAGCAACCCAAAATGTTTGTTTTGAATTTACAGAAAAATTTAAAAAAAAAACCGTCTTACACACATTTTTACATGAGCGCGTTAAAACTAAAGTGGATACAAATAGAAATTTTTAAAACCCTGATACGGAATAAGTTTTCAAAATTGTTGACAAAATAGTTTTAAGATGTGTGAATATGTTTAATAAATCATAAGTTAAATTAACACAAAACAGAATTAGTAAATTAAATAAAGGCACGTAAAACGATTTGAATCGCTAGAATTTTAGTTTACTAAAGGCTAAAATCAAATGTTAACTGTTTTATGTTAAATATTATAATATAAGATAGAAGCATATATAAAATGATTAAATAAAGATACACTCACCCCATAGTAACACGAAAACACTCGTTTTAAATTTATGATATAATTTTTAAACAAATCTTACACACATTTTTCCATGAACGCGTTCAAAGTAAACTGAATGCATTTAGAAATTTTTAAAATGTACACTTTCAAAAAGAATTTTTGTTAATGGTAATTACTTACGTGCAAATTCCAGATTAGTCACAGCTTATCAAACAACAGAAATGCTCATGTGAAAATATAACTATTATTTGACAAAATATTAGCTATTATTTAATTTAGTTATTAAAACAAAATACTTGAATCCTATTATTTTAAGAAACAAAATGTTTTCATAAAAACGTATTTAAAAAATTAAAATGTTTAGAAATTTTTAAAATGTACACTTTCAAATAGAATTTTTGTTAATTGTAATTACTTAGGTGCAATACCCATTAGTCACAGCTTATCAAACAACGAAATGCTTTGTGAAAATAACTATTTTTTGACAAAAATAAAATATATTATTTAATTTGAAGTTATTAAAATAAAATACTTGAATTCTATTACTTTAAGGAACAAAATGTTTTCATAAAAACGTATTTAAAAAATTAAAATGTTTAGAAATTTTTAAAATGGACACTTTCAAAAAGAATTTTTGTTAATGGTGATTACTTACCTACAAATTCCGATTAGTCACAGCTTATCAAACAAAGAAATGCTCATGTGAAAATAACTATTTTTTGACAAAATAAAATATTTAATTGAATTTGAAGTTATTAAAAATAAAATATTTGAATCGTATTATTTAAGAAACAAAATGTTTTCATTAAAACTTATTTACAAGAAATCAAATATGTTTACGTATTGGTTGGTAATGTAATTAATTAACTATACTTTTAAGACCTGCAACAACGATACAACAAAAAAAAAATGTTTTAGCAACGATAATTATACAGTTTAATTTCAAGTTATTCAAATAAAATTATTATGCTGGAAATACAAACCTTAAATATTTTAGAAAACGTATCTATAAGAAATTAAAAAAATATACAACTTGTGATGCTATCGAGAAATTTCTATGAAAACAATATTAATTGAACATTTAAGTAATTACTCATAACTACAAATTACAACTTTTTAAATATGTAACATTCCTTTGCACCGAAACTAGTATAAAAGCAAAATTTACGTATTTAAAATTTAGTGTTTTTTCAAATTTTGAATCAACTAGTTTCCTTTTGAAGATGTCTCTTTCAACGATTTTGAATTTGTACGCGTGTGGGATATTTAGTGAACAAGAATTAATAGAAGCATACGAGGACATATGTGTAAGACTTGTGATACATGGAGATGTTCTTGAACAAGAAGATGACGAGATTTTCCATCGACTGGTACAACAAGTCATAGATATAAAGGTAAGTCAATTTTTCAATTAACATGAATTATTCTTATTATTGTAATCTGTTATATTTATATTAGAGTTTATTACAGAACGCTGATAACGCTGCATTGTTAAACGAACCAACGTCGTCGAATAACACGATATACGATGTAAGTTATTTCTAACTACATTTAACAAATTATAATTTCTTAATTATTACAGAGCGCTTATAACTCTACTTTGGTAACAAAACCGATGTCGTCAAGAAACACCACGTCAGATGTGTTATTTCGACAATATTTTTACAAATTCTAAAATATAAACAATTACAGAGATTTGTCGGTGGAGCCTTGCCAAGTGGTTATCACTATTTTAATATCATCGGCGAGAGGGTTAAAGTAGTGAAAAATTTAATGCTACTGGTAAAACAATGGTGTTTAAATTTAAAGAAACGGATGAATCATTAAACCCTGTGTCGTGGTTAGAGGTAGATAATTTTTAACGATATTTTTTATATTTAAATTGTAAATTGTATTTTTTTTTAGAACGCTTTTAACGAAATATTGGGGCACATGTTGAGAGAGACGAACCCATCTGATCGCGTAGGGCTAGTGCTGCGTAACCAAACTTATCCTGAAAAGCCAGTCGGTATATCGTTTGGTCGTGCCGACCAGTTAAACGCAAAGGTGGTCATGGCGACGCTTGGAGTATATTTTGCAGAGTAATGCTAGTTTCTTCTCAAACGACGCTCTGCAATTACATATGGACCGAGTTTCACTACCTGTTGGTAATGGTTTGTCTAGGGATCGAATGGTCGGTGTTTCGTACGAAGAGTTTTGTAGGCGGAAGAAGGGATACCTGTCGTTGACAACTCTGACACCTTATGCCTTGCACGTGCTCTGGTACTAGCAATTGCTTGGAGATCTAATGACCCTCTAATACATAGTCTTCAACTACCCGGAAACCCCAGACAAAAACGCGGGCCGAAGACCTGTGCCAAGCCGCAAGTGTAGACCTTAGCCACGGTGGGAGTCGAGAACATATTCAACAGTTCCAGGACTTCCTAGTAAATTACACCATTGTTGTTTACAATAACCGCCTTGGCACCTCTGTTTATTATGAAGGACCCCGTGCTAATGGTAAAACCGTTTTAAATTTAATTTATGAGAACAATCACTATAATGTGATTACAAACATATGTTCTGCATTCTCAACCAAATATTTCTGCGAGATGTGTCGCTCTCGAACGAATAATAATAAGCGCCATAAAAGCTGTAAGTATATTTGCCCGGCTTGTCATTCGTCACCACCGTGTAACACGAGCAAAGAAATTATTATGTGCACTATTTGTCACCGTGATTTTAGAGGTAAAGATTGCTACGAGGAACACAAAAAATCTCTATGCATCAAATTACAAAGATGTCAGACATGTTTTTCAAGTTTCTGGATGGATAAAAAAAGACCTCACCAATGTGGATACAGTTTTTGTGCAAACTGCAAGGCCGAAAAACCCACACGTCATCAGTGCTTCATGATCAAGAAACCTGTTAATAAAAAAAAATGGATGCCAATTTTAGTTTTGTATTTTATGACTTCGAGTGCAGACAAGATACTCTCGTGGAAGGAACGTCGAATATGTTTCTGCATACACCTACATTATGTGTCGCACAACAAGTATGCAAATCGTGTTTTATGGTGCAAAACATTACCGAAGATTGTTCAAGCTGTGGTAGCCGTCAACATATTTTCAAGAACAACCCTGTTGAAGAATTTTTAACCTACATAGCAAATTTGCGAAAGAAATGCAAAGGTGAGATTGTCGCATTAGCGCACAACATGAAAGGGTATGATGGCGCTTTTATTTTAAAAGCTTTATTTTCCCGACGAACTGCGTGGAATCCCAAAGTTATCACCACTGGCACTAAACTCATGGCTATTAACTGCGACGGCAACATTAAGTTTATAGATTCCATTAACTATATGCCAATGCCTTTATCGAAGCTGCCAAAAACGTTTGGTTTTCCCGGTAGCAAAGGGTTCTTTCCACATTTTTTCAACACTGTTCAAAATCAGAATTATGTTGGACCACTCCCAGCCAAGGAATTTTACGGATATGAAGAGATGACGGTTTCTACACGTAGCGAATTTATTACATGGTATGAAAATAGTATAGCTGCAAGTTCTATTTTTGATTTCCAAACAGAAATTGTAAAATATTGCGTCGAGGACGTTAACATATTGAGAAAAGCCTGTCTCGAATTTTGGAATAGGTTTTTAAGCTCGAACGGTGTTGACCCGTTTCGTGAATCCTGTACTATCGCTGGTAGCTGCAACACCGTTTTTAGAAGAAACTTCCTAATGGATAATTCAATAGGTCTCATTCCTCCAAATGGATATAGAATGGCCGATAAACAATCTCTCATCGCAATGAAATGGTTAGCCTGGCTGGAGCATTCGTTAGGAATTACAATTCAGCACGCCGGGAATGGTCGCGAAGTTCGCATAAAAGAGGGAATCCTGATAGACGGTTTTTGCGAATCCACAAACACCGTTTACCAATTTCACGGGTGCTATTACCACGGCTGTGAAGATTGTTTTCCAGATCAAACGGCGGAACTTGGGGGTAACACTAAAGACACAATGTATTTACGACGGGAGAAAACCGAAGCAACATCAGCCCGCATCCGGTCCCACGGTTACAATTTGGTCGAAATAAGAGAATGCCAGTTTAAAAGAGCCCTTAAAACAGACATTGAAATGAAGAACTTTGTATCTGACGATGCCTTTTTTCAAAAAACACCATTAAATCCTCGCGATAGTTTTTTCGGTGGTCGCACCAACGCTGTGAAATTACACCACAAAGCTGCTGAGAATGAAACTATCCGATACCTTGACGTTTGCTCTTTGTATCCTTACGTTAACAAATACAAGAAATATCCTGTTGGCCATCCTAAGATCCATGTAGGTAATGATGCATGTCAACTCCTATCTTTACATGATGTTGAAGGTATCATTAAATGTACAGTCCTTCCTCCTTTAGACCTGTATCATCCAGTCTTACCCTGCCGAATGCACGGTAAACTCCTGTTTCTTCTTTGCAGACTTTGCGGTGAAACAATGAACAACGAAGATTGCAGTCACACTGATGATGAACGTAAATTTACGGGTACGTTTGTTGCGGATGAACTCCGAGAAGCGATAAACCAAGGATATAAGGTATTAGAAGTGTCAGAAGTTTGGGAGTACGAAATCGCCGAATACAGTCGATCCACTAGAACCGGAGGCCTATTCTCATCGTACGTAGACAAATTTTTAAAATTAAAGCAGGAGTGCAGCGGGTGGCCTTCATGGTGCAACGATGAGCAATCAAAGGATCGTTATATACGTGAGTACTTAGAAAAAGAAGGAATTAGTTTAGATAGAAACAACATCGCTGAAAACCCTGGAATGCGGTATATTGCAAAACTGTGTTTAAACAGTTTTTGGGGAACAAGTTTGCACAGAGGGAAAACTTAATGCAGTGCTCCATTCTTCAAGACCCTTACGAATTATTTAAGATGTTAACAGATCCTTCGGTGGAGGCTCACCTGCTCACGGCTATAGACGATCACACCGTCATTTTAAATTGGGATAGGCCAGATGACGGAATTGTTCCTCTTCGAACTGTAAATGTAGCGTTGGCAGCTTATACCACAGCCCATGCGAGACTGGAATTGTACAACTATCTAAAAAAATTGAACAGACGTGTTTTGTATTTTGATACAGATTCTGTTATTTTTACTGCACAGGCGGGTGACTGGATTCCTGAAACTGGCGATTTTCTGGGCGATATGACGGACGAGATCGAATGCTACGGTCCTGGCAGCAGAGAATTGTAGAGTTTGTTAGCGGGGGACCTAAGAACTATGCCCTTAAGGTGTTTTCGACAAAAAATAACCGTTTTGAGTATATATGCAAAGTTAAAGGTATTGTAAAAAACTTTAAAAATGCTCAAACCGTCAACTTTGAAACCCTTAAGAACATGGTACTTGAAGAAGCAGAAGCCACATATATCCAAACAGATCGCCGTATAGTTCGGAATTTCAAGTACGACGTGATTTCTAAGCCCGAAAGAAAAATATTTAGGGTAAATTATACCAAAAGACGGCGAATTGACGATAGTATGGATACTTTACCGTACGGTTTCAGAAATATAACTTAATAACTTTAGATTGTATCCTTAATTGTTTTAGTAAAATTCTTTTATATTTTTCTGTTATTTAATGTTAAGTTTCTTTGTTTGTAAATATTGCTATATTTTTTGGTATTTCATTTAAATTAAGTATAGTTGATAGTTGTAAATATTTAGCTTCAACATGTTCTTATAATTTTAATAAAATAGCACTTGAATAAAAAACACTTAAAGTATAAATAACCAAATTTATTTTTTATAAAACATCTAATACATTTGTTTTTATAAAACACAAGTTGTACAATAAAATTATGTGATAATCATTATTAATTAAATTGTTATCAAATATTTCTAAAAATTCTTTCATGTTTGTGTTACAAAGTTTAAAATATAAATATACAAGACAATATTGACCGCAAAACACAGAATGAAAATCTTGTAAAATTTTACAATTAAAAGTCCAAGTACAACAATTTCTTTCTAAAAACTTTTTATGATATCCTAGGGGTGGTCTTCCAAAAGAATCAAAGTATTCTCCATGTCCATATTCATCAATGTAAAATGCGGCCCAATGTTCACCAGGTTTATAGGCGGGGTCGGTGTTTGCAATAATAGCACAAGGTCTCTGTATACGCCATGGTAACTGATTAGAAGCACATACAAGTCGATGTACATTCTTGGTGGTCGGGATGTTCTTCAAACATGGTTGAATTTGTGCCGCATTCATCTCTGCTATTTTTCTTTGACCATTCACATAAAATTAAAGCGTGTTCCAAAGCACACGAAGGGTTTTCAATGTGATGATGTAGACATTTGATTGCTTGCATTTCTTTTTTTAGTTCTTTAAAGGTTGGACAACTTAGCCCCTCCATGTTAACTACCGGTTTATTTAAAAAATTTAAAGTGTTTTGCTTTTCATAACCTTTAACAAAAATACCGTTAAAAGGCGTCAACAATTTTCTAAGTTCGTCTTCGAAATCTTCAAAATTTATATATCCAGTACTCCATTTTAGACCATGAAAATAATTTTCCAAGTAATAAATTTCGTTTTTCACTGATTTTGCCAAAGTAGAATAAGGCATTGGTGGCTTTATAAGCAAAACTGCAAATAGTCACCATCTGACGAAACAACTGCAACTTCTTTAGGAATAAATTTCTTGTCTTCTCCGCGAAAACCTTGCAAATCAACAAACGCGTCCATTCTTCTCGAGTGTTAAGTAATAACTAAGTTGAGTAAAGTGTCGAGTATACTTAACTACTAAAATCCACCATTACATTTCTATGTTTATCAATTTCTATGACGTTGTCAAATTCGGCGTAAACTAAACAGTTTATCGTTTCACTTAACGCATCTTCGAATCCGACTTCTATGCGCAATGATCCATTTTTTACAAGATTCCAATGTGTATTAGCATTTGCCGATAAATCCGGTGTTAAATCAAAAGCCATTAAACAGAAACCTCTAGGGTAATCTTCTCGAGATATATCATTTCCTTCATTTAAGAAATGAATGCCGGTTCCGGAGTATAAAGTATGGTATGCTCGAACGTACAAGCCTGATTTTGTAAAATCCGGTTGAAGTGGTTTTGACGGAATTTGCTGGCCATCAATATACAAAGACAGATAATTAATTTTATAATGATGAAAATTAAACGGGTTGGTAGCGTAATCTCCATTGAACGCTTTATTTGACACAAATCCAATAATACAACGTTTAGGTAATTGGCCTAAGAAAACGTTGTCTAAAGACTTTCGTTGTATCCCTGATGGAATAGTCAATACTTTAACATCGGCTTTGGTTATTGGATATTTTGCAGAAGTAGATTCTAACGCTTTTGTGTGTGCAATTAGAATTGTAGGATTAATTCTCATTCTTCTTACTAAAAGACTGGCTTCTAAAATTTTCACCTTGTATGTAGACCCTAATTTAGCCATTAAACTAAACGAATCTCTTGAACGAACAAATTTTATCTTCATTTCGACGCCGTTAACAAGAAATTTTTCTTGATTAAATATGTCAGAGTGGACATGTCCCATCATCTCAATATGGTTATTTTGGAAGTAAACGATTTTCTTTTAATGAATCCCACATTGTCTTCCGTCAGAGTATCCATTTTTCCTGGTGTATCACTATGCCATAAACTACACGATAGATGTGAAGATTTTGCTTCCGATCCATAGTTTAGTAGAGTTTCAATATAAGAACGGTATGCATACGTATTATTAGGCGGAGATACAAGTTTCTGATTTAAATAAATCTCAACTTGACTAAATAGAGAATGTAACCAGTTATTTACGGGTCCTACAACATCCTCAACGTTTAACGAAGTATCGTCTTGTTTCACGATTTTGGCTGTTACGTACAGCATTGTTTGACTTAAGTCCAAGTAATCATTGCCGTTGCCAGGTATAACAAATTCAATCGGTGCATCGTCAGTTAACGAAGATAGTGGCTTGTAGAAAATCCATTCGCCAGATTCTATACTTGTTTGAGTTGATGGAAGGGCAAATAAATCCAATTCAGATTTAATGCATTCGCAAGATTGAGCGTGAAGAAAAGCCATTATTAATTTCTGTCAAAAATATCGTTGTAATTAACTTTTGAATTAGCAGGCTTGCGTTTAGAAGTTGACGTCTTCTTGTTAATTGCAGACAGAGAATGACTGGTTGTTTTTTGACGTTGTTTTTTATATCCAGAACCCTGCATCAGATTTTCAATTTTAGTGTCTGCTTTGCGTTTCAAACTCTGACCGGCTTCGCGCATTCTATCTTGAAACGATTCTTTAATTGGTCGGTTTTCCACAATATCTCCTAAAATATTACTTCCTGTCCTCAACGCTTCTTTTCCTACTGCTTTCACGCCTGACTTAAATAATGGTAAAATTGAACGAAATATACCCCCCAACCAACTTCCAATTCCATGACCTCTTTGATATGGAGCCCCTCGGTAGATAACACCAATTCCACTACCGGCTTGATTAATGTAATATTGTTGATATGGACACGCCATGTTAATTAAGTTTTTTGAAATGAAGTTTCAAATTCAACGTACCAAACTCGAATGGCATAGAAGCTGCTGTGTCGGTCCTTATATTTATTTGTATATTTTCAAATTCTTTTCTCATAAGGGGTATGTAATGTACAGGAGAAAATACTACATCTTTGTGACATCCGTAATTGTAATTGTCAGAAGTGACATTAACAATTCGCAATAAAGGCGCTAAGACATCTCCTACTAATTGTGGTTCTACAATATCACAATAAATAAACATTTGAGATGGTATACCTGTCCATATGTTTGCTGGATGAGCTGAAGTTTTTTCTTTTGCTAAATTTTGATCGGGTTGAAAACCTAGCTGAAGCGCTAATCTTCTTGAAAAACCCAGTACAGATAATGTTGTGTTTACTTTTAAGAAAACTCGTTTTGTTATTCTGTTGTATTTAAAGTTTATCAGTTTCTTTATTATTTCGTGGTTATTAATTTCAGTAATAACGTCTTCGATTGATTCGTAGTTTCCTGGAGAAATTTTTACAATATGCCATTCTTGATAAGAAAAATGAATTGAATCTTTACTGTCAAGAAAATGTTTCGTTGCAAGATTTAACACTTCTTCGAGACTTAACTCGTGTTCTTCGGGTGGTCAGTCTATAGTACATTAAGTTATCAGTTTCTCCAACTGCTAAAAACGAACACGGATATTGAATTTCAGAAATTCCAACAACCCATTCTCCAGTCAATCTTACTCGTTTAGGTAATTGTGTCATAAAATTTGCAGTTGTATTGTTGGGGTAGTAATTCATAGAGCTGTTACTTAGCAATGTTAAATAAAACTCATTCTCGGTATTCATAATTGTTGCAATTCGTTCGATAGAACCCAAGAATTAAATTTATCGCTATATCCTTGCCACTTTACAAAATACTGTTTATTTATTCCGCGGCCTTTTTCTTTCAACACTTTATCAATTTTATATCTTGTGTCACTATTAATTGTAATAAGTTGTAATTCTTCTTCATAAAATGTTCCTTCAATTGGTTCGCTATTTAAATCAACAACTCGGTAAACAGGAGGTTTTCGGTTAATAACTTCACTTATTTTAAACACTTCTTCGCTCCAATTTGTTGTATAACCCTTCTCAAAGATCTGTTTAGTTCTACTAATCCTTACATGTTGACCGACTTTATATTTGGATATTCGTTCTACTCCAACTCCACTGCTATACAGGTTTTGCCAAACTTGTAAAATATTTGAATCATTTACATCATTGGGTGCCATTTTAATGCTTCGATGATATCTATTATTATAAGACAATAATAAATTTTGTAACACATCAACGTATCGATACGAATTGGAATAAGTAAAATAACGCCACATTCTGGTTTTAAGAGTTCTATTAAATCGCTCAACTACAGCGGCTTTAACATCAGGGTTGTTAGTAACATAAAAATTAATCTCGTGTTCTTTAAAAAACTTTGTACAGTTTTGCCACAAATTCTTCCCTTTATCCGTTTGAATGTTTAAAGGATAATTTTGACATTCTTTAAAAATATCTGCAAACGCATCAATAACGTTTTTTAGCTGTTTTAGTTTTTAGTGGTCTAGCCCAAGCCTTTTTACTGAATACGTCAATTACGGTTATAATGTAATTATAGTTGTCGTTATATTTTTTCAAACTTTGCATATCACATAAATCAGCCTGCCATAATTCAAACATATTGTTTACAATGTATTTGTTTCTAGGAAACCGTTTTTTATTAGGTTTATGTATAGTATACGATTCTTGTTGTTGTAGCCATTTTTCAACACTGGGACGATTATGTTTATACTTTACTGATTGAAATAAATCATTTGCACCCGCAAAGCCGCTAACGTGAGCTGGATCGTAATATACGGTGTCCATTATCAAAGTTTGAAAGATTCCCAGTTTAAAACTCTTGACCTGCGGTTCGATCTTCTCGGGTTTCAGCTACTAACTGCCTCAACTCATCATCACCATCATAGTTTGGCGCAAAACTTTGATCACTTCTAAGTGGCGAAGTTACCGCTAGTTGCTCGTTTCTAGTTTGTGAAACACCTCGACGTTTTAAATTTCCAATAAGTTCCTGCGGAAAGTTAATTTCTTTCATATAAGATGCAAGCTGTTGCCAGCCTTTAGGACTGCTAGTTTTTCTCGGTCTTATAGCGTCATGCACCAAATCAATAATATTCGAAGATGGTATATTTTTCTCCTTTTTATTGTTACAACTCCATTCTTATCCCATACTATGTCTCCTGAAGTATTCAAAATCCTTAAAAGTTTTCCGCTTTTTTCTTGTATGTAGGAGGTAACGTGTTTATTATATCAGAATCCGTCATCTTTGTGATTTTTTCATCTTCAACTGAAATGCTAACAGGCTGTCGAATTTCTCCGACAAAATGTAAATACCTTTGAAGAATCTGATTGTACATATTCCATTTATCGTGGTCTGACAGTTTTGAATTTAAAACTTTGTTCATTTCGATGTCCAGCTCTGACAACACATTGTTTTGCGTAGGTTCGGGATTAGTTTTTAACCGCTGTATTAATTCCGGGGGAACAATAATCATCTTTTTAGCGTGTTCCATATTAGTTAAAAAGACTTCCTAACACACCGCTAATTAAGGGTGCTAAGAGAAACGGTAGAAATGCGCCTCCTTGTTGTAATAAAATCTGTTTTTTCTTTTTAATGGATTCTCCTTGTTTTACTATTCGCCTCAACGTGTTTTTATGACGAGAGAGCCGTCTCTTCTGCGTTCCTGACAATGGAACTTTTCCTTTTAAAGTATTGTAGATGCATTCACAGATACAATGTATTTGCTTATCGCTGGCACACTTTAGCAAAGCTTGTCGCTCATTAGGTCCTAATTTTGTCAAAGCCCGTAGAAGTTCAGCATGTTTACTGAGTACGTTAGTCATTATGATTGAATGATGTCAAATTTATCTGAACTTGTGTATTTAAACCCTTTTTTAGGAATGTAAATGTAGCATGCGCCGTCTTCGTTAAAAATTGATGTTCTAAAACGTACAATGTCAGGCGTACTCTGTTTTAAATCAAAAAGTAGATATCCATGTGGATTCGATGTTGCATCGTTATAAGCTTCTTCTAAAAACTTTGGGTTTTCCGGGTATACTTGCCTCGTTAAATGTTTTATTTGGGCTTTATCTCGTGGATTTTTAAATAGAATTATGTAATGGGCATTTAATGATATGTCGCGTTGTCCTTTACCTTGGTGAAAAACGTTTTGAGTTAGGAAAAATACGCTGAGGTTTCTATGATGACAACCTTTAGTAAATATATCCACAACAGCACTGTTGGTTTCGCGCATTAAATCGTCAATGATTATTAAGTTAGGTTCTCTTCCATCATACGCATCCATAGACGGTAATCCTTCTTGAAATTTTATTTTTGGCAAATCTTTATACAACGGTTGCCACTCATCATAAAACCATATGACGTTTTCAAATTTAGTTTCACAAACATTCATATTTTTTATAAAGTTTACAATAAAGTAAGATTTACCACAACCAGAGGGTCCTGCAACAATTGCTGAGAAAGGATGCTGAAATTGATACATGTTAATGATCGATATCTTAACGAAGACTAACTGCGTTCAAAATAAAACAAGTTTTATATATAAAAGAAAATCTTTATTTTTATTGGTTATATTTATTGTATTACCTACATGTAATTATACTTAAATACTAAATTATTTATACAAAAAACGGTCGTCATATGTTTCCATATAATCCTTTACCGTAATGTTAATAAAATTTGGAAATTTGTGAACTAATTCGAATAACATAAAATTTTTGTTATACTTTTCTTTGAGAACTTCTACGAAATCTTCATAACAGACTTCTTGTTTTTTCTTTGCATCGACAAAATTTACCACATCGTATATAAATTCTTGAAAAGGACAGTCACAGTTTTCTCGGTCGCTTAGTAGTGACGTAAAATAAGATTTCATTTTTCTAATAGCTTGTAACGAACTAAGGCCTACATACAATTGAAATTTTTCTTCCACATTTTTAGGCACAAATCGAACAGCGTTCACATCAGTTGTGTGCACTATATAATTTTCCAGGTCATATTTACCCACATCTTTGTGACCCAAGTCTTCTATCATGTTATCCAATACACTTACAAACTCGGTAAATTGTGGTAACGTGAAGTAAACCCCCGAATTAAAACCGGACTTTATTATTTTCAGACAAGGTCTGAAACCACTGTAAACATCTATTCCTAGACGCGCAATTTTTGAATAACTGTGATTTAATGGAATAGATACCTCATTAAACAATTCGTGTTTTTCGCGTACTTCTAATTTTGATTTATCTTCTGAGCTGTCGATACCGTATGACTTTTTGGCTTCTTTAAACAAAGTGTAATCTTTATTGGTAGGTACGTACACTGGCGATGCTGGTGATCTATAGTTTTTCTTCCAATCTTGGCGTTTAAAATAGGGTTCAAATTTCTTTACATCTCGATGTGCTGCCATCACAACTTTTAAAATGAAGTACTGGTTAGAATCGTTAACATAAACTAAATAATGTTTATTATAGACGTGCTTTTATATCTTTAGCGGGGAAGAATGTCAAAAACCGTAAATGTGGAAAAAGTATGACTCATGGGAAAAATTAGTTACATAATTAAACGATGACTCACACCCAGAAATAGCTCGCATACGTTTCCTCCGAGGTCGTGTGACGTCTGTGAAAGTAAAAAAGGGGAGGGGAAGCTGGCCCCTTTCTACTCTGGTAAAAAAAATATTTTTAAAATCATAGATGGATTTACAAAATTCATTAAATTATACCTAGTTAAGACAACAAACACTCGGGAAGCTATCAATAACTTATTGGTTTATTTCAATTGTTTTAGTGTGCCAATCAGAATAGTCACTGATAGAGGATCGTGTTTTACATCACACGAATATGAGAATTTTATGAATATGTACAATATTAGCCATATTAACGTGGCAACAAGTTCGCCAAAATTTAATGGACAAATTGAACGGGCAAATCGTGATTTAACCCCGATGTTGTCAAAGTAAGCAACACTAAAAAATGGTTGGTATCAAGTAAATTAATTGAAACGTAATTTAGAATTAATTATAATCATGACACTTTTTATGTTTGTATAACCTTACTGTTTATGTTATGAACTTAATGTTATGTATTTGTGTTACTTATGCCCAATGGGAATACATTTATTCTTAGTTAATGTTATGCTAAATGTATGAATATGATAATTTATGTTTGTACTTTATTATGTACAGTAGATTGTTATTAGTTATTCTATACTTTACGTTATTTATGATTATCTTATTATATTAACAATAATGTATTGTGTTTGAGGACAACCACATGTCAGAATTGGCCGAATTGTAGTAGTTGTTTCAATTTTGAATTTGGCGCGTATAAGCGACTAGTTGGTAGCGTCGTTTTGGTGGTAACACTTAGCGGTTGCGTAGAAAGAAAAAGATGTTCGTTATGTTTTTATGACACACATGTCGGTGTGGCTCAATGGTGTGGTCATTGTTTTTATGTTTGTATCTTAAGTTTAAGTGGTAAATTTAAATAAAATTATAAATTTGTAAGGAATAAAAGCTATTGGTTGTAATACAATTGGTGCCAAGGCATATGATTGGCACAATGAGAAATAAAGTAGAAGGCAGTTGCTGTTGTTGTGTTTACTTGTTGAGTATCATTTAAAGTATATCTTAATTCACCTAATATCCAATCACTTCCACCAAGTATAAAATAGCTCTTACAAATTGACTATAGTAGGTTTATGCTTCAGTGGTTGCTTCGATGTTGTTTCTTTTCTTTTTTTTTTAACATAAGTATAATTGTTTTAGTTAACATTTTATGTCGTTTAATGTGCTAATCATCTTCAATTATTTGAGTTTGTAAAGAAATATAATTACAGAATTGTTTAGTTCACCCCATAATATTGCATGTAGTATTTTATATCAATGCGGTAAAAAATGTTGCACTTTGTAGATAAATTTGATTACATATCGTACAATAAATATATCGCACAACTGAATGAGGTTTTTATGGAAACCAAACAAAAAAACAATCAACGCAATTTATGCATAATTTCGTCTCCTGCGTTGCAATTAGACTACACCAGGGTACGATTAGTGACACGTTTACTTAAGTTTTGCTAACGACACTATTTTATTGTGCAATTCTGTTTTTTAAAAACAAGTACTCTTCAAAAGTACATCGTTTTACTTAGTGTTTAATTATAAGTATTTATACGTATATTTACTATTAGAGACCATATTCTAATTCAAATTAATTTTTAAGTTGCATCTGTATCATGGTATTGCAGTCAAAACCGAAAGTTTATATTTAATTCATTTAACTAGTTTAATTCAATTTATGGAAAATAAAGTCGATTCCATAATCACGTGTGACAGAACGTGTTTTTTGAGATTGAAAAATACATTTTTATTAAAAATCATAAACAAATTGTTCACACGTATTATATAGTATGTATTTAGTTTTTAAATGTCTTGAGATCATTCTACCCGCCACTGAACTTTAAGTTGCAACCTATTCATAAATAATCTCTTTTGAAGATAAAAGTTAACCAATGCAGTTTTACTTTCATACATAAATACAGTTGTCCTGAAGAAAAACGCTTGTACATTGTACACACAATAACTTTATTTTCAACAAGTACAAGTCTTACTTCTTACATGTTTTTTTAGTGCTACAATTCTTATATCAATGGCGTTTTTCATTTCCTACCTCAACTTAACTTAGTTATGCGCTTGCGTTGTTATTCTAGGGCATTTTTAATACACAAAACCCTTATTACAACCACTGAGTAAACAAAGTTTTTAGAGAGGCGTGGCTGGTGTCACTTTAATTCTAAAGGTATACTCAACTTGAAAACTATTTTGGTAGAAAATTCAAATCATTCATAGGTTACCCGTGTAGATAATCTAGATAATCATTAGATCTTGCTGTTTGAGGTTATTTCAGAAAAACACTTTATGACTTTAATATGATTAAAATAAATTGTAATTACACATATATTTTTCTAAAAGATTAGGTACCGCATTACAAAATATAATAATTACATATTTTTAAAAGTAATTCTAAAAATTACTTATTTACATCAAAACACAATTATAAAAAGATCAATCACTTCAATCACTTTCGTCTTCTCCATTACAACTTTAATCGTCAGATGATCCAGTGTTTATCATAAACCACAGGTTTTCCACATTTACATCCAGCAGTGCATCATATTCCTTTCTTGCACCAAGTGATTCTCATGTTGACAACGTTTGCCCATTACCTCAGAAAATGTCTTTCTCACTAAGGCTTCTATCTCCAGACCACTCTGTGTAACATTATTCATAGCGATCTTATGTTTCACTAAACTCCATATCAACTCAATCGTCTACATAATATATCTTCGTATAACTAAATTGTTTCACTAACGTTATTAGTTTTGCTTTACACATTTCATTTGTTGTTGTTACTCTTATTATTTTGGAGTCATTGTTGAATACTATCCTTACGTTCTGCTTGCGTTAGAGGTTCATTAATTTGTACACTGTAGTACGGTGCGTTATCCATAACAACAATACTATCAGGAGGCAAATTTAAAATCAATTGTTACTTCCAGCACTGCATAAAGTTAGTATGGTTCATGTCATTGTGATAGTCACCAGACTTGTTTTACATTTAAAAATTAAAAGGCCATTGTTAACAAATTGATATGATCCTGCTGCATGCACAATAATGCACCTCTGACACTGCTCTGTCTACAACATTTTTAATAATATTTCTGGCTTCGGAATTAACGGTTTGCTTTGATGTAGATTTTATGTTGGTAAATAACAGCTGAAACAATATAGAAAGTAATAAATGTAAAAATTTCCATCAAAAAGTAGTTACTGTTTGTAGAATTAACACTAGAATTAAATACAGATTTTAGAGTAATTAATACAAATTATAAATAAGATAAATACACATACCTACCTTGTTCACAAATAACGGCGTTTAAAAGAGTCTTGATGAAGACTGATTGAATAACGACGATTTTTTTAGTAAAACAACAAAGATGTAAACAGACACGAGGCCATTAAGAAATTTTGGCTGTAAATTAATTTTTCAAGCAAACGGTACTTGCTAATTGTGATTGGTTAAAATATTTACCGCTTCAAATTTTTGAAGTTAGTTGGCATATTTTCCGGGGACTTTGTTTACTTCAGCGCTCTGTACACTCCCTTTTCAATGCAGTTCACTATTGTTATTAAATGTGCGGCTTTTAATACACGTTATTTTGATGAAGTATGTTGCATTGCTAACAAAAATGTTGATGTTGAGTGATTGCTGTTTCTAGTGTTATTTGAACCTTTTGTTTAAAATTTTGACATAAGTAATACCGCGTTTAGATACAAATGGAATATATTAATTCAAAAGTTAAATATACAGAATTTTAAATTAGTCTATAAAAAGAGAAAAACCAATATAAAACTACATTAATAATAAATCATATGTACTTTTGAAACTTTTAAAATATTCATCACAGTGCAGTCGAATAAACAATCTTAATTGAGGTACCTAGAAATGAAAAGTTTTCTATCGATTAAAATAAAAACCGTTTATAACAAACAACACGACGTTTCTCTTTCATGTCTTTTAAACGAAAAGACAAAAAAGCTTAGGCTTTAGAATAACTTTGTGGAGAACTTGTTATATCGATAGAGACGAACAGTTCAAAGGATTTGTAGGGAGTTGCCAAAACTAATTTAGGGATGCGTTCGAGTTCGAGGTTTTGCCTTTAGAAAATTCGTAGATAGACTTTTCGGATAAAATACAATTAAATAAATTGGGTTCAAGAGTTCAACGGGAATTTCATTAAGAAACGGTTGATTTCTTTTTATCGTTATTATATTTTTTGTCTGTTTTGATGACTGTTTTGTTAATTTACTTTTATGTTGTAAACATTAATGTTATCATAAAATACTAGAAATAAGGTCAGCAATAACGATGATCACTTAAATGTCGCTTGACCGTGTGTTTGTTAGAAAAGTGGCAGAAAAAAAGTAGAGTTATCCGTTGATTCTTTTTAGAACGCTATATAAGAATTTTTGTCAGATTTTATCGATATGTAATTTATGAGACATAAAAATTTCATACTGAGATTACAGAAAATAGTTATACATGGTTTTAGCGCTAAATCTTTTTATTCTGTTATAGATATTAGTTATTTTTGTGAATTTTATAGTAATTTCTAACTATTATATACTGCGTGTAGTTTTATAAATAATATGTTTTAGAGTTATTTTATGTATTTGGTACTAATCTTATTTAAACGCAAACAAGAAAATGAATATGTAAATAAAAAGCTAAATAAAGTAAACACACCGTTAAACAGTTTAAAATTGTGTGCTCGTTAATCACATGTAGTGTAGAAAATTGAGATATGGCCGTGGCTATAGTTTTACTGTTTACAAAAGAAAAAAAAACTATAAAAATATAACTGTATATACACATAGTAAATTCTAGTCGTTCAATCTAAATCGAGAAGAAACTTTAGATTAAGACAGTAAATCTAATATTTCTGAAACAGCCTAACATAACGATGTTTTCAAACAAACGTAACATAAAACAAATAATAAAAATAAACTCTGCCGATATATGTATATTTAAATTGTAATATTTCAAAACAAGGAACTGAACATGCCTGTACCGTTTTAATTTCAATGATTACGAGTGTACAGTAATTTTATGCTAGAAATGATAACAAAAATCAAAGAAAAAATAAATGTTTATTATATTGTTACAAACGTAAAACTTAAAAGACCAAATGTAATATAAAAGCACAGAGCATGAATTTAAATAACACGAAGGGCAAATCATCATTAAACAAATGGTAACTGAAACGTTCGAGAAATTATTGTCAAGTTCGAGAATGTTCAGGAAAACTATAAATCAGTACGAAGGGTAGAAAAGTTGTCATTTGATTTAATGACAACTTTTCTACCCTCCGTACTGATTTATAGTTTTCTATATTATCATGCGTGGTATTTTTACCACAGGATGGCGTTCCAAAAACATTTTAAAAATGTTCACGAACGAACGTTTATCGAAGAATATAGAAAATTCTAGAGATAACGAAAATATATAAAAACAGTGTTAAGTGTTAAGAAGATGTTTAAATAAATAAGTGATTAACGCGTGGATAAGATAAATATAACGAAGTATAAACGTACGTGCTTTTAATGTAATCAAGTGTCAATTTTAGATAAACAGTAGTTATCCGCAGACATTATCTTTCGAGTGATTGTACCATATAAATTAGTGTAAGTGTTTTTCTTAAATATCGTTAGATTTAATTAGTTCGTGAAGTTATAAACGTGTAAATATTTTGTGTATAAATAAATTAGTGTTAAAATGCGTTACGTTGGTGATACAGGTGTGCGGTATTGAAACCTGTTGAAAACTTGTAAATTAATAAAACTGTTTTACCCTTTGCGTGTATTTGTTTATAAAGTATAATTATAGCCGTTCCAGTTCGATAAAGAATCCCAGAAAATAGAGAAAAATTCTAAAAGTTTAAAAGAAGAAATACAAACGAGCATGGAAAATCAAATTAAAATTATTTAAGAGGAAACACAAGCAGATATGTTAAATTTAAAAGAAAAAAAATTGCGAAACTGCGAATGAGAAAATAGAAGCAATAGAAGACAAATTATAATACCGAATTAAACTGTTTGAAGAAAGAATAAATCGAATAAATAGTCACGGCAAAGGAAACGTCACAAGCAAAGATTTAATAGACCATCGGGAAGAAACCACTCACGAGTTTAAAATTGTACCTTCGAATTTTGATGGTAAAGTTCTATGGTCAACCTACTACAAGCAGTTTGAAGTCACAGCTACAGCGAATGGTTGGAGCAATAAGCAGAAAGCGACGTTTTTAATATTGTCCTTACGTAGAGAAGCGCTTGGAATTTTACAGACTGTTCCTGGTCACCTGCAAGAAAACTACGAACGTTTGGAAATGAGATATGGAAACGGTCATCTTCAACAAATGTACCAAGTTTAAATTAAAAATCGGGTTCAGAAAGCTGCCGAAAGTCTTCAAAAATTTGAGGCTGACATCGTCAGATTAACACGGCTTGCGTATCCTACAGCACCAAATACCTTCTTAGAGCAGTTGGTTATTCAAACCTTTGTAGACGGCCTCCAAAACAGCGAAACGCAATAGACTCTCCGGTTAGCTCGACCAAAGACGTTTGATGCTGTAGTGCATGCTTTGGAGTTTACAGCAGCAAAATAAACATTGCAACAAGATGGTCATAAATTCCGCTGTGCTGCAAAAGTATCCGCGCAGGCACTAAAAAGCATTAAGGAAATAGCGCGACGAACACTTTAGGAAAGAGGAGTGACGACTTTGAATTAGGCCATGTACGACGACATTGTACTAAACCCAAGAAGAGCGCTCGAGAGTTGTTCCAAAGGAAGAACTAACGTGTGAAGCATAAAATTAATACCGGAGACGCTCGGCCGATACTACAACATCCACGCTGATTTCCTTTGGCGAAAACAGAAGGAGCCAAACAAATTATTATGGATATAAAGAAAAAAGATGTAATGGAACCTTCAAACAGTTCATGGGCGTCTCCAGTGGTACTCGTAAAGAAGAAAGATAGATCAACGAGGTTTTGCGTAGACTACAGACAGCTTAACGCGACCAAAGGAGACAGTTACATTTTACCGAGGATTGATGATACGTTAGATACCTTGTCAGAATCCTAGTGGCTTTCTACGTTAGATTTAAAGAGTGGTTACTGGCAGGTAGAATTGGAACCCAAAGATCTGGAAAAAATAGTTTTTACGATTGGAACGTTCGAGCGTTTGATGGAAACCATCGTGCGCGGACTGTCTTGGAAGACGTGCTTGGTTTACTTAGACAATGTGATCGTGGTTGGAAGTTCGTTTGAAGAACACTTCAACAACTTGAAAAAAGTGTTCCATCGACTACGTGGGGCAAATCTAAAACTAAGCCTAAAAAAGTGCCACCTTTTAAAGAAAGAAGTGCAATACTTTGGTCACGTCGTATCTAGAGATAAAGCAAAGGCTGACCTAGACAAAATCCGAGCAGTGCAAGCATGGCCAACACCAATCGACAAACATCAGGTTCGAAGTTTCTTTGGGTTGTGCACCTATTATAGACTATTTGTACCCAGGTTTGCGAATATTGCAAAATTTTTGACAAAATTGACCAAAGAAAGAGCAGAATTTAAATGGAATGAAGACTGCAAAAATTCTTTCCATTAATTAAAACAGGCCCTAGTCACTTTGCCAATTTTAAGTTATCCAAGAGAAGAAAGAACATTTGATTTGGATACCGACGCGGTTTTTTTGCTGGTGCAAGATGGACAAGAAAAAGTCATCGTATGTTTTAGTAAAGTTTTGTCCAGACAAGAAAAAAATTATTGCGTGACTAGGAGAGAACTGTTAGTGGTCGTCGAGTTCAAAGAACACTTTTACAAATATTTGTATGGGAAAAAATTTATACTGAGAACGGACCACGCCGCTTTAAAATGGCTATTGCAGTTCTGTAACCCGGAAGGACAATTAGCAAGATGGACCAAGAGACTGCAAGAGTATAACTATGACACAGAACACCGTGCCGGAAGCAGTCATCGAAAAAGTTTTATTGTTTGTTTATTTTACTATTATTGTCTGAGGTTTTAAATTTTAATATGTAAACAAGTTAATAAATAAACAAGAATGAATACAATAAACAACAACTCGATCAATTGCAAATGATTGGATGAGGTATAAGAGTCAGAATGTCAATGTCATCTGTTTATCCCCAGATAAGACCGCAAGAATGGCATCAAATTGTGTTTAGTGACGCGCCCCGATTTTGTTTGTGGCCCACGATGGTCGTAGGAGGGTCAGACGGATGCGTGGAGAACGTAAAAATCTAACATTTTTTTGTGGAACGCAACACAGCCCTCACTCAACGAGTTATGAAAAGGGGGGCAATATGTTATGGTAGCAGATCACCCTTGGTCTTTATTGACGGCAACCTAAACGCAGCTGGTTATATTGCTAATGTGCTACAACCAGTTGGGCTTCCATATCTTCAAGGGCTGCAAAATTTCATTTCCAATCAGGATAATGCACGCCCTATACGGCAAGAGCTACAACACGGTTTTTGAAAGAAGCTAACATTGTCGTCTTCCCATGGCCTACTCGGTCGCCTGATTTATCGCTCGTTGAACATGTATGGGATATGATTGGTAGGCGACTGGGTAATTTACCACACCCTCCAGATAACCCACACGATCTACAGCTACGGATTCAAGAAGCTTGGGACGATATACCACAAGCAGCTATAGATCACTTGATGGTAGCATGCCAAGACGTCTAAATGAGTGCATTACAAATGGTGGCGGTGCAACTCATTATTAAAAAAACTTTTTAAGCGTTTGTTCTTTTTGTTTTTAAATTTTAACCACTTTAATCACTTTGTTTCACGAAAATAGACGTTTCTTGAAAATTTCAATAAAACCGTTCAACAACTTCTGGGTGTTGCAATTTTTTTGGAAGTCAGTATAATATACTATTCACTTGCGGATGTCAATTGCTTCTATACTTGATACGATGCGGTTGCTGACAACAAACGTAAATTTGACCATAGTTATCACTAGAGAGCTGAATATATGCAAAGTGCATATAGATGCATATATTGCATATTTTTGCTTATTTCAAACAACATTGCATATTTAGGCTAAACACGATTTATTTTGCATATTCTAAAAATAAATTATTATGAAATTTTAAAATTTCACTGTTTTACATTAAATTAGGTCGAATTTTATAAGTTGAAACGGTATGAACGAACTCTGGACTTTCCCGTTTCTACCTGAATAACAATGCGACAAAAGATTGCATTACAATGTCATTGAATTTGTTTCTGAAATTGAGGGGTTTTTCAAGAAAAAGATTATTAGCTTAGTATTTAAAATACGTATTGTTAAATAATATTTACGTAGAAACAATTTCTAAAAATAAAGTAGGTACCTACCTGCTTTAAAGAGGCTAATATAATTTTTTTCGTTTTCCGAAAACATTTGTTTAAAGTAAACGTAATATCGTGATAGTGCTTTTAAAGTGTTTTGTATATCTTAAATTAAAATATGTCTACCATTCAAAAAAGTGATTCGATGAAGTGTTTGCCCGAGTTAAAGTTAAGTGGAGAGAAAGTATTTTGCAAGGCCTGTTCTAAAATCGTAAGTTACATTCATTTTGACATGTCATTATCTTAAAATTTACGTAGGTATCAGAATTTCATATAATATGCTTCTTCGCATCAGAGCAATTTCAGAAATAAAGTTCAATCTGTCACATTTTTTCACGTTTTTTAAAAATGTAATATTTGACTGTGTGGACTTTAAAAATTCCTGTTTAGTTTAGTAAATTCGTCAAATTGTAGCTTTTGTTTCTATAAAAATTGATTTCTCTTTGGTGCATGAACATTTTTTCTTCTGCATATTTTCTGTTAGAGGAAGTTTCAAGTCGACTAACATATAAAAACAATGAGTCATAAGTTGAAGCTAAAAAAATAGCATATGTATTAAACATAAATGTGTCTGTTTAAGATTTTGTTTTATTTATGAGTATTTTTAATAAATATGCATTTGCATATTTAGGAAAATTTAGAAAAAAATGCTGCATATTTTTAGCAAAAGTAATGCATATATATGCGCATATTTTGGTAACGCTTTGTTGCATATATTCCGCCCTTTAGTTATCACATTTAATTAAGATTTATTTTTTTTACTATTTATTGGTATTTGCTACTACAAATTTGGTATTATATCATTTAGTATAAATAACACATATTTTAAATTCATATTTAAGTGCTTATTTTGAAAGTATTTCATGCATATTGGCATATCAATATTTAAGTGTGCACAGCTATTTGAAAGCTAGTTATAATATTTTTTTGCACTAGCAGATTATTATTTTTAGTTACTGCGCTTGTTTTTATAAGAATATGTTTGATTTACTAATTTCTTAGGCGTAACTCGTTGATAAACGATTTATTTACTGTTCTAGAATGGCAACTACAATAAGTGTGAATGCGACCAACAAATTATACGCCAACAATTATAACTCCGTAACAACGCTTGAAAAACTAACTAATTTGAACAAAAAATAGAAAGTTTTTGAGTAGCACAAAAATAAATAAAAACTACATTTGACCTTGATTAAAATAATTCAATAAGAGCTTTACTTATTCCCAAGCATTGTCTTCAACCGGTAAAAAACCTTTGCTTCATGATACTTAATATACTATAATAGTATATTATATACCAAAGTTGAGAAGTGTATAATTATAACCTAAGCGGCAGGGATATAAGTCGCGCAGGTTATAATTATTATCTCAAGTGTGGTCTATATACATTTTTTTCCACTACCTACTAGAATTATTAAAACCTTTTTATCTGATACTAAATTAAATTTAAAATGTTAATTTTAAATTAAAAATTAAGTGAGTGATAGTGACAGTTGTCATTAGTTTAACAGAATTAATTTTGACGTAATTCGTAATTGGTAAGTTTTTTTTGCTAAACTTTCTACAATGGTTTGAAAACATTATTACTTTAAGCATTGATTATATCTAAAAAGTATTTAATTGAATTAAAATTCACATTTAGTTAACGCAAATTTCAAATAACTTACATTTTTAAAATCCAGTTAATTTCCTTAATTAATAAATGATAAATTTATAAAATAGCATTAAATAAAATCTCTTGCGTCTGATAAACAGTTTTGTAAACTTTTTTTCTTTAAAACTGTTATAGAATTATCAAAAAATGTAAATATGTTCATTGTTAACCAGTAGTTAATAATGAAATATTATTTACCTGTGTTTAATAAAGTGCAACTTCACAACTTACTATTACACGTAATAATAAAAGCCTATACAACTATGTAGTAGAAGAAAAAATAACTACATGTTTTATGTATTAATTGTTCAATTGATAATTTAAAAAAAAAGTTTAGTTTTATGTAAAACACGTTTCGGATTATTGCACAACGTCAGCTAGAATTATCAACTTAACTACTTTTGTTATATTTTTGACATAAAATTAGATTTAATAAATTTTGATGTTTTACTGGCAACGGTGTAATGATTAATTAATGCAACTAAATTCGCTTTTGCCAAAAGTATTGAGCACCCTAAAAATTTTGAACATGTGCGATAATTATAGTAGTACATACACCTTGTTGTCGGTATCTAAAAAGATTAAAAAGAATGACCCACGCCAATTCTACCAATAAAACAACTGGTGTAATAAAATTTGTTTAAAGTTTTCTGTTTATTTTTAAGTTCGCTACTTTCGCTCGTTATAAATAAATCCTGTAATCTAGTGCGATTTTGATGTTTCGATTAGTGATATTTAGTGATATTGTTTTCCTATGCCGAAAAGAAACGAACTTAGTTTAGAAAAACGTGTGCGGATAAACTTTTTTATGAGCAAGGGAATCCGTGGTTTTGGGAAAATGATATTAAGCTCTTGTACTGGCCTGTTCAGTCACTGGACATAAACCTTATAAAACATTTATGAGGTTTATTGAAGCGCAAAGTCAGGCATTACACAATTACATCAAAAGAAGAGTTAAAGGATTGTTTGCGCTAGGGTAGAACGCTATGAGTCTCGAAAACTGTAAAAAGCTTGTAGATTCTGTACCAAAAAGAATTTCTGCTGTAATTAAGGCAGAGGATGGGCCCACCAAATATTGATTTTTTGTGAATACTAAACATTACAATCTTATTCAAGTTGTTTTAATTTACTTTAATTTGATGTTTTTCAAAAAATCAATAGTTCATCTGGGTGCTCAATACTTTTGGTCAAGGCGTACCTTGTAAACAGAGAACGCATTAAAAGATAACAAATGTTTACATCCTTAATTATATTGGTTACCGTACCTCGTATAGTTTGGTCGAAAACCGGCTATCAAACATTTGCTAGTGATAAGTGCTTACTTATATACTACGATCACGATGATTGTTATTGCTTAAACCATTTCGTAGTCAATAATGCAATACGTTCTCGAGATGTCATTTTTCAAACAAACTAGTGAACCTATCTACTCGCAACGTTGAAGTTGTGGATAAAAATTTTGCCATTTTGGTGTCACGCCGAACTATCCAAAATCAATTTCCAAGCTTGTTTAAAACCAGAACGAAAACAAACTAAAAGACGTAACGTCTAGGAGCGAATCCAAAAATAAAATTGTAGATAATTATCTACGTCTGCGTAACTGAATTTAAAAACTACTTTAGTTTAACGACTTTGTGTTTATCATCGACGTTACACATGCCAATCGTTAAACCACAAGCGTACAACACAGTAGTTGAGGGACTGAACACCCAAAGTGAGCCAAAAATAAGAGTTTGGGCGTAATTTGACATTTTCCAAAAAATTTGACGTTGGTCGTGCTTTAGGCAATTAACTATATCTCTAAAACGCAATGAGTTAGGAAGTTGCCGTTTAAAGTGTTTCGTAAGATGCTGTAATTATGTGATATGAACTATCAACGCAAAATTTTATCTTCTTTCGATTTCAACTTAACCATCTTTGTCTACACTTGCTAGTTTTTCAAATATTTTGGATTTTCTATTAGTAACGACAATTTTCACATTTTTAACAAAAAAAGAAGTTGGTTTGGCAACGTACTTTGCTGTTGAAAGTATATTCAACACTATTTAGCTAGTTTAAGATAAATGTATTTAAAATTCAACAATTGATATAGCCAGCTCATCTGTATTTTCAGTTTAGATTAGTTTTAGTGTTATCTAACAGATTTCAATATTTAACTTTGCTAACGTTTTCTGTTTTCATTCCTAAGTTAAAATAGTAATTTTTCTGACATTTTGCGCACAGAATAGTAGTTTATAATCACTTGTTATTAAAGTTACAATTAACATTACTTATATTTTTTAGCTAGTTTTGATTAATAAACAATGTCAAGAGCGATGTGACCGTAACATTTCTTCTATAATTACTGAACTAGTTCCTTCACGCAAACACTTGAAATCGAGATTTTGATTGTAAAAATGAGTAATCGAGTTTTTTACTATCACGAACGTTAATAATTAACTGTCAAATAAATAAAAAGTTTTTTTTACAAATGAATTTATTATAAATTTAGCAAAATGTTTATCGCATAAACAACGTACAACACTCGATTAAATATGAACGAATACTCAACATTAAATAATACCATTTCTATTTCAAATACTACTGAAATAAATTTACTGTTTAAATAATGACTTTTAGTATACTTTATTGGATAATTCGGGAATAAAACTTAAAATTTTATTACGCTAAACATCGACAATTAATTAAACTTAATGAAACCATTAATTTACATAACTATTACCTCTTTGCTATTACATTAGTACGTTTTGGTTATCGACGTAAACGTAATTACAAAACATTGTATAAAACATTATTATTAGTACTGTATGTAAATCAAAGTTTTTTTGAAGTTGAGCGCATCGACAAAAAAGATATTGTTAGTTCAAGTAAATATCTCCTAACAAAATTGAACTTTAAGAGCATTTGTTAACCCTAGTATAAATTTTTGTTTTAAATGCAATCTAATTAATAATTAATTTAACCCGGGATGTAATCAATTTCTCATTTTGTAATTCAGGATAATTCGTATTAGAGTTAATGCATATGTAGACAGACGTTCGCATCTCATTTATAATTAACGCGACGCCCTTATGGTACAAACACTTTTTATTATTAATTTATCATATAACAATCGATAAAGCCATTTTTTGGTTATTTTTTTAAAGCTTTATAAATAAACAAATATCATTTATACCGTTTCGCAATAAACATAACATCAATGTTACTATTTGTTGTCATATTTCTTATATGCCACTCAATACGGTGAGTTATAGACACAGGGTCAAAGGACGCCTACGCCTGAAACAAGGCGTCGAGACGTCCACTATGCTTTACGTTTATATTGTCAATCCGTTAACGTTCATTTTACTCGTTCTCGTTTTAAAAAATTAGATGAAAAAATTACAGACGTTTTTAGACAGTTTTCTATAAATAAGTGATTTTTGATTCGATGTTACAGCTTCATTTACATTTATATTCAATTTGTCACGTTTTGAATGCAAACGATAATGTTTTATTAAAACAATTTATACTTATTGCATTTTTATTATTAGTAACTCGGCAAGGCTTTTGTATTTAGTAATTTTCGTCGTTTATTCTATCTTGCACGATTTGTTTAATTTGATTCCAATTGACAAACAATTTTTTATTATTCATAAACATTTCTATTTATTCTTTTGACTTCTGGGATTTGCTTAGCCATTGAGATAACAAATATATCAAATTAAAATTTCAACAGTATACCTACAAACAGACATTAGCGGTTTTTATTTAAATAAAAAAAATTATATGTTTAATTAAATTTCTTATAAAATAAATGTTATTTATGTACAAATAATATTAAAACAATCCTTGCCATAAAAAGAACAAATCCAATAACTAGTTAAAAAAAAAACGAATACAAACATTTTCAAATAGACTTACTGGAACAATCAAAACTTGAAAAATCTCAAATAAATTTGGGAACAAATGTATTAGTTTAAACAAGTATTTATATAACGAAAGTGGCTACAAAAAATGCCTGAAAATTATTTATAGATTTGTAAGTGGACCGTTAGAACGCGTAACAAAATATAAAAAAAATTAATTATTTTAAAAAACTTCATTACAGAACTTATTTATTTATACAGAGCGCCGAAGTAAACAAAGTCCCCGGAAAATATGTGAACTGACTTTAAAAATTTGAAGCGGTAAATGTTTCAACCAATCAGAATTAGCAAGTACCGTCCGCTTGAATAATTAAATTACAATCAAAATTCCTTAATTACGTTGGGTTTGTTTAGATCTTAACTTCCTGTTTTTTGAAAAATTCGTAGTTATTCAGTTAGTTTTTATCAAGACTTTTTAAACGCTGTTATTTGAACAAGGTAAGTGTATTTATAACATTTTTTAATTATAACCTTTATAGCATAACCTCATTCATCACTTTAAAATCTGTATTTACGTCTACTACCGAAATAACGCCAACCAAAATAACGCGACAATCAGAATAACGCGATTTTTAAATGATTTGGCAGTACGCAATATATTTTATATGAAATGAACATCCGAAATAACACGACATTTGAAATAACGCGAAATTCGATATAACGCGAGTTTAAAATAGTAGATTTAAAAAATTCCGTTGCAAATAATGCGAACGAGCTGAACCTAACCCAATCGGATGTGTTCGGATTCTGTTCGCGCAGATAAATAAATAGGTTAAATTTGAATCATGTGAATAAAATTGTGCAATTGTGTCAAATTAAACAATGAGCAAAAAAAGAAGAACAATTACACTTTGTACAAAACAGGAGATAATTTTCCATTCTACAAAAAATAAAACAAGTGAATTAGCAAGAAAATATAAGTTACCAGAATCTAAAATTCGGACAATTATAAAAAAGAGGGTTGATATTTTGAAAGCCGTTGAAGATTGTTCACATTTAAAACGGGCAAAGTTGACACCGTCCAGGCATTCCAATTTAGAAGAGTCTGTACTGAGGTGGTTAAAGCAAGTTCGTAGCCAAAATATAGCTGTAGATGGTCCCCTTTTAAAGGTTTTCGATTGATATTTTAATTCAAATATTTCATAACATCAATTGTAGGCAAAAGCTTTAGAATTTGCAGAATTTCTTAAAATTAAAGATTTTCAAGCAACAGATGGCTGGCTAACAATGTTTAATGTTAGGCATTCTATCGTTTTTAAATCCCAACAAGGTGAAGCTGGCGATATAAACATTGAAAATATTAATGAGTGGAAAAACACTGTTTTAGAAAAGTTGATAGCCAATTATTCACTTAATGATATTTTTAATGTCGACGAAACAGGTCTATTTTGGAAGTTGCTTCCAACCAAGACATTGTGTTTTAAAAATGATCGTTGCACAAACGGTAAATTAAGTAAAGAACGAATAACGGTTCTTGTAGGTTCGAATATGAATGGTACAAAAAAAATCCTTTACTAGTTATTGGAAAATCGACAAATCCAAGAGGATTTAAAAATGCTAAATTGCTGGTGGAATATAAAAGCAACAGAAAAGCACGGATGACAAGTAAGTCTTTGTACTTAACTTAAACAAAATTTTGAATTGCATTTGACTTATAGGCCCCATTTTTGAAGAATGTGCATTGTCGTCTTGTTACTAAGTAGGAGAGTAGCTGCAATTGATGACAATAAAGAATATAAATTTACTTTGCTTAATGCAATTCATTTATTACGTAGAGCATGGGATTGTGTACAACCGCAAACTTTAAAAAACTGATTTTTAAATGCTGGCTTTTTTAAAAAAACATTGAGGTAAAATGATGTTCACTTATTTCTGACCCCTTAATAATAAAAGCATTTTTTAGCTGGTTAATGAAGAATTTGAAGTTTATGAGCATGAAATAGATAACTTGTGGAGTTACTTACAAGATCGTGGTGTAATTGAAGGATCAATGGAAACTTTTTTGAATGTAGACAATGAATTGGCAACTACAGGAGGTCTTACTATAGAAGAAATTATTGCTTCATCTACTCCACAAAACAATGAAAGTAAGGAAGAAAGCGCTGAAGAAGATGAGCAGCTTACACCAGTTTCACGGCAACAAGCATACCAAGCTTTTATGCAGTTTAATCAGTATGTTGAAGAAACTGTAAAAGACCCTAAATGATGTGTAACAAGTACATGAATTTTTTTGAAAAACAACGATTAGAAGCATTATGTCAAAAGCATATCACTGATTATTATCATTAAAAAAAATTTAGAAAATAAATATAAAATTTCTATTTAATAAATATTATGAAAACAGTGTTGATTTAATGAATACATTCTTTTATTGTTTAAATAATAATCCTCGCAAATATATCCGTGCTTGAGGAAGTTTTAAACGATTTTTTTTAATTTCGCGCCGTTCAGAATAACGCGTCGACCAAAATAACGCGGTTTTTACGCACTCCCGTGAATCGCGTTATTTCGGTAGTTGGCTATAATTCCAGTGTTAATTCTACGAACAACAGCTAATTTCTGATCGAGACTTTTACATAACTGGCTTTCTGTATTGTTTCAGCTGTTATTTATCAACATGAAATCTAAATCGAAGAAAACCATTCATTCCGAACATTATTCCGAAGCAAGATACATTTTTAAAAATGTTGTGAAGTTTTTTGATAAAATCTCACTGTAGAGAAGGCAACCAAACTAGCTGCTGTAGCAACGGGCAAACCAACCACATTTATAAAAAAATCTAGAAAGAATCGATGACAAGCAGTAATGGAATTTCTTCCTCGAAGAAAAAAATAAGCATTCCACAATACTTCGAAAATAATGGAGTAATGACAACAAATAAAATCGGTAAAGTATTAGTAAAACAATTTTATTATACGAAAACATATGCAAACAAATTCTTTAAAAAACACGGGCATACAGTGTTACGTTTGCCATCTTACTACTACGACTTAAATCCGATTGAGTTGGCATGGAGTTTAGCATAACATAAGATCACTATGAATAATATGCATTTTCTGAGATAACTGCATCGAACTGGGATTTCAACATGTGAATCACTTGGCACAAGAAATGTGGCTTGATGTAACTGTTGAAAACCTGACGTTTATGCTGAACACTAGATCATCTGACGATAAAAGTTGTAATGGAGAAAACGAAAGTGACGGTGATAGATTTTTTTATTATTGTGTTTTTCGATGCAAATAAGTAATTTTTAGAATATGTAATTATTATATTTTGTAATGCCTTGCCTAATCTTTTAGAAAAGTAAATGTGTAATTACAATTTATTTTAAAGTGACACGAGCCACGCCTCTCTAGGGACTTTGTTTAAATTCAGCTCAACTGTAAGATTGATCAAAAATTAGAAAATTGGAAATCTCAGAAAAAATCAAAATTTTGTTCCATTTTGTCAAATAAGATGTGGAAGAGAGTGGGAATCTTTTGTTACCGATGCCACATACTTTTTGCAATAACTTGTATTGAAAGACGCACGTTTGATCATCATAGTGAATTGCATTGCAAAAGAAACGTTAGATGGTATTGTGAAGGGTAATAAAATAAAACTGCATCAGTTGACTTTTATCTCTAATATAATAATATGAATAATTCGCTGATTGCGGTTTTTAATAAACAAATTTTTTGGAATGTGTTGTTTGACGAGACAAATATGATGCATTTGCTTATTTCATTACTACTGGATCATGCATAAATGCGTTTTTGCGTTGATCCTCTTTTTATTTGGTTTCTTCTATAGTAAATTTTTAGGTTACTATTAGACTGTTTGAAACTAAAAATAGAACATTTAAATTATATTATTTTTAGAATTATTTAAACATTTATTTGTATTTTCTTCTGTCCAATAAGTTATTGCAATACCTCTTCAATTAAGTAAAATTTCTTTTACTGAACCAGCTTATACTCGAAAGAAACAAAATCTAATTAAGATGCAAATAACAATGATTTTTTGTTACGGTACGTTCGTTAAGTGGCAGTGGACGAGGTTTTCTATGTTTTTGACTAACTGGTGTTAATTTAGTGGTATTTCTTTTGGCTGCTTTGCTAATGGAGTTTGTGTTTAACCATATCTCTTGAGTGGTGAAGAGTGAAGATATCCTATCTTCACTCTTCCGGTCGTCGGCATACTTTTTACCGTGTTTTTGTGCTTGTTTAACGTTTTAGTTTAATCTGATATTAAAATAGCTCTTTGATTGCGTGTGCAATCGTTGGTGGTTTTAAGCATGTTTTAAGTTTTCTAACCATGATAAGATAAGCCGGTAATACGTGTGGTATTCATGGCAAATAGAATTTGTGCAAGTTTACTGGCTCAACCATTGTAGTTATTTCTCTGTTTTTTTGTTTGACTAGATTTGTTTGTGGATTGGTATGCTAGAGTTAAGCTCTACTTAAGTCTCAAGCAATGCACCGTGCATAGCATTATATTGCTGAGAAACTGTGTTTTATTGACGTTGATTATTTGTTTCCTTATCGGTACAACAAACTTTCTCCATGAAGGTTTTAATGCAAGATGTAGGTGGCATGTGCGGTAAAAAGCGCAAATAACTCTTAGATAACCGTGTCTTTTACCTTTCTTTAGTTTCTACTTCTACTAACTAACTAAACTTCAAATCTTTATGTAGTAGCCGGTGTCTGTAGTAGTTCCGCTGCTTTGATATTTGTGGTCCTGTAGCTTTGACACTCAACGCGGTCTTGTATGTAATAAAAGATATACTTTTAGACATAAAGGTTTTACCATTAAACATATTAAAGATTTTTTTTAGGGTATTGGTCTGCCATTGTCGAACATGCACTTGACACTCTTTATGACATAAACTTTGAGAAAACTAAAACAATTTCTAAAACCAAGAACTGGAAATCAAGAAAGATTAGAGAAGCTATTAAAATTATTAAACATTCTAACAATTTCAATAGAGACAGTGGTTACGAACTATCTGACACCTGGTTACATATTATCTCTTAATCTTAATTTGTCCACCAATTACACTTAAGCTACGTCTAGAGTTTTCATGGTGGTTTTTCTTTAAAACTTCGAGCAAATGCTGTAGCTAAATAAACTTGCGCTATATTATCTAGTTCCCTTATAGTGATTGTTTTTAGTTACCTTAGTTTTTTACAATTGTCAAATTAATATAATTTATACTGACCAATAACTTTGCTAAAGTTTGAAAGCTTGCGATTAAACTGTATTAAATACACCATCTACTCTAAAAAAATCTTTAAAGATATACTTCCTTATCCCTGGCGTATCGTAGCCTTATTCAATGGAAAGTTTTGTCATTTCCGTAATGGCTTACTATTGCAAGATTTTTTGCTAATCGCTTTTTTATTTTGTTAGCTATGCTTTTTTTAAATTGGTGTCGAGTGTAAAGCAATAGGGGACGCCTTGTGACATTAAGTAACTTCTGTCCAATGGTAGTATTCTATCGTGTGACTTCAACGTGGTCAATTATTTTTTTGACTTCTCGGTCTTTGAGTTGTACTTGGTGAATGTTATTTGCGTTGAGTGACGTCAACAACGATTGTACATATGTGGCAATTGTGTCTGTCTCGAAGATGGCATGGTAGTCTAGATAATGTTATAAGATTAAAGAGTAAGAACCCATCTAGCTAATTGTCCTTATGAGAGATTCGATTGTGAACAACAATTTTAATGATTGATGATCTGTTACTATGATTATCAAAATTTTATTATTGCTAGCGGTAAAGAGTTGCGATAATGGTTTTGCGACGTGGTAAAAATCTAGTATGAAACGTTGAAACCAAGAGCATGTATGCAAAAAAGAGATAAGATGCCAATCAGTTTTGATGTCGTCTTGTGTTAAAGCCTGACCTAACTTGAAGGCAGACGAACTGACATTTCTTGTTTCTAACTCTATGAAGATTAACTTAGGGTGATTGATTAGCTTGTGAAAAATGTTTGGCGCATTCTGTAGACTAAAAAGCATTTTTTTTAAACGGAAGCGTTTGCAGGTTGATACAGAGATGATTTTGTCGTTATCTTTTAGTTTTACAGTTATTTTTAAATAGCCCTTATGTAGGTCTACATTGCAAAGACCGGTGCTGCTACGGCGTGTAAGAAGTCATCGATTTGAGATAACATACATTAATCTGGTATAGTGACTGTGTTCAGAGTGCTATAGTCGGTGCATACTTGAGTGAATTAAGCAATCTAAGGGGATTTACACTTTTTGATGATCACTTCTTCGACCATCATGTTAATGTTTGTATGCATAATTTTTAGCTTCATTGGTGGCGTCCGGTAGGGGGTAAGGTTATTGATCCCCTGTGGAAAACGTGATTTGATAGCGGCGAAAACAGTCGGACTTATTTTTTCGGTGTGAGGTGTTTTTCGTCGCGTCGTAAATTTTTTACCATTTAGACGTAGCGGTAATTGATAAACATGGGATTTTGAAGTTTCAGTCGACACATTTCTTACTATTTGCACGTCTTCAAAGAAACCGATTCTCAGTAGTATTCGATTTTGCGCATCGTTTACCGTGTTTACCATAGTTATAATAACCTCTTTTACGTAGGCGTGTTTTTAATATATTAAAAATTCAGTCATAATATGTTTTGGGGCTTTTTAGAATGCATGTTCTTAGTAATGCAGAAAGTGAAAAAATAAGAGAAAGGTGTAGTGATTAAAGATGACGAGTTTTATTAGTTGTCATTATTTCATAAATATCTTCATTTTTAGTTATACAATGTTTTTTATCAAATTTGTAATTAACGAGTAAGAAAATGGCTAAATATATAATTTCAAGCAAATTTGTTCAAGTTTTAAATATTTGATTTGCCTTATAAAATCTACCATTTTAAATGCTTTCACATCACATTTGTTACAACATACAAAAACATTTGCAATTGTTTAAAAAATGGATGCCGGAAAGTCTCGTCTTTCTAAACTAACGTTAAACCTTTTTTTTCGCTTAGTCGGTATTACCTTCGGTAGTTTAAATGATACCGCCTGTATCTTATATTTTTGACAATTAAAACGTATTTAAATTCGTGTATTTCAAAAACTAATACATATTGTACTAAGATTAAAACGTTTTCTAACTTTAAAACGTGACATTGCTGTAACTGAAGTTGCTAACCTTTTGATTATTTTCGAAAGGGGCTTCGTCAAGTCGCAAAAAATTTTAAAAACTTGAAAAAGCAACCGAAAGCTAACTAAAAACCTTTAAATGTTAGGTAATCAATTTTGAACTATTAGTAATTGCTTCTTTAGAGTCTCTTTGTTAGATTGTTGTTTGCTTCTTCAAGTTCATTAATTCTTTTCTTACTTTTTTAGAGTTAAAAATCTGGATTGATTCACAAGTTAATTACCTAACATCGGTAAAATACGATGTCAGAGCCATCTCATAGTATAAGTTTACTATGTACGAATATTAGTGTGTAAATGGCTATAGAGATGGAAACGTTGAAAGCTGATTTTATCCCGCGTAATTCAAATAAGTTTTGAATAAATCGCGGACCAAAATCACAACGTATTGTAACGGTTTTTTTAAATTTATATAATTAAATTAGAGTTCTTTAAATAAACTTTAATTTAAGTTAACATGTAATTTGGTGTAAGTGTAGTTGCCTAAGTTGTTGCATTTTCAAAAATTGAATTGGAATTATTTCCAGTTTAAACGCCACAAAAATTTTATCTGATACCTGTGATATCAAAAAACTTGTGATAAAGACAGTCTTCGTTGAGAATTTTTCCAAAAAGGAAGTTGTGCTTTTTCGAACGCGACTACTTGAATTTGTGCTCATAGTAGTAGATCGTATAGTTATCAAAGATCTAAGTGCTCAATTCTTTCGCATTCTGCGTATTTATTTTAGCTTCATTTAGGACACCATCACGCTTCGGCGGATATTAAGCACTCTTCAGAAGCTATTCTACAATTTCTATATCCTTTTTTCTTACATTATAGGTATGTAATTAAAAAGTACCGTGTTTATCATTACGATTATTTGCTTTTTAGGACATGTGACAACTTATCGACAAATTATCGTCCATTTTGTATCCAAATGACACTAGGTGCTTGGTATAATTCAGTAATTAAGCACATCCATACTTATAAGAGTAGTTATGTAGTGGGGATCCTGGACCACAATTTCCCGCGCTTTTTTAAAAATTTGAATTTCGGGTTAGTTCGGGCAAGATCGGAGTTTCTTCGGCTGTGTTCGTGTGCGCGCGCAATTTGAATTCCGGGTTCGGGCAAGTTCGAGTTTTGGGAGGGGGTAATAACCGCATTTCCCGCGCATTTTAAAATATTTGAATTTCGTGTAAGTTCGGGTGCTTTGAGTTTCTCTCATCTGAATATCATGCATTTAAAATCAATACATAATTAAATTAAAGTAACATAAATAGGTAGAATAAATCTATCATAAACAACAAAGGGCTAACTTGTTCAACCCAAAATATAAAGACTTGTTCCTACCAAATTTTTTTTAGGACCACTTTAAAATCATACACATCGGATTATAAAGGGTTATATATTCATTTGTGTATTTAGTAAAACAAATCACTTAATTTTTTGAATGTAAATTTAGAATGATCAATGAATATTTTAGATAATGATGATTTATTATTGAATACACTGTTGCCAACTTAAGATTACAAAATTTTTAAAGATTTTGATAGCCAACATTGACTTGCTTATAATGTGCAGCCTATTTAATGCATTTCAAATTAATACATCATTATAAATTAAAGTAACTTAGGATTATAAATCGAATTATATATTTATTCACTATTGCAGGTTGAGAACTTTTAATGATTACTTTTTTATTGACTATTAAATACGCTGCAAACAAAAGATAAGGAAATTTACTAAGTTTATAAGGTCCACCCTGTAAATTTGATTAAAATAATAATTAATACAAAACGGTGCATATTTAAATTACAATTAAAATGTATAACATTTTTATAAAGACTAACGTAAAAGTGTTTTCTCTGCATATAGTGTTATATTTCATATCAGACGCAAGTCGTTGGCACTCATTATTTTGTTGATTTGCATTATTCAGCCTTAACCGTTTATAAATGTATATAATATAAATTGTTTTATTACATGATTAAAAAACTGGATTTACATTATTAGCACTTATAAAATCAAATCACTAATTTATTTAGGTAATTATTGTATGCAATTCAAATAGTATTACAGTCAACTTTACTTAAATTACAATTCAAATTTATAAATTATTTTTTATAAAGACTACCAAAACAATGTTTTTTTTTTCTACAGATGGTATTATATTTTATATTACATTTAACAATTATTTTTGTTTTAAAGCTTATAAAACATTAATGTCATGAATGAAAAATTTATAAATTTATTTAATTTATAGTATATACACTTATGCGTTTGGTTTAAGATTGCAATTTTAAGAATACCTTCTTAAATAATTTCGTTGTGTTAATAGCCGCATCGATCGAATAAAACTCCTTGATTATGTTAGATTTAATATTTTATATGCATTTAAAATTGGCTTATAATGTACAGACATTTCTTTAATGAAAATAAATTCCATTCATAGCTATTACTATTTATATACACAAACAAAATGCTGATTTAACTATTGAGTAAATTTCATGTTACCAATGTAGACATTGCAAAGAATGCAGTAGTATAATTTTTTCAATGAAAAATTAATCCATTTATTTAATTTAGATTATAGTATTAGAAATATTTTAACCTTATTTACATTCTTGTAGTAACATAAAGAAACATGTTTTTTCTACAGATGTTATATTATATGAGGGTCGTTGACACATTTTTTTTTGCTGACATGTTTTAAAAAAGATTGTTATATTATGCTTTTATAAAAGTTTTGAGATTTTTAATTCAAATACATTAATTAAATCAATACTAAAATTTAAAAAAATAAATTTACACTAGAACAAATAAATTAATAAACAACATCATATAATTTTTTTATCGTGTATTATTGTAATACGCTTTTATAATAGTTTTGAAATTAATAACACTAATTTTAATTTAATTTCATTAAACAACAATATAAAAACGAAAAAAATAAATTTACACAAGAACAAATAACATCGGATATGATCGGGCAAGTTTGAGTTTCGGGAGGGGGTGGGGGGGTAGTAAACTTCGTATTTAAGTTCGATAACGGTCGGTGAAGATCGAGTTGAAGCGTAAACCTTCGACAGTTCGTACACACTCGTTGAGACTCGTAAATCTTTAAAAGTTTATAAATAGACCTCGCATCCTTTGCAACATTAGTTAAACGAAATACTTAATTCGTGCAAAATGGCTACACTCTCTAGCATGTGTAAACAGTACTTGGCAGTGACGCGTGTTTACTTTGATAACATAAAAACGGTGAACGAAGCTAATAATCTCAAACTATATATTAATCGTGCAATACAAATTGTTCGTAAAGCAATCAAGAATAAGATACACAAAGATAATATATTAGAATCTCCTTTTTCGATTGAAACAAGTTTATCATATCTAAAATGTTATCGTTTAAAACTTAGAGAACTTAAAAAAGTTTTAGTAGTAAAATCGGGTGAAGGTCTATCAACAAACTTAAAACGAAATAAGTGTAAAGTTAGTTGGCAAGATGCGGAATCGTGTTTCAACAACAGAATTTGCACCGGTTTTATATCAAGCATTAATATAAAAGATCCCATAATATTTTTGAAAAAATCTTTTAAATGTTTTAATTTGAAAATTAAAAAGGCTCTTGAAGAATCCCTTCTTAAAGTAAACGTAATTTTAAGTGCTAATTTTATTAAACCTCAAACTGTCGAAATAGATTTGAAAACGTTTTGCACTAAAAATAATGTGATTGATCGTACAACTAATTTGAAACAGTGGTATCAAGAACACGTGTTTGATAAACTTGCAACGAAATTGGAGGAATTTTCCGAAAAAGACAGTGGCTGGGCTTTAGAAGAACTTTTGGGACTTAAAGTGAACATTAACAAATATGATCCTCTTAAAGTAGGTTATTCAACTTTTGTGTCGGTTCCCGATTATATAAAGAAAAAACATGCTGTTGTCAACGTTAATAATGATGATCCATATTGCTTTCTTTGGTCTGTAATATCAGCTTTATATCCCGCTAAGCATCATTCTGATAGACCTTCTTCATATCCTCATTTCAATGATGTTTTAAATTGTGATGGTATTGAATTTCCCATAACTATAAAAAATATAAGAAAATTTGAAAAGCTTAACCATTTATCCATTAATTTGTTTAGTATAGAAAATAAAAAAATTTTGCCATGTTCTCTTAGTCCTGTTTGCGATAGAAATATTAAGATTATAAATCTTCTAATGCTTCCTTTGAACTCCCAGATAGATATAAACAATCCATTTGATTCACAACTACTCTTTCATTTTACTTGGATCAAAAATTTGTCTGCGCTTTTATTGAAACAACTATCCAACCATAAAACCAAAATTTTTATTTGTGAACGATGTTTAAATTATTTTACAACTCAAGATATACTTAACAAACATAAAAGTTACTGTATGAATTCTAATGAATGTTGTGTGAGGTTACCAAAACAATCGGAGAAATACTTATCATTTAAAAATTATCGTTATCAAGAAAAAGTTCCTTTTGTTATATATGCGGATTTGGAATGTATTTTGGAAAAGTGTAACGATATCGATTCAAATTTACTCAATACTAAATCTAAATCTTATCAAAAACATATACCGTTCAGTATAGCATATTATCTGAAATGTTCATATGATGATACATTATCAAAATTTTGCACATATCGAGGTATAGATTGCATCGATTGGTTTGTATATGAATTAAAAAATATTGTCGATGCGTGTTATCAAAAACTTAATGAGATTGTTCCAATGGAAAAACTAAATCAACAACAACAACAAATTTTTTATACTTCTAAAGTATGTCACATTTGCAAAAAACCCTTTAACAAAGACCAAGTTAGAGTTTGAGATCATAATCATCAAACGGGGTTATTTAGAGAAGCTGCCCATCAAGCTTGCAATTTAAACTATAAAGACGAACATTGTATACCTGTAGTTTTTCATAACATGAGTGGCTATGACGCGCATTTCATTATTCGAAAATTATCTACATTATTTGAAGGAAATATTAAACTATTACCTATAAATAAGGAAAAGTACATTTCATTTACAAAGTCGATACCAAATACGAATATTTCTCTTAGGTTTATAGATTCTTTTCGTTTTATGTCACAAAGTTTAGATCGTCTTTCTTCTAATTTGTTAGATGATGAAAAAAAGATTACAAAATCTTATTGTAATAGTTTAGAGGAGTTTCATCTATTAAATAGAAAAGGAACTTTTCCTTATGACTATGTAGATTCCTGGGAAAAATTAGAAGAAACATGTTTACCAAGTAAACAAGCCTTCTATAGTCAGTTGCTTGATGAAAACGTTAGCGATGAAGATTATTCTCATGCAGTAAATGTTTGGAAAGTTTTCAAAATTCAAAATTTAGGTGAATATTCAGATTTGTATTTAAAAACTGATGTACTTTTACTAGCCGATGTGTTTGAAGCTTTCCGTCAAACTTGTTTAAAAACTTATAGTTTAGATCCGTTACACTATTATACTGCGCCGGGGTTAACGTTTGACGCAATGCTGAAGACTACAAACGTTTCATTAGAACTTATCACCAATATCGATATGCTTATGTTTATCGAGAAAGGAATTAGAGGAGGTGTTTCTCAATGTCCCAATAGATATGCGAAAGCAAATAATAAGTATATGAAAAATGACTTTAATTTAACTAAAGATAGTACATTTTTAATGTATTTTGATGTAAATAATTTATATATGTCACAATATTTGCCATACGGAAATTTCAAATTTATAAAAAATTTTGATGTTCAAGAAATTTTAACTACACCTGATGATTTTATGTTTGGATATATTATTGAATGTGATTTAGATTATCCAATTCAATTACATAATTTACATAGCGATTTGCCATTAGCACCAGAACATATGATTCCTCCGACTTCAAACACTAAACTTAAAAAATTGTTATTAACGTTGTTTTCAAAAGAACGTTATATCGTTCACTATAGAAACTTAAAAATGTATTTAAGATTAGGTATGGTACTAAAAAAAGTTCATAGAGTGCTTAAATTTCATCAATCTCCTTGGTTAAAACAGTACATAGATTTAAATACAAAATTACGTCAACAATCTAAAAATGAGTTTGAAAAAGATTTCTATAAATTAATGATTAATGCGATTTATGGCAAATGTATGGAAAATGTAAGAAAACATAGAGATATCCGCTTAGTCACACAGTGGATGGACGATGGGGAGCGCGATCCCTCATCTCAAAACCAAATTTTCATAGCTCTGTTGTATTTGATGAAGATATGGTTATCATAGAAATGAATAAATTGGAAATACGTATGAATAAACCTATTTATGCAGGATTTAGCATATTAGATATTTCAAAAATTTTTTTATACGAATTTCATTATGATTATGTTATAAAAACGTTTGGCGAAAATGTAAAACTGTTATATACAGACACGGATAGTTTGATTTATAGTTTTCAAAATATAGATATTTATAGTTATATTAAACAAGATAGCCATCGTTTTGACACTTCCGACTATGATATTGATAACATTTATCAAATACAACCGAAAAACAAAAAACAACCGGGATTAATGAAAGACGAAAATAATGGAAAGATAATGCTGGAGTTTGTAGGACTTAGATCAAAGATGTACTCCTATATTGTCGATGATGATTGTTCTAAAAAATTAATCAAAAAATCCAAGGGTTCTAAAAAGTCTTCAATCAAATCAATTACCTTTAACGACTACAAAAAGTGTTTGTTTGATAAAAAAATTTTTGAAGCTGATCAACAACTCATCAAATCTAAGCAACACAACGTGTTTTCAGTTAAACAAAGTAAAATTGTACTTAGTCCTTATGACGATAAACGCATGCTCAGTTTTGATAGTACTGAAACAAGACCGTGGGGTTATCAAGATCAACCGTTTGGAGCAGATGAAATTCTATAATCGTTGCAGCAGCACACCATCGAGATGCTATATTAGGTTTGAACATCCGGTCCAGATTTGGCAAGATGGCCTTCTACTAATTTGGAGACACAAAAAAAATCATTATCTTATGTATTGTTAATTTTATATTAATAACAATAAAAAAAACTAATACATATATTTTGTTTTATTTTCAACATTTAACAAACTAAACAGTCTAAAAACCAAGCAATATGATTTCACCAATTTACCGTTCAAAAACCGAAATTCGAGAACTGACTATTCGACTAATTGATAAATCAATTTAAAATCGGTTTGTTACATTGGTTTAAAAATTGGTTTGTTGAGGGGGGTTAAAAATTAATTTTTCAATATAGATTAGTAACAACTCATAGCATAGCTTATAGATAATTTGCGAATATTTAAAGTAATGATGCCTTATGTTACTATTACAGGTTGAAAACCTTTAATGATAAAATTTTTATTTACTAATAAAGACGCTGCCAACAACTTTAGATAACAAATTTTAATAAGTTCATAAAACCCGCCCTCAGGATAGTTTGTTTGCAAACAGCTTTACAAACAGGTGGTTTGTTTGCAAACAACTTTAAAAACAGGTGGTTTGTTTGCAAACAGCTTTACGAACAGGTAGTTTGTTTGCAAACAGCTTTACAAACAGGTGGTTTGTTTACTAACAGCTAGTCAATTTGCGATGTTTTGGTTTTTGAACGGTTAATCGGTTTGTTAAGACAGTTTTCACTTCCTCTTTTAGACCAATCAAAATTAACCACGCCCATTAACACCACTTCTAACATCATCCGTCTAACAATTTCATTGTTAAAAAGCAAATTGGTTTGTTATATTGGTTTAATAAATATTAATCTGTTTGTTGAAACGGTTTCAGCATCATGCTTTAGAATTGACCACGCCTCTTAACCACACCTCTAATAACATTTATCTATCAATTTGATTGGTCAAAAACCAAATCAGCTGGTTACATTGGTCCGAAAGTTCTAATTTGAAACCCGAATATTGAAAGTCGACACCCGAATTTGTAATTTGACAACACAAATCGGTTAATTTGAAATAGGAATATTGAAAATCGCCACCCAAATTTGTAATTTGACACCAGAATATTGAAATTCGCCACCCAAATTTGTAATTTGACACCTGAAATCGGTTTTTTGAAGGGGAAAACAGATTAACTAATTAATTAAACTTGGTACTAACAATTAAAAAAATTAAAAAAGAATAAAACAAAAATAGATTTTTAAGCCGCTTCAAAAAACCGATTTCAGGTGTCAAATTACAAATTTGGGTGGCGAATTTCAATATTCTGGTGTCAAATTACAAATTTGGGTGGCGATTTTCAATATTCCTATTTCAAATTAACCGATTTGTGTTGTCAAATTACAAATTCGAGTGTCGACTTTCAATATTCGGGTTTCAAATTAGAACTTTCGGACCAATGTAACCAGCTGATTTGGTTTTTGACCAATCAAATTGATAGATAAATGTTATTAGAGGTGTGGTTAAGAGGCGTGGTCAATTCTAAAGCATGATGCTGAAACCGTTTCAACAAACAGATTAATATTTATTAAACCAATATAACAAACCAATTTGCTTTTTAACAATGAAATTGTTAGACGGATGATGTTAGAAGTGGTGTTAATGGGCGTGGTTAATTTTGATTGGTCTAAAAGAGGAAGTGAAAACTGTCTTAACAAACCGATTAACCGTTCAAAAACCAAAACATCGCAAATTGACTAGCTGTTAGTAAACAAACCACCTGTTTGTAAAGCTGTTTGCAAACAAACTACCTGTTCGTAAAGCTGTTTGCAAACAAACCACCTGTTTTTAAAGTTGTTTGCAAACAAACCACCTGTTTGTAAAGCTGTTTGCAAACAAACTATCCTGAGGGCGGGTTTTATGAACTTATTAAAATTTGTTATCTAAAGTTGTTGGCAGCGTCTTTATTAGTAAATAAAAATTTTATCATTAAAGGTTTTCAACCTGTAATAGTAACATAAGGCATCATTACTTTAAATATTCGCAAATTATCTATAAGCTATGCTATGAGTTGTTACTAATCTATATTGAAAAATTAATTTTTAACCCCCCTCAACAAACCAATTTTTAAACCAATGTAACAAACCGATTTTAAATTGATTTATCAATTAGTCGAATAGTCAGTTCTCGAATTTCGGTTTTTGAACGGTAAATTGGTGAAATCATATTGCTTGGTTTTTAGACTGTTTAGTTTGTTAAATGTTGAAAATAAAACAAAATATATGTATTAGTTTTTTTTATTGTTATTAATATAAAATTAACAATACATAAGATAATGATTTTTTGTGTCTCCAAATTAGTAGAAGGCCATCTTGCCAAATCTGGACCGGATGTTCAAACCTAATATAGCATCTCGATGGTGTGCTGCTGCAACGATTATAGAATTTCATCTGCTCCAAACGGTTGATCTTGATAACCCCACGGTCTTGTTTCAGTACTATCAAAACTGAGCATGCGTTTATCGTCATAAGGACTAAGTACAATTTTACTTTGTTTAACTGAAAACACGTTGTGTTGCTTAGATTTGATGAGTTGTTGATCAGCTTCAAAAATTTTTTATCAAACAAACACTTTGTAGTCGTTAAAGGTAATTGATTTGATTGAAGACTTTTAGAACCCTTGGATTTTTGATTAATTTTTAGAACAATCATCATCGACAATATAGGAGTACATCTTTGATCTAAGTCCTACAAACTCCAGCATTATCTTTCCATTATTTTCGTCTTTCATTAATCCCGGTTGTTTTTTGTTTTTCGGTTGTATTTGATAAATGTTATCAATATCATAGTCGGAAGTGTCAAAACGATGGCTATCTTGTTTAATATAACTATAAATATCTATATTTTGAAAACTATAAATCAAACTATCCGTGTCTGTATATAACAGTTTTACATTTTCGCCAAACGTTTTTATAACATAATCATAATGAAATTCGTATAAAAATTTTTGAAATATCTAATATGCTAAATCCTGCATAAATAGGTTTATTCATACGTATTTCCAATTTATTCATTTCTATGATAACCATATCTTCATCAAATACAACAGAGCTATGAAAATTTGGTTTTGAGATGAGGGATCGCGCTCCCCATCGTCCATCCACTGTGTGACTAAGCGGATCTCTCTATGTTTTCTTACATTTTCCATACATTTGCCATAAATCGCATTAATCATTAATTTATAGAAATCTTTTTCAAACTCATTTTTAGATTGTTGACGTAATTTTGTATTTAAATCTATGTACTGTTTTAACCAAGGAGATTGATGAAATTTAAGCACTCTATGAACTTTTTAGTACCATACCTAATCTTAAATACATTTTTAAGTTTCTATAGTGAACGATATAACGTTCTTTTGAAAACAACGTTAATAACAATTTTTTAAGTTTAGTGTTTGAAGTCGGAGGAATCATATGTTCTGGTGCTAATGGCAAATCGCTATGTAAATTATGTAATTGAATTGGATAATCTAAATCACATTCAACAATATATCCAAACATAAAATCATTAGGTGTATTTAAAATTTCTTGAACATCAAAATTTTCTATAAATTTGAAATTTCCGTATGGCAAATATTGTGACATGGCCGCTCCATATAAATTATTTACATCAAAATACATTAAATATGTACTATCTTTAGTTAAATCAAAGTCATTTTTCATATATTTATTATTTGCTTTCGCATATCTATTGGAACATTGAGAAACGCCTCCTCTAATTCCTTTCTCGATAAACATAAGCATATCGATATTGGTGATAAGTTCTAATGAAACGTTTGTAGTCTTCAGCATTGTGTCAAACGTTAACCCCGGCGCAGTATAATAGTGTAACGGATCTAAACTATAAGTTTTTAAACAAGTTTGACGGAAAGCTTCAAACACATCGGCTAGTAAAAGTACATCAGTTTTTAAATACAAATCTGAATATTCACCTAAATTTTGAATTTTGAAAACTTTCCAAACATTTACTGCATGAGAATAATCTTCATCGCTAACGTTTTCATCAAGCAACTGACTATAGAAGGCTTGTTTACTTGGTAAACATGTTTCTTCTAATTTTTCCCAGGAATCTACATAGTCATAAGGAAAAGTTCCTTTTCTATTTAATAGATGAAACTACTCTAAACTATTACAATAAGATTTTGTAATCTTTTTTTCATCATCTAACAAATTAGAAGAAAGACGATCTAAACTTTGTGACATAAAACGAAAAGAATCTATAAACCTAAGAGAAATATTCGTATTTGGTATCGACTTTGTAAATGAAATGTACTTTTCCTTATTTATAGGTAATAGTTTAATATTTCCTTCAAATAATGTAGATAATTTTCGAATAATGAAATGCGCGTCATAGCCACTCATGTTATGAAAAACTACAGGTATACAATGTTCGTCTTTATAGTTTAAATTGCAAGCTTGATGGGCAGCTCCTCTAAATAACCCCGTTTGATGATTATGATCTCGAACTCTAACTTGGTCTTTGTTAAAGGGTTTTTTGCAAATGTGACATACTTTAGAAGTATAAAAAATTTGTTGTTGTTGTTGATTTAGTTTTTCCATTGGAACAATCTCATTAAGTTTTTGATAACACGCATCGACAATATTTTTTAATTCATATACAAACCAATCGATGCAATCTATACCTCGATATGTGCAAAATTTTGATAATGTATCATCATATGAACATTTCAGATAATATGCTATACTGAACGGTATATGTTTTTGATAAGATTTAGATTTAGTATTGAGTAAATTTGAATCGATATCGTTACACTTTTCCAAAATACATTCCAAATCCGCATATATAACAAAAGGAACTTTTTCTTGATAACGATAATTTTTAAATGATAAGTATTTCTCCGATTGTTTTGGTAACCTCACACAACATTCATTAGAATTCATACAGTAACTTTTATGTTTGTTAAGTATATCTTGAGTTGTAAAATAATTTAAACATCGTTCACAAATAAAAATTTTGGTTTTATGGTTGGATAGTTGTTTCAATAAAAGCGCAGACAAATTTTTGATCCAAGTAAAATGAAAGAGTAGTTGTGAATCAAATGGATTGTTTATATCTATCTGGGAGTTCAAAGGAAGCATTAGAAGATTTATAATCTTAATATTTCTATCGCAAACAGGACTAAGAGAACATGGCAAAATTTTTTTATTTTCTATACTAAACAAATTAATGGATAAATGGTTAAGCTTTTCAAATTTTCTTATATTTTTTATAGTTATGGGAAATTCAATACCATCACAATTTAAAACATCATTGAAATGAGGATATGAAGAAGGTCTATCAGAATGATACTTAGCGGGATATAAAGCTGATATTACAGACCAAAGAAAGCAATATGGATCATCATTATTAACGTTGACAACAGCATGTTTTTTCTTTATATAATCGGGAACCGACACAAAAGTTGAATAACCTACTTTAAGAGGATCATATTTGTTAATGTTCACTTTAAGTCCCAAAAGTTCTTCTAAAGCCCAGCCACTGTCTTTTTCGGAAAATTCCTCCAATTTCGTTGCAAGTTTATCAAACACGTGTTCTTGATACCACTGTTTCAAATTAGTTGTACGATCAATCACATTATTTTTAGTGCAAAACGTTTTCAAATCTATTTCGGCAGTTTGAGGTTTAATAAAATTAGCGCTTAAAATTACGTTTACTTTAAGAAGAGATTCTCCGAGAGCCTTTTTAATTTTCATATTAAAACATTTAAAAGATTTTTTCAAAAAAATAATGGGATCTTTTATATTAATGCTTGATATAAAACCAGTGCAAATTCTGTTGTTGAAACACGATTCCGCATCTTGCCAACTAACTTTACACTTATTTCGTTTTAAGTTTGTTGATAGACCTTCACCCGATTTTACTACTAAAACTTTTTTAAGTTCTCTAAGTTTTAAACGATAACATTTTAGATATGATAAACTTGTTTCAATCGAAAAAGGAGATTCTAATATATTATCTTTGTGTATCTTATTCTTGATTGCTTTACGAACAATTTGTATTGCACGATTAATATATAGTTTGAGATTATTAGCTTCGTTCACCGTTTTTATGTTATCAAAGTAAACACGCGTCACTGCCAAGTACTGTTTACACATGCTAGAGAGTGTAGCCATTTTGCACGAATTAAGTATTTCGTTTAACTAATGTTGCAAAGGATGCGAGGTCTATTTATAAACTTTTAAAGATTTACGAGTCTCAACGAGTGTGTACGAACTGTCGAAGGTTTACGCTTCAACTCGATCTTCACCGACCGTTATCGAACTTAAATACGAAGTTTACTACCCCCCCACCCCCTCCCGAAACTCAAACTTGCCTGATCATATCCGATGTTATTTGTTCTTGTGTAAATTTATTTTTTTCGTTTTTATATTGTTGTTTAATGAAATTAAATTAAAATTAGTGTTATTAATTTCAAAACTATTATAAAAGCGTATTACAATAATACACGATAAAAAAATTATATGATGTTGTTTATTAATTTATTTGTTCTAGTGTAAATTTATTTTTTTAAATTTTAGTATTGATTTAATTAATGTGTTTGAATTAAAAATCTCAAAACTTTTATAAAAGCATAATATAACAATCTTTTTTAAAACATGACAGCAAAAAAAATGTGTCAACGACCCTCATATAATATAACATCTGTAGAAAAAACATGTTTCTTTATGTTACTACAAGAATGTAAGTAAGGTTAAAATATTTCTCTAATACTATAATCTAAATTAAATAAATGGATTAATTTTTCATTGAAAAAATTATACTACTGCATTCTTTGCAATGTCTACATTGGTAACATGAAATTTACTCAATAGTTAAATCAGCATTTTGTTTGTGTATATAAATAGTAATAGCTATGAATGGAATTTATTTTTATTAAAGAAATGTCTGTACATTATAAGCCAATTTTAAATGCATATAAAATATTAAATCTAACATAATCAAGGAGTTTTATTCGATCGATGCGGCTATTAACACAACGAAATTATTTAAGAAGGTATTCTTAAAATTGCAATCTTAAACCAAACGCATAAGTGTATATACTATAAATTAAATAAATTCATAAATTTTTCATTCATGACATTAATGTTTTATAAGCTTTAAAACAAAAATAATTGTTAAATGTAATATAAAATATAATACCATCTGTAGAAAAAAAAAAACATTGTTTTGGTAGTCTTTATAAAAAATAATTTATAAATTTGAATTGTAATTTAAGTAAAGTTGACTGTAATACTATTTGAATTGCATACAATAATTACCTAAATAAATTAGTGATTTGATTTTATAAGTGCTAATAATGTAAATCCAGTTTTTTAATCATGTAATAAAACAATTTATATTATATACATTTATAAACGGTTAAGGCTGAATAATGCAAATCAACAAAATAATGAGTGCCAACGACTTGCGTCTGATATGAAATATAACACTATATGCAGAGAAAACACTTTTACGTTAGTCTTTATAAAAAATGTTATACATTTTAATTGTAATTTAAATATGCACCGTTTTGTATTAATTATTATTTTAATCAAATTTACAGGGTGGACCTTATAAACTTAGTAAATTTCCTTATCTTTTGTTTGCAGCGTATTTAATAGTCAATAAAAAAGTAATCATTAAAAGTTCTCAACCTGCAATAGTGAATAAATATATAATTCGATTTATAATCCTAAGTTACTTTAATTTATAATGATGTATTAATTTGAAATGCATTAAATAGGCTGCACATTATAAGCAAGTCAATGTTGGCTATCAAAATCTTTAAAAAATTTTGTAATCTTAAGTTGGCAACAGTGTATTCAATAATAAATCATCATTATCTAAAATATTCATTGATCATTCTAAATTTACATTCAAAAAATTAAGTGATTTATTTTACTAAATACACAAATGAATATATAACCCTTTATAATCCGATGTGTATGATTTTAAAGTGGTCCTAAAAAAAATTTGGTAGGAACAAGTCTTTATATTTTGGGTTGAACAAGTTAGCCCTTTGTTGTTTATGATAGATTTATTCTACCTATTTATGTTACTTTAATTTAATTATGTATTGATTTTAAATGCATGATATTCAAATGAGAGAAACTCAAAGCACCCGAACTTACACGAAATTCAAATATTTTAAAATGCGCGGGAAAATGTGGTTGCTACCCCCTCCCAAAACTCGAACTTGCCCGAACCCGAAATTCAAATTGCGCGCGCACACGAACACACCCGAAGAAAATCCGATCGCGCCCGATCTTACCCGAAATTCAAATTTTTAAAAAAGCGCGGGAAAATGTGGTCCAGGATCCCCACTACATAACTACTTATAAGTTTTGTCAAATTTTTACTACAAGCCTACTAAGATTAAAGGTAGTTTTATTGTTTTTAGTATGCATATGTCGCTTCGAGTTATATATATTTTAGGTTTTTTTTTCCTTTGGGCACATTGGGCTTATGATTACGACGCTGTCACGGTTATCGTCGCTTCCGCTTTTATTGTCCTTCATATGCTGCAACTACACGAAAGCTAAGTTTTAGGTATAAGTTCAATAGTTTTGTAGTTTTTTCCCTTATGAGTTTATATTATTAATGCATTTGTTAAAAGTTAGTAAAAACAATGATAGTGAGATTTAATACTATTGTAAATTAGTTTAATTAGTTCTTAAGATACCTACGTATTTTATAAATAATTTTCTTAGTTTTTTTTATGGCTAAGCGAGTTTCAGTTTCCTCGCGATTTGATTACTTACTAATTTATAAAACAAGAAAACTGGTGGCGCTCAACTTATATTTATGGTTTTTTTTAATTATACATACTGTAATGTTCTAACCCCAGATTCTACGCTAACTTCACATTACAGTTACAAAAATTCAAATCAAAGCGGGAAAAACTTACAAATGGCTGCTAAAACCAACTTTCCCGCCAAAACAAACCCGCCCCAAATTTAGAAAACGCGGTAAAGTTTAAAATTACCCGGCAAAACCCACACAAACGTGATCGTCTAGTAAGGCCCTCTGTTGTCTTAAGGAGACACGAATACACTTGCAGAGAACTGTAATCGAAAGGGAAGATCAAAACACACAGTAAACAAAAATATATTTATTTAAAAGCTTCCTAAAATTTTGTAATTATTAATTTATTAATTAACAACACAAGACCAAAAAGGAGAATGGGCAGTTCAACGACGATTTGCGAGCAGAAAAGAACTCCCAAGAAAAACTACTCGTTTAAATACACATTAATTACGCTGAACAAATTTAAGTATACAAATCACACAAAACTGTTGAAAAATATGCACATTTAACATAAGACAAGAAAATTTGAACAGGACTTCGATCAATCTCAAAGCCTGTCGTTAAAAATACACAAGTTTAAATGACGATACCAAAACTTACATAAACAAAGAAACCCAACAAACCCTGTACCCCTGATTTGATCAAATATTCAAAAACACAAATAATTACACAAATAAAACAAGTCAAGTGATAAAATAGCAATTGGCAACACTAATTAAATCCAAAACAGACATAAAATCACGAAATAGATACATAAAACATGTTGTACAGTTATAATGTTATAAACGCAAACAAAAAGAACCACAAAGTTGCAAAGGTAGACACTTGTTACCTGCTTAGGCAGAAGGGATGGAAAAATAATTGTCGATCATGAATCGTTATACTAAACCATAGCTCTGTCTATTTGGCACGTAAAACCAAAGTAAAACAATGAACACAAAGGGTTGATATCTGGCATTTCTGGCAATTAACACACATTTAACATCTCAAAACATATAAAATTAAAACAGAAGTAGTATTAGTCTTAATACGGCCCCCCGCATAGGTACCAATATCACGATCTTGTGCGAACGTGGGCTAGAGATGATTTGCTACCAAGCAATACGGACTTTAATTAAGTATATTTGGATAGTTACCACCGTATTGAAAGGTAGTCTTCAAGGCGGAAAATGTTAGTACAAAACATAACAGGTCAGTTCACACTTTGTTCATTGCTAGAAATGCCCAATTCAAATACCCAATTTAAGATTAAAACAAACCGCAAATCGACAGATCTACAGTAAATAAGTTACAATATTAACGCGATCAAACAAAAGCAGCTAACAAATGTTACACCGTAGAAAGAAATTGCATGTACAACATATTTTAAAAATAAACAAATTAAGAATGAATTAAATAGTTAGCTAAATCAGATATGCATTAAAATAAAAACAGTACTACCTTGAAATAAAACACGTGGTGATATACACACAAAGAGCAATAAAACAAGAATACTCAGAACAAAAAAATATGATGTTAACACTTCGAAGGCACGAACAAAGATGATGCTTCCCAGCCGAAAAAGATGCATCCCGCGCAAAAAAAATGTCGCAAGAGCGATGTTGCCACTTGTTGCAGAATCGTGTGGTATGTTGCCAAAGCTTGCAAAATTTCGTAAACAGCTACTCTTTGGTTACCTCAATACATCATTCAAATTATATATTACGTTAATTCTATAACATTGTTTTTGTCTCTCGCTACTTATGAATTGTAATTTTGGCCTGCGGTTTATTCAAAATGTTTTTGTGTTACGCGCAAAACGTTACCAACAACAATGACACTATTACTCTTACTATACGCACCCGACTGCGAAACTCTCAACTGTTACATTAATACATATTGACGCAAACTTTTTTAATAATTTATTTAGACATTGTTTTTTAAATACTTACTTTAGAAATCTTACAAACTATGATATTTTCGATTTCAAAAGACCGGGACCACGTCCACTTGCGTGTTAATTCGATCACCCTCTTAGAAGAATTCTCACGGTTATCGGCGACGAAACGAACAAAACTATTTTTAGAAACCAATAAGGAATGTTAAAATTTAATTAAACGACTTCAGGATTTGCTACCCCATTTACATAGATGTAGTTATTTCAGAAAAAGAACAAAGGACTTACAAAACAAAACTCTAATACAAGCATTAGAAACTAAATATGATCTGCATACGATTTTATAATAAAAGTAGAAATTAAAACATTCATGTACAGCATTACGACTGTAAAGCACGGATTTAAACATTCTGAGTATCAAAATAATGCATTCACATGCTACCAAATTTGATGTTATGCAAAGGAAATATTCAAACTAAATAAATTTGTTTGATGACTTTATAAAAAAGGGCAATGACTAACTTATTTAAACGAAACACCGTTTCAATGTTATAGGAATTGTAAAATATTGGAAAATAAAAACCGAATTTTTGCTACTTCTGATTATAAATGATGGTTTCTCTGTTAGGTCATTTGGTCAATGACCCTCCAAAGAAATACTAACAAATATTCTAGTTTCTAGTTTGTGGTCGTCGACCAACTACATTGTCAAAACAAAATTTTAGTTTAAGCAAACACCAAAACAAACTACATTTTATTACTCTGTTTTACTCTCGGCTATTAACATGCGTGAAATAGGTCTGTCCATAATAAAACTAATAGCACAAAAATGTCCTATGGACTTCCAGTCGATGTCTTTTCATGGACATTTGAAAGTTTTTCGAACGTCCACAAAAGATCCAAAGTAAATATTATAGACGTCCATAGTACGTTACTTTGGCATAGAATTAGACAAAACGTCCATAATAGTTCCAACCCTATTTTCACTGTTCATACATTACAAAATTAGATACAAGAATTTATTTAAAAAGCATTAATACATAATACAACAAAATACAACGATTTATAGAATATATACTACAATGCAATGCCAAAAAAACAATACAAAAAATGCAAATTTTTAAAAATTGATTACACATTTCAGGAAATAATATTATAAACAACAATAGAAAAACAAAACTTAATAATTACTTAAAAATGTTTTAAAAGTAGAATAACATATACGATAAAATGTAAAAAAAAAGAAAAAATGAGAAACAATAGTAGATTACATACCGAGGCGGAAAGTATTCCATTTCTGTCGAGAGAACTATAGTTTACCGAGAGGCATAGCCTCGAGGTGAACTAGTTCTCGAGACAAATGGAACACTTTTGCCAAGGTTTGTATACAATTGTATTCACAATCAGCCATTAAATAAAATAAATAACATAAAACTAATAAAAAATGAATGAAAACCTACTTCCAAAATATTATCGTTTATTTCAGTAAAATATTAACACGTAGTAGGCAGTTCACAATTAACATATACGTATTTAATTTATGATTGTCATTTTATCAAATTAGTTACATTACTGACCGTGAGGTTTCATTACATACTTGTTTTTTTTTAACCATGGAAACCGCTCACTTACCAACCTTTAAGAGGTTCGGAAAACTGTACGTTACTAACTGAGTGTGAATAAAATAATAAAATAATTTAATTGTTACCACAAAAGAATCTTGTAGCTCTTATTCTGATTCTTCCATTTATTTCGCCTCCCTTACAGCTGAATTTCTAAACCACGGCTTAATCTCGTCTTCTACTGTTGGTTGAATTTTTTGGAAATGGATCTCACCAAACACCTTTAAATTATAATAATAATTTAAAATATGTCTTATTCAAATTTGTTTTTATCAAAACTAAGTACAATTATTGTTTCGACTGTATAATCTTAATAGGCAGTCAGCATCAAGTAGTAAATTGCAACCATTTAAATCCAAAACTTTTAAATTAATTATTGTTATAATCAGAATATAATTTTTGTAATACATTTAAAAAATGCAGCTAATACCTATTACATCTTAATAGTGACGTTTCTGGCTTCGGTTATAACTACTTTTTTAGGTTTGATCAAAATTTAAGTGCGAATGTGAATATCAGATATAGTATTATTAGTGGGTAATACACCTTGGCTATCAAAATTTTGTTCTTACCTATACTGTCAATTTCACAAGGTATTCCGGGTCCACAAATTTAATTTCTAAAGAATTGTTTTCCTTGTATCATTAAACTCCTTTCTGTCACTTATTTAAAAAAAATGCCCCGTAAAGAAAAAATTACATGTTAAATAGTTATGAAAAAAATAGTCAGAAAGTGTGCAACAAAACTGTTCAGTTAAGTTCAGTTAATTAACATATAAACATGACAATGATATTTACCTGTCATCGAATATACTGCTGACAATTACGACAGAGCTCTGCTTGCATGTACTTTCTGTATGTCGATAAGATGCTCAGTGAGCAAAACGCTATTTTATTGTGAAACTTTAGGCTACTCAATGGCTGTTATGAAGTGATATTAATTGGCAACTTAAGAAACTTCTTTAGAGCTTAAGTACCAATATAAAATTACTCAGTTACTTAAGAACCACTTACAAAGTTTTTTACTACCCTTAAACAGCTACTTCATTGACAGCTTCTCAAGAGCCTTCAACAATGCCTCTTTAGGGTATTATTGTTTCTTGAAGTAGACTTTGTTACTTTAAAGGAGCTGTTGTTTTTTTATTAATCATTTATTGTCATTCATATTTACAAAATGGAGAGCTTACAAAAATTGGGGCAAACAAAATCAGCTGTTACATTGTTTTCATTAGCTTTAACCTATTCTTTCCTTACACAGTGATGAAGATATTTGAGGAAGTTTTCCAAAGAAAAGAAACGGAAGGTCAAATATTTTATTAATTCAGTTGTTCGTGTCTTGTCGATTTTCAGTATTATGTAAGAAATATAAGTACGATTAGTTTTCACATAATCAAACATTCAATGGTTATTTATTTAATCACTTACCCACACAGCACGCGAGATGCAATGGATATACATGTTTATCCATATAATATCCATTGGTGTACATCCGTAGTTTAATATCCATTGTATATGCACCTTATATACATTCATGGATATCTGTGAAATAAGATTATCTTAAGTGTTATAAGTGTTATGTTCGGAAACATTTTTTTTATGTATCATGTTACATAATCTTGTGAGTTGCTATTTTTTATCAAAATTATTTAGAAATAATTAAATTCTCTAAAATTTAACATTTGTAGTAAATATTTAACATGCAACAACAAATTTAATGAAAAATTGAAAAAGTAAAAAAAAATACTTGGCGCGGTTTAATTTAAACTTTCTTCGTTGTTCGTTTGTTTTCGCCAAGGTTTTCGCGTATATTATATTATCGCCACTTGAATGATTGCACACGCAAACGTTTTGGCCTTTGGTTTTGGCTTTTTGTTTAGCTTGTATTTATCGTATGCAAACCATTTTGTGCTTTAAAATTTCGAAAAAATGTGTTTGTTTTTCATCATTTAGGATGGATGGGTAAACAAAATAAGTAAGTATTAAATTCAAATATAAATTATTTCTTAATAATGTAGTAATTCATTTTTAAATTTCAAATTACGCGCGTTAGTTAAGTTGGTAGAACCATTGGTAGTACAAAAAGAACTAAGTTAGTGAATACACATGATGATATACATTAAGTTTAAAAAGCAGCGGTCACATTTTATGTATCCTTATGTATTATTGAAATAAATGCCCATCGAATTACAATAATAAATATATAACCTAAAAACTAACACGTTTTTGAGCAAATATATAATGACTTTGGAATTTGTAATCTAATAGCCAGTTTGTGAGTTTTCTACAATTTCCCAATTCATTATTCTTATTGCTGAGTTTTATTTAATTGAAATTTTTTTTTAGATCGATTCAATCTACTTTGTTGGATGAAAAGATACAGCAAACGAGACATGTTTTAACCAAGTAATTGGTCTGGATCAAGCAAAACAAATTTGTAAAAATATTTTAAATTTAATTTATGGTAAGAGGCTTCAGAGTATTTTATAGTTTATAGGTTAAAACTTAAAACATTAACTTTATATGTATATTAACGTAATGTGATTTCAAGTGCATTACTGCCAAACTTGACTTTCATGTTGTATTTTATTTCACGACTATTTACAAAGCAATTCTTTATAATTACTTCAAAAACTTCAAAATTTAGTTTAGAAATTGCTAAAAAAGTGCATAAGTTATTTGAGTAGCATTACAATGTAATTTTTATTTTACAGTATCCCTAAGAAAAAATTCAAATTGTGGTGCAGCTTTACAACACGCAATAAACACCAGGAGTAGTGGGTACGAAAGACGCCAATAAACATAAGCACAGAATGAATGTAAATAGGTTTTTTATATTTTTAAAATTTTTTTCAGTACATATATGGACATTGTATGTTAAGTTTCCAAATTGTTTTATTAATTAAATTAAAAATGATAATACCATTGTATGCATTTAATTTGTGTTAAGTTGCTAACATTGCCAATGCTTTTAAAATTGCGGACTATTTATGTGATGGCAAAGTACATATTATATTGCACAGATTTTACTGGCATTCTGCATTTAACTTGTATTAATATACATAACTTGCCGATATTGGTTCGATGCAATTTCTGCATTGGCAAGATTCATTCGGCAATATATTGGCCGGTGTGTCACCTGGTTACCGGCAGTGTACTTCATTTTAGTACATTGCCAGCATTCTGAGTGCCGGCTAAGGAGTACATTGCCAGTACAGATGTGTTTATTGGGTAAAGACAAGGTATTTTTGCATATTTGAATTTACTTTTGCTGTACATTAATCTAGTAAGTATTTGGATTCCTATAATATAAATAATGGATAAAAGCTCTAGAAAAATGAGAGAATGTGTAAATAAAGAGTTCGATTGTGTTTGAGTGAAAATGAACAAGTGGTCATATTTTCTGTGGACCAACCGGAGTTGTTGCATCTGGAAAATATCACTATTGGCATTTTGTATTGACTTTATTTGACGTGTGGCCATATTTTTTGTTAATATATAGATATGCACATATATTTTACCTACATATGAAGGTTCTATAAAAAAATGAATGTTTATTATACTTTAATTAAATGTTCATTGAACCTCCATATGTATGTATTTTGTACGTTCATATGACTGTTCAATATATCTCCATATGGATGTAAAATGTTTATCCACCTGGAGGTCCTATGGACATACTATGAAGATCTTTCCGTGACGGAATGATATATCCAATGGACCTCCATCCTTGCTCCATAATATTAAATATGGATGTTCGATGCACCTCCGGTATCCATGGTTGGTGTGTACATTTCATATCCATTGGATATGCTTGTGCTGTATGGGTAGTTAAGTACCTACATTGTTTGAAAACTAATTGTACTAGGTACTACTTCAATTTTTGATTTTTTTTCGTATCCTTTCCTTCATGCAAAACATCTCCAATATGCTAATATATCACACTCCTTGTGTATCCCATATTTTGAGATGGTATCCAGTCTAGATAGGTAACATGTTCTAATACTGCTGGTTTATCTTCGATATTTCAATTTTGTGAAACTTTCTCTATAAATTGCAGCGTAGTCTCTGTGCTGTTGTGAGAGTTCATTTTTATGCACAAATATGTGTTGAATAAAATCGTACTTGATCCTTATTTAACTACAGTACCCCACAACAGTACATTTATGTAACATGCTTTCTCTTCTAAAATTTAAATGCAACGGATAAAAAAACAACATATAAGTATTCATTGAAGTACATACCAATTAAACCACACTTAATCCTTGTTTTGTATTATTCTCTTATAAATATAAGCAAACAATCCACACACACAGAAAAATAAATACTTAAAAAATCTTAAAAACATCTGTTACACGGTTGTCAATATTGAAAATATTTTGACAAGTCGTGTAATGCCGAATACAGAATCAACTAATTAAAATCAAATAAATTTTATTTAAAATCTTTTCTTTTTCAATAAAATTACTGTCGCACGTTAGAAAATCATATCAAAAGTTTATCAATTATACCTATAATTACAGCAATTTCTTATAAAAAGTACTGGTTTGAAAACAAACTATTTCAAATTCAAAATCTAAAACTATGATCTACAACCCCATATTTTTCGTATTCTAAAATAAAAGATTATTAAAATATTAAACAGTCCGTGAACCCAACGTGTATGTTGTAGGATAGCTCAGTTGGAATATCAAATGATGACAAATCCATCAGGTAGGAGATCGTAGGTTTAAATCTGTCTGACAAAGCTACTTAAAGCTAGTAAAAATAAAGCTATTTAAGCTGTACAGTTGTTTCTGAACGGTGGTTTACAGTTCCTTTACAGCTTCTTTAAAGCATTGCTAGTACAACAAAGAGTTATATAAGCCCGATTTTAATGCATAAAAGGAGCTCCGTAATAGCTACATAGCTGCGGAATTTTTAGCTACTTAAACGCTTTATGGAGGCTTCAGTTTTTCCACAAACCACTTAAAAGTGTTCTAAAGAGTAACTTTAAAAGCTAAAGTAGTTATAAAAAAGCCGGTTTTAGCTACAATTTGCTCACTGGGTGGTATCTTTTATTTAACGAGCAAGCATATGATTATATTGCCGGCACTTTACCATATAACGGCCGATACGATTATTTCCTAGGTAATCCGTATTTTTAAATATGAAACATCATGGAAAGTCCATGTTTGCACATACGCATCAACAAGTTGTTGAATTGCAATTCTTATTTTTGTTGTTTCAAACAACGCTGTTCAGGAACACTTGCTTTCATAAATCAATTCACTTTGAACGACTACGATGTTTTCAATCACTAATTTAAATTTAAGTCTGAAAAATCAACTGATGAAAATATTGTAAACATAACTTCGCATACGTAGTATCTGCGTATTATGGCGCAGGTCATGCATTGGTCATGCGTAGTTGTAGAAAAATAGCGTAAGCATTTACGGAATGGTACAAATGTCCTACAAAGGACGTCCATTGGTCATAAATAATATTTTGTCCAATGTACGTTTTGCAGAAAACGTTTCATGGACACCCGTTAAAGGTCCGTGGACGTTCAGACCTTTATTGGACTTAAACTGGACGTCCAATTGACCTTGTGTGCTATTACGGTAAGCAAGGTGAGATAGAAAAAACAAGAAAATTAACACTTGTAATAAAATGTTAATTTATTGTATGACTTCCTGTATGCTCGATTACTCGATGGCGGAAGAGCATGCAAGAAACCTCCACCAGTCGTTATCTTTTCGTATGCAAAATATTTAACAAACAATAAAATAAAATACACACATGCAAATAATGTAGAAAAAAAAAATGCAATAGATTAGAGAAGTTCATATATAACGAATCTAATCTACAAATTGAATACGGAAGCTTGCTTTGATCAAAACATATTAAGAGGACCTCAATCACAAGAATCGTTAAAGAGTGGACATGCCATGTCTAAGGTACCAATGCCTTTGGATTGCGAGTACGTATGGCTAAAGTTGAAGATGTTTTGAAACCGGTTACGAAAATAATCTAATCACGGCTCATTGTTTCGAGGCCGATCATAGACCGTTCTAAATAAAACGTTTAGCATAGAATGCTAAGTGTAGACTAGAGATAAGATCCAAGAATTCATGATAAGTTATTTGCATCTTTTTTAATACTTAAAAAAAATTATTTGAAAATTTTAAATTCATTTAAAGAGATGTCCTATTATACAGAAAATGTAAATTTATACTACTATAAGTACACTTTTAAAGTTTATTTTAGTTCTAGTGTAACAGTAACTGAACTAAGCATACTTATATAAAAATTATCAAAATTGAATTTTTCAAACTTCTAGATTTGACAGTAAATGTACATTGAACAGATAAAAATTTACAAAAAATGTACCTAATTGATATGGTTTTGTTTTGCCGGCAAGCTTGTATGAACTTGGTCTATCCATGCTTCTATATGTATTTATCAGTTGTTTGCGTTATAGGCATATAGAGATAGAAATATTAATAAAAGGAATACGACTATAATATATATTTTACACGGTTTATACTTTTATAACTATTGGTTTTAGCTTTGGAAGATTATTATACATTCTGCCATCTCTTGCTCAAGTGCTGAACTATATTAACTTTTACGGCGTCCATTTTGCGAATGCGAATACAAATAAAACGTCCGGTAATCACTGTTGTAAACAGATAATTTTTAAATTATATAGATATAGATAATTTTTTTTTCAAGAATTATCTAGTATTAGATAATAGATAAATTATTTAAACTTTATATAGATAACTATGGAATGCGGGAAATTACTGAAGAAAAACATACATATTGTAACTTGAATTTTACGGGACACTCGATTTTTTCTAAATATTATTTAAATAATTTAAATAAAAAATTATATATATATACAGATACATATAACTAATATATTTTTGATTGTATCTAGATACATATAAATAGATAAAAAATATGAATTTATATAGATAATTTACAACACTGCCGGTAATCATTTAACATCTTATACTTTCACATAATGCTTTTTATTGTCTAACTTAGGCATTACAGTAATATAATTGTAATTGGTTCAATCAAATTCAATTTACACTTATTTCAATTGTAAAATACTCGTTAAGTAAAGCTAAGTTTGATGTAAAATTTTGTCATTACTTATACTAACATTTCCTCTTCAAAACAACATTATTACTAAATAATAATTTTTTGTTTTTAGCGAGTTTTCTAATCGCAAAGTTAATACTGTTTTTATATGTAGTGTCATCTATCGGGATAAACTGCAGCGATCACCTTCTTAATACGGTCCTGTATTAAAGTTGTAGCCGTAGTGAGCTCTAGTTTAACTAAAGTTGAACACGTTATCTATTGAAGGATCTATCTCATTGGGTTTGAGTCTAAACTATAGAAAATTGTTGACGTTTCCAATATGTCACAATAAATTAAGCCGGTGAAAGTTTTTTACTTAATTAACAATGAAAATATTTAAATTATTAGTAATTAATGTAATAATAATTAGTTAATATATATGATAAGCTAGTTTTCATTAATCTGTAAGTGCAATATCATCGGAATATGTGAATCGTGACACGTTAACATATTCTGATTTTAGGAAATCAAAAGAAATGGCTCGATTTGCTTTTACAAGAAAAGGAAAAATTTTTCGTATAGCAGCGGTATGTTTAATATTGTTGCCGCTTTTGTATTTGTTGTCTACATGGACGGATCAAACTCAACATAATATTTTGGGAAGTGCATCTAAACTTACTAAAAGGGAGAGACCAACTTTTGTAACTGATTTAGGCAACTTTGAGCCACGCGATTTAAAACATCGTGAAGGTCCTGGTGAAAATGGTGAACCCCATTCTTTAAGGCAAGACCAACAGAATGATGCTGATCAATCTGAATCCGAATATGGTATGAATATTGCATGCTCTGATGAAATATCTCTTGATAGGTCTATACCCGACACTCGAATGCCCGAGTGTAAACACTGGGATTATCCTAAAGGTTTACCATCTACTAGTGTTATTATAGTCTTCCACAATGAAGGTTGGTCAGTATTGTTACGTACTGTACATTCAGTGATTAATCGATCCCCTAAGGATTTGTTAAAGGAAATTCTTTTAGTTGACGATTTTAGTGATAAAGATAATTTAAAAGGGGACTTAGATAATTATATTGAACGATTTGGTGGTGTAGTGCGCTTAATTCGTAATACACAGCGTGAAGGTTTAATTAGGACTAGATCACGCGGTGCACAAGAAGCTCGTGGCGATGTCATAGTGTTTTTAGATGCACATTGTGAAGTAAACTTAAATTGGTTACCACCACTTCTTGCACCAATTTATAGAGAACGTACTGTTCTAACAGTTCCAATAATTGACGGAATTGATCATAAGACTTTTGAATATCGTCCTGTGTACGGAGAACATCGTCACTTTCGTGGAATTTTTGAATGGGGAATGTTGTATAAGGAAAATGAAGTACCTGATAGAGAACTGTCAACTAGGAAACATAATAGTGAACCATATAAAAGCCCTACACATGCTGGTGGTCTGTTCGCTGTTGATCGTAAATATTTTTTGGAGTTAGGTGCCTATGATCCTGGGTTGCTCGTATGGGGTGGTGAGAATTTTGAACTTAGTTTTAAAATATGGCAATGTGGTGGTAGCATTGAATGGGTGCCTTGTTCTCGTGTTGGACATGTTTATCGTGGGTTTATGCCTTATAACTTCGGAAAACTGGCTCAAAAGAAAAAAGGTCCATTGATTACGATCAACTACAAACGAGTTATTGAAACCTGGTTTGATGACAAATACAAGGAATACTTTTACACTCGTGAACCATTAGCCCGCTTCTTAGACATGGGTGATATAACTGAGCAGAAAGCCCTTAAGGAGCGTTTGAAATGTAAAAGTTTTAATTGGTTTATGGAAAATGTTGCTTACGACGTAGTGGATAAGTTTCCAGAATTACCACCAAATCTACATTGGGGAGAGTTACGTTCAGGTGCTGTTGGTAAATGCATCGACACTTTAGGTCATGCGCCTCCTTCCTTAATTGCTATACAACATTGTCACGGTTTTGGAAACAACCAATTGATGAGGTTGAATGCTAAGGGGCAGCTAGGGGTTGGGGAACGGTGCATTGAAGCTGATTCTCAAGGAATTAAGTTAGCATTTTGTAGACTAGGTACAGTAGATGGGCCTTGGTTGTATGATGAAGAGTCGCATACTTTAATGCATCGCGTTCATAAAAAATGTATGGCATTACATCCTCAAACATCGCATTTGTCATTAATGCCGTGTGATATAAATAACACATATCAACAATGGTATTTTAAAGAAGTTCGTCCTAAGTGGTAAATTTTCTGTATTATCTTTGTAGTTTTAACTGTAATGTGATTACGTGTTTTATGTACATTCCACATTACTAGAGTAATGTATTTTCAAATTCGTCCTCTGCATTAGTTATATTTTATGGTACAGCTTTAATTTAATCGTTTGCATGCATTTTTTTTAAATGTATGCTAAGCATAAATCATTATGACATATGTAGGTACTGAGTACCAAACGTGAACGTATGTAATCGGTACATATCGCTTTAAACTGTGTATGATAGTGATAGTACTAAGGTTTAGAGTAAGCCAAAAAATATACATATGCTTATCTGATCCCGTTAAATGTTTTTCTACCGTAAATACATTTAATTTGTATAGAAATTTTAGAAATAAGATTAAGTCATGTTTACTGTAAAACCAAGTTGTTTGTTCTTGTACTTAACTGTAGATGCCCTTGTTAAAATAATTAGGCTAATTTATTACAATCGCTACATATAGATACCCAATTTACCTCTTGTGCCTTTAACAATAATTCGCGTTTAGACAACTTCTTCAGTTTAACTTGCATTTGATATTTTTATAAGAGGGCTAAGGTTTTAAGACTAATGTATATTGTATATTTGTAATAATATTTTATGGATTAAGTAGTTTTAAATAGCATTAATGTGGTATAGTAATTAGTGTAGAATATGTTGAATAAATATTTTTTAAAATTGAAAATGTCTTAGTTGAGAATTTAGGTACCAATTATGATACCACATATGAATCAATCAAGATTTACTTTGGGAAAAAACGCCGCTTCTTTGTACTTTGATAAATTCTGATTTTAGCTTAATATGACATAACCAATCTGGAAAACAAGCTATCATTTTTGACACTTGCAGAACATTATTATCACTATTTTGTTTTGTGAGCTGATAAAGTTAGCAGCATACAAAATTGTCAAATTAAAACTGCCAGTGTAAAATAATTTTGCCGTAGTACAAGATTTAGTTAGAGGAACAACTCCTTCTCGATCAGAGGTTGTATTCGAGGCATGTTTATTGTTTTCAATTCTTTTTTGTCATAGTCTTATAAAACATGATTTACTCCGGTAGTAAAAGATGAAAGTTAATGTTTAGGCTCACATTAATTCGCCGCTTTCGTATTTTAGTGATAACATCTATGCTGTAGTTATCAAACTTTTAATTTGCGCGATGACAAGTTGGAAATAAGATTTGTGCTTTATTGTACTTAAGTTTCTGATTCATAGTAAAGAATAATAGATTATATAATAAGTGTAAATAATATGTTTTATGATACTATCGTTTGTACATAGTGACAAACTTTAAAACATACAATAAATACTAATGATGTTTACTTAAAAATGTGTTTTTCTCGACAATAACTAAATGATAGGAAATCCACAACTTCTACTTTAGATGCTTACTCGAATCACACTAATAATAAGACTATCCTAATGTTCTGATGGTTTCAAATAGGGTCATTTTAAGCAGTAGTCCTATTTAAATATGGTCAAATTCTGATAATGGGATAAAATGATCAAACTGACAAATTTACATCAATATCAGGTTCTCTTGAACATTTTCAAGGTTTTCAGTGACTATAAGCAGTAATCCAACTTGTTGAGGTTGAAGCAGAAGTTGCTCAGCCTATTCGAAAAAATTTCTATGACAAAGAGAAAAACTCTTTTGTTTATTTATTTATTTTCTCACGTTTCGCTTTATTTAGTTTTGCACAAGTTCACTTTATCACAAGCTTGCTTTTTATTTCTTCTTCCTCAGTTTATTTTATTTCTGTTAATTTCAAATATTTCTTACCTAATCTTACTCAACACACGATAATTAGTTTTTATAATTTAACTTGTTCGATATTACAGGATGACTAGGACGTCGCCTAAATATATCTTACAAACTAAAAACAAAGCTTATATGACTGAAGCGGGTAGAAATTGGTTATACTACAACAAAAATATTCTGTAAACTTTCCAGGAACGACATTTTATTACATAATGAAATCAAGTATAACTTCCTTTTATTATTGTTTTTGTTACTTTTTTTATTATTATTAAATAGTCGTAATTAGTTTTTAAATTTAAATAATAATTAGTTATGTTGCTTTGCATCGCTAACCTTTTTATGCTTCTATTGTTTTTATTTTATGCCAAACTTACGTATTGCTTTGCTTTTAATAAGACTTACTATTAAGATAAATTTTGCTGTGAAGAATTCCCATTTATCAAAGATTATTTTATTAGATTTTATATACTGTGTGTTGCTTAACTTACCGAAATAAATCGTTACAATATGTATGATTGTAAAATTTTAAGCTTTCGCGGTTGTTATGTATGATTATAAGCGACTTTCGGCTTAAATCGCCTTGTAGTTAAACACCCAGACTTAGGCTTGGTCCTAGTCTCTTCTTGAGAGTCAAAACAAGAAGTAGAACTTGGCCTTTGCCGTATTGTCGTTCGTGAACCCAAACAAACTGACGTTGTCACGTTAATCCCTATTGGTATAAATATCGTCATTTACACTTTTTCTTTCAGTGACATTAACCGCTCTGAAGATGCAAGCTGCAATGTCTTGCGAAACGTCAGTTTGTTTGGGTTCACGAACGGCAATACGGCAAAGGTCAAGTTCTACTTCTTGTTTTGGCTCTCAAGAAGAGACTAGGACCAAGCTTAAGTCTGGGTGTTTAATTACGACGCGGTCTAAGCCGAAAGTCGCTTATAATGTATGATTGTGCCGTATGGGTTAGCTAATATTTTCCAGTACAAAGTCAATCGCCGATCAATGGTTACCCAGATAGCATGTAAACTTACAGCAAGTTTGCTTTCAGCTTGCTTTCCTTCCCAAGTTTACGAATCTTGCTGCAAGTTTACAGCAATATTGGTAATATTGGCAACTTTGACGACACGCTTGAGAAATTTGAGTACCTTGCTGCAAACTTGCAGAAAACTTTCTTTTTCAAATTTACAGTACGCCGGCGTAAACGCATAAATACCGGCGCGTGTTTCGCCATTTTTATGTTAATAAAAGTCATGTCTGTCATTTACATGGTGTTTGTATTCTAACACATTATTATTTAGTTCTGTGTTTACTCATCGTAGACTTTTTAAGTGAGGTTTGTAGGTATACTTATTCGATTAAAAATTTTAAATAATTTTGCAAACACTAGTAACCGAGTTTGAGACCATTATTGTATGGTGTGTATTGTGTAATAATATGATTTTAAATTATTAAAGTTTTGCATGCTTTTAGCTTATTTAACATTACCATCAAATCAGCAATTAAGGTTATTCTTAATTTTACGTTTCAGGTCAACAAACCTAGCGATGAATAGAACAGGTGGAAATGGAACAGAATTAAAACAAATAGACAATACCTAATGAAGTTGTCACTAGTTTGTAGAAACAAGTCTTTATTTAATTACAATATCAGCAAGCAAAATAATTTTTTGTTTTTCTTTATACCTTTCTTCAAAGTACAGCGATATTACTAAAACTTTGACGAATTTCCATGACAAGCAACGTTAATATGTCTGTAAGTAAGTATTGCGATTACATGTTTCAATAGCATTTTACAAATTTTAAACTTTGCGATGACAGGGAACTGTAACATTTCTGCAAATTCAAATCTTGACATGGCAAGACGTAACAATATTGCTGCAAGTTTGTCGAAACAAGATTGTCACAAGCTTGTTATTGCTTTCTTAGTCAACTTGCAGCAAACTTACTGCAAGTCTCCAAACTTATGACAATATTGCTGCAAGTTTGTCGAGACAAGGTTGCCACAAGCTTGTTATTGCTTCCTTAGTCAAGTTTTATAGTTATCACGACAAGTTTGCTGCAATCTTGATACAAGCTTACATTGCTGTTTGGGTATGAGTAAAAAAAGGTCGTTCTGTAACATTTCGATGAATCCCGATTATGTTTGGGAATGCATGATGGCCATATGAGAGTTAAACGAAGATGTGGAGAACGCCGTAATGTTCAATTTTTTGTTGAGCGAAATGTGGACCACACTGGCGATTGTGGTGTGGGGTGCTATAACCTATGGGAGTAAGTTTCGTTTGGTATTTATTCAAGGTAACATAAATGCTTGGCGATATGTAAACGAGGTTGTAGAACCCCATATTCTTCCATTTCTTTAGCAGTTAGAAGACCCATTTTTCCGACACATAGCAAGACAGTCTATTGACCGATTCGAAGAAACAAATGTTAATTTCTGACCTTTCGCCTATTGAACACGTGTTGGACATTTGGGGTAGAAGACTGAGGAACTTAGCGCATTCATCACAGACACAAGAAGTACTCCGGCATGAAATGCAAGTTGCTTGGGATCCAATAACTAAGAAGAAATCGATCACCTGCTGGAATCGATGACGCGAAGAGTGAGGAAGTGTGAAGCCAATAGGGAAAGATCAACACATTATTAAAAAGCATATCCTGGGCTCGAATACAATTCGTTTTTTTTAAATTTATTTTAACCGGTTGAGTGTAAGGAATTAGCACAAAATGTAGAAATTAAATTTGATAATGATTAAAATATAAGTACATATTTGAATTCTTAGGATTGCATATTTTATCGATATCTACAGAATAAGGTTTAACATTAAGATCTACATTATAGAACAATCCTATTACTGCGAAAATATTAGTATTGACGGCATAACCTGTTCAAACCTGTTTTTATTTAGCTATATTATGCAACTTTAAATCCTGGAAAATACTTTTCTTCTATAAAAGTATACTGACATAAAACAAGATAAGCTAATCACAGTGTTTAATTGGTTATATAAATCTCTTGTTTACTAAACTTTTATCTTTTGTCGTTATTAACAGCAACCTTGACTTAGATGTAGAAACGTTTACTGTTGAAACGATAATATAAGTACTTTATGTTCATCTATTGATACTAACCCATTATTACAAATTTTTACAACATTATAGCGTTCTAGTTTTCTACATTTTACCAGATAGATCTTTAAAAATCAAGAGGAATTACTTGATGTGTGGTAACTTTCATACGTTCTTTGCACAGTTCAAATAAATTTGAAAAATTTGTTTAGATTGATAATGTAGAATATCTTGTAGACCTTATATACAAACTCAATAGCTAAATATTAAGATTTTTGTGTTTTGAACCGCGTTCTATATAAACACTTTACAAAATTTACAACCTTTGCAAAATTAAATTTAACGTTTTGACAATTATCTTGCCGTCTTCTTCAGAAAACTGAAATTGAAGACATCACATTCTAGGAAGCTTTTATATTGAGTCGTTCTTGGTCATCCCCAATCAGCAAGGAAAGGTTTTTTTTCATGTTTTATAAACGTTACAACGTTTTAAAATAGTTGAAATAAAAAATGTTTTTTAGAAAAATGTGTTTTAACGTTTTAAAAATATTTCATCTATTCATTGATAGTACAATATTTTAAATACATTTAAACATATTGTAACGAATTTTATTATTAAAACTAATTTATTTAAACTACTAAAAATATTTTTACTTATACTAAAAATATGTAGGTACACTTTTAAATTAACCGAACTAATTAAATCTAATAATATTTAACAAAAACACTTACACTAATTTATATCACTTACACGAAGATAAGATAAAGTCCGCGGATAGCTTCACACACTTGTTTACACTAAAGTCACGTACAAGATTATTCTCCGTATATTTACCTACACACACGCGCGCTAACGACTTATTTATTTAGACTTGAATAATCTTCTTAACACTGCTGTCTTCGCATTACGGTAATAACTGACCTACGATTTGTTTGTTCCGTATATATTAGTGATGGAGAATAAGTAACTATTCGTTACTTGAGTACTCGTTACTCGCTAGTATCCGAAGTAACGATTACTCGAAAGGTAAAGTATTCGTTACAGTTACATTCGTACCATTCGATTACAGTATTCACATCTGCAAAATCGGTTCCAGTACCTTTTTGTACTCAGTACACATAGTACATCATTACTCGTTTTATGAATTGTAATTATGTAGGGACAATATTGAATACAAAGCGCATAAACTACGTAGAACCTTCACTTTTTAAACACATTATACGGATAATAGTGATCTCTGTTCTTACTTTAGATTTCTTAAATTAAATTCCTTAAATTGTGCAATTTATAAAACCAAAATTATCAACGTTTTGAGGTATAAGTGTACTTATTCGTATTCATACATATAAAAATGTTAATTGTTATTTTCTGGGTAACATCTTTTTCAAAATTTAGCAAAAAACAAAATTGATTATTATCGAAAATTTATAATTTTATACTTTGGAATATTTTTTGAAGCTTTTACATAATATATTGTGCGTATTTCCATTTCTTAAAATTAATATTAAAAACGTTGATAAATACTAACAATCCAAAGTACATATGTTCTGTTTTGTATTTAAAATGATAAGTTTCTCCGGTATCAGCTACTGTCCAAAATGTTTACATAAATTAGAATTTTACAACACGTTCTAGTCATTTATGCACATACGTCTAAGGTAATCAAATCCCTATCGCGAAACGATTCAAGGAATTATATTCCGGTACCCGTATTTATTACCACAAAAACATATAGTTGTCAAAGTAGTCATAGTATCTAAAGTAATCAAAGTAACGAATTAAAGTAACGAATACAAAAAGTATAAGTAACGAATAGTAACGAAATTCACGATCACTAGTATATATACACATTTTGGAAATCCTTCTCGAGTGTTCCATATCTTTCGGTATACGTTCTATAAGATGGATAACAACTTCGAAAAGGCTCTTGAATTTGAGAACGTTTCACTGTCCCCTCTTTAGGACTGTTCTGTCCCAGAACAGAAGACTGGATGCGACACCAATAGAAAGGATCGTGGCGATAGCGGCAGCTTCCTACATTTCGGCAACTTCCTTGACCATAAAAGTAACAATCAATGGACTTTTCCTGACCCAATATTCTTCTTGGTTGGTAACTACAGACCAACACTTGAACGCCTGTTCCTCGGAAGACGACCTCCAACATGTTTCGAACTGTCCTCCAATTCAGTTGATCTAAGTCACAACCAAGCTTGGGTACTGCCAATTTCTTAACATGATGGAACTCTTTTTTTCTCTTGAGATTCCATAACGTTCGCCACAGATTTTTGTATAACGGCTTGATACTTGAGTATTTCTTGGTGACCAGATAAGAAACGAAGTGTCTGTCACCACGTAGTCTTAAAACTTTTCCGACTGCCGGTTGCTGTCTTCGTAATTCATCTAGCTGCCCAAATTTCTTTTTAAACACGACTGCAACCCCTCTGGACATGCCCTCCGTATAATTTCATAAACTTCTCGAACGCCATTTCTTCGGTTTGATTCTTGGTTCTGCTGCTTATCACTCTCGTTCGGACCTGAATTTGCGTACTGTGGTTATCGCCAGCAAACGGGGCTAGACGATCAACGTGGATCACTTTTGGCTTGCTTCTGGGCGGTTTTCGAATGCGATATATGACGTCATTAATACGCTGCATGACTTCACAGGGGCCCTCCCATTGCCTTTGCAGCTTCGGCGACAAACTACGTCTGCTTTGGGGATTATACAACCAGACCATGTTGCCAGGTTGAAACCCACCATTTTGCGCCTTGACATCATATCTGGTCTTCATCATGTCGCTCGCAATTTGTGTGTTGTTACGGACCTCTTCATGTACTTCGTCTAGCCTCTTGGTCAGCTTGCTGACGTAATCTTCTCCAGCAACTTCTTTTTCCGGTCTTCGACCAAATTGGAGGTCGCATGGCAATCGTAGTTCACGACCGAGCATCACACAGGATGGGGTTTATGCTGTGCTTGCTTTCGTGAACGGATGATCGGTATGTTATTAGGAAAAGGTGCAAGTACTGATCCCAGTCTCTTTGATGTTCGGACACTACCTTGGCTAAGTCCTTGCCCATTGTTCGATTCATCCGCTCAACCATGCCATCAGATTGAAGATGGAGAGGCATCATCCTAGTTTTCTTAATTCCCAACAGTCGGCAAACTTCTTGAAACAGCCCAGACTCAAAATTGCCGCCTTGATCGGAGTATAACTCCAACAGAACTCTAAACCGACATAAAAACTCTTTTACTAATACATCTGCGATTGTAGCTGCTTCTTGATTGGGTATGGCGTAAGCCTCGGCCCATTTCGTGAAATAATCCATCGCCACCAAGATGTATTTATTTCCCGAATCGGATTCTGGGAACGGCCCTGCGATGTCAATCTCTATTCTTTCCAAAGGGATTCCTACGTTGTATTGCTTCATGGGTGCTTTGCGCTTTCTTGCTGAACCATTTCCTGATGCGCAGACCGTGCATTTACGGCACCATTTCATGACGTCTTGTTTGCAGTTCATCTAGTAGAATCGTTCTTGCACTTTACCCAACGTCTTCTTAATGCCAAAGTGTCCTCCTGATGTGCCATCGTAGAGATGGTTCAACACTTCTGACACCCTGCTCTTTGGCACTACCAACTGTAGTCTGTTTCTCGTGCCCTCGGCACTTTCTAGGGATCGTTTAAGAAGACCGTTCTCTACTATCAAGGAGTCTCTCTGCGCCCAGTACGTTTTGATGTTTCTGCCCAAAGCACTCACTTCTTCCCAGGTTGGTCGTCGGCCGCTTTCTTTCCAGTCTGGGAGTAGTCTTATTTTAGGATTGTCTTCTTGTTCGCGACGTAACTGTTCAGGTTTCCACTCATCATCAACCATAGCAGTTCTCCGAAGGCATTCAACTTTTTCTTCCAGTCGCAAACAATGGTTGCAGTCTGTCGGACATGGTCTTCTGGACAAGGCATCAGCGTTCCGATGACTGTTTCCGCCATGGTGTTTTGCGTCATAGTCATACTCTTGCAGTCTCTTGATCCATTTTGCCACTTGTGTTTCTGGGTTACGGAACTGCAGTAGCCATTTTAAAGCGGCGTGGTCTGTTCTCAGTAAAAATTTTCGTCTATAAAAATATTTGTATAAATGTTCGATGGACCCGACGACTGCTAACAGTTCCCTCCTAGTCACGCAATAATTCGTTTCTGGCCTGGATAAAACCTTGCTAAAATACGCGACAACTTTTTCTTGTCCATCTTGAACCAAAACAAATTTTCCATCTTCTCTTGGATAACTCAGAATCGGCGAAGTGACTAGGGCTTGTTTTAGTTGATGGAAAGAATTTTTGCAGTCTTCATTCCATCTAAATTCTGCTCTTTCTTCCGTCAATTTCGTCAAAGGTTTGGCCATATTAGCAAATCCTGGTACAAATCGTCTATAATAGGTGCAGGACTCAAAGAAACTTCGGACATGATGTTTGTCGATTGGTCTTGGTCATGCTTGTCTGGGTCAGCTGTGATCCCATCTCTAGATACCACGTGGCCAAGGTATTGCACTTCCTTCTTAAATACGTGGCACTTCTTCGGGCTCAGTTTGAGGTTAGCCCCACGTAGTCGCTGGAACACTTCCTTCAAGTTGTTCAAGTGTTCTTCAAACGACCTCCCAACCACGATCACGTCGTTCAGGTAAACCAAGCACGTCTTCCAAGACAATCCGCGCAAGATGGTCTCAATCAAACGCTCGAATATTGCAGGAGCGTTACACAGGCCGAAGGGCATCACAGTGAACTGCCACAAACCAGTTCCAATCGTAAAAGCTGTTTTTTAACGATCCTTTAGTTCCAATTCTACCTGCCAGTAACCACTCTTTAAATCTAACGTGGAAAACCACTGGGATCCTGACAGGGTGTCTAGCGTATCGTCGATTCTGGGTAAAGGTTAGCTGTCCTATTTGGTCACGTTGTTTAGCTGCCTGTAGTCTACGCAAAACCTCGTTGATCCAACCTTCTTCTTTACGAGTACCACGGGGGATGCCCATGGGCTACTTGAATATTCAATCACGCCTTCTCTCTCCATATCCGTAATTATTTGTTCGGCTTCCTCTCTTTTCGCCAAAGGAAGTCTGCGTGGATGTTGTCGTATCGGCCGAGCGTCTCCGGTATTAATTTTATGTTTCACCACGTTAGTTCTTCTTTTGGAGCCACTCTCCAGCGCGAACACATCTTGATACTCTTGGATCAACACTTTAACTTTAGCTAGCTGGTCTTGGCTGAGATTTTGGCATTTGGTGGTAAGAATGTCCAATAGATGTTGTGGACACTTCTTCGGCGACGTATTTTCGTTCGACTTTACGCATCTCACAATTTGTGATGCTGGCGTGCATTGGCCTACTACGGTCTTCTTTTTCAACGTTACAGGACCTGAGTTGATGTTTAAGATTCTTACTGGCATCGTGTTCTTTACTAGTACTAAAGTTCTGCCAACGAGTAGTCCTTTTTTAACTAAGCCGCCCTCCATTGGTTTAACCGCGTGTATGTACCCTTCCCGGAGATTTCCACCCAGGCGTGCCATCACCACACTTTCCGTCTTTGCAGGCAGAATCACGTCTTCACTCAATAAAACTCGCACGGCTGCTTTCTCTGACGTATGAAAAGGAATTTCTTCATTGTCGATCTTTAGGACATCGTTCTTCATATCCAAAAAGAACCCATATTTCTTTATCACGTCCATTCCCAGGATAACTTCTTCCGTGATGTCGGCTACCAGTACTTGATGGTCGCGTACTTCATTTTCCAAACCAATGGTTACTTTGACATGTCCGTGAGTAGGTATTTCTTCGCCCGTCGCCGTTTGAAGTCGTACGGTTACTGGTGATGTCTTCTCGTTTTCCAATAAGATGTCAGGACGAATGATGGTTTTCGTCGCTTCCGTGTCAACCACTTCTTCCATTGATCTTGCCATCGAGATAAATGCTATGCAATTGCTTCCTAAGCGTCGCCATTTGAATGGTAATCTCCGGGGCATGGCTCGTTGAGGTCAACTTTCGCCCCATTTGGTCGACCTGTTCTAGTTCTCCGGACGCTCTTGTGGTCTTCTTTTAGGCTTAGTACAACGTTGTCGTACCTTGCCCATTTCTCGGCAGTTCTAACACGTTACTTCTCTTCCTCGAGCTACTTGTTCCCGAAATACACGTCGCACAATGTCTTCAATGCTGTCTTCTGAGTGCGAGGGTATTTCTGCAGCACAACGGAGTTTATGGCTGCTTCGGTGTGACGCTTGTTTCGCCGCCTCGAACTTCAAAGCATGGGTTAAAGCATCATCCAACGTCTTCGGTCGAGCTAATCGTAGAGTCTGCTGCGTTTCGTTGTCTTGGAAGTCGTCTACAAAGGTTTGAATAGCCAACTGCTGCAAGAAGGTATTTGGCGCTGTAGGATACGCAAGCCGTGTTAATCTGGCGATGTCAGCCTCAAACCCTTGAAGACTTTCGGCAGCTTTTTGATCCCGACTTTTAATTTGAGCCTGGTACACTTGTTAAAGATGAGCATCTCCATATCTCATTTCTAAACGTGAAATTAAAAGTTCGTAATTTTCTTGTAGGTGGTCAGGAACAGTTTGTAAAATTCCAAACGCTTCTCCACATATGGACACTATTAAAGACGTCGCTTTCTGCTTGTTGCTCCAACCATTAGTTGTAGCTGCGGCTTCAAACTTCTTGTAGTAGGTCGACCATGGGACTGTACCATCAAAATTTAGCGGTACAACTTTAAATTTGTAAGTGGTTTCTTCCCTATGGTCCATTATTAAATCTTCACTCGTGACGCTTCCCTCACCGTGACAATTAATTTGCTTCATTTTTTTTTCAATCAGTTTTATTCTGTCTTCTAATTTGTCCTCTATTGCTTCTATTTTTTCATTCACAGATTCGCAAATTTCTTCTTTCAAATTTAGCATATCTGCTTGGGTTTCCTCTTGCGCAATTTTGATTTGATTTCCTACACTAACTTGTATTTGTTCCTCAATAGTCTTTATTTGATTTTCCATGCTTGCACGTTTTTTCTTCTTTTAAACTTCTAGAATTTTCTTCTATTTTTCTAGGGTTTTCTTTCATTTTTCTGGAATTTTCCGACAGTTTTTCTTCAATTTTCTGTGAATTTTTGCCCATTTTTTTATTCATCGATTCGAGAATTTCAAATATTTTTGAATCCATTTTAACTGCTTGCAAACGCGTCACCGGCATAAATTTAAATATAACACGAATATTAATTTAAAACAGAATTTAATAACACTAAATTTTAATGAAGCCCGACACTGGTTTAACGAAACGAACAGCTAAGATTAAATGTTATAAACAAATACGCGAACTAAAGTTTTAATTATTTACGCAATCAATGTTCTTATTACGGGAGCGATATTAGTTTACTTAATGGTATTTACACTAAAAAAAAATCGCAAACCCAACACCGTGACACCACTTTGTAACGAATTTTATTATTAAAACTAATTTATTTAAACTACTAAAAATATTTTTACTTATACTAAAAATATGTACACTTTTAAATTAACCGAACTAATTAAATCTAATAATATTTAATAAAAACACTTACACTAATTTATATCACTTACACGAATATAAGATAAAGTCCGCGGATAGCTTCACACATTTGTTTACACTAAAATCACGTACAAGATTATTCTCCGTATATTTATCTACACACACGCGCTAACGACTTATTTATTTAGACTTTAATAATCCTCTTAACACTGCTGTCTTCGCATTACGGTAATACCTGACCTACGATTTGTTTGTTCCGTATATATAGACATTTTGGAAATCCTTCTCGAGTGTTCCATATATTTCGGTATACGTTCTAGAAGATGGATAACAACTTCGAGAAGGCTCTTGAATTTCAGAACGTTTCAATATTTTCTAAAACATTTTTTAAAAATGTAAATAACTTTTTTGCCCTTGCAACGTAAATTTGGCCATTAAGACGTTTTTGCAATGTTTTTAAACATGTAAACATATCTTTTCAAAACGTTAAAAAAATATTAAAGAAATGTTTCTTTGTTGATTGGGTCGGTTCATAACTGTGACGGCTCACTAGTTTTTTTTCCAAAACATGTTTTTCCATACTGCTGATAATAGCCATGATGTCAATGCCATTATCTCTATTAAAGTTATCATATTTTTTGATTTTGATCTGGTGTTGTGTCTTTTCACATTTGTTTTGTATTTTCCTATCTAAGTAGCCATGTTGCGAACTATTTGTTCTACATATGCTAACTAGGACGTACAAAGGATGTGGTAAACTTCGGGTCCTATGGGTAGTGTGGTTGTTTCCTTAGATTTTGAAAAGCTGGTGGCTAACGCATTTGTCACATTGAAGACCGCTTTGATGTTTTAAACTCTAATTATACTGGCTACTTTGCCCGAGCAACCCTTTGTGTATAGAAGGAAAAGTGGTTACAAGGGGATTTTTTTTGTAGATTTTTGTATTGTCTGTTGATCGCTTTATCCATGTTTGTTTTCTTACATCCATTTTTTTAAGACATCCGTTAGATGGTCGATCTCCGTTTTGTTGCAGTTGGATTTGTTGCTGGTCTTGGCGCTATGGACTAAGATTTTTAGCACTGTTAAGTTCGGAGCAAAGTGACGATGCGATTCGGCGTTGAGGAGTCTATCGGTGTGTGTCGGTTTTTTGTATATATGGTGTTTTAGGGTGGTGTTTATTTTTCGACTACTAAAAACTACACGTTTTACAATTGTATTTTAGAATTGGTAAACTATTTTGAGAAATTATTAATTGTAATTGAGATTAGCAAATTGTATTATAGAAATCGTCAACTGTAGTTCAGATTTGTAAATTGTACTTCAGAATACGTCATTGTAATTCAGAAATCATTAATTGTATTTTTGTACTCAAAAGATAATGCAATCTGAATTACATTTGACGTTTTTTGAAATAACATTGGCTAATCTAAATCACATTTTTGGTTTTCTGAACTACAATTAGAAAAGGTGCAGTACTGGTGAAAACGAGATGTTTCTATTTGTTTTGATCTTTATGGTAAATTTGATGTTTGAATCCCGAAAGTTGTAAACTTCTGTTTGTTTCGTGAGACCACATTATGAAAGTATCGTCCACGTATCGTAACCAACACTTTGGTTTAAGATGTGTGGTTTATAATCTTATTTCTTTTAAGTCTTCTATAAACAGGTTAGCGACGACCGGAGAAAATATTGATCCCATAGACGCTTCTTCAATTTGTTCGTATATGATGTTGTTGAACGAAAAGAACGTGGATTTTAAACATAGTTTATTTTCCTATTAAGGTCCTTATCTAAATTTGTTTTTTGTAGTTTGGTCTTGATGATGTCTAATGTCAAAGTCTTAAAAATCAAATTATCTGACTCTACGGGAAAGAAATTTTTAAAACCACACAAAAATTGAACACGTTTAAGATCAAACGCCAACTTCTGCTTACTCAACTAACCTTTTTGAGCAGATGCAGAGGCACCCCAACCAGCACAAAAATGTCACAAGGACGTCTTTGGGATATCTTGCTGCGGTTGAATGGACGTCCCAAAGTCTTCCATTTGGGTCTTGTGTACGTCGTAGTGACGTCCATTGAACGTTCTTTTGGCACAACTGTGTGCGTCTCTAGGACGTTCTTGGAACATCCTTCCGCATAAGATGTTTAGGGGACGTTCTTTTTAGATGGCTGTAGGATATATTTTCATACATTTTTTATCCCTTTTTTGTAAATATATATATGAATTGGAAAAATATTTATATACTATAGTACTTTGAACAATTGTACAATAGAAAAAAATAGCAACTAAAAATATGTTTATCGATGCTTTCAATTGCAACATGTGTTGACGAGATACGTTTGTGTTGTTTAATTCATGTGTTTTTAAGCAATGAGTCATACTCGAGCTTTCGTAACTATAACGTAACTATAGTAACTATAGTAGTCTATTTTATAAGGAAAAGTACCAACGCAAATTAAAGTAGATCAATTCCACACTACTTTTCTGCGACTTTCCGTGACGAATAAAAATAAGTTTGTCAAATAACATACAAATTATCATTAGATAAAACTATATTTTTAAATAATAATCCCAAATATATTAAATTGAATGGATTTTGAGATTATTTCATTTTTTCTCTTCTAGATCTCGGCGTTTTTGGCTCTCTTTAACCATTTTTCTTATAGTTTCTTTCCTTAGTTTTCTGATTTTGTTGCGCCTAAAACAGTGCAACCACATAATAGAAGGGTAATCGTGATGTAGTTAATACAAAAACGTATATCTGGTATTTCTATGTAGTTGTCAGAGTTGACATTTATCTAAACTAAAGTATTTGTAAAGTAATACTTTTTTAAATTTTATTTTTCATTGACGACTCGTTTACTGATTAAATCAATTAATAAAATATAGAAGAACATTATAACCAGTTCAAAATTTTTTATTTAATCGTTTTTTAAAAAATGTTGCGAACACGTCAGCCAACAAATACATTTAGAATTTTTACACGTTTCGAATTTACCTTTCTTTAAAAAAATTTGGTATAAACTAAATTAATTTAAGGAAAATGTTTGATAGAGAACTAAGCAAATATGATTTACGTATTACCGCCTCCGATATGAGCAAATATGAGTAACTTGAAAAATTTTTTTTTCAATCCAATCCAGCTGTACGATGACAAAACAGTGTTGGTTGCCAACTGGGACAGCATTCCTATAACGAATTTAGAAGCACTAGTTCCACCGATTTTTGAATTCTTTTCGATCTTGAAATATATAAATCCATTCAAAGTACTCAGATAGCATTGCCAAATACTACCAGGGTTGAATCTTTATCTAAAATACAATACTTTTGTACTTATACAACTAATAATTTATTTATTTAGTATTTATGGAATTGGAATTTATTATTATTAGATGTTGGAATGGAATCTACGTCATTACAAGCTTTGTGGGTAGGGGAATCTTCACCTTCCCACACATTATTTGAGCCAGATATTTTAGACGGTACTTCTTCAAAAAATTTTGTTGAAGTTGTAATATATTCACAAAATCAATCCTTTGGTTTATCAACAACAGGTATAAGAACAATTGTAATTTTGATTCTTAATTTTAATATAGTGATACGCATGAGGAATTATTTTCAAGTCCAAGAACTTTTGCGAGGTTTTTGTACATTTCCAGAACGTTCACCGAAATATATAGAACATTCGCAAACGTTTCGCCAAAATGTATAAATGCAGTACAAACAAATCATAGAGCAGTTATTGCAGTAATGTGAAAACGGCAGTGTTAAGAAAAATAAACAAGTGATTAACCCGTGTATTGAATATAAATAAATGGAAAATTCGGAATATAACCTTGTATGTGACTATAAAGTAAACAATAAGTGTTAAACTAAAGTTACCCGCGGACTTCATCTTCGTGATAGTGATAGTGACAGTGATATACATAAATGTCTGTGTGTTTTTATTAAATATTTTTAGATTTAATTAGTTCGGTTAGTTATAAACGTGTACATATTTTTAGTATTAATAAATTAAATTAGTTTTAATAATAACCGTTACAGTGGTGTCAGGTGTGGGGTTTGCCATTTTTAGTGTAAATACCATTAGGTAATTTAATATTGCTCCCTTAATAAAAACATTGATTGCGGGATTCGCGTGTTTGTTTATAGCGTGTAATTTTCTAGCTGTTTCATTTCGTTAAAGTAATGTATTTAAACTTTTTATTCGTTTTATAACTGATGCCAGTAACTCGTTATTAAACCAAAATGGATGCAAAACGATTTGAATTTCTTGAATGAATAAAAAATGGTCAAGAATCGATGAATAAAAAAATGGAAGAAAATTGTAGTAAAATGGAAGAAAAATTTCATGAAAATTCCCAGAAAATAGATGAAAATTCTAGAAATTTAAAAATAGAAATACGAACGAGCATCGAAAATCAAATGAAGACTGTTGAAGAGCAAATACAAGTTAGTATAGAAAACCAAATTAAAATGTTCCAAGAGGAAACCCAAACAAATATGATAAATTTAAAAAAAGAAATTTGCGAATCTATGAATGATAAAATGGAAACAATAGAAGACAAATTAGAAAACAAAATGAAATTGCTTGAAGAAAAAAATAAACCAAATGATGTGCCACAGTGAAGGAATCGTCCGGAATGGACTATCGGGAAGAAAGCACTCACAACTTTAAAGTTGTACCGACAAATTTTGATGGCAAAGTTCCATGGTCAACCTACTACAAGCAGTTTGAAGCCGCAGCTACAGCCAATGGTTAGAGCAACAAGCAGAAAGCGACGTCTTTAATAGTGTCCTTACGTGGAGAAGCTCTTAGAATCTTGCAAAGTGTTCCTGACCACCTACAAGAAAATTACGAACCTAATTTCAAGTTTAGAAATGAGATATGAAGATACTCATCTTTAACAAGTGTATCAAGCTCAAATTAAAAGTCGGGTTCAGAAAGCTACCGAAAGTCTTCAAGAGTTTGAAGCTGGTATCGACAGATTAACAAGGCTTGCGTATCCTACAGCACCAGATACCTTCTTGGAGCAGTTGGCTTGTCGAACCTTTATAGACAGCCTTCGGCTTTGGAGTTTGATGCAGCAAAACAAGCTCGCAACGAGACGATCATAGACTTTGCTGTGCTGCAGAAGTACCTGCGCAGACACTGGAAAGCATCGAGGAAATAGCGCGACGAATACTTCAGGAAAAAGGAGTGACGACTTTGAACTGGGGTGAAATAGGTTATGTACGACGACATCGTACTAAACCCAAAAAGAAGACAAGAAGAGCGCTCGAAAGTTTGGAACGAGTTGACCAAAAGAGACAAAAGTTAGTTTCATCTAGTCAGGTTCCGGAGATTATAATTCAAATGGCATCGGCGATGGAGCAATTGCATAGAATTTATCTTGATGGCAAGATAAATAAAAGAAGCGTTCAGTTACTGGTTGAGACCAGAACGACGAAGACCATCATTTGTCCTGACATGTTATTAGAAAATGAGAAGACATCACCAGTAACAGTACGACTTCGAACGGCAACAGGCGAAGAAATAGCTACTCACAAACAAGTCAAAGCAACCATTGGTTTGGGAAATGGAGTACTCGACACATCAAGTACTGGTAGCCGACATCACGGGAGAAGTTATCTTGGGAATAGACGTTATAAAAAAGTATGGAGTCTATTTGGATATATAGAACGATGTCCTGAAGATCGACAATGAAGAAGTTCCCTTTCATTCTTCAGAGAAGGCAGCCGTGCGAGTCTTATTGAGTGAAGACGTGACTCTGCTTGCGAGGACTGAAAGTGTGGTGATGGCACGCCTGGATGGAAATCTCCGGGAAGGCTACATTCGTGCGATTGAACCAATGGAAGGTGACTTAGTGGAAAAGAGACTACTCGTTGGCAGAACCAGTACCAGTGAAAAACACGGTGCCAGTAAGGATCTTAAATATCAACTCAGATCCTTTGGCGAAAAGAGAAGAAGTCGAACAAATAATTATAGATATGGAAAGAGAAGGCGTGATTGAACCTTCAAATAGTCCATGGGCGTCTCCAGTCGTAAAGACGAAAGATGGATCAACGAGGTTTTACGTAGACTACAGACAGCTAAACGACGTGACCAAAAAGGACAGCTACCTTTTACCTAGAATTGACGATACGTTAGACATCTTGTCAGGATCTCAGTGGTTTTCTACGTTAGTCTTAAACAGTGGTTACTGGCAGGTAGAATTGGAACCCAAGGATCGTGAAAAAACAGCTTTTACGATCGGAGTTCACCGTGATGCCCTTCGGCTTGTGTAACGCTCTGGCAACTTTTGAACATTTGATGGAAACCATCTTGCGCGGATTGTATTGAAAGACGTACTTGGTTTACCTGGATGACGTGACCGTGGTTTGAAGGTCGTTTGAAGAGCACTTGAACAATTTGAAAGAAGTGTTCTAGCGACTACGTGGAGCAAACCTCAGCCTGAGCTCAAAGAAGTGTCTCTTATTCAAGAAAGAAGTGGAATACCTTGGCCACGTTGTATCTAAAGATGGAGTAAAGGCTGACCCAGACAAAATCCGAGCAGTGCAAGCATGGCCAAGACCAATCGACAAACATCAGGTCCGAAGTTTTCTTCCGACAAGAAAAAGTTATTCCGTATTTTAGCAAGGTTTTGTCTAAAGCAGAAAGGCATTATTGCGTGACTAGGAGTCAAGTCCAAAAAACATTTGTACAAATATTTGTATGGAGGATAATTTTTACTGAGAATGGACGACGCCGCTTTAAAATGGTTATCCGTAACCCAGAAGAACAAGTGGCAAGATGGATCGAGAGACTGCAAGAAAATGACTATGACACAGAACACCGTGCCGGGAAGCAGTAATCGGAACGCTGATGCCTTGTCCAGAAGACCATGTTCAGCAGATTGCAGCCATTATTCGCGACTTGAAGAAAAAGTAGAATGCATCCGGAAAACTGCTATGGTTGATGATGAGTGGGAACCTGAGCAGTTGCGTCGCAAACAAGAAAACGAACATGGAATAAGACTACTCCTGGACTGGAAAGAAAACGGTCGACGACCAACCTGGGAAGAAGTGAATGCTTTGGGCAGAAACATCAAAGCGTACTGGGCGCAGTGGGACTCTTTTGTAGTAGAAGACGGTATGCTTAAGCAATCTCTAGAAAGTGTCGAGGGCACGGGAAACAGACTACAGTTGGTAGCGCCAAAGAGCCGGGTGTCAGAAGTGTTGAAGCATGTTTACGATGGTACATCAGGAAGACACTTTGGCATTAAGAAGACATTGGGTAAAGTTTGAGAAAGGGTAAACTGCAAAGAGGACGTCATAAAACGGTACCGTAAGTGCACGTCTGCGCATCAAGACATGGTCCAGCGAGAAAACACAAAGCACCCATGAAGCGATACAACGTATGAAGCCCTTTGGAAAGAGGAGCAATTGACATCTCAAGGCCGTTCTAAGTATTCAATTCGGGAAACAAATACATCTTGGTGGCGATGGATTATTATAAGAAATGGACGAAGGCTTACGCCATGCCCAATCAAGGAGCAGCTACAGTTGCAGACGTATTAGTAAAAACGTTTTTCTGCCGGTTTGGAGTTTTGTTGAAATTACACTCCGATCAAGGCCGCAACTTTGAGTCTGGGCTGTTTCAAGAAGTTTGCCGACTGTTGGGAATTAAGAAAACTAAGACGACGCCTCTCTATCCTCAATCTGATAGCATGGTTTAGCGAATGAATCAAACAATGGAAAAATACTAAGCCAGTGTAGTGTTCGAACACTAAAGAGACTGAGATCAGTATTTGCACCTTTTCCTAATAGCATACCGATCATCCGTTTACGAAAGCACAGGCCAAACACCATCTTGTGTGATGCTTGGTCGCGAGATACGACTGCCATGCGACCTCCAATTTGGACGAAGACGGGATGAAGAAGTTGCTGGAGAAGATTACGTCAGCAAGCTGACCAAGAGACTAGACGAAGTATATGAGAAAGTCCGTAAACACACACAAATTACCAGCGACAGGATGAAGACTAGATATGACGTCAAGGCACAAAATGGTGGGTTTCAACCTGGCGACTTGGTATGGTTGTATAATCTCCAAAGGAGACGTGGTTTGTGGCACAAGTTGCAAAAGCAATGGGAGGGCTCTTATGAAGTCGTGCAGCGTATTAATGACGTTATATATCGCATCCGAAAACTACCCAGAGGCAAGCCAAAAGTGGTCCACGTCGATCGTTTAGCCCCGTTTGCTGGCGATAACCACAATACGCAAATTCAAGTCCGAACCAGAACAATAACTAGCAGAACCAGAAATCAAATCGAAGGAATGGAGTTCGATAAGTTTATGAGCTTATACGGAGGTTCTGGAAAAGTTAGTTTGGAGCTACCACCGAGGAACAATAAGACCTGTTCCAAGCACAACAAGATTACGCCATTGCACATTGCGTGAGCGAGGATCTTGACATGTCCAGAGGAGTTGCAGTCGTATTTAAAAAGAAGTTCGGGCAGCTAGATGAACTACGAAGACAGCAGACGCTTCGTTTTCTATCTGGTTACCAAGAAATACCAAGCCGTTATGCAAAAATTTGTGGCGGACATTATGGAATCTCAAGAGAGAAATGAAAATTATAAATGACCCACTAGGACAGAAACCAAATGGACTGGAAAAAATTTTTATTGAGTTGGAAATAGGTATCATGACACACTAATTTATATATTGCTATCACTCGAAAAATAATGTCCACGGATAACTTTTGTTAATGTAAACCGGTATTTGTTTGCATTAAAAGCACGTACGCTTATAATACGCTGTTATATTTATTTTCACCGGCACGGTGTTTAAATACTTGTTAAATATTTCTGTAATCTGAGTCGAAAATTTTCCACATCTTTCGGTTATTGTCTAAAAGTTGACAATAACTTCGAGAACGTTTCATGTCCCTTTCTAAGACTGTTCTGTCCCAGAACAGAAAACTAGATGCGACACCGGTAGAAAGGATCGTGGCGGTAGCGGTAGCTCTCTCTATTTCGGCAACTTCCTTGAGCAGAAAAGTAGCAGTCAATGGATTTTTTCTGACCCGATATTTTATTTGGATAGTAACTTCAGACCAACACTTGAACGTCTGTTCCTCGGAGGACGACCTCCAACATATTTCGAACTATCTTCCAATTCAGTTAATCTAAGCTACAACCAAGTTTGGCTACTACCAATGTCTTAATATTGTAGAACTCTATTTCTCTCTTGAGATTCTATAATGCTGGCCACCGATTTTCGTATAACGGCATTTCACGCGAGCACTTCTTGGTGACCCGATAGAAAATCAAGCGTTGGTCATCACTTAGTTTTAAAAATTTTCCGACCGCCGGTTGCTGTCTTTGTAGTTTATGTAGCTGTTTAAATTTCTTTTTAAATGCGAATGCACCCCTCTGGACATGTCAAGATCCTCGCTCACGCAATGTGCGATGGCGTAATCTTTTTGTGTTTGGAAGAGGTCTTGTTGTTCCTCGGTTGTAACTCCGAAACTAAACTTTCCAGAACCTCCGTATATGCTCATAAACTTATCAAAGTTCATTTTTTCGACTCGATTTATGGTTCTGCTAGTTAATATTCTGGTTCGGACCTAAACTTGCCTAACGTTGTATCGCCAGCAAACGGGGCTAGACGATCCATGTGGTCCATTTTTTGGTTTTCGGATGCGATATATGATATATTGTGGTGTTTGGACACTACTTTAGCTAAGTATTTTTCTATTGTTTGATACATTTGTTCAACCATGTCATCAGATTGAAGATAGAGAAACATCTTTCTAGTTTTCTTAATTCCCAACAACCGTCAAACTTCTTGAAACAGCTCAGAGTCAAAGTTGCGGCTTGGTCAGAGTGTAATTCCAACGGAACTCCAAACCGGAAAAAAACTTTTTTACTAATACATCTGCAACTGTAGCTGCTTCTTGATTGGGTATGGCGTAAGTCTCCGTTCATTTCGTAAAATAATCCATCGCCACCAGGATGTATTTGTTTCCCAAATCATTCTGGGAACGGCCCTGCGATGTTAATCGCTACTTTTTCTAAAGGGTTTCCACGTTTTACTGCTTCATCGGTGCTTTGGGTTTTTTGCTGGACCATTTCCTGATGCGCAGAGTTTACTTGCACTTAAGGCACCATTTCATGAGCCTTTTTTGCATTTTACCCAGTCGAATCTTTCTCAATCTGTCCGCAATGTTTTCTTTACGCCAAAGTTTCTTTCTGATGCACCATCGTGCAGATGCTTCAACATTTGTAACACCCGGCTCTTTGGCACCACCAACTACAGTCTGTTATCCGTGCCCTCGACAGTTTCTAGTGATCGCTTAAGAAAACCGTCTTCTACTCTCAAAGAGTCCCGCTGCGCTTAGTACGCTTTGATGTTTTTGCCCAAAACACTCATTCCTTCCCAGGTTAATCGTCGGCCGTTTCCTTTCCAGTTTAAGAGTAGTCTTATTTCGTTTTTTTGTTTGCGACGCAATTGCTCAGGTTTCTACTTGTCATCAACCATAGCAGTTCTCCGAAGTCATTTGTACCCTATCTGTAAGTCTCGAACAATGGTTGCAGTTTGCCGGACTTGGTCTTCTGGCAAAGCATCAGCGTTCCGATGACTGCTTCCGGCACGGTGTAATATGTCATTATGGTATTTCTTCTATCTTGGTACTTGTCCTTCCGGGTTACGAAACTACAATAGCCATTTTAAAGCTGCGTGGTCCGTCTTTAGTACAAATTTTTGTCCATTTGTAGAAGTGTTCTATGGACTTGACGACTGCTAACAGTTTTTTCTTAGCCACGCAATAATTTTTTTTGGGTATGGGCAAAACTTTACTAAAACAGGCAATGGTTTTTTCTTGTTCATTTTGCGCTTGTAAAAGAACTGCACCTATGGCCAGATTACTTGCATCAGTACCCAAAACAAATGTTTTATCTTCTCTTGGATAACTTAAAATCGGCAAAGTGATTAGGACTTGTGTTAGTTCTTCATTTCATTTATTCTGTTCTTTCTTCGATCACTTTTGTCAAAGGTTTAGTAATATTGGCAAATTCGGGTACAAATCGTATATAATAGGTGCACAACCTAAGGAAACTTCAGATCTAATGTTTATCGATTGGTCTTCGTCATGCTTGTATTGCTCGTATTTTGTCTGGGTCAGTTTTTACTCCATCTCTTGCACTTCCTTCTTAAATACGTAGCACCTCTTATGACTCAGTTTTAGCTTTTCTCCATCTAGTCGTTGGAACACTTCCTTCAAGTTGTTCAAGTGTTCTTCAAACGACCTTCCAACCACGATCACGGCGTCTAGGTAAACCAAGCACGTCTTCCAAGACTGTCCACGTAAGATGGTCTCCATCAAACGCTCGAACGTTGTAAGAGCGTTACACAGGCCGAAGGGCATTACAGTGAACTGCCACAAATTAGTTCCAATCGTAACAGCTGTTTTTTCACGATCCTTGGGTCCCAATTCTACCTGCCAGTAACCACTCTTTAAATCTGACGTGGAAAAAGCACTTGGTACATTCATAAGCTGTTTGAAAGTTCAATCACATTTTCTGTTTCCATATCCGTAATTACTTGTACAACGTCTTCTCTTTTTGCCAAAAGAAGTAGGCGTGGATGTTGTCGTATCCGCCGAGAGCCTCCGGTATCAATTTTATGTTATGGATGTTGTTGAGCTTCTTCGGCGACATCTCTTCATTAGAGTTTACGGATCTTATAATTTGAAATACTGGCGTGCATTGGCCTACCTCGGCCTTTTTTTCAACGTTACTGGATCTGAGTTGACATTTAAGATCTTTACTGGCATCCTGTTTTTTATTCGTACTAAAGTTCTTATCACGAGTTTTTTTTCAACTAAATTGCCCTCTATTGGTTCAATCGCGCGAATGTAGCTTTCTCCAAGCGTGCCATCGCCACATTCTTGCAGGCAGTCACTTCACTCAATAAGAGTAGCACTGCCATTCCTGGCAAATGAAAAGAAGTTTCTTCACTGTCGATCTTTACGATATCGTTCTTTATATCCAAAAGGAACATAAACTTCTTTAAAACGTTCATTCCTTGGATAACTTCTTCTGTGATGTCGGCTACCACTACTTAATGGTCGAGTACTCCATTTCCCAAGCCAATGGTTATTTTGACTTGTCCGTTAATAGGTATTTCTTTGCCCGTTGCCACTCGAAGTCGTACTGTTACTGGTGATGTCTTCTCATGTTGCCGTAATATATCCGAACAAATGATGGTTTTTGTCGCTCTCGTGTCAATCAGTAAATAAACATTTTTTTTATAGATTTTGCCATCGAGATACATATTTTGCAATTGCTCCATAGGCGATACCATTTGAACGGTAATCTCTAGGGCCTGGCTCGTTGAGGTCGACTTTTGCCTCATTCGGTTGACCTCTTTTAGTTTTACGGGCGCTTTTTTGGTCTTCTTTTGGCATAAGTACAGCGTCGTCGTACGTGTCCCACTTCCTCGCAGTTTCAGCACGTCACTTCTCTTCTTCGAGCTACTTGTTATCAAAATATAGGTCGGATTATTTCTTCAATGTTTTCTTGTGTCGGCGCGGGAGTTTCTGCAGCACACCGGAGCTTATGATTGCTTCGGCGAGACGCCTGTTTTGCCAACTCCAAAGCATATGTTAAAGCGTCATTCAATGTCTTCGGTTGAGCTAACCGAAGAGTCTGCGCTTCGCTGTCTTAGAGGCAGTCTACAAAAGTTTGAATAGCCAACTACTCCAAGAAGGTATCTGGTGCTGTAGGATATGCAAGCCGTGTCAATCTGGCGATGTCAGTTTCAAACTTTTGAAGACTTTAAGCAGTTTTCTGAACCCGACTTTTGATTTGAGCTTGGTACACTTGTTGAAGATGAGCATCTCCATATCTCATTTCTAAACGTTCGTAATTTTTTTGTGGGTGGTCAGGAACAGTCTGCAAATTCCAAGCGCTTCTCTACGTAAAGCTATTATTAAAGACGTCGCTTTCTGCTTGTTGTTTTAACCATTAGCTACAGCTACAGTTTCAAACTGTTTGTGGTAGGTGAAACTTTATCATCAACATTTTGAGGTAGAATCTTAAACTTGCGTGCGTAGTTTCTTCTCGATAGTTCGTTAAACTTTCGCTCGTGACACTTTTCTCATCGTGACAATTCATTTGGTTAATTCTTTCTTTAAGCAGTTGTATTCTTTCTCCTAATGTTTGCTCTAGTTTATCTTCTATGGTTCTTGAATTGTATTCTAACTTTTGTTTGAATTTGTCTTCTATTTTTTCTATTTTGTCTTCTACAGCTTCTCTTAAATTTAAAATATTGCTTTGCATTTCTTCTTGAACAGTTTTAATATGGTTTACTACACTAATCTGTATTTGTCCTTTTATAGTTTTTATTTGATTTCCAATACTAGAATGTGTTTCTTTCATTTTCTGAGAAATTTTGCTATTTTTTCTTTTATTTTTCTAGAATTTTTATCTATTTTTCTAGTATTTTCTTCCATATTTTTGAACACCAATTCTTGATCTTTATTGATTCGAAAAATTCAAATAGTTTCGCATCTATTTTCACTTGATGACGCGTTAACGGCATAAATTATAACACGAATAAAATGTTTAATAACAATAAATTTTAATAACGTTCGACACTAGTTTAACGAACTGGAACAACTAAAATTACACTCTATAAACAATCACAGGAATTTTGCACTAAACAGTTGTTTATTTACACAATATCAACGTGTTTCAATACCGCACACCTGCATTACCAATGTAACAAATCTTAAAACTAATTTATTTATAAACTAAATATTTACACATTTAGGACATAACTAATTAAATCTAACGATATTCAAGAAAAACATTTACACTAATTTATATATTAACTATCACTCGAAAAATTATGTTCGCGGAGAACTTTTGTTTATCTAAACCGGTAGGTATTTATTTTTTATTTGCACTGATACTTATCTATTTATCTTAACACACACGTTAATCATTTATTTATTTAAACCGTCAGTCTTCTTATCTTCCGACTTCGAAAAACTAAACTCAACCCTTTTTGAATACTTCTTATATATTTCTGTTATGTGAGTCTAAAATTTTTCACATCTTTCAATTAGTGTGTCAAAGTTGACAATAACTTCCAGAACGTATCAATATTTATACAAGATTTTATTTGTAGATCATTAAAACACCGAAAGAATATTTATAGTAAATTTATTAACAATAAATGCCACTTTTATCAACAACATATGAATTAATATGTATTAACATGTATTAATTACTGCTAGATTGTGTTAAAGTTACAGGAGAGAATGGTGTTTCGTGTTATAATTCGCTAACAGAAGTGGTGCGGCAAATTAACGAAAAATTTCCCAACACTAATCCAAGTCAAATAACTGCTATGCGAATAGCTAAAAATTTTCTTGCAATGATCAGCGTTCACGTCAAAACAGAAAAAAGGGATATGAGGAAATTGTTGTGTTGAGTATAAACAATCGTGGTTTAATCCAAGTACGTAGATCGTTTTGAAATTTTATATAGAGTCATAATTTGTCATCTGAACAATTTTTAGTGGCATTTTAACCTACTGTAAACGAAAAATGTACTTTACTTGAAACAGAAATAGTTTTTGCTCAACTGTCAAGGCTTACACGATTTGACAAAATCAAAAATAAGTTTCAAACTAAGCAAGACTTAATTACAAAAGTTAAATGAAAATTCAAAAATGTTCTTTATTGTAACATCATTCCTGGGACATGCTGTATAACAACGATCTCTTTTTTCAATTTCCGGAAAAAAATAAGTCATTAATAAAATACATCAATACAATAAGAATTATGAATTAAATATAATTTGGATAGCGTAAAATGGGGCTACTTTGCTCCTTAAGGGGACACTTTGCCCTAGAATCGTAAAATGGTAAATGCAGGAGATATTTCGAGATTAAAAAGTATTTATTCAACCTTACACGTTACATTACAATGTGGTACAGTACATGTACAATACATACGATGGATACATTACAATTGACAGAGCTCAATGTTGTTGCCGTTGTTGGTCTGAACTTAGCTATTATTTTTACAATGCAATGTTGCCATAACTCTTAATTTACCAAACCAGGATACAACAGTTCTCCCCCTTAAGATATAACTACAAATCTAAAACTACTCTAGGTTTTATAATTCTTTTGGGTCTAACATTCACTGGAATGTTTTCACTTTGTCTCACATCATCTGTTTGCGCAGAAATATTAATTTCTGGTACATATCCTACCTTATCATTACTACAGCTAGGTTCGTCTACAGCTACCATGACCGCGATTCTCGAATACATTTCGTATACGAAAAGTTGCTGGCGATATCCAGTTTCATACGAAAGTCACGAAAGTGTATTCTCGAGCAGGCGGACCGCATTTCGAATACGAATTTTACATCGCATGCAAGTTAGCGCTCGAATTAGACTTTCGTATGCGAAATGGTGGTGGCTGTCACTAAAATTAACCTATAATAATTGAAGTCTGTGTGATTGATTGTTATTGTGTCTAGTTATTGTTTATAGTTATTTTAAACACGTAGTTAGTTTTCTATAGAATTTAAAAATGGCGTCCCACACAGCACGCGAGATGCAATGGATATACATATTTATCCATATAATATCCATTGATGTACATCCGTAGTTTAATATCCACTGTATATGCACCTTATATACATTCATGGATATCTGTGAAATAGGATTATCTTAAGTGTTATAAGTGTTATGTTCGGAAACATTTTTTTTATGTATCATGTTACATAATCTTGTGAGTTGCTATTTTTTATCAAAATTATTTAGAAATAATTAAATTCTCTAAAATTTAACATTTGTAGTAAATATTTAACATGCAACAACAAATTTAATGAAAAATTGAAAAAGTAAGAAAACACTTGGCGCGGTTTAATTTAAACTTTCTTCGTTGTTCGTTTGTTTTCGCCAAAGGTTTTCGCGTATTGCACCATATTGCACACTGTTGCACACGCAAACTTTTTGGCTTTTTGTTTAGCTTTGTATTTATCGTATGCAAACCATTTTGTGCTTTAAAATTTCGAAAAAATGTGTTTGTTTTTCATCATTTAGGATGGATGGGTAAACAAAATAAGTAAGTATTAAATTCAAATATAAATTATTTCTTAATAATAAATATATAACCTAAAAACTAACACGTTTTCGAAAAAATATATAATGACTTTGGAATTTGTAATCTAAGAGTCAGTTTGTAAGTTATCTACAATTTCTGAATTCATTATTCTTATTGCTGAGTTGTATTTAATTGAAATTTTCCTTTAGATCGATTCAATCTACTTTGTTGGATGAAAAGATACAGCAAACGAGACATGTTTTAACCAAGTAATTGGTCTGGATCAAGCAAAACAAATTTGTAAAAATATTTTAAATTTCATTTATGGTAAGAGGCTTCAAAGTATTTTATAGTTTATAGGTTAAAACTTAAAACATTAACTTTATATGTATATAACGTAATGTGATTTCAAGTGCATTACTGCCAAACTTGACTTTCATGTTGTATTTTATTTCACGACTTTTTACAAAGCAATTCTTTATAATTACTTCAAAAACTTCAAAATTTAGTTTAGAAATTGCTAAAAGTGCATAAGTTATTTGAGTAGCATTACAATGTAATTTTTATTTTACAGTATCCATAAGAAAAAATTCAAATTGTGGTGCAGCTTTACAACACGCATAATAAACCACCAGGGAGTAGTGGGTACGAAAGACGCCAATAAACATAAGCACAGAATGAATGTAAATGAGGTTTTTATATTTTTAAAATTTTTTCAGTACATATATGGACATTGTATGTTAAGTTTCCAAATTGTTTTATTAATTAAATTAAAAATGATAATACCATTGTATGCATTTAATTTGTGTTAAGTTGCTAACATTGCCAATGCTTTTAAAATTGCGCACTATTTATGTGATGGCAAAGTACATATTATATTGCACAGATTTCACTGGCATTCTGCATTTAACTTGTATTAATATACATAACTTGCCGATATTGGTTCGATGCAATTTCTGCATTGGCAAGATTCATCCGGCAATATATCGGCCGGTGTGTCACCTGGTTACCGGCAGTGTACTTCATTTTAGTACATTGCCAGCATTCTGAGTGCCGGCTAAGGAGTACATTGCCAGTACAGACGCATTGATTTGTGTTTATTGGGTAAAGACAAGGTATTTTTGCATATTTGAATTTACTTTTGCTGTACATTAATCTAGTAAGTATTTGGATTCCTATAATATAAATAATGGATAAAAGCTCTAGAAAAATGAGAGAATGTGTAAATAAAAAACTTCGATTGGGTTTGAGTGAAAATGAACAAGTGGTCATATTTTCTGTGGACCAACCGGAGTTGTTGCATCTGGAAAATATCACTATTGGCATTTTGTATTGACTTTATTTGACGTGTGGCCATATTTTTTGTTAATATATAGATATGCACATATATTTTACCTACATATGAAGGTTCTATAAAAAAATGAATGTTTATTATACTTTAATTAAATGTTCATTGAACCTCCATATGTATGTATTTTGTACGTTCATATGACTGTTCAATATATCTCCATATGGATCTAAAATGTTTATCCACCTGGAGGTCCTATGGACATACTATGAAGATCTTTCCGTGACGGAATGATATATCCAATGGACCTCCATCCTTGCTCCATAATATTAAATATGGATGTTCGATGCACCTCCGGTATCCATGGTTGGTGTGTACATTTCATATCCATTGGATATGCTTGTGCTGTGTGGGGTTTTTAAATCCTTTTATGGGACAAATAAATTTGGGTGCAATAGAAGCTCTTGAAGACGCTGAAGTTGATGTCGTCGAAGGACGGCGACACTACCATGAATATTTAAACCCCTTAGAGAACATAAGTAAACGGCAGTTTGTCAGATAATTTCGGCTAAATAAGAAGATGGTTGAAGAATTAATCGAGTTGTTGACGCCACATAATGTACGGAATGCGTAAGTTGTTATTGGTATTTACTGGAAGAATATGTTGTTGTTATATATCTATATAATTAGATTTTATAGGCAACAGCATTTTCCTGGGGTTATAGGATGTGTTGATTGCACTCATGTCGCAATCTTTCCGCCACAGGTAAATTACCCAATATATCCTGAACATTTGTACATAAATCGGAAGGGATATCACTCGATAAATGTACAACTGGTAAGTCGTGATACATAAGTACCTGTAGTAACTTTACAAATATTGGAATATCTTAATATATGCATCATGTGAATATGTGTCTTGGATGGCATACATACATTCATTCATTCTAATACAAACTAATTTGTGGAATAATAACAGATATGCGATAGTAGTTTGAAAATAACGAACGTATGTGCGAGATTTCCAGGCAGCACTCATGATAGTTTCATATGGAATCAATCGTAATGAACTTGGGAGTTATTTCTTATTAGGTAAGTCGACTCCAAACATTATATACAATAATAATGTACTTTTCCATTTATTGATAGGTGATTCAAGTTATGCCTTACGACCCTGGATGATGATGCCATTAGGTCATGTTGAACCCAACTTCCCTGAGGCGGCCTATAACAATAGACAAAGAACAACCCGTTCACTTATAGAGAGATGCAATGGAGTGCTGAAATTAAGATTTCGGTGTCTGTTAAAACACAGGGTTCTACATTATTCTCCAACATGAGCATTAAAAATTATAAATGCCTGCACTGTCTTACATAATATGTGCATTGACAATAACTTGCCAGAAGTAAATCCAGAACTTTGTGATGGGGATATAGATTTTGGCATGTACAATCTGGCAAACGATGACCCAGAAGCTAGAGCAATAGCGAGAATAAATCCAGATTTGGCAGCAGCTATACAAGTTCAGAGGCAACCTATCCGCAACCATTTTACGCCATAATATAGATATATAATACCTAACATAATTAATAAAACCTTTATATTAAGTTACCGTGACGGAAATATTTTGTACTTGTTTATTGAGATCATGTAGACTAGGAAAACCTATGAAGATATATTATGTTAGATTTGGTATCACATGATAGAAACAGAACGCTAAATCTAACTTAAACAAAAACATTTGGCAGGTACATATTGCACAAAACAACTGTATGACTAATTTTACCTACAAGGAAATTATGTGCTATTAAATTATCCAAAAAAAAATAATCTAACAAACAAAACATTTTGGCAGGTACATATTGCACAATTCGAATATGTATGATTACTTACAAAAACAAAAATTCCTGCGGTATCAAATAAATCTTCAAAATCCAATTCAACTAAATACAAATCACTATTTTTGTTAGTTGCACAATAACAAAATAAAACTACATACTCCATTAGGACAAAAATTTAAACTCTTTCTCTAGAGAAATAACTGCAGATATTTTTTAGCGAGTTGCTAATTTCCCTTTTAACTGCAACGTCTTCTTGCATCAGTTTTATTTTTTTTTGTGTAATATTCTTGCAAAATATCCAAGTGCCGCTTGGTATGTTTATTTAATTCATTTGTAGCTGCTATAGTGTGGTGCAGCTTTTCCACTTTCTTACTTGGTTTTTTTTGAAGGCATGTTGCTCCAAGTTGTTTCACTAATATTAACGCTAGCACTACCTACGCCACCTTTTCTTGATAGTGAGGGTGACTAAACTATATTGCTTTCGATTATAGGTACTTCACTTTCAAGCACTTCATTGTCATCAATGATTTGAAAGTTTAGATACTCAATCTTAAAATTAAAATCGAAAGTTACTACAGGCTCTGACATTTTATCATCGCCAGAAACTGCTGTTGGCCCAACTAAGTCAACAATTTTGTCTTCGACGCTAGTTAGTTGCTCGTTTTCAGGCAGATGGCTACCCCCACCTGTCCCATTTCTATGTTTTAATATTGATGCTTTTTTTGCTTTGGCATTACTTCGCAAATCATGCCAAGTCTGCAATACAGATAATTCCTATAGCTTCACATAGCCAGAATAGAATAAACATTTTATTTAGGTTTGTTATCACCATCATGAGTGCACATACCTTACGCTACTGAATCCATTCCTTTTTGGCGCCTCCTTATTGATTCAGCAGCAGGGTTACTTCCTGCCATAATTCTTGGGCCCTTTTCATGGTAAATTTCGCCGAAAATTTTTCCGATTGTAATTCGGGATGTTTTGCCTTTGGTCAGATAAAGCCGCAGATAATAAGAATCACAACTATTTTAAACACTACACGCGGGCACGTCAGCCTCAGTGTCACTGTCACTTTACTTATGTCACCGAAACCATTGTTGCCACGTTTTCCGTACGAATGTTTATTTCGTCTACGAATTGAGTTTCGAATACCAGTCAAGAATGCATCTCTGCAATCCGTCCGAAATTTTGCAGGCGAATCGTTCGCATGCGGAACTTTTCGGACGAAGTCAAAAATAGGAACCCATATCAGTCTTATTGTTAAACTTTATAATTTGGTTAGTGTGGCGTTTGCTATAAAGATTGGTATCAAAAATATGACACATGTACATTCTAGACCCCATAAACCCTTCTATCCGCGCCTTTGTCCACTTACTACCTTTTTCCTTAAAGTTCCTCACATACACTACTTCCCCAATACTGAGTTTTTTATATCATTATCTTGGTGAGTCTCTCCCTCTTTTCTAACAGATTTAATGAGATCAAATCTCATTCTTATATTCTCCAAATACTTTAACAGCTGGCGATTCACCTGTACTAGAATGAATCGAGTTCCTATACCACAACAAATAGCGTGATAGCAAGGTAGAAACTGAATTACCTTTATTGTTAGAATCAAGAAGAGCTTTCTCTAGACCTTTTTTAAATGACTTAACAGTGTTCTCTGCTGCACCGTTACTAGCTGGATGATAATACGGTAAAGTAATATGTTTAATTCAATTTTTAGTAAAAAATTTGTTCATACTTTCTGACATAAATTGAGTTCCATTATCTGAAACTACAAGCTTGGGAATACCAAAACGTGCAAAAGTTTCGCAAAATTTTTCGATTGTCGTCATAGCGTTGAATGAATTTATTTCTAAAACTTCTGGCTATTTGCTATAAGAGTCAATGATTATGAGAAAAAAACGATTTTGAAAAGGTCCGGCATAATCAACATGAATTCTTTCATAAACTTCGGTTGTTTTTGGCCATAATTTTGGAATAAATTACTTTTTTAGGTTGATCTCTTGTAATTGCACAAACTTCGCAAGATGAAATCATATCAATAGTGTCTTTATCTAAACCAGGCTAGTAAAAATAAGAGCTTGCTAGACTTTTGGTTTTAGTAATACTTGAATGAGAAGTATGTAATTCACGTAAAATAAATTTTCTGCAACTATTTGGTATTAGAAGTTTATGCCCTAACATTATTAAGTTAGTTTCTATATTCAATTCTGTTCTTTTATCAAAATATTTTTTCATATCTGTATTATTAGGGCTAAGATAATTTGGCCAACCGTTTCGAATGTAAGAAAATACTTGGGTTAATACTTTATCTTTTTGAGTTGCTTGCTTTAATTGTTCATAATTAACCGGAGTTTCTAATGTAATAAAATGCAAATAATTACTACAATCCGACTCATCTTGAGACAAATAATTGAATTGAAGTGGAAGTCGAGATAAAACGTCAGCATTAAGATTATTTTTCCCTTTTACATAAACTACATCGAATTCAAAATTATTTAAAAATACTGCCCAACGCTGCAATCTCGCTGCGGCTACTAGCGGAATGGACTTGTTTTTTCCGAAAGTAGACAAAAGTGGTTTATGATCTGTGGCTAATATAAATTTATTTCCTAGCAGATATTGGGAAAACTTTTTTACGGCATTAACTATCGCTAAAGCCTTTTTGTCTATAACAGAATATGAAATTTCTACTCTAGTTAATACACGCGATGTAAATGCGATAGGCTTTTCATCTCCGTTATCGTACAAATTGTTACAAGCTTTTGGTATTTTACGAACCTGCACGGCCAACTCACAATAGTCGGGGAGAGGGGGGGTTCACAGATAATACAGTAAATATGCTTAAGGGCGCCAGAGCTTATCCAAAGTCACTTCTGTCCCGCTCAAGACAGACGGTATAAACTTGTAACACGATGTTAGGTTCGTAAGGCTGAAAGAAACGAAAAAAAAACTAAGTCGTTAACAACAATTGCACTTTAATTACTCTATAAAGATAAATAGATTAGAATTTGAATAGCATGACAATGAATAATCTTAGTCCGAGTAACAAATATAAACAGGTACTAGAGAGAATATAGAAAATAGAATATCAGCAGGATCGGCAACTTACACTAAACGTCCAACAAAAGTGTAACCACCATAACATATATAAATCTTCATCAGTAAAAAAAACATTAATAATGATAATTAACTGTTGATATAATCAGCAAGCGATAAGTCATTTACTTAGACTAATTGAGTAACAATAATAAGCAACAAATCAATTCGAATGTACGATTAGTAAATATAATAAGTCGTGAGTATCACCGTAGCGACAACGAATAATTAAGTAAAAATTGACTTACCAAATTCAGGGTTACCTTCAGAAAAACGTTTTCCCTATTGGCTTCCTGTAATTAACCTTCCTGAAAATAATCGTGTCTACCTGGCGACTCACAAACTATAAGTAAAAGAAACATTTAAAGGAAAGTAATCGAACCGACACTTATCGTATACTGTTACACTAAATTTTCGTCGACGGTGGTATTAATTTTATTGCCTCCGAAGAGAATTCAATCGTATCCAGTACTTAGGATCTTCCGAACAAGGTGATATTCATTAAGGTATTAATTACCTCCGAATCGAAAATCTGCACTTGTATCGCAGCGTTCTTAGTTCTACAGCTTCCGATTATAATTTTCCCTTGAAGATTTAGATTACGATAAGAATACCCATATTTAGGAGGTAGCACATGGCGCTAATAAAAAGACATAAAAATTACCTTTAATCAAAGAAAGAACAAAAGCCACTTACTCTGCGTGGATTAACTCAGTTAATTAAGGAAACTTCTATTTTCCATCGTGTCCCAACACGTGGATGATTCGAGAAAACGAATTTTAACTCACGCAAACATAGGTTATCACATGCACAATGTTAAAGTCAAAATGCCGGTATCTCGCCGGATATCGCCTACTCAATACGAAGAGACCAACGAACCCGATAGATGGCGTCGAGAAATATAAAAGTAATTTTTAATTAAACCAATATACAGGGTAATGCATTATTTAAATTTATGCACGTAACAGAATTCCCCCCCAGCAAGATAAAAGCGTGGAGCGAGAATAACGAAAACAAAAGCTAAAATGAAGACAGAAATTTAGGCATACGCCAAGGATAGAACCCTTAAATCCAAAACCAACCCAATTCCAAGAAACCCAACCCCGTGTAATCTCATCAGATTACCACAAATACAGAAGAGACAGAGATTTTCCAGAATCTTAAGAATACCGACAACCAAAACTGTAACAGAAGCGCACGAAGCAAAAGGTATCTCCAAGAAACCAAGAGTAATTTGATCTAAAAGCAAAGAAGAATACCAACACGGTTTACTAATTTCCGAAACGCATAAAGCGATACCAAAAAGGAAGGTACAAACAATCAGTAACCCAATACAGTAAGGACGTAAGTATCAAAAGAATTCCAGAGAAAAGAAAAGAATATAGGAAAGGTAGAAGTTTAGACAGCGTCCAGGACTAAGTAGCCCTAAAATCACCTTAAACCCCAACCCTTAAGTACAAAACCACCGTTGAAAATAGTCTCAAAATAAGTAACCCAAAATCCCAAGTACTAATAATCCCCAGAACTAAAATTCGAAGAAAAGAAAAGAAAGAAGAGGAAAGAAGAGAACGTAAGAACTATCAATTGCTAAACAAACACTTGTCAATTATCGATCACTGTGTTGGACTGTAACAATGAAACTTATAAGCCGATAAACGGAATAGAATATCCCAAGAGAAAACCCAAGAGAAAAGTAGCAAAAGAGATATCCCAAGAATGACTAACAACATCCAGAAAAGCCGAGCAAGCGGGAGTACATAAAGTACAGAAAACGGAGTTGTAGTCTGTTTCAAGTTTCAGACTTACACAGCAAAACGAATAACTTACAAAGCCCATTGTAACAAAAGAGAGAATTATCAAAAAAAATAAAGAGAAAAGGATATGGTTGCAGAGGATCCAAGAAAATAAAGAAAGACTAAGCTTAAGCAGAGAGAAAAACTTTCAAAGCAACCTCAAACAAAACCAGAAGGAAAAAAAAAGAAAAAGAAGTATGAGTCAATAAAGAACAGAAAACTTCACTTGCTAATTAAGCATCGTGAGTCAGTGCTCGTTGTGTTGGAATGTCACATTGGAACGTAAATGCCGAAGAACGGATTAGAATATTCCAAGAGCAAAAGAAACCCAAAGAAGAGAAATATTCTAACGGTGACTAACAACATAAAAAATGCCGACTAAGCGGAAGTACGGAGTACAAGAAGCGACGTTGCAGTCTATTCCTAGTTTCAAACCAAAACCAACAAAACAAAAACCCACTAACCCTAATAAAGCGAGAGAAGTAATTGAGAAACAAAAGCAAAAGAAAAGAAACATAGTTGCGTGAATACTAAAGAAAGAAGTTACTAAAAGAAAATAGAAAGAAAGTATTCAAGCAACAAATCAAGATAAAAGAAAAAAGCAAAAGAGATAATTGCCTTAAAGACAAACCTTCAAAAGCAAAAGAAGAAAAAAATCAAAAGTAAGAAAGACAAGAAAGGATAAAAAGAGACAGACGGAGAAAGATAAGACAAGATGTAAGTGTCTTATTCGTTCTTCTCTCCGTAGAAGAAACGAAAGGGAGTGACCAACCCTTCAATGCCCAACCAACAGCCCATGAAGCGAACCACAAAGAGAATCAAAGAAAAAAATAATAGTTGGTACATCGAAAAGGTAGATAGGCCCAAGAAGAAAAAATAAAAAGTAGAAAAGATAAGAGGTATAGAAAGACGGAGAAAGATAAGGCTTGATCTTAATGCCTGATTCATTCTTCACCCCGTAAAAGAACGAAAAGAGAGACCACCCTACGGTGCCCAACCAACCGCCCTATATGATAACAAAAAAAAAGAAAAAAAGAAAGAGAAGAGAAAAGATATCACAGTTAGTCATAGACCAAGAGCGTACCAATTGCTGTCCCAAATTGGAAAGTATACTTCACGACTTTAATGTCGACGAGCGGAATAGAAAACTCAAGAAAAGAAAAAACCAAATCCAAAAGCCGAAGAGAGAGTTCTATATATGACGTACCAATCCAAAAAGGCCGACTAAGCGGATATAAATATATACAGACGGAAAGGTAGTCTGTCCTGAAGTAAGATGGAGAAGAAAGTAACCAAAACCAAAAGCACTAGAAACTTAAACAAAGAAAAGGAAATCGGTGACAGCAATATGAGAAGAACAATTGGGTAGCATCCAAGCTACAACCAACAAGATACCGACGACGTATCCAAAGACTCGAACCACCAAAACCGAAAGAAAAGAACCAAAAGAATGGCAAAGGTCGAAAGTCGAAAGCCCAAAAGTGAACTAGCACTTACGACGCTTGCGACGCCGATAAAAAAGAAGAGAACGATTAGAAGAAGGAGACAACAAAGAATAATTAGAAGCGACTGAAGAAGGGGATGCGAAAGCAATAGCAGCGGCTTTTACATCTGAAGAAATAGCACGATCCTTATGTAGACGCGTAGACCTTGTAGCTACACCAGTGTTGGAAAGCTTCATCGTTGCTGGCAAACCGTGACATGACCGAATAGGATTGCTACGCTGTGCGTTCGAACAAGAACAGTGACGTATAAACTCAGCAACCTTAGGTCTCATATGAGGCCAGTAGAAGTGACCCCGAAGAGTTTCTAACGTACTCCTAACACTGCGGTGTTTACGCTCAGATGGAAGATGGTGATCGTGGATTAGTTGTTTGCGTTGGTCCGAAGGAACAACTAATTTCCACACGCAAGAGTCGGACAAAGATATGCGTACACGTTTACATAGAAGACCTTTCACAAGACTCCAACGAGAGAAACGACGAGGAAAAGCAGAAACTTTAAAAACCAAACCTAAGTACCAAGGATCGGTAGTTGGTCTAATAATCCTAGAAACTGAAGAAAAATTTGGAGGAAGAGAAGCTAAAGAACGAACAGGACGTACAAGTTTCTCAGTTTTAGAACGACAGTGTATACAAGTATTAGACTCAGTAGTTATAGAAGAAGGAAGTGAAGGAGTATTAAGAGAATCAGCAACCGTATTAACCGGAACTGCGGTAGTAGCCGTATTAATCACCGATGATTCTAGAAGTAAGTCACTCCTTTCGGATGTTATAAGACTAAGAGAATTGCTACGGTTAAAGTTCGACTCCAAACGTTTGCCTAAAGAAACCAATTGAGAAAAGGATGTAATATCCACCAGTGCGAAATGAGATTGATACAATGGAGCCAAGTTGCGGCGTACGATTTTAAGCTGCGTCTTCTCCGAGACTGGTTTTAACAATTGCATAAAAAGATATTGCATAGTAGCAACGTACATCACAATAGATTCTTTAGGTTCCATCACTCGATTACGAATAGTATCCATTAACCGTTCATCATAATCTACAGGAAGAAATTCAGCTTTCAGCATCGCAGTAACCTCATTCCAAGAACGTAAAGTATGTCGTCTACTTCTAAACACAATAAGAGCTTTACCCGATAACACATCAGAAGCTGAAAGAAAAAGTTGGTGCTGAGAAACTTCACGAGACAAACACAACTCATCAATACGAATAAGAAACTCCATTAGTACAAACGGATCTTCACCAGAGAAAGTAATATTCCAATCAGCCAAGTTCATTTCCGAATCAGAGTCTGATGAAGTAAGAAGTGGTGGTTCTTCATCTGAGGAATACATAGCTAAAACAATAACAAGTAAACAAGAAACTAACCAAAGCAGTCAACTTACAACGGAAATCTGCCACCACGTGTCTGACCAGAACTCAAAATAACAGTAAGTACAAGCCGTATCACTACCAAGTAAGTAATCCAATAAAAAAACAACTTAATCGACGTAGTCGATTCAATCCAAAAATCAAAGCGAAGGTCCGATTAAAAGAAACGTAAGCAAAGTGCTAATCTACAGTCAAACTGCAGCACTAAAGAAAAATACAAAAAAAAGTAAAAGTTAATGAAGTAACTCAGACGTCAAGTCTAGTAGCAATAACTAAGTAAACAAAGCAAAGTAAATCGAACCCACGTAAGACTAAGAAAAGATAAAAGGAATCAATAAAGCAGAAGAACTTATGATCACACACACTGAATCGATAGAAATTCAACAGTATAAGCTACCTATGAGTGACAGTAATCCTATGCTAATCACAATTAAAGAAAACAGCTAAAAGAAATATAGTGAAATGAGAAATTCGATATGAGAAAAATCGGGCCCCACGTTGGGCGCCAAATTTGTTACAAGCTTTTGGTATTTTACGAACCTGCACGGCCAACTCACAATAGTCGGGGAGAGGGGGGGTTCACAGATAATACAGAAAATATGCTTAAGGGCGCCAGAGCTTATCCAAAGTCACTTCTGTCCCGCTCAAGACAGACGGTATAAACTTGTAACACGATGTTAAGTTCGTAAGGCTGAAAGAAACGAAAAAAAAGAAACTAAGTCGTTAACAACAATTGCACTTTAATTACTCTATAAAGATAAATAGATTAGAATTTGAATAGCATGACAATGAATAATCTTAGTCCGAGTAACAAATATAAGCAGGTACTAGAGAGAATATAGAAAATAGAATATCAGCAGGATCGGCAACTTACACTACACGTCCAACAAAAGTGTAACCACCATAACATATATAAATCTTCATCAGTAAAAAAACATTAATAATGATAATTAACTGTTGATATAATCAGCAAGCGATAAGTCATTTACTTAGACTAATTGAGTAACAATAATAAGCAACAAATCAATTCGAACGTACGATTAGTAAATATAATAAGTCGTGAGTATCACCGTAGCGACAACGAATAATTAAGTAAAAATTGACTTACCAAATTCAGGGTTACCTTCAGAAAAACGTTTTCCCTATTGGCTTCCTGTAATTAACCTTCCTGAAAATAATCGTGTCTACCTGGCGACTTACAAACTATAAGTAAAAGAAACATTTAAAGGAAAGTAATCGAACCGACACTTATCGTATACTGTTACACTAAATTTTCGTCGACGGTGGTATTAATTTTATTGCCTCCGAAGAGAATTCAATCGTATCCAGTACTTAGGATCTTCCGAACAAGGTGATATTCATTAAGGTATTAATTGCCTCCGAATCGAAATTCTGCACTTGTATCGCAGCGTTCTTAGCTCTACAGCTTCCGATTATAATTTTCCCTTGAAGATTTAGATTACGATAAGAATACCCATATTTAGGAGGTAGCACATGGCGCTAATAAAAAGACATAAAAATTACCTTTAATCAAAGAAAGAACAAAAGCCACTTACTCTGCGTGGATTAACTCAGTTAATTAAGGAAACTTCTATTTTCCATCGTGTCCCAACACGTGGATGATTCGAGAAAACGAATTTTAACTCACGCAGACATAGGTTATCACATGCACGATGTTAAAGTCAAAATGCCGGTATCTCGCCGGATATAGCCTACTCAATACGAAGAGACCAACGAACCCGATAGATGGCGTCGAGAAATATAAAAGTAATTTTTAATTAAACCAATATACAGGGTAATGCATTATTTAAATTTATGCACGTAACAAAATGAGCTAAAACCGCCCCAATTTCATATTGAGATGCATCACACGATAATTTAATTTTTAAATCGGGATTGAAATGAGTTAAGACATTATCAGATACTAATTCTTCCTTAACTTTTAAAAATGCTTCTTCGCAACGTTTTGACCATTTAAATTCAACATTTTTTTATTCGAATTCATATAAGGGCGCTAAAATCATGGCTACGTTTTGTATAAATTTCCCGTAATAGTTAACCATTCCATTGAATGCTTTCACTTGAGTAATATTTGTAGGTCTAGGTACTTCCTGTATAGCCTTAATTTTATTGTAGTCTTTACTTTATGGAAACCGTTTTTATCAATTACATGACCCAAATAACTAATTTGGTTCTGAAAAAATATACATTTATTTAGATTTAATGTGATACCGGCATTACTCATCTTTTTTAAAACTGCATCCAAATTTGATAAATGATCTTTTTTATCTTTCCCGGTTATAACAACATCATCAAAAAAACTACATACTCCATTTAACTCTTGCAACAATTTATCCATTTGCTGTTGAAAAATACCGCAAGCTGTTTTAATTCCGAATAGTAACCTTTCAACTAAATATACTCCTTTAGGAGTGCTCCAAGCGAAAATTTGTTTTGAGCTTTCATCAAGAGGTAGTTGATTATATGCCATTGATAAATCTAATTTGGAAAACGATGTACCTCCTTTTAATGCTTTGAATATTTCATCGATTAGTGATATCGGATAATTAAAATTTTCAATGAATTTGTTGATTGTAACTTTATAATTAGCACAAATTCTAATTGTACCATCTTTTTTTAAGACTGGTACCAATGGTGTACCCCACCGATTATTATCAACTTTAGTCATAATTCCTAAATTTTCTAATCGTTCTAATTCATTACTAACTTTTTGCTTAAAAGCGTAAGGAACATTGTATGGCTTAACAAATATAGGTGTAACACCTTTCTCAATCTTTATAGAAACCTCACAATTTTTTAATTTACCATGTTTGTTACTAAACATTTCTTTATAATTTGACAAAATAATTTTTAAACTTTCATCATAATCGTCAGACAATCTTTTTAAACATTCATCGTTACTTTGCACCTTAATTTACCTAATAAGTCTCTACCTAAAAGAGGAGAAGCTCCGTTTTTTGTAACAAAAACGTTTGATGCAACTTGTTACAAGCTTTTGGTATTACGAACCTGCACGGCGAACTCGCAATAATCGGAGAGAGGGGAGGTCCACACTAAATATAGAAAAGATGTTGCAGGGCGCCAGAGCTTATCCCAAAGTAATTCTCTGTCTTGCTCAGGACAGTACGGTATAAACCTTGTAACACTATGTTAAGTTCGTAATTCCTCTACTCAGCTGTTCGAGTAGTCAAAAGTAAGTAATAGTTAACGATAATCACAGGAGCAGGAAAGATAAAAAGAAAGATTAACAAGTATAATCGATTTAATAGTTTAACGTTGGATAATAGTCGAAGATATGAGATTTACTATTAGCAGGTAGAATTAATACCTATCACAGTTTGCATTAATAATTATGAGAAACTTTGATTAAAGAGTACATAAAATTTTCTAGATTATATCACAATTCTCCTACATAAATGCCTGTAGTATCGGCAACACACATCACAGAAAAAGATTATATCGAATAGAACAGCATACAAAGTCACCGAATAACTAAGTTTCCCTCACAGCATGCGATACAAGTATGACATGATTAAAATTACCTTATTGGTATATAAGCAATAACGCAGTGACAATCATTAACATTTAAATATAATTCTGTGCACAACTTTGATGATCTCGATATAAAAAAAAAGCAAATAAATAACTCACCTAATATAGTTTCCACTTACACGTCGAAAACGTTTTCTCGTCGGTGGCCTGTAATCAATTGTGAAACACAAATCGGATCATAATCGAGTTCACACAGAACAAAAGCTACAAAAGATAGTATTAGTAAATAATTAAATGGCATATAAAACCCGTTGTATCGTGTACTGTAAGAAATAGTCTTTAACACAAGTGACTGATAACACATTCGATTTCTTCATTAATCATATCATTGAACCCCAAGATATAGAACGATGTAAGTAACAATTCAAGACAGGTGGCTGAATACACATTCGACTTCAAATTTTCAAATCAACATCCCCGACACAACGTGCGACTGGACCCCGATGTTGTTTAAGTAGCAAGCCCTCACGACAGCTGATAGGCTCGGCTGATTTATTCCTTAATAGTAGTTATGCATGCCAATTGTTGATTTAATTCCAAAATGGTAGACAACGTGGTCGGAACCGGCTGTCATATGAATATAGAAATTACGAAAGAAAGAATAGATTTAAGACAAAATAACTTACCCCGTGCCGAAATAATCGTAAAACCTTCTACCTCGATTTATAAATTTATGTTCATCACACGTGATGTTCTTAAAAATTTAAGAATCAATTCGAAAAAATCTCGGCACCGGACCGTTACTGTGGTTTACAGTTTTACGTCTACTTGATCGAATGACAGTCACGAGAAAGGATCGGTAGGGGGCGTCCCAACCATAAACTAATTTCAAGTCAAAAATACATAGGCGTACCTACTGAAAATTTCGTCCGTAACAACACAAGCGTACGTAAAGAAAATTACCGTATTAAACTTGAAATTGATTATGTTTAAAATTTAGGAATATTGATCCCAATGGAATGATTTCTTTACCATCGTAACATTTCAATTGGGTACTAGTATCATCCACGCTTAATTGAGAAAAATATTTAACATACAAGCTTTCGGGAATAACCGTTAAGCTTACCCCTGTATCAATTTCAAATTGTACAGGTACGCTATTGACATGCAAACAAACTTTAATCGGAGATGTGTCTGAACTATCATCAATACTGCACAAATTATATAAAGATTCACCCATGTCTTCTTCTAGTGCCAAAAAATTTTGAGCTTTTGATTTACATGCACCTTTTATATGACCAAAAATATTACATCTAGTACATTTAAATTTTTTGTACTTACAATACTAAAAATTATGTCCACCTTTGCCACATGCATTGCATTTCGGACCTGACTTATCTAAAACAGAATAAACACTATTGCCATTCGCCTCAGGTTGTTTATGATTTGGAACTGTATGCTTTAATTTTGAATGTCCAGGCTTCTCTAGTGGTCGATTGTTGAAGGATTTCAAAGCAAATGTTTCTTCTAGCTTCATCTTTGAACTTAAAACCGTTTCTTTACTTATCGCAAGTTTTTTTACATCCTCCAAAGTCTTCGTCAAACAATCTTCCTCACAGAGTCTGTCTAAAATTATTCCTAGTTGTAAGCCAGTTACAAACTTATTTCATTGTGTCGTCCAACCTATTTAATTTACAGTTGACGGCTAATTTTTTTATACGAACGAACCATTCGTTGATTGTCTCGTTTCTGCTTTGCCTTGCATTATAAAATTCACTTCTCTCCTTAAATATAGACACTGCGGGCGTGTAATGTTTTTTTAGCATTTCACACAAGTCAGGATACGACTTGTCCTTTGGTAAAGCAGGATCACAAAGATTTTGGAGAATTTTATAGGCAGGTGTACCGACGACTGTTAAAATAATTGCAACTTGCCTTTTACCATCTTCTATGGCATTGGCTAAAAAATACTGATCCAGCCTTTCCTGGTACAGCATCCCTGTCATCTATAACGGGTTGAACTTGGTCACATTTCCCACTATGGCTTGACCATAAGTAACAGCGTGGTCGCTGGCCATTTTCCACGTTATATAAAACAATAAAATTTCGAAAAAATATACTTGTTTCTTTGAAGAAACTTCGTCACCAATTTTACTCGTCGCCAAATGAGGTGTTTCGAGTGGTAAATGCAGGAGATATTTTGAGATTAAAAAGTATTTATTCAACTTTACACGTTACATTACAATGTGGTACAGTACATGTACAATACATACGATGGATACGATACAATTGAAGGGTCTGGTGCAAAAAGGGTACAAGTGATTTTTTCAAATTTTTGATTAAAACGCATATATGTCAAGTTAAACCTACCCTCTGTTAGTACAAAAAACATACAAAGTGCATTTTGATCTTAGCAGTGACATTTTTAGAGAAGTAGCATAACACACTAAACTAAAACCTCACAATGTTTTTTGCAAAAACGATAATAAAAGCACTAACTCAAATTGTCTACTTATACACTTATACCCTTTTTGCACCAAACCCTTCAATTGACAATGCCCAATGTTGTTGGTCTGAACTTAGCTATTATTTTTACAATGCAATGTTGCCATAACTCTTAATTTACCAAACCAGGATACAACAAATATATTCAATCCAACTAACAGAATGTATTGACGGTCCTATGTAGCTGTGACGGAGAGTGCAAAAATATCCGTGGCGCATAAAAACAACTACATAACCTCTAATTATATTTGTGCATCAAAATCTTACGATATTTTCGTTTCTTAAAATCTATGTGCAGCAGAGTTATTATTAGATACAAAAGAGTACGTATTTGTGTATTAGATGTTTAGTGTAGCATCTTTGCTCTACTATAAAAATATTTACCGGCTATCATTAAAGATTTCAGAAAAAAACATATGAAAGATGCATTTTTTGTTCTTTGTGGGGTTACTTTGCTCCACGAGTTTTTAGTGGACCAAAGTATTCTCACTGGTTTCGTTTTATTAAACTATGATAAATCGGGCACCTACTATGTTAATTTTTTGGTTAATACCTACGAAAAGTGGGTTCTAGTGGATATGGTGATTACTCAGAAGAAGCCCTAAATGCATGTCTAAATGAAATCAAGAATTTCTCACAGGAAAATCAAAGCAAAATTCCCCGAAAGACAATCTTGAAATTAAAAGGCCGACATACTAGGAGACCAGGAAAACAATTTGCATTTAGCGATGATGAAGAACGACAATTTGTAAACTGCATAATCTCAATGGGGGAGTTTGGTTTTCCTGTGAATGTAACAGAGCTACGACATATGAGAAATTATTTAAACCAACTGGAAAAGAAGTTAAATTATTCAAAAGTAATTATCCAGGTTGCGAGTGAGTTAAGACTTTTTATCTAGCCATCCTAGACTTTTTAACAGATTGGCTGAAAATGTTAAGCAAAATAGCGCGGCAGTAAACGAAAATATGTTTAGAATTTATATAGAAAACTTAAGCAAAGAGATAAAAATATAAAAGAGAAAACGGAATTTTGACGAAAAAAACTTGACGGATGACTCCGGAAAGAAGAAAGTTCTAGCTAGAAAAAGATGCAAATACCAAAAAACTATTAGATCTGTTATGTTTGCGGGAAACGCGGTTGGGGAACTTCTTCCGCCATACGTGGTCTATCGAGCTGGCCATATGTGGACAACGATGTCGTTGCCGATACAATACAAGCAAATCTGGGTTGTAGTGTATTAAAGTACCGGGGGCGTGGGGAGAGCCACGAGATGAGAGATATGGCCGCTGAGGAGGGACCATACACAGATTGTAGTAGCGTTCGTATATTGTGTTTATTTTATATATATAAAATTTAACGATAGTCTGTGGCTGTATTAATAAACGTATTTATAGTGAAGGTTTATTAATGAATTTTACACCCCGGCAAACCTCGACATAACAAATTGGCGACGATTCAGGAAAAAAACACTTGCAACAAATATCCATAACGAAAAAAATACTGCAATGGCATTAATTGATTCGACAGATAGCTTCAATCTAAATCGGAACAGCGGGATTATATATCAAGAGCAGTTAGAGCAATTTTTTACATAAATGGTATAAAAAAGCATGCTACTGTTACATCTGATAATCAATCAGTTGGGGAGTTAAACATACGTGTAAGTGCATTATTAAGTCTTATTGGTTCTAATACTTACAGGATACTCAGAGAATTGTGTACGCCAGACTTACCGAGTACCAAAGCGTATAAAGATCTATGTAATCTTTTAAAACCCCATTTTTCGCCAACAATTTGCATATTTAGAGAACGTATAGAATTTTGCAATGGAAAATAAGAAGAATATGAAATTGTTAACGATTGGTATGCAAAAATACATAACTTGTCAACTAATTGTGAATTTGGTGTGCAGTTACAAAACATTTTAAAAGACAAATTTGTGTGTGGCTTAAAACAAGGAAAAATAAGAGATAGACTTTGTGAAGAAAAACCTACAACAACCTTGAATAAATTACTGGAGATTGCTCAAGCAAGGGAATCGAGTATTCAAGCTGAAAGCAAAGACGTGCATTTTTTACATAAGAAGAAACCTGTACAACAGCAGAAGTATGAAAAAGCACATGGTACAGCAAGGAATTTTTCAAATAAGATGGATCAAGAAAATAGTTCCAGGTCGGGTAAATGGAAATGTAAATGCTGTGGTAATTTTCATACAGGGAAACAAAACTGTAAGTACAGTAACTACACATGTAATAAATGTAAAGTGATAGGACATTTATCAAAAGTCTGTAATAATACTAAAAGCATTAGACAAAACACTTTGATGTAGAGTTAGATAATGATTGTGTAGATATAAATAGCATATATATTACTAATGAAAACCTTTATATTTAAATGTAAATATAAATAACAATGATTACAAATGCAAGTAGACACGGGGGCAGGTTTATCAGTAATAAGTTATGACTTCTATGAGAGACACTTGTCTGAGTGTGAGCTGAAGCATTCTTTTTATAACATTGCGTAGCTATTCTGGTTGTAAAATAAAGCCAATTGGTTGTGTAATTGTAAAACATTAAATTTGAAAATGTTATTTGTAAAAATTTTATGTTTCAAGTTGTTAGGAACGATACGCCAACTCAAAATTTATTGGGCAGAGACTTCCTGGAAAATTTAATTTTAAACTGACTGCAGATGTGTTAGTAAATAACTGTGAACAACAGGAATAATTATTTAACGAGTTTGCAAACATTTTTCAAAATAAGTTAGATGTTACAAGTATAAACAAGTTGATTTGCAGGTAGCTGAAAATACCAAACCTATTTACCTTAAACCTAGACCTATTCCTATCGCATTTAGATCTAAGGTGGAACAAGAGCTAACAAGATTGGAAAAGGAAGGGGTTATTTCAGCAATTGAATCATCAGAATGGGGAACTCCAATTGTACCCATAATAAAAACAAGACGGGAATTTGAAAATTTGCGGCGACTATAGAGTAACGCTAAATAAACATTTGTTAAAGGTTATGTACTCCATTGCCAACCATGGAGCATATCTTTTTCACTGCTCAATGGGGGAGAGTCATTTACAAAATCGATTTGAGTAACGCCTACAACCAAATATGTGTAAATGAAGAGTCTGCAATGAAGCTAGCATGGAGCACACATAGAGGTATCTTCAAACTAAATAGATTACTCATATGGCATTACACCTGCAAGTGCAATTTTCGAAAGAGAAATGGAAAATTGTTACAAGGATGTAATGGTGTTGCGAATTTTTGGACGATATCATAATAACGGGCAAAACTAGAAAAGATCACGAAAAAATATAAGAGAAGTTTTCAAGAGATTGGAAGATGCAGGACTTCAATTAAAAAAAAGAAAAGTGCGTTTTTTCAAGATGAAGTAAGCTATTTGGGATATACCATCTCGAAAGAGGGATTAAAAAAATTCAGATAAGCAAAGGGGCAATTATCGATGCACCCAGACCAGAAAATGTTACCCAAGTTAAGAGTTTTATTGGTATGGTGACATATTATGGAAAATTTGTTCCAAAATTATCGATAATAATGAAGCCAATTTTTGAATTATTAAAAAATAACAAGTACATATGGACTGATGCTTGTGGTAAGGTATCTGAAGAAATAAAACGAATAATAGGATCGGATGAAATACTAGTTCATTTTGACCCAAAATCCCAATAATTCTGCAAACGGACGCATGTCAAGATGGAATAGCAGGAGCATTACTGCACAAATTTCCAAATGGACAACTGAAACCCATTGTTTTCATATCAAGAACGCTAATGCCGGCAGAAAAGAATTATTCGACACTGGACAAGGAAGCGTTAGCTATATACTGGTCAGTAAGGAGATTCTATCACTACTTAATGGGGCAAGAGTTCACGATACAAACGGATCATAAAACCGTTGACATCAATCTTCGGAGAAAATAAAGGCATTCCGCAAATGGCAGCGACACGATTACAACGGTGGGCATTATTTCTGTCAGGTTTTGCATATAAAACGGAATATATAAACGGGAAGAACAATCAAGTTGCAGATATGCTTAGCAGACACCCAATTAAGGTTAAATATATTTCAGACGATTATAACGCAAAATCGACGTATATCAACTTAATAATTTCGGACAAAATACCGGTTAATTTCAAAAGTATCGCTACTGAAACAAGGAAAGATTTTCTATTAAGCAAAGTAGTAGAATATATCATGACAGGATGGCCTGAAAGGATAGAGAGAGAAGAGTTCTACCATTTTTCAGAAGACGATTTGAATTATATAATGAGCAAGGATGTATTATGTGGGGATACAGAGTGGTGATTCCGAGGAAATTTCAAGATCAATTATTAGAAGAATTGCATTCAAGTCATATGGGGTGGTAAAATGAAATCCATCGCAAGATCGTATTTCTTTTTGGCCCAAAATAGATAAATGCATAGAAGAAATGTGTAACGCATGTACTCTATGTCAAACAATTTCAAATAACCCAAGTAAATCCATAACAATCCTTTGAATAAACCAGAAGGACCATGGCAGAGAATACACATAGATTTTTTAGGACCTATAAATAATCACATTATCTGATTATTTTGGACGCTTATTCTAAGTATCCAGAAATATTCAGAATGAACAACATAACAGCGGAAGAAACAACTCAAAAATTAAGGGAATCATTCGTGAGATGGGGCATTCCAAAAACTGTTGTTTCAGACAATGGACCACAGTTAGTATCAAGAGATTTAATAATTTTTATTAAAACGGAATCAAACACATTACAAGTGCACCATATCACCCTGCCAGCAACGGAGCGGCAGAAAATGCGGTGAAAGTTTCAAAAATGTTTAAAAGCATCATTATTAGACAAGAGAAATAAAGACATATCTCCAGATATAATAGTTTGTAGATATTTAATCAACTATCGTAATTCGGTACATTGTACAACAAACGAAACACCTTCATTCATGATGATGGGTAGGAAAGGGAGGACTCTATTTGATTTATTGAAAGCCCACAAGAATGAAAACTTGAGGTAAAAAGGAAGAACTCAAACACTTAAAGAGGGGGAAAAGGTATTAATTAAAGACTACAGAAACAAGAATAATCCAATATTCATTGAAGGCATAGTTAAAGAAGCACAGGAACAAAAAAAACTACATATGTGAAACAAAGGAAGGACACTTATGGAGAAGACATATAGATCAAATAAAAAAACTTAACATTCAAGCTTCAACAGAGAAAATGGAAGATAAGGAAGTTAGAAGATTCATTCCCAAGACTCCGAGCATTGCCATAACGACGATACCTATCCCACCTAATCCTATTGACAACACTAATTCTGAATCGATACCCGAAATTGCAAATCAAACTGTAATTGTAAATACTTCTAATAAGTCTAATAACACTGTAACTCAAACTAGATCAGGCAGGAAAGTCTCAAACCGGTAATCCTCAAAAATTACTATACAAATATCTAAAATTAAGTTTTTGTATTATGTATTGTTTATTTTATTGTATTCTATTTTAAATTGTAACTTAAAGGGGAGGAAATGTAGTGTATTAAAGTACTGGGGCGTGGGGAGAGCTAATGAGATGAGAGATATGGCCGCTGAGGAGGGACCATACACAGATTGTAGTAGCGTTCGTATATTGTGTTTATTTTATATATATAAAATTTAACGATAGTCTGTGACTGTATTAATAAACGTATTAATTAGTGAAGGTTTATTAATGAGAGTACACATCGGCTAACCTCGACATAACATGGGTGGTTTGATGCTGCAATCTTTACTGACTGGCTTGAAAATCAAATGATGCCAAAATTTAAAAAAAACGAAGAAAAAAATATTTTTATGTGACAATCTTTCATCTCATCTAACCCTTGACTCATTAAATCTTTTGTTGTAAATAACTGTATTCTATCAATAAATACACACGAAAATGTACACTAGTGTTATTTTACATTAGAGATCTTAACGGTAACAAAAACAACGATTTTTTTACTTTTTATATATATTAACATACTGTGTCTAAATACACTAATGGATAAATGAAGCAATGTTGCCAACGCAATACCATAGAAAATAAATACTGCTTATTTTCAATATCTTTGCCGTCAAAACCAGCTAAGTTTAATCTGTCCACCTCCAAATAGCAAGCACTTGACCTAGCCACTTGATGTGGTTATATTGAGGCCCTTAAAAATTGAGTATGGAGATGTACCCTTTGACTGGAAACAAAGTCAGGAAGGTATACGGAGTATGAATATCCAAAAGCAACACTTTCCACCGCTCTTAAAAAAAACGCTGGATATTTTTCAACCAAGTGTAGCAGATAATTTACAGTCAGGATTTCGGAAATGCGGCATGGTTCCACTGAGCGTAAATGAACTCTTGAGTCGCATACCAATAAATACTTGCAATCCAAAGAAAGTTCATTTCGTGTTTTTGCAAAATCTTGAAGCAAAAAGATCAGAATGTACAAAGATTGTAAGCACCCGTAAAAAAAGTTAAATGTTCCAGTGAGAAAAAGTGTTTGTAATGACAATGAACCGCCTGAAGAAAACATCGTAAGCGAAGAGGGTGGTACCTGATCATTTCCGGCAGATGAGACAGAAAAACACTGTGGTTCTTTGCAATCATTGAGCTTGATAACTCTTCAGGCGATGTTGATTTTGAACATTTGGCTGAAGAGGAAGAAAAGGAACGTTAGTTTGTTGAATTTGTGGATAACAAGAAATGCTCGAAAATTGATTATAAATTTGCGGATATAGTACGAGAACCAGGACAGTTTGTGGCTTTTTTATATGAAGCAGATATACTTCTGGGCGAAATTATAACTTTTAATGAAAAAGAGGTTACGATAAATGCACTTCAGAAGTCTTTGTAGGCGTGGAAATGGCCGTAAAGACGTGACCAAATTGCTGATTCATGGGACGACGTATTGGGATCTATAGAACCACCAATACAGATTTCCAAAAGAGGAATTTTACAGTCCCAGAGTTAAAACCTTATTGGTCTTTCCTAGCAGTTTTTTCAATATTTTATGCTGTATTTTAGGGTGTATTTTCCTTTGTTTTGTAACAGTCTACTATGCATTTTTTATTTTGGTAAAATAAAAATAGTTAAAATATTTTTCGATATTTTCAACTTTTTATGTAGGTAGTTTTCTTTAACCCATTATTGTTATAGCATGAATTACATGTATAAAAAAAGATAATCAAACATTGTATTCTTATTTAATTAATAAAAAAATACTCATATTTCATCCTTTATGTTGATTAGTTGATCTGCTAAACTGAGAGCACAGCAATCAACAAATTATATTTTTTGTATCATGGTCACGATTTCTAAATCAATAATAGTAAAAAGGATGCAAGGGTTGTGTTGCACCCGGGTGGCAAGATGGTTGAGTCGAAAAAAAGTTAAAATCAATTTTGTTTTTCTATTTTTAAAGTTTTCCATTCAAATACAATTATTTAATTTTCGTCTGCATATTTTAGTTAGTAGTTGCATTACGTTACGTTACTCTCCCGATGTTTATCACTACTTTATAACTTAAAAAGATATAAAGATCAAACGCTAATTTAGCCTGTTCAATTGTTTGTGACCTCTGTCAATATAAAATATTTCACATAGTAACTAAACTATAGAAACTATAGTTGCATATAATATGAATTTGCAATATAACTTAAAATTTTATTTCGTTTACTAATTAGAATGTTGCAATTTATCTAGGTACATTTTTTTAGCAAACGATTTAAGTTTAAAGTAAATAGTTTGAACGTAATAGAACAGGTGTCACTAGCAACTTATTGAATTTAATTTTTGAATATTTATGTTAATTATAACAATAAATTAAAAGTTAATAATATTGAACTGACGTCACTGATAAATATCGATTTATTTTAAAACAATTAATTATTAGTAACTTGACTATAAATAAAATACAATGTTGAAAAAGTATTATGAATTATGTAAGAAATAAAAAAGAATTTAAAGAAAACAATTCTTGATTCGAAATGCGCATTATTAATATCAACAAGTTGTTTTATAAGCGTGTAAAGTATAAACAAGAGGTTTGGCCTTCTATAGGTGGTCATCAGTGGCGTAACACTTGTTAGATTTTCACTTTGAGTTTGCATTCGTTTAAAAGTGTCGTACGGACGTGATTATACTTACAATGGCATCATAAAACGACGTGAAATCTCTTTTGCAGATAATTTGGCAGACAATCATGTAAGTAGAGGGTGTTTCCTAATAGGTCACGCCGCTGGTGGCAATGAAGAGTAAACATTGGAGAGAAAAAACATCTACATTCCAGGAAATCACTTTATCATTCAATAACGCGATTATCATGTCATTAATTGAAAATTGTTAATATTTAGATAGAACTTATTTATTTTCAGTAGATCAATCGACAGATTCGTTTAATTTAGATGAGTGGCTAAATTTTCAATAAAATAACAATCTGGAAGATTAATTAAAATAAATAACTTGACGTCAATTATGGATTTAATTACATGGATATTGCATTTCTGATTTATTTATTGACTAGCAATTATAAAACTATTGAAACTTTACTTCCATAACTTGTCAGGTGGCCAGGTGGGAATGCCGCTGCCGCTTATTATTTATTTAATAAATTCAATTTATTCGATTTTATTTGTTTGCGTTTTATAAAGACCCATTGAAAACAAAACAAATCGATTACAATGCAGACAAATACAATCACACTCAACTTTTTATTGTTGTTCTTGAATTAAATTTTATACTTTACAATTGTAAAATGGAGAATGAGAAATTGCACATTACACGCATTTTACGACCACTTGTTACCGTACTCAAAATTAAATAACAAAAATATTGGTGTAAATTCGTGTGTCTGTGTGTGTTCCACTTTTTTCGTATAGTTTTTTTTTCTCGGTGCAACTACTTACTTCTGGTTTTGTTAATGAACATTTACTCTGTTAGTTTTATTCGTATAAATTAAGTTTCCGATTGAGGAAACTCAAGTTCATTACACGAGTAATGAAATCAAATTTAATCTATAAATAAATTAATATACTTAAATTCTAATTGAGAAAATAATTTAATATCAATAAAAACTATATTATCCTTGACCAATTTTTTCACCAACGATAGAATGGAAACTTTAGCTTATTGTTTGCATATTGATTGAATAAAGTAAACTTAATTATCACAAAACCTATTTCATACTACAAATAAAAAATAGAACTTTGAAATTGCTGTCAGTTTTTTTAACGATTAGCTAATAAACAAATACTAATATTTTTACAATGAAAAATGGTCTTTTAGTACGCAATAAAAATCCATAAATTTTTTTTAGTGGATGAAAAATTACATAAAATTTAGGTATTAAAAAGCATTACACATGTATAAAATCTTAAGCTTTCGCGGTTGTTATGTTTAAGATTATAAGCGACTTTCGGCTTAGACCGTGTGGTAGTTAAACACCTAGACTTAGGCTTAGTCCTAGTCTCTTCTTGAGAGCCAAAACAAGAAGTAGAACTTGGCCTTTGCCGTAATGTCCTTTGTGAACCTAAACAAACTGACGTTTCGCAAGACATTGCAGCTTGCATCTTCAGAGTGGTGAATGTCACTGAAAGATAAAGTGTAAATGACGATATTTATATTTATATAATGGCGATTAGCGTGCTTAACGAACATTATCTTTCCGTTACCGCTTGACTGACTTCGTTATTACTCGGAGTAAGTGTTTGTGTCCTTTCCAAGAAGATTGATCTTTGTCTTAGTGAATATAATACTGGTAGCCAAGATTTGCTGAGTCTTAAACCGTCTTCTCGGTTCATATTACATGGATGTTTTTCTATTTCCACACTTTCTATCACAGCTATCCTCTAACAAGATTTATGAACAATCAAAAATAAAGCAAACTAAGAAATTCGAGCGATTACATCCTTCACAGCCTAAGAAAACGTTAGACGACCATAAAGTAATTGTCAACCTAACAGACACGCCCAAGTAACAATTTTATATTTTATAACGTTTGAGAGAACGTTTACAAAACTTAGTACAATAGTTTTGATGAAGTTATAAAACATTTTTGTAGTGTAGAGCAGCTTTAATAAAATCAAACAGTTATTAAGTACTACCTTTCGGAACTTAATTATTCCTATTATTTACTTAAACTAAAACTAATGGCTAGTTCATGAAAAATGGCAACGTGTACAAGTATATATTATTTACACAAAATTTAATGAGATAGATCTACACGAACGTCGTTTTTTGCTACGAAGGAAATTTTACTGTCAATTATGAAGTAGATAGTTCGCAAATTTTAAGTGCGCCACAAGTTTAATGAGTATTTAAACAAAAATTTAAGAATCAGATAAAAAACAAAAAGTTTAAATTTCAATTTTTTATCATAAAACCACAATGGTAGATAGATACCAGTATAAGAAAATTTAATTGATGTGTTTTTGTCGTCTAAGTAGTGAAATATAAGTTAATTTTAGGTTCCTTAAGGATGGCGCCCATGTAAATATATGCAAGTACATTTTCAAAATGGTCCCTTTTTAATAGAACATTTTTATTACTAAATTTACTCTTATACAACAATTATGATGCATATAGTGTAGGCAAATAAATTGTTGTAAGTTTTTATGCACAAGCTGGCAACCGCGCGCAGGACGTGACAACGTCTTAAAACCGGTAGGAATAATGAAGTTTATGTAAATTACGTTTTATGTGGTTTTTTTTATATTAAGTATATTTTCGGATTATGACCGTGGATAAATGATACTACATGTGAATAAAATTGTGTTTATTGCATCTTTATTTCCTGACAACTATGATTGCCCACAATAGAAAACTTATAAAACGTTCAAATTTAATTACCTTAGTTTATGTAAAAGTTAACACGACAGCATCGTGTTTTACAAATGTGATTATATTTTGATGTATTTTTAATCGCGTATTCAATAATAAAAAGTTAATGGAAATGGTCGAGCAGGCGAATCACATATAAAGCAGCGTAACTTAACAATAAGCTGCAATCCATTCATTATTAATGCTTTAAAAGAATTATTTTAGCTTCTTCGACAAACGGTTGTAGATATGCTGCCAAATCAGGTGGTTTTCTCTTATGCCAGTTAGTATATCCCGATTTGTTTTATAACTATATTTAACACAATAATTTTGCACTTTAATAGTAGTATTGCTCTATAACTGCTTTTCGCTTATTTTGATAACTGAGGCTTTGTGTCCTTTAAATTAACAGTTATATTGGAACTTCCGTTGTGAGTAATCTGATCTAGAAAGCAAAATTGTTATATAATATTACTAATACAAAAATTATATAACGTAATCACATACTTTATTAAAACAGTTGTATAAAACAGTTCTAAAGTGATAAATGACAAAGCTACATAGCTATTATAAATCAATTAATATTTGTAAGGGGCGAATCTCTTATAACGAATATTATATAAACGTTTACAAAACACTTTTATACTTATCTCATAAGCAGTTTTATAATTTTGTTGTAAGAACGTTCTAAACATCGATTTAAGAAACAATTTTGAATAGATAACAAAATAATCTTCTAGACAACTTTAATAGAACCATTTTAAATTTAGAGAGCAACAACATAACTACAATAAAAGTTTTCTAACTTAAGAATTATAAAACCACTTTGTTACTTGGGCGGTTTTGGATACACAGACCACATCCTTGTTAAAGAAGGGTTTTAACTACGCCGTTACGCCTAAGACAACTCCGATAGAAGATATAGTAGTGGAGTAGAAGCTGCAATACGCACTCTACCTAAGGAGATCTCTGAAACTATTCGACAAGATGTTTGCAACATTGTAAAAAAAGCAAAACCGCCACGCTCTAATATTAACAGACATGAGAGAGAAGCAGCTAAGCGGTTACGTGAAAATAAGGACATTTTGTATTGAGAGCAAATAAAGGAAACGCCACAGTCGTTATGAACATACAAGATTACAACGACGAATTGACGAACTTAGTCTCAGAAGATTGCTACATACGTCTAAAGGGAAACCCTCTAATCTCCTTATGCACTAAGCTACGGTCTTTCCAAGATACACAAAGAAGGAGTCCCATTTCGACCGATAGCGAGCCCCATCAATTCACCAACCCAATCGTTAGCACGTTATTTAGCTGCAAAACTCTAGCCGTTGACAGGATATACAGAAACTCACATTAAAGATTCTACAGACTTTGTAGAGAAAATTAAGAACTTGCGTATAACAAAAGAAGATATCCTCGTCAGCTTTGACGTGGTATATCTGTTTACTAAAGTCCCGGTCGACGAAGTGTTGCTTTTGCTCAAGGACAGAATTACTGAAGAAGAAGTTCTGCTCATCGAACTCTGCCTTAAAAACACTTATTTCAGTTATAATGACAACTTTTCTAAACAAGTAGAAGGAGCGGTCATGGGTTCGCCGCTGTCTCTAGTTATAGTCAATATTTACATGGAATATTTTGAAACTGAAATTATGAAAAATGTTGAGTTAAAACCAAAAACTTGGTTCAGATATGTTGATGATACGTTTGTTGTATGGCCTCACGGCAAAGATAAACTAAATCAGTTTTTTTTAACATCTAAACTCTGCACATAAAAGCATTAAATTTAGTATGGAGTTAGAACATAACAGCAGTCTAGCCTTTCTTGATGTACTGGTGATAAAGAAAAATAACGGAAAATTGGGGCATTCCGTTTATAGAAAGAAAACGCACACGAACAGATACTTAAACGCCGAATCTCACCACCATCCAGTACAGAAGAATACTGTTTTGCAGACTTTAGCCAAAAGAGCTATACGTGTATCAGATAATGAAAATCTACAAAAGGAAAAGGAAACACTGTTAGAGTCTACAACAAAATGAATACGGGTTCAAAGAGATCTAAAACGCATGGAAAAGAGCAATAAATCCAAAAATCAAAGAGGACTTATCACCTCCCACTAGCACCGCTTATTTACCATACTCTATGAGTTCGACAGACAAAATAAGCAGAGTGCTAAAGAAGCATAATATTAAAACTGTTTTTACGACTAAGGATACCCTGAACACCTGGTTTACTTCTGTTAAAGACAAACAAGGGGCTCTAAAACATGCCGGAGTTTACAAAATTCTTTGTTCTTGTGGATCTAGTTATATAGGACAGACGGGACGCTCTATTGAAGTTAGAGCAAAAGACAATATGGCTGACTGCTAACACCGCAGGGTTACTAAATCAGCAACGGCAGAACACGTGTGGAACCAAGGACACACGCTGAACTCTGAATAAACTAAAGTGCTGGCTAGAACTCCTTTTTACTTTCCCAGACTAATCCGCAAAGCTGTGAAAATAGAAAAACATCCATGTAATATGAACCGAGAAGACGGTATCCTCTAAGGCAAACATCAACCTTCTTGGAAAAGACACAAACACTTACTCCGAGTAATAACGAAGTCAGTCAAGCAGAACGGAAATATAAGGTCCGTTAAGCACGCTAATCGCTTTTGGTATAAATATCGTCATTTAGACTTTTTTTTCAGTGACATTTACCACTCTGAAAATACAAACTGCAATGTCTTGCGTAACGTCAGTTTGTTTGAGTTTACAAACGACCTTACGGCAAAGGTCAACTTTTACTTTTTGTTTTGGTTCTCAAGAAGAGACTAGGACCAAGCCTAAGTCAGGGTGTTTAACTACGACGCGGTTTAAGCCGAAAGTCGCTTATAATCATTACACATGTAATTTTTACATGCATACTTGCTAATTTTAGATTTATGATTATATATTAGCAGTGGCGGCTGGTGGTCAATCATACAAGAGGGTCATTTAAAAAAACACAATTATCGCAAAAACTCTAAAAAAACATTCTTACAGTAACGCGATTTATATTTAAGATATTCGTCTATCTTTACCAAAATAATCAATAACAAGCTCATTAAAATTTATAGTGTTTTTAATCGGAGATTTTTCAGTGCTTGAACATTGTCATTGTGGTATTTATTTGACTTTCGGCAAAACGCTACCAAGCTTAGCACAATTCATACAATTTTTCATATGATTAACTAATCTTGTTGACTTCTTTATTTTTATATGTTTACTAATCTGTTGAATTTGAAGTAAAGGCTCGGAACGAGCATTAAATTTAAATTCTAGACGTGTAAACTATTATTAGCTATTATTTTTTATGTCTTGTATTACTGTCATTATGAAACAAACAATAAGTCGCCCTTTACAAATGAATATTATCGATCAACTATAAAAATCACTGTAAAGTTTGTTATATGTGATAAGAAATATGCATTTCAGCATCTTTCTTTATACACACGCGCTGCGAAGGTAATGATAAATGACGTAAGTGAAGTAAGCATTACATTACGTTGGTGGTCGGGCTGTAGACCGCACGAAAGCATTTAAATATTTACTTATCTTTTTTTCTAACTCGCATAAAATTATATTCTGTGGGTCTCACTCTTGACTACAATAACTATCATTTACGATGCAAGTATACATGCGGGCATAGTTTGAGCACAAGTTCGTGTCAGCCTTAGGTAAATTCGCACGCTTTCGTATCTGTTGCGTTTAAATTGACAATTATTTAAACGCATGAAATTCAAACGCTGATAAAATAAAATACCTTTCTTATTTTTTGGAGGGTCATTGACCAAATGACCTAATAGAGAAGCCGCCACTGAATATTAGCACTGCAGAAAACATGGATAAAATACTACAATTATAATCATGTAATTTTTGTTATTTCAGACATATAATTTTCAGTGGCGGCTTGTCTTAAAGGGCACAAGGGGCACGTGCCCTCGTTCTCCAGCGGTGTAAATGATAAAAAAAAGTTTTAAGTTTAAATTATTGACATTTTCTTAATTTTTTTCAAATTATAAGTTGTTAGTAAAATTTATCATATCTAATCTCCGTTTGACAGTCCAACGAGGAAAGACCTATAGACTTATAATAAACATTAACAATACCAATAAAGTTCAAATCGTTTATCCGCAAAAACAAAAAAATCAATATATTCTTATTCTTGATTTCGAATAATAAACTGCATCTTATTTTTATACGATACATTTTCGCATGTAAATAAAAGTTCCATATTGAAACTGCCTTTTTTTGCATTTTTAGTAACGTTAATACAATCAATTTTCTTTTTGCGACACTATGGATACGGTATGGATTCATATACATACGTGTAATCTTTGTAAGAATAAATAAATCAAACTTAATGTGTCTTTGCATTTTTATGTTATGTAGGATCGGCAGAAGTAGGTACCATCACTAGTATGATAAACAACAAATTTGTATTTTCCCTGTATGAAATGGAAGACGCAAAAGACACAACATCAAAAGTCATCAACTGTGTGGTCAAATTATTCGATGATTAAAAGTATGTTACAATCCAATAATAATGTAGACATTTTACAACATTTCAAACGAATTACATTTTTGAAACAAAATGGGGAAGGTTACACGCTCAAGAAAGCTGAGATTTTTACAAGTACACAAATTAGTGATTTTTTAAATAATGCTCCCGAAATAGTTTATTTAATAACCAAAGTTGTTGTTTTATTTGGGATTACAGAAGCTTGTCGAATTTGTTTTGAAAACGTTATTAATTGTGAAACTTAAGCAAACAAAGAATGATGTCAACGGGAAATCTGTAGTCCAGCAGCAGTAAAGGATCGCCGCCTGTTTTATGCATACCACATTAGAAAATGTATCAATTAGGTTGTGCGTAAAATCAGTTTTATAAGATACCTGAAATAGTAGCTAATTTTCTTTAACTTAAAAATGCTTATTCATATACATTCATTTAACAATAATTTCAACTGACTGTATACATTTAAATAATAAATAAATACTTATCAAAAAACAGCTGCGTTTTAATTGTATTTTACATCTGATTTTATGAAGTGCAAGTATGTGTTAATTTATGTAAGATATATCTTATTCTTGTATACAAATTTCTTGGATCTTGAGCGTCTCAACATTCTAAACGGACGATTTTTGTTGTTGCTTACAGTATTAAAACTTGTAATACCGAAGGCTTTCACGGCTGGAATTTATAATAAGATAAAAACATTTTCGGGGTTTGGACTGTGTCTTTGTTGTAACCGAAGTTACCAACGTTTCGCTCACTTTCGTAAGGGGTTCTATCAGGGCGTGAAAGAAATCTTAAATTGAAAAAGGTAAACTATAATCTAACAAAAAATCACTAGAGAGTTAGGTAGTTAACTTGTTAACCTAGCCATATTCTAAACTCCATAAAAGTGACTTAAGAAAAAGTTGTCTCTGCATTTATAAAGGAAGTATCGTCTCGGTCGGAGAAGTTCGACTCTGATTGGGTTACGTTTGAAAGGGAGTGTGTTTTTGATAAACCAGTAATAACAGCGAGAAAGAAAAATTAAAGAACTCAGCAACCTAAATCTAACTAAGAAACTCTAAAGATTTATATAATCAACTTGTAAACTAAGCCAGATTCTAAAATCTAAAAAAGTAAGAAAGAAAACATCTAGTAAGATGACGGAGTTCCAAGTTTAGATTCTCAGGTTGGCAAATAAAACAAGGCTGATGAATTAAATCATCTATAACAGATCGTTTCTGTGCAAGATAGTGATAAGACGAAGCATGAAAGTATTTTTCTGCATGAGTGGGTTTGCAATACACAGAATGACCCAGGTGTCCGTCGGGCTTACAAGTTACAAGAACGTCGAGAAATGGGAGATAATACAACTCGACAGGCAAACTCTCTATCTCAAGGAAAAATTTTGTACATTTTTATTTCAGAATGTATACTAAAATTTTTGTTCGTGTGGTTTAATCTACATTGGTAAAACCAGTCGTTCCGTCATTACACGCACACCACCTATGACTATGAGTTGGAAGAAAAGAACTTCCTAAAGAAAAAAATCTTAAATTAGGGAGTAGGGAATTTATGTTTGCAAGTAAACAGAAAGTTGACGTCATCAAATGGATAGATAATAAACCAATAAATATTGTAAATAACTTCATTTCACCTAGAGAAACATGAAAAATCCAAATGAAAAAAGGCAAATATATCTTGTCCCAAAGCTGTAGAAGTTTACAATCGTATCATGGGGACAGTTGATTCGTTTAATCAATTGAAAGAAATATACGCCATGGGCCACAGATTTTTTTTTATTATTTGGTAGACATGAAATTCATTCATTCTAATGAATTGTGATAAACGACGAAAAGTTAACCAACTTACCTATAGAATCAATTTAGCTAAGTAGTTTGTACAAAATTTCTCATCAAGAAAACGCAGTTTTAAAAACTTTTTTTTGCTTTTTAAAGGGGCCCGAATTAGACAAGATTGGCGGTTGGGCAACACAAAGACGTTGGCGATTATATAGTACAATAGCAAAAAAGAGCATTTGCACGTTTTTTATTCTATTTTAATATTGATTCTTGTAAGTGATAATTACCATAAATTTTTATTTAAATACAGAAAGTTAACTCGCGCCCATGAAAAGGTTAATATACATACATATATAGTATACGGCGAAAAGCAAGCACAATTAAAAGACACTAGCAATTCCTCTTAATAATTACATAATTTAGGAGAACACGTAAAACCAATGGGGTATATATACTAACTGGAGAAACCACTCCGTACATAAAAACGAGCCGTCGATATTCCCACTGCTTTCGGGCAAAAACGCATAAGGTCGACCACGTTTAAAAGGTAGAAGTAAAATTAAACCTTGTATGAAAACAATTGACATATTTTTTAAACTAAAAATATATATAATTAAAAATAAAATATAAGTATTTTTAAATAAAATAAATTTAGTTAACTTAAATCATCTTCTTAAATGTAATGGAACTAGTACCTTAAAATAACACTTATGGTTTTGCACTAAGTTTTCAATCGGAATTCAAACTATATATAGTAATTATTTAATCAACTAATTTTCCACACATAGAACACAGTTCCAAACGTCTTTACAATTGGGTGAATATAATTTTGAAATGGCATTCTACTTATTATTACTTTTTTTCGGTGGCTGCAAGATTATTTTTTACCTCTTTCCGTTCAGAAAATAAACCCTTTTATTATAGATAAGTTAAGATTATTAAATTTATTATTAAATGCACTTTAAGCAACTAAAATTGACAAAACTGAAATTGTCGAATGTAATTCAAACGCTACAAAACGCTTAACTATACACGATAGTTTGCTTTCTTGCCCAGATGAAGCGGGAGAACACGAAATAAAATCGGACCGAATTCGTAACCATACTAGCATACGAAGTGGTGCCTCCAGCAGTTATTATATTATACCTCATTGCATAAAACATACACTTGTACCTATACTCCATTTCAAATAAAAAACAAACAAGTTTTTTTATTAGAAATAACTTCAATGTCTGAAACTCAGTTGTTGTATTAGTAAAATTGCAGCTTTTACTGTTAACTAAAATTTTTATTAGATAGAAATAAACGTGACTATTGCAATCATCGATCTGGCAACAACGGAAAGCTATGCTTCCCTCTGGACGAGTAATCGCAGACTGCAAAGTGTACACAACATTGTAAGAGATAGAAATAGTATTTGTCAACAAACGGTACGCACTACTTGTCAAACGACAATTGTATTTGTTTACTTTTACATATTCCTACTTCAAGCTAAATATACATTGTATTTATATTTCATGTTTAAAGTTTGATTCAATTCATTTTACTATCTACGTACTTCAAATAATGCTGCTAGAACCGATTCTAAAATTTGAGGTTATAAGTATGTCAACATAAATTGACAAGTAGTGCGTACCATAACAGTAAACAAATGTACTTCCTTTTCTACATGTTTGAGACAAACAAACACATTGCAAAAGTATACAGATTACTCGTCCAGAGGGAAGCGTAGCTTTCCGATGTTGCCAGGTCGATGATTGCAATAGTACATAAGAAGTCTGAAGCAGGTGACCTGATTATTCAATTACAATTTTAAAAATATACATACATTGCTAAGTTTAAAGTGCACAACGTCAAATTAGTTGGAGACTATTACGATTAAATTTGTAGAGGAATACATAAAAAGTAGTATTTATGGAATTTTAATTTCTAATTATCGGAACAAAAATAACAAAAAGTAAAAGTATTTGGATAGCATATTTGCAAGAGCCAAAGAAAATGATCTGTAATATAAACACTATAATATAGTAGTTGTTCCTACGTTAACTTAAGTTAAAATTCAGTTAACTATTAAATTACGGGACAGATAATACGATACATTGTATGTTTATTTGCGATTAGGCAACGTTGTGCATTACGTTTGACCAAGTTCATTTCCGTACATGTCAAAGTTATTTCCGTACAGGTTAAAGCTGTTACCGTACAAAATAATGAATTTAGAGGCGCATGGATTCTATTGCATTTAGTTTCGACGATAGGTATAGAGTAAAAATGGTCTGATCTCTAAATTAAATATTTTAGATTATGTTTGCAAGCCTTAGTATTTAGTGGTAAATTTCTTGTAATTAAATGTAAATCTATTTTAGAAAATCAAAGTTTAAGGTTATTAGAGTAAATCAAAGCAACTAATTTGCATAATTTCCAACCTCACTGCTAGTTTCCTTTTGATGGGAAAGAATAAGTAATTTATCAGACTTATGCTTTGTAGTTATGATTACAACAATTTGATTTACTTTTTTACCAAAAATTCTGCTTTACTTGACTTTTTACTTTACTGTCATACTTTTTTATACATAGATGAGTTTTAATTGTTGTTATTTATTTTCTGATTACGTTATTGACCTATCGCGAGGCTAACATTATTATTTGGTTTTACTTATGATATCTTTTTAACTAGAATACAGTTTACTTTTTTGATTTAAAAATTGCAACATTAGTCACTTTCTGTTTTTAAATATTTATAAAAAAAATAAATAGTGAAAATTGTATATACATATATGCTATTCTTTTTATTTGGTTCTTTATTTTTTCTATGTAAAATTAATTGTTGTTAGTTATATTCACATTTATGTTGTTTCATTTAAAAATTTTGTTGCCACAATAAAGTAATAGTTACGTATATGAACTTATTAGATTTGGATTCTACATATAACGCTAAGATGATTAGAATTATTTTATTGTTGTGACGGAAAAACTACTAAATATATGCCTACTAGTTTAAGCATGTATTTAATTACTTACACTAGTAAGTAAACTAAGTATTTTATACTTAGCAACCGACACATGACATCCAACAAAAAAATTACTATTGACTTTATTTTTGACTTATAGCAAAAACAAACCCTTCAAACTCAAACTATTCGGTTGTTGCAGAAGTTAGTAATGTAAATATTACGTTGTGGCCTCTATATTTATGTATAAAGCAACTGTAATAATTCAAAATAAAAGTCACATGCTTACAATGTTTGCAACATAAACTTCTCGACATATATAAGCAACTTTAGTGTTTACTCAAGAAATAAGATAATTACATCACGATGCAGATGCGATTCAATACATTTACATACGTATATACTTTAGAGGTTATGTAAACTAATTGTCATATTCCATTAACATAATGATTTAAGACACATAATCTTTAAAACGTCGTACAAGTAAGAAAATGCTTGTTTTAATTAAAACTTCATTCGAAAGAAAAACTTTGTACTTTGTATTAGCTATCTTTTATGCTTATTTCGAATAATAATTGCATTGTTAAGTAGGTATGTACATTAAATATTTAAAAAAATCGATTTTAGATAGTGTTAGAATAATTCTTATTTTAAACAAATGCATTTTCAAGTTGTGTTTGAAACTTTTAACATATTTTAAAGTGACATAAAAAGGTAATATTTTTAATAAGTTCAATTCTAACCTAAATTTTTTTTAAATGACTCAACTAAAAAGTTTAACTGTTCTTACGTAACTATACTAATCTAATCTAAGTTACATTACTAGCCTACTTTATTTTTTCTCTATCTTAACCTAAAAACTCAAATCAATTTAGATAATTTAAATTACTTTGTCATACATACATACAAATCTAACTCGTGTAAGCTAATTAGCTTAACGATAAGGTATATATCTATCTTATAAAACTATATTTTAAAGAATACATATGTAATAAAAAAGCTAATTGCTATGTGACATGATTGTTGCAGATAACTCACTAAAAAACTTTGTTAACACATTTTTTTTATTAAAGGACTTTATCTGATATATTTAGTTAACAATTCTGATTATTTTTGAGTAGCGTTGTCAAAAATAATAAATGGTTTCATAAAAATCAAACAGTGTAAAATAACAATTTATAACGTTTATCGCCCGAGAAATCTATATAAGGTAAAACTGAGTAAGTGTGATTCGAAGGTAAGTGCAAACATGGTATTTAAAATAACAACAAATACACTAATGACCAGGAACGCTAAGTTATTTCGAACTTATTATACACTTGTAATGCGTTAAAGTTTAACGCACTATTTATGGATATTCGATTTATCTTTTGCAAAGTTAGAAAATGTCTTGTTCACACTTGTCTCTTATTATTTTCATTGTCAGGTAAGTGCGAAAATTTCAGCGGCGCAAGTGTGAACGTATGTATTAAATATACGTTCGCACTTGCACTTGTATAGTTTATTCGTTCGTACTTGCTTCTTTCCCATCTGCTACTCTTTATAATATTCAGAATATGTGTGGAAGACGGGTAGAGGTTCAACATATTCAAAGCCGATATAGAACATGTTGTAAACGATATAAAACGAGATAGTTTTACCATTTATCGGGCACACATATATAAATTTCTGAAAACTAGGCTGTTATCACCTAAAAGTGATACCCAAGATCGTTTTAAAACAGGTTGAGGCAAGATTGGTAAAGCTTTTTGCACATTAGAAAAGTGGGGCTTTGGAATTACTAGAAAAGAACTGTTAATGGTAGTAGCAGATTATGCCCAAAAAACAAACCTAGAAACGATTAGTTCAAGAACTTTAAAATACGCCATTATTTGAGAAGAAACTCCAGTCTATTGAATGTGCTCGAAAAAAGATGACAAATCTATTCGTAATTAACGAATAATTTGATATGTCTTAGATCGAACTTCAAAAGATCTATCACTGTATGACAAGCCCAATTAAATTTGGGACTTTGATGAGTACCCATTCTCTTATAAACTAAAATTGTTAGTGCAAAAACGAAATCCTGCTCCAGACTGTTTGGTTTAAGCAGAAAAAAGACAATCGTTTTCGAAAAAACTCTACTACTAGAAAAATCTATTCTAATGATTTCTGAAGATCACAGTACTCAAATAAACATTCTTTTAATAGAATTGGCAACATCTAATTATATCACAATTATAAATGATGTATTTATGTTATTAAAAAGAAATGAAAAACTTGGCAAAGAAGAAATGTGGGAATGAAAATACATAAAAAACAATTTTCGACAATCACCGTTCAAACGTGGAAAGACCTCCAGCTTGTGACAATTACAAATGGTTTTAAGAAAGCAGGAATACAACCATTTATCCGGCCGACTATATCTGAGGGTAAAGATGATCTGGAATTTTTGAAACGATGGAAAAAGCATAATTTGCTTAATGCGGATAGGGGCCACAAAGAAAATCAAAATTCAGAAGAGAATCAACTATATTGAAAGGTGAAATTATAGAATTTATACTAACGAAGAAATATTAAACTAAAAGGTCAGTTTTCGTTAGTTGAACATTCTTTATGGTTACATTTGTTTAAGACATTTTGACCTTCTTACTGTTTGCTTGAAGCAATATATGTATACTAGAAATGAATCTGTAATCAATTTTGTGATTTCAAAACCACAACCTGATTTAGTGACTTGAGTATGTCGAAAAAAAAACAAAAGATCATGGTAGTAAAAAGTTTTTTATTATTATAGGCGGTAATACTTCAAATACAAGAGCAGCTTTTACATTAATACACGAAAAGTATTAAAATATTCTTCCACTAAATTGTTTTTCGCATCTTTTACATTTGTTATGTACCAATTTTTTACGATTCAAAAAGAAATTAAAATTTTCTTGACACGCTCGATAAAAATTGTGAAAAGTATTAAACACAGCCACCGTTTGCAAACGATGTTTATTAAAATTAAAAACCAAAAGGTTAAAAAGAATGAAAAAAAGACTTCTAGATGATGAAACTTTTTGGGTTCGTGTATAAAAATGGTTTATATGTTAGAACCAGTAGTAAAGTTAATCATATGTCTCGATTAGAATGATCCATGAATTCATAATAATTAATAAACACTTAAACAACTTAGAGAATATTTTGTTAGCGTTTATTTATGGGCAGCAAATAAACTTCAACAATATTCAGCTAAAGACAGCTCTTGTTCATTACAGAGAAAAGAATGGGCTGAAGGAAAAGAAAAATTTGTGAGGAAGAGGAGTTTACGTGGTACTACACGGAGAGAAATATTATACTGAATTTAATCATTACGATTTCATATTTAAAGCATTTGCTTTTTTTCTAAAATTGATGTACGTTGAAATAACATTCAACGTAAATGTACTAAACCTTAAACTAAATCTCTTATTGCAATGCAATTACAGCTACAATCTAATAAAATAAAAGTTTAATTCAAGCGTACATCGGCTTGACTCAAAACCAACAGCCTTTTGCATGATACATATCAATTCCGCATAACCTTTTTTTTCGTATACTACTATAGTTGAAGCAGTTTTACGCATTTTAAACGCTTCTATTACATTTTCAACTTCAAGAACTTGCAGCGCTTTTAGTTGGATTAACAGTAAAAAAACCGTTTAACTTCTGAAAGAGCAACTAAACTTACATATGTATCATATAATTTGAGGAGTCTGCACTGAAACGAGGAGACAAAAGCAAAAATTAAAAAAAATTAGTTTTGTTGAATAAAAAAAATCCAACACAAGAAAACAAAACATTTACAATTATTTACAAGTGAAAAAAATAACACAGTGACGGAGAAACAAATGATTTGTGCAATTCGTGTGAGAATTCAAACTCTGAATTGCACTCTGAAACATCTAAATCTGATTCAAATTAATGTTAAAATTAGAGTTATAAACAATATTTATTTAAATCACCAAATACACTGTTTACTTATTTACGAATTGTAAATCGAAAATGTTGATATTGGAGTGCAGAATTTTATGTAAAATCAAGGATATATTATTACGTTTGTTTTTTTATGATTGTAGTATTATTAAATCAAAAAGTTAAACGTTTATAAGTTTATATTTTTTGCCATACCTTACATAAATTAAGCTATTTTGAGTAGTTAAAAGTAAATACTCACTTAACTACCCGTTTTGGATATTTAGCCTTAAAAACAAAGATCCGAGTAGTTTACATCAATAGGCAGAAGTCATTATTTCATCACAGGTATTAGCTAAACTAGCAGAAAAAAACATAAGGTTAAGCCTCTGAACAAAAAGCATTAAGAAGCGTACAGTTCAAAAAGAGAATGATATTGAAGTTACATATGATGGGTGCGCAGTTCTCTACGTGATTCAGTAACTGTCGGTAGTAGAAGAAGAAAAAACCTGCTATTGCTGATTTGGGTAAATGGGTAGTAGTTCAATACGAACAAAAAAAAAGAATTGGGCGTTCTGTAGAAAATATATTGAACAAAATTGACCAAAGTAGGAAAGTAAAATTCTTAAATCCCCGATAGAAAAAACTTTTATTTATCAATAAAAATAAATAGATTAATAAAATCAGCCGATGACACAATCTATACAATTTACAATTGGAACTACACAATACAACCAAGAATTCCCAAATATTAGAGATACTAGTTAGGTTATACTGTCACTTTATTTGAGATTTGTTAGACTACTACGAAAGTGTTCTGGATGTAATTGATGGAAACTTAAGAAAACCGGATCCGCTGGTGTCAGATGCTGATAAAACTATAATTAATGAATTCCTAATGTAGTGAGTGATGCTGTAGGTATATCAGAAGATTATGGACAAAGAAAGGTCTTATAAAGCACGGAAAGCAAAATTTCGAAGCATCGTCCAAGAATGAACTGTTTAAGTTTTGTACAGATTTCTTCGTTTTCAGTTGGACGTCGAAAGAAAATGTTTCTACACATGTTGCAAAAAGAGTTTTCTGGAATGAATTAAACAACGGCCTTAAAGTTAAAAATAAGCATGCTCTTCCTGACGTAATGATAGTTTGCATAGTGCTTTATGTTTGATTAACAAATTTTCAAACAGTTAAATTAAGTTGGATGTTGTTGCAAAAAGTGTTCGATGAATTACAGGCTTAGTTATACATGTTTGAAAGAGATTTTATTAAAAGGTCAGGCATCAAAAAAGTTTAGCTAGAAGCATTAGTCGCAAAGTCAGGTTTAAATGCTCCTGGTAAAGAAAATCGAAAAAGTGTGTTGGTAAATGTAATTGTTGCCGTAAAGAAGACTATTAACTGAGAAATTGCAAAAAGTGGATTTCTGACGGAAAACCGGTTAAACATGCACTGCAGAAAACTGATCAGAATAAAATGGTTTTAACGAATGTGGCATTATTGACAATTTTCAATGAAGCTTATTCTGCAGATGTAAGTGCAGGTAATTAATTGGTGAACCGACAACGCTGCAACAAAGCAAATGACAAATACACCAAAATACTTTGTCAACTTTGAAGCATTCGTTAAATTTCATATTATCAAAGGTGCTGGACAGGAGATTCAAAAAACAACAAAAATAAGATCAATAAGCGTTACATCAAGAAGATAAATATGAAAAAATGATATTAAAAGACGTCTGGTATGTGCCAGGAAATTCTAAAAATTTGTTTTCTGTATTAGCGGTGCAACATCAAAACAAAAATAGTATATTTAAGTCTAGTGCTACTTTATGTAGACTGGAAGTTGATGGCCAAGTTAGGTTGTGTAGCACACGTGAGCAAAGTGCTACTCTGTTTAAAGCAGGAATTATACCTTAATTATCAAAGCACAGAAATGACGTGAATGTTGCTGTTAATGACAAGTTAGATCTGCTGCAATTCTATCATGAGAGGTTCGGTCATCAACACAAACGTCACGTCAAATTCAAACTAAAGAAAAAGTTGGGTATTGAGATTTAGAAACATATAAATCTTGTTTCTATGGCAAGGCACATAGGTTACCATTTGGCATTAGACAAAAGTTTACATTTTTTAGTGAGTTGGTTTTGACATAGTTATGCGGACTTTTTGACGAATCATTTCAAAAGAAGCGTTACCTCGTTTTATTTAAAGAAGTTTTGCTACGGTTATTTCGTAAGAAAGAAATCAGAAGTTAGTAAACGAGCTTCTGAGTGACAATAGAGAAGAGTTCGATAATGAAGAGGTCAGAACAATTCTACCTGCTAGTGGAATTACTCAACGCTTGACGGTTCCATATACCACTGAAGAAAACAATATCTGTAAGAGAGATAACAGAACCGTGGTGGAAATAGCATTAACTCTTAAATATTCAAATTCAAAAGTAGCTTATCTAACAGGCATTTAGACTGAGCTAGTTAATAGAGTTATTTATGTTTTAAACAGAACATGAACATCGTCAGTAGATGATGTTAGTCTTTATGAGTTGTAGACAAGTACAAATTCTCATACTAAACACTTGACAATTATTGACTTTACCTATTATGCTCATAAACTAATTCATAGACAAAGAAAAATAGATAAAAGGCATCTTAAACGATATGATGGTGATGAGCGCTACAGGATTTTAGATAAAAGAGAACCATAAAATTTTGTCAAAAGATGTGCAGTTTAAGTAGAATGTTGAATAAGTAAAGTTGCCATTTCAAGATTAGGAGAAAGAAGAGTCAGCTGTAGAAGAATCGCATGGCACTTTAAAAAAGAATTATTTTTTTAGTAGTTTAGGTGATTATAATGACTGAGGTTGGCACACAAACTGAGAATGATACAGAAGATCTTCAAGATGATAGACCAGGTGTAACGTTAAAAGATCGTTAATCTTTGAAGATTTTAGGGATTACGTGATGATAGCAAACGCATTGAAAAATTCGATCAGTTCAAAGAAAAGGCGCATTTAGAAAAAAAGATATTGTTGAATGTAAAAAAACAATAAACAGAAAAATTGATTTATTAGACAAATTAGATCTGAAAACAAATATTTACCAATAGATATCAAGTTAAAACGTGTAAATTGGGTTTTTGTTTAAAACTAAATCCAGATTGTAGTATAAATAAATACAAAACCAGATTAGTAGCTAAAGGCTTTACTCAACGTAAAGGTGTTAATTATAGCCAAACATTTAGTCCAGTTGCAAAACTGACTAATATTCGTTCAGTTATTCCTTTAAATGAAACAAATGCATCTAGAGAGTTTGATGTATCAACAGCTTTTTTATACGGAGAACTAAAGTTTAGACTTAATTTCAAGCCTAGTAATGCTGATCTTTGTTTATTTATTACAGATGGCAAATTAATTTTAATGATATTGTATGTAAATGGCAGATTAGTTGTGGTTGTGGATATACAAAAATTAAAAGGTTTCTTTGAACAACTGAGTTTAGAGTAATTACTACAGCTACAGTTTATTATTATGATCTAAAGATTGAACGTCAAGAGAATGGCTGTATGAAAAATTATCATCAGGCTTATGTACAAAACATTTTGATACGTTACGGACTAGTAGAATATAAAACAAAATATACGCTGACGTTGAAAGTGTCAGAAACAATCAGGGAAACATAACAAGAAGATATTTTCATATATAGAAGCCGTTAGAGCACTCATATGCCTAATGCTTAGGACTAGGCCAGATTTAGCATTTAGTGTAGAAGTTTCATTCAAAACACTAGAGAAATCTTCTAATAAAGATTTGTCAAGATTGAAGGAATCACGTTTAAGTCAGAGGTGAAGTGTACCAGTTTCGAGAGCTACAGCGGCTCAGACTTTTCCGGTTATCCTAATACATGTCGATCAACGTCTAGATTTGTCATTATTTACGCAGGAAAACCTATTTCTTGGTTAGGTCAAAGACAGTCATCAGTGTCAACGTCATGTACAGAAGATAAAGACAATCATCTGGTTGATTCGCTTATATTATATAAAAAAATTAAGAAATTAGAGCAGATTCCTGTTTTACAAATAGACAATGCCGCAACAGTGAAGTTAACATTAAATCCTAAACTTCATCGCGGAAGCATAGCAAGACTAAGTACTTCTTTATTCGGAAGCAGGTGATCAGAGAAAACTTTAGTGTTCAGCATATAACAACTAATGATCAAGTTGCAAACATCGTGACAAAGCCGTTAGCTAATATACGTTTAGAGTTTTTATACGGTGCGTATTTTAATGATTGTCCGGTGTTTGAATTTGCCGCGTCGTCATTCTAGTAACTATAATCAAACAATGTTGGTTCGTTGACGAATAAAAAAGCGGCAAATTCAAACACCGGACAATCATTAAAATACACATTGTATAATAAGATGATAATATTCTAGAACGTTAATTTCTATCATTTAACAAGGGAAAGTGTAATACTGTAACAAATTTTATTCACACTCAGTTAGTAATGTACAGTTTTCCGAACCTCTTAAAGGTTGGTAAGTAAGCGGTTTCCATGGTTAAAAAAAACGAGTATGTAATGAACCTCGCGGTCAGTAATGTACACTTTCCGAACCTGTAATTCGTGTGTGTTATGTTTTAACTAATTTGATAAAATGACAATCATAAATTAAATACGTATATGTCAATTGTGAAGTGCCTACTACGTGTTAATATTTTACCGAAACAAACGATAATATTTTGGAAGTAGGTTTTCATTCATTTTTTATTAGTTTTATGATATTTATTTTATTTAATGGCTGATTGTGAATAAAATTGTATACAAACCTTGGCAAAAGTGTTCCATTTGTCTCGAGAACTAGTTCACCTCGAGGCTATGCCTCTCGATAAACTATAGTTCTCTCGACAGAAAGGGAATACTTTCCGCCTCGGTATGTAATCTACTATTAAATCTAATTTATTTATAACGAAATATTTACACGTTTATAACTACACGTAACTAATTACTTCTAGCGATATTTAGGAAAAACACTTACACTAATTTATATATTACAATCACTCGAAAAATAATGTCTGGAAATAACTTGGGCTTATCTAAAACATATTTGTTTACATTAAAGGCACGTACGCTTGAACGCCGTTATATTTAACACACGCGTTAATCACGTATTTATTTAAACAGTCTTCTTAATACTTCAGACTTCGAAAAACTGACATATGATTCCTTTGAACCGTTTTTATATATTTCTGTTATCTATCTAGAGAATGTTTTATATCCTTCGGTAAAGGTTTTGGAAGTTGACAATAACTTCTCCTTTTTAAGATTGTTTTGTCTCAGAATAGGAAACTGGATGCGGCACCGGTAGAAAAGATCATGGCGATAGCAGAATCTCTTTCTTTCGGCAATTTCATTTTTGCATAAAAGTAGCAGTCAATGGATTTTTTTGACTTAATATTCTACTGGGTCGGTAAATGCAGACTAACACCTGTTCTTCAGAGAACGACTTTCAACATATTTCGAACTGTCCTCTAATTCAGTTGATCTAAGCCACAACCATTGCTGCGAATTTCTTAATATTGTGAAACTCTTTTTTTCTCTTGAGATTTCATAATGCTGGCCACCGATTTTCGTACAACGGCTTTGTACGTAAGTACTTCTTGGCGACTAGATAAAAAACGAAGCGTTGTTTACCTCGTGTTTTAAAACTTTTTCGACCGCCAATTGCTGTCTTTGTAGTTCATCTAGGTGTCTATACTTCTTTTTAAAAACGACTGTTATTCCTCTGGACGTTCACGCAATGTGCGATGGCGTAATCTTTCTGTCTTGGGAAGAGGATTTGTCGTTTCTCGGTTGTAACTTCAAACCTAGTTTTTCCAGAACCTCGTTTTGCTAGTTATTATTTTGGTTACCTAAACTTGTATAACGTTGTTATCGCCGGCTAATGGGGCTATACGATCGATGTGGATCACTTTTGACTTGCTTCTGGGTGGTTTTTGGATGCGATATATGACGTCATTAATACGCTGCACGACTTTATAAGGGCCTTCCTATTGCTTCTGTAGTTTTGGCGACAAACCATGTCTTCTTTGGGGATTACACAATCCCATCATGTCGCTAGGTTGAAACCCACCATTTTGGAACTTGACGTCATATCTGGTCTTCATGTACTTTGTCTAGCCTTTTCGTCAGTTTGCTGACGTAGTCTTTTCCAGCAACTTCTTTTTCCGGTCTTTGTCCAAATTGAAGGTCGCATGGCAGTTGTATTTCGTAACCGAGCATGACACAAAATAGTGTTTGATCTGTGCTTTTGTGAACGGATAATCGGTTTGCCACTAGGAAATGGTGCAAGTACTGATCCTAGTCTCTTTGGTGTTCGGACAAGACTTTGGCTAAGTATTTTCCCATTGTTCGATTCATCCGTTCCACTATGCCATTATATTTGAAGATGGAGAAGGGTCGTCCCAGTTTTCTTAATTTTTAACGGTCGGCAAACGTCTTGAAACAGTCCACACTCAAAGTTTCGGCCTTGATTGGAGTGTAATAACGGAACTCCAAACTGACAGAAACACTCGTGCAATTTGAATCGCTACTCTTCCTAAAGAGCTTCCCACGTTATACTGCTTTATAGATGCTTTGCGCTTTCTCGCTGGACCAATTCCTGATGCGCAGGCCGTGCACTTACGGCACTATTTCATGACGTCGTTTTTGGAGTTTACCCAGTAGAATCTTTTTTAAACTTTTCCTAAAGTCTTTTTTACGTCAAAGTGTCCTCCGGATGTACCATTGTAGAGATGCTTCAACACTTGTGACACCAGGCTCTTTGGCACTACCAACTGTAGTCTGTTTTCCGCGCCCTGAACACTCTCTAGGAATCTCTTGAGAAAATCGTTTTCTACTCTCAAAGAATTCCACTGCGCTAGTACACTCTGATGTTTTTGTCCAAAGCTTTTACTTCTCTACTTATTTCGGGATCGGTTTCTTGTTTACGACGCAACTGCTCAGGTTCCCATTTGTCATCAACCATAGCAGTTCTCCGAAAGCAATCTACTTTTTCTTCAAGTCGCGAACAATGGCTGCAGTCGGCCGGACATGGGCTTCTGGACAAGGCATCAGCGTTCCGATGACTACTTTCGGCACGGTGTTCTGTGTAGTAGTCTTATTCTTGAAGTCTCTCGATCCATCTTTCCACTTGTCCTTACAAAACTGCAATAGCTATTTTAAAGCAATGTGGTTCATCCTCAGTAAAAATTTTTGTTTGTGCAAATATTTGTAGAGGTGTTCTATAGGCTTGACGACTGCTAACAGCTCTTTCTTAGTCACGCAATAATTCCTTTCTGGCCTGGACAAAACTTTACCAAAAGACGCGATAACTTTTTCTTGTCAATCTTACACCTGCGAAAGGACTGTCTTCATTCCATCAAAATTCCTTGTACAAATCATCCATAATAGGTGCACAACCCAAGGAAACTTTGAACCTAATGTTTCTCGATTAGTATTGACCATGTTTGGACTGCTCGTCTTTGTCTGGGTCAACTTTTACTCCATCTCTAGATAATACGTAGCCAATATATTGAGCTTCTTTCTTAAATACGTGGCACTTCTTTGAGTTCAGTTTTAGATTTGCCCCACGTAGTCGTTAAAACACTTCTTTCAGGTTGTTTAAATGTTCTCCAAACGACCTTCCAACCACGTCGTCTAAGTAAACCAAGCACGTCTTCCAGGACAGTCCGCGCAAGATGGTTTCTATCAAACTTTTGAACGTTGTAAGAGCGTTACACAGGCCGAAAAGCATTACACTGAACTGCCACAATCCGGCTCCAATCGTAAACGCTGTTTTTTTACAATTCTTGGGTTTCAATTTTAACTGCCAGTAACCACTCTTTAAATCTAGTATGAAAAACCACTGGGATCCTGACAAAGTGTCTAACGTATCTTTATTTCTCGGTAAAGGATAGCTGTCCTTTTTGGTCACGTTGGGGACGCCCATGGGCTATTTGAAGATTTAACCACTCCTTCTCTTAGATGCGTAGATGTTGTCGTATTGGTCGAGCGTCTCCGGTATTAATTTTATGTTTTACTACGATAGTTCTTTTTTTAGAACTACTCTCCAGCGCGAACACATCTTTATACTGTTGGATCAACACTTTAACTTTAGCTAGCTGGTTTTGGCTGAGGTTTTGGAATTTATAGGTAAGAATGTTCAATAATTGTTGTGAGCACTTCTTCGGCCACATATCTTCATTAGAATTCAGGCATTTCACAATTTGAATTACTGGCGTGCATTGGCCTAGTAAGGTCTTCTCTTTCAACGTTACTGAATCTGAGTTGACATTCAAGATCCTTACTGGCATCGTGTTTTTAACTCGTACTAAAGTTCTGTCAACAAATAGTCTTTTCCAACTAAGTCGCCATCCACTGATTCAATCGCGCGAATGTAGCCTTTCCGGAGATTTCCATCTAGGCGTGCAATCACCACACTTTTAGTCCTGGCAAGCAGAGTCGCGTCTTTACTAAATAAAACTCTCGCACGGCTCCCTTCTCTGACGAATAAAAAAGAATTTCTTTACTGTCGATCTTCAAGACATCGTTCTCTATATCCAAATCAAACCCATACTTCTTTATCACGTCTATTCCCAAGATAACTTCTTCCGTGAAGTCGGTTACCAATACTTGATAGTCGAATACTTCATTTTCCAAACCAATGGTTACTTTGGTTTGTCCGTAAGTCCGTACTGTTACTGGTGATTTTTCATTTCCCCGTAATATGTCAGGACAAATGATGGTTTTCATTGCTTCTGTGTCAACCAGTAACTGAACACTTGTTCCATTGATTTTGCCATCAAGATAAATGGTATGCAATTGTCACAGGCAATGCCATTTGAATGGTTATCTCCAGAACATGACTAGATGAGATTAACTTTTACCTTTTTTGGTCAACTCATTTTAAAGTTTTGAGCGCTCTTCTTGTCTTCTTCTTGGGTTTAGTACGATGAAGTCGTACATGGCCTATTTCACCGCAGTTGAAAGCCGTGATTTCTCTTTCTCGAAGTATATTCGTCGCTTTGATGCTTTCTAGTGTCTGCGCGGGTACTTCCGCAGCACAGCGAAGTTTATGATTGTCTTGTTTCGATACTTTTTTTGCTGCTTCACACTACAAGGCATGCACGAAAGCGTCATCCAACGACTTTGGTCGAGCTAACCATAGAGTCTGCTGTATTTTACTATCTCGAAGGCTGTTTACGAAGGTTTGAATAGCCAACCCCTCCAAGAAGGTATCTGGTGTTGTAGGATACGCAAACCCTGTTTATCCGGCTATGTCAGACTCAAACTCTTGAGGACGTTTGGTAGCTTTCTGAACCCGACTTTTAATTTGAGCCTGGTACACTTGTTGAAAATGAGCATCTCCATATTTCATTTCTAAACATGAAATTAGGAGTTCGTAATTTTTTGCAGGTGGTCAGAAACTGTCTGCAAAATTCCAAGCGCTTTTCTACATAAGGACACTATTAAAAACGTCGCTTTTTGCTTGTTGCTCTAACCATTAGCTGTAGCTGCGGCTTCTAGCTGCTTCTAGTAGGTTGACCATGGAACTTTACCATCAAAATTTGGAGATACAACTTTTAACTTTTGAGTGGTTTCTTCTTGATAGTTTATTATTAAATCTTTGCTCATGAGGCTTCTTTCACCATAGCAGTTCATTTGGTTCATTCTTTCTTCAAGCAATTTGATTCTCTCTTGTAATTTGTCCTCTATTGCTTCTATTGTGTTTTCTAGAAATCCGCATATTTCTTCTCTTAAATTTAACATATCTGCTTGCGTTTCCTGTTGAAAAATTTTAATTTGGTTTTCTGTTTATTCGTATTTCTTCTTTTAAACTTCTAGAATTATTCATCAATTATTCTATTTTCTGAGTATTTTCAAATAATTTTTCTTCAATTTTCTGAGAATTTTTGCAAAATATTTCTTTTATTTTTTGAGAATGTTCGGGCAGTTTTTCTTGTATGTTTTTATTCATTGATTCTTGATCATTTTTTATTGATTCGAGAAATTTAAATAACTTTGAATCCATTTTAACTGCTTGTAAACGCGTTACCGGCATATATTAAAACACGAATAAAAAGTTTAATAACACAAGTTTTAATGACGCTCGATTATCTCTTATTAAATACACTTTACACAAAATCATACCGGTATTTTAAAAAAATGTGATATCCTTGTTGCCTCAAAACTATTTCTTTCTTTTACGCAAAATTCAATTTATGGCAGGGAATTCCGTAAACATACCTATATATAAAAATATTATTAGATATTATTTATATGAAGTCTTAAAAAAACTAGAAAATAAATATTTTCTTCAATACCAACTTATAAATAAATATATCGTTTTGCGTTATTCTAAAAGTAGGTACATAATTATCAAGAGCTAATCAGATTGCCAATATTATAAATATCGCTTACCTGTATAGGTACGAATTAGTTTTTAAAAAAATCAAAATGCTCTTAAAATGTGAATTTAAAAAATAAAAGAAAGAAATGATAATTCACCCCGAACCGGGCATTAAAAATTATATTTAGATTATGTGGGAACGTTCGCGTCTTCGATTTCTCATAATTGCATTAAATGAACGTTTTATATTTTATTTTTCTTTATGTTGTCGTTAAGTCGAGCCTATTTCATTTACTAAAACTTGACAGAATACATCAAAACCTTATTGCTGACATAAAGCATTGACGACAATGTTCGGTTTATTAAGTATAAAGTAATAGCGGCTCGCGTTAATAACACGATTTTCTTCTGCATTGGGAAAAAATAGATCACTTCAAGGATGTAATTTCAACTAATCTCGTTTTCACGGTGTACAATCCCCGCGGCGTAAGTAGCAAGAAATGTATAGTGCCCATTTGTCTCGGATCTTCGATGAACTCAAAGAGTAAACATGTAAGTATAAAGAAGTTGATTGCATGTGAATAGATTGTTGGTGTATCGTACGTAATGAGGAGAGAGACGTAGCGGTTGGGCCGCCAGGTGCATAGCCTTAGGCACCGCATTCCGGACAAAACACGCGCTGTTTGCTCATCCTCGCAATCTTCCTCGCACGTCCCTCGCTTATTCTACCGATAAAATCAATTAGGTTCTTATTCTTCATCGTCACCGTCATAGACCGTTTTATCTTTGGCAGCGTCATTGCGCTTTTTGAGTGTCTAAAAATTCCATTTGAAATTGGCTTCCGAACCGCGAGGGTTGTTAAATAAGCGACAGCCCCTGGGAACGGTCGTATGTAAGCGAAGACACAATATCCACAGATATCTTTGTTCTAAGACGTCGCTGATGGCAAGTCTTAAGGAATGTTAATTGCAGCCCGGCTGGTCTGCCAGAGCACTGCACCGATGTCCCACTGCAGCAAAAGCTTCTTTCCCACAGCCACCGCAATGGAAGTCTTGTTTCGTCTTCTTTCAACCATTCTCACACGGGCCCTCCATTCACACCGATTTATAATACAACGAATTTAATCTAATGCTACGGTCATTAATTTTACAAAAGACACGTGTAGGTTTATTTTATATACAGCCTCTTAACTTCGACAATGTAGACATAACGGTTGACCATTTCATAATTATTACGGACGCTTTTAACATTTTTTGACAAATACTTCTAATTCCTTTTGGTAATTAACTTTATGAATTTCACTTTAACTACACTTACCGACAGAAATCATTGCACCCTAAATATCATGTCTGCTCATTCGATAATAAAAATTTAGAAGAAAAATTTTTCACATCAAAACACTTAACTGTCTATAAATAAGGCATTTTAGATTATAAATGTTGTGGTTTGAAGTATTTGTTTTTTGTTATAGTGCTTAAATAAACGAAGAAAATTATAACGTCTAAACCTAATGTAAGTAAAATACTTATTAAGAGTGTAACGAATTATTGAAAATTTATTATCGCGTTAGTGCATTTATTCTGTTAGGCTGCTATTCTATTGTAAATTCGATCTTTAATTTTAACTATTAAAAAATCCATTATTCATTTAGTTCTACAAGAGTGCAATGTATAACAGTTGTTTTTCCCAGTTATACAACGTTGTTAAATTATACTTCCGTAATCTTTCATAATCTTACGCATTAAATTAAATTACCAGTTTGCATATCACTTAATAAAATAAGAATTTTAAATAAACTGTTTCCAACATTTTTTTGTCACGATTACATTATTATTGTAAATTAGAACCTATTCGCAAGAAAATCCATTGGAAATGTTGACTAATTATACCAAATCTATAGGTGAATGTCTCTACGTGTTAATTGTCTTAGATCCATTATATTAGATTCAATTATAGTTTTTTTAGTAAAGATTTAAAAAACGCATATTTATTATATATTTTTTATTTATTATATATTTACTATAACGGTAGAAGCTTTCTATCCATTTTTTTCTGAATTAATGATACTATAAGTGCTTTCCACAAATTATCACTCTAACATATTATAAGGAAAGTGTCATTAAAACAACCCAAGTAGCAGTGTAATCACAACCTCATATGCTTTTATAGACAATAAAACTCAATCTAATTTTGATCAATTTTGAAAGAACTTTTATTATATCACAATACGTTTTGTTTTCGATAAAATTTCTTCTGTACAATATTATTATTTATTTTATACAAATAGACGTATTTGCGATTGGTCAAATCAAAATCTGTTAGTTATATAGTCTAAATAATCATACTAATAAATTTCTTGGTTCAAAATGAGAAACTTTTTGATGAGACTACAAATATACCCATAAAACAAAAGAAATAAATTACATTTGTTATGCTGTGGTGGCTTTTACTGTCATTCTAAATGAAATTATTATTATCGGTAATACTACACAGTAAGTGTATCAAATATAAGAATCTATAATCAATTATTTTTATGATATTATTTGATGGCTTTAAAACAGGTTTAATTAACATTGCTTTATTCTTCTCTTTTTTAACACAGTTTGGTGCAATTATTATGGGTTTGCTCTTATTAGTGGTGAGAGGTAAACATTGCAGGTAAACACACTGAATAGTGCGTTCCAAATTAAAGCTGATTTAATTATATATACTTTCTCTATGACAAAACGAATTATATAAAGTAAAACTTAAATAAGAAGTTGTACGTGAAAGCTTTATAGTAGTAAAAAAAAGACAAAATGAGCGCGTTACGTATCTTTGGTTAAGAAATTTACATGAAGATATTAATCAGAAAACAAGATAAAGTATAATCGTGTTCCTAGATTACGTGATCGATAAAAATAGTAACCATAAACAGTAAGGCTTCGGGCCAGGTGTAAAGGGTTGACAGAAAAGGAAGCTGTGCAGAGCACACCTGGCCGACGCGCCCAATATGGTAAAAGGTAACTGCGGTCAGACGCTTTGCAGACGCACTCTGACAGGTTCATTACTACGACTTCTTGGCACTGATTTAACGTTATCGATTTCATATTCAAATTGAGATGATATCAGACACGGAGAATTTGACAAACGCGAATGATCCCATACGTGTATGTTTTGTTACGATCCATGATGTAATTGAAATATTTATTGGACGACGTTGAAATGTTAATAAAGCGACAAACGTCTTCTTTCGTAAAAGAATTTAGAGAAATAATTAACGATAATGGCGGTAGTAAAAAATATTTGTGTTCGAACAGAGATCCAATCGTAAAACGTAAAATGTTCTCAAATAAACTATTTAACTACGATAAAAAATTTATGGAAAAAAATGTTTGGGTTCTCTAAACATTAAACAACTTGTTCTGGGTGGTATAAACTGTCATGGACACTAACTATTATACTACATACTGCGTGTTAATGGACTAACTTGTGTGTCATCCTGCTAAATAACATTTATCTATAGCAGAAGTTACGAGCAGTAGTTGAAACCCGCGTACCTTAACACGATTTTTGTATTATTGGGAAACGAAAAAATAGCATTCTTTTAACTTTATCATCAATCCCATCTACAGAGATATTCAAACCTTCTTTCCTTCACTAAACCGATGAACACATCGAATGAGCCACTGAACCAAAAGACAAGCAGGACAAATTAGGCAGAACAACAACTTACCTCTTCTATAATTTACGTTAACCTTATCGATGACGACTTGAAATTAGGACTTCATCGCGATAAATCTGAACACTCTAATTAGTACTCACACACTTATTATTAACACATTTTAAAGGTGATTTTTTTAGATAACTTCTAAGATATCAAGTTTAATTACCACTTCTCCATCTTTTTTCAAACTGATCTACTGCAAACTTTTATAACAATGCTTAAGATTTTTCTTAAATATAGTTCCGAAGTGATCAGTAATTTATATACATTAATAGAAGTTATTTTATATATTTTTTACTAGGATTGAAACTTTATAGACATTGAAAAATTGAAAACTTTATTAGTACTGTTTTTCAAAAAAATTTTGTTATCAGAATCAGTAGTGGGAACAAAATACATAAGTATCTACCTACTACCATTTCAGAAAATAAGTAATGGTTTGATTTCTTTTTTGTGAATTTACGTTTATACATATTAATAAAATTTATTCTTTTTTTTATTTTTTATTTTTTTTTAATCTACTTAGATTCAGTTGTACAATCATGGTTTAACCTACGGTTGTACCAATCTTGAGTTTATTTCAAAATACTGTGATATTATTGGTTAGCACAAAACCATCAACCAATAATATGACAGTATTTTGACATGAACCCAAGGTTGGTTCAACCGTGGTTTAAACCATAATTATGCAACTGGCTCTAAACAAAATGACAAAAAGATATAGAAGTGAAATGAAACAGTACAAATTAGCAATCGGAAAAAATATATTAAGGCCGTCTGACACGATAAACTTTTTCAACCAAATTTTGAATGAAAATTTGAACGAAAAATATTGTAGTATAAAGCAGTGCTACAAATTCTTAAATAAAATACATCGTGAATGACACTAATTTATATTATCCATAAAATTACATATGAAAGCATGCGCATTGCTTTTATAACCTGAAAGATTATAATTGATTATAACCTCATTTTATTTGTTTCGTGCTTATTTTTTAAGGCATCCGTCCGTGCACTACGATTATGATATAACGAGTGTTTCGTTATATACAAGCATTGATATTTTTAATACTCGTCGTATTTGAGATTACAAAACACAAAATTCGGTACGAATAGGAACGATGAAGGATAGATGAAAAACAGAACATATTCTATTGCTTGTCATGAATTTCGTACAAGTGTGTCTGACACGATCAAAGAAACTTTAATTCAAATTCTCATTCAAAATTTAGTTGAAAAAGTTGATCGTGTCAGACGGTCTTAGAAATAACCATTACAAAAGATCTCTTAAAATAAAAACCGACTGGTCTAATAATCGCAATTACAAAACTGTTTACTTTTTTCTTGAGCATCAATGCAAAAATGAGTGGTTCAAAGGAAAGCTTGCCATTTGTTATATAATTGGCTGTTCAATTTGCTATAGATACAATAATATCTGCCTAATATAAAGAACGTTACAAAATTGTGAATAAATAATATGAAGAATGAACCAAAGTTACGAAAATTTGTAAAATCTTTGAAAAGGTAGTTGCACAACAAATAGGCAACCTAAAACTATTCACAATATGGCGCCAATAGTCTATGTTGTAGATTTTTGTTACTGTCGATTAAGAAAAACATTGACATTAGTTAATATCATATCAAAAGTATATCAGAAAAATATCATTCTAAGTAATTGTGTAATTTTTGCAAAAAAAGTGACAATTTAATTTATTAACAAAAAATTAGACTTTTGATGTAACGAGAAGTTGAAGAGGAAGGGTAATTTAAAATTACAATTAGTTGGAAATTTGGCATAACAGAAGAAAATAAGTTTTTTTATAATTTCAAAAAAATTGTTACTCCATTAAAATTTTGTCATTGTTTTAGATATCCTTAGCATCATTACTAACAGATGCAAGAACATATATGCACATTGCAGTATTGCACATTTACCATGCTTTTTGTAGTGTATTTCTTTATTCAACTGCGTATTTTCACTGACCTAGGCAACATTACCTCATTTAAAGTTCTGTAAATACATTGTCTTCGAGTTATTTTGTATTTTTAGTGCACTGAAAAGAATGGAAAGTTGTGTGGTAACATTATTTTATATTTATTTTTGGTGTTAACAAATTACTGAGATGAAATATGTAGCTCTTAGAACTAAATTAAATATCATATCATTATTTTTAATTCTTTTTATTCACGGTGTCAAGAAACTTAGACTATTTTTGTTTGTACTAGCCAATAAACATTTTTTTCGAATATCGGATTTTGTTATGATACGGTTATTGTTATCAAGAACCCCGAATTTGAATGTGATTCCATTAAACGGTGTGCACTTTATAATCTTGTAACACAATGTCTTGAAAAATTTGGTTCTAAAGCAAAGGACTTTGAGTTACTATTAGTCACAGTTTTCAGTGACGCTTTTTGACTGTGTGAAATGTACTTTTTGATGTGTTTCAATATTGGTATTAAGTTTTGCAATTTGCAAATTAAGAACATTTTTGATTTAACTGTTTTAAAACATCACTCTTGATTTAAGCCTACGAAGAACGAAAAAAAATTGATTTCACGCATGACCAAGCTTTTAAAAAGTATAAAACGATTTTACTAAATTGACTAAAATGACAACACATTTTCAAGATATAAAAAAGCTTTATTTTATCCAGTCAAAGGATAATTATATATTGAGATCATATTCAAAAAAAATCTTTCAGATATAGTATCTTAAGCTTTTGCGTTTACTTTAGTTACGATTATAAGCGACTTTCGGCTTCGTTGAACACCCAGACTTTTTAGACTTGATTCTAGTTTTTTCTTGAAAGTCAAAACAAGAAGTAAAACTTGGCGTTTGCCGTAATGTCGTTTGTGAACGCAAACAAAATAACGTGTTGCAAGACATTACAGCTTGTATCTTTGGAGTGGTGTCACTGAAAGAAAAAGTGACCGTATTTATATCATTAGCGACTAGGTAATCAACGGACTTTTACTTTCCGTTACCGCTTGACTGACTTCGTTATTACTCAAAGTAAGAGTTTGTGTCTTATCCAAGAAAGTTGATCTTTGTTTCATAAGGCATAATACTGAAAGCCAAGATTTGCTGAGTTTTAAACCGTCTTTCCGGTTCATATTATACAAATGTTTTCCCATTACCGTCGCTTACACTTTTTCTTTCAGTGACATTTACCTAATGAAGTATAATACACTAACTGGAGAAACCTCTACGTACACGAAAACAAGCCGTCTATCTATCGCGTATCCCCACTGCTTTCGGGCAAAAACGCATAAGATCGATCACGTTTGAAAGGTAGAAGTAAAATTAAAGCTTGCATGAAAACAATAAATTGGTATATTTCTTAAATTAAAAATACATATCATTAAAAATAAAATACAACATTATGTATTTTAAATAAAATTAATTTAGTTCACTTTAATCTAATGGAACTACTACCTTAAAAATACGTCAATATTTATAGTTTTGCAGTAAGTTTTCAATCAAAATTCAAAATATATATTAATGATTTAAACAAGTAATTTTCCACTCATGTGATACGTTGCCAAAAGTCTAGAATTGGGTGAATATAATTTTTAAATGACATTCCACTTTTTATTACTTTTTTGACGGTGGCCGCAAGATTAGTTTTGACGTTAAGGGGGTTCTAAAACAGCCGCTTTGATGTGTCGCAAGCTTCTATAGAATTTGCTTTTTTGTTAAAAGTATAAGAGCTAGAAACTTAAAAAAAACTGAAATAATTACAAGGGCTGGCTTTATAAAGGTTTCTCTAAAATTAGAGAAATTTCTCAGGGGAATGAGCAATCACCAACACATTTCATTTTGTGTAGCGTTTTTGGTCTGGCCATAAATTTTTCAGTAATAATATTTATTTTGATATAAAAACTATGTATTTATAAACTAAAGACACATATCTAGGGCGCACTTGTGCCACTTTTTGCAAATAATCGCTGGTACGTTTACCATGAACCCTCAAAATTCACCTAAAATTGCATAGAACTGCTTCGTTTTCTACTCATTTTTTATATTTTTGGCAACAAAAATACACAAAATGTCACAAAACGACTATACAACTAGTAATTTGTAATTATTGCAGTTTTTTTTTAAGTTTCTAGCTCTTATACTTTTAACGGAAAAGCGAATTCTGTAGAGGCTTGCAACGCATCTAAAGCGACCGTTTTAGAACCCCCTCTTAATCTTCTCGTTTATAAACCCTCGTATTAGAAATAAGTTAAGATTATTTAATTTATTATTACATGCATTTTAAGCAACTAGAATGGACAAAACTCAAATTATCGAATGTAATCTGAACGCTATAAAACGCTTAACTATACACGATAGAACGACGATAGTTTGCTTTTTTGCCTGGATGAAGTGGGGAAATCCGAAATAATACCGGACCGAATTCGTAATCATACTAGCATACGGAGTGGTTCCTCAAATAGTTATTATACTATGCCTCATTGCATTTACCACGCCAAAGATGCATGCTGCAATGTCTTGCAAAACGTCAGTTTATTTGGGTTCACGAACGACATACGGCAAACGTCAAGTTCTACTTCTTGTTTTGGCTCTTAAGAAGAGACTAAGATCAAGCCTAAAAAGTCTGGGTGTTTAACTACCACGCGGTCTAAGCCGAAAGTCTGCCAAGATAAACTTAACTTATAAAAATATTTATAGCCACCAACAATACAGAAATATTGTTCAAAATAAGTTTATGACAATTTTAACAACAAAATTTTTTAAGAAATTTAATCTACTAGTGTTTAAGTTGAACAACATTTTTTTGTTTGAAAAGACAATAATTTATACAAAATTTTAATCGAAAAAAAAATAACTTAAATAACTGATAAACGGAAATTCATTTTATGATGACATAATCGATACTTTTCCATCTTTAAAGAACAGAAGAATTGTACATAAAAAGTGTATGTTTATGATTTGGTTTTTATTAAAAGATCACGAGTTGCCACTGTTTGTATGCTTATAAAATGAAATAAGATTTGTACTTAATGTACCAATACGTAAATTTTAAAAACGTATAATAATTTGAGTAGGATATTTGTTTGACTGTCAGCAAGTATAATTCATGGTTGTACATGTAACTCTAATGTAACTCATTTTTAATGATTTTAGCAACGTTTCGAATATACATATATACGATTGTATGATAAACTTTTTATTTCCTTCAACTTTTAGTGGGAATATTAAGTAGAAAAAAATCGTTTACTTTCCAATTATTTTTTTTTTCGCTCAAAGGCACACAAACCTAGTTAACAATTTTGCGTTATGTAATAGGTTTTTTTGTGCTGCCAACATCGCAAACGTCAATATTCGTTCGTTAGTGCAGTTACGTAATGGGCAAAAACAGCTTTAGTGTGGCAAAATGAAAACTAAAAATCTTCATAAAACTAAGTGTTTTAATAGTAGTTTACGTAACAAGAGTCGAAAGTAAGAAATAGCATAACGAACGTTAATGCGACGCGAGGCCGCACGGCCGAGCGTTGCATGTGAGTGAGTTATGCTATGATTCTTTCGAAGAGAGTAATGTACATTATTTTTTGTATTGCCTTTCATAAAATTACATTCTATTTTGAAAAAATAAAAAAAAATCAACAGAAATATAATATGTTGGTACTGCATTTATTACTAAATCTGTCAGATTTGACATTAACTTTAACATCGTTTTTTTTCAATTTTAACCGAATTTCAAGATTTTTAAAATGATTTTTCCACCTGTCGCATACTCATTCTAATATATTAATTGACTTTGAACACTTACTTTTATGTGGATTCCTAGTTTTCATTTTGCCGCCCTAGAGCTTTTTTCTTTCATTACGTAACTACACTAACGAACGAATATTGACGTTTGCAATGTTGGCAGCACAAAATAGTATATTATATATCAAGGTTGAGAAGTGCATCATTATAACCTAAGCGATAGATTATATCGCAAGACGCGAAGCGTCGAGGGATATAAATCGCGCAGGTTATAATGAACTTCTCAACCGTGTTATATATACAATTTTTTCCACTACTAGAATTATTAAAACCTTTCTACCTGTTACTAAATCAAATTTAAAATTTAAGATATTAATTTTAAATTAAAAATCAAGTCAGTAATTCTGACAGTTGTCATTAGTTTAATAGAATTAATTTTGACGTAATTCTTAATTGTGATTTAAAACACAAAAATAAACAGATAACGTAAGTTTTTATTGCTAAAGTTAAGTTAAGTTAAATTGTTTAAAAACATTATTATTTTAAGCATTGATTATATCTAAAATATATTTAATTCTATAATATTCACATTTAATTAAGCGCGAACTTCAAATAACTTACTTTTTAAAATCAAATTAATTTATTAATTGAACGATTTAAAAACTTAAATTAGCATTAAATAAAATCTCTTGCTCTTGGTACGCAGTTTCGTAAACTTTTTTTCTTTGAAACTGTTATAGTATTATAAAGAAATTGTAAATATGTTCATTATTAACGACTAGTTAATAATGAAATATTATTTACCTGCACTTAAAAAACTACAACTTCACGACCTACTATTATACGTAATAATGCAAGCGTATACAACTAGTAGTGAAAAAAATTAATTACTGTATTAGACAGGTGGAAAAGTCATTTAAAAACTCTTGAAATCCAGTTAAAATTGAAAAAAAAGATTTTTAAGTAAATGTCAAATTTGACAGATTTAGTAATAAATGTAGTACCAACATTATATTTCTGGTGTTTTTTTTTATTTTTTCAAAAAAATTATATAATTTTACAAAAGGCAGCACAAAAAATAATGTACATTACTTTCGTCGAAAATTTCATAGCATCACTCGCTCACATTCAACGCTCGGCCGTGCGACCTCGCGTCGCATTACCGTTCGTTTAGCTATGATGTACTTTTCGACGCTTGTTACGTAAATTACTATTTACATGATTATTGTTTTTTGTTTTGTAAAATGTTTTATTGTTCTTTACTGTTGTAAATTGTAATTTTTCGCTTTCGTAAATCCTTTTTGGCAGGTTTTGCGCACTAGAGATCTCGTAGTCTTTGTTAGAGCAATAAAATGTTGTATTCATCTTTTTTCTGTCTAAATTGGGCGTTCGTGGATTTTTAAAACCATCGTTCCACTACAGTTTAAAAATGCACAGGAACTAATTAAATAAATAAGTTAAATAAATACTTGATAGAAAATTGAAATAATATTATTTTACTAAAGATAGTAATGAAAAGTAGAAATTTTTTTGCTAGCAACACTTTTCTTTGCTACTTCAGTTAGCATTACTTTTTTCATTAATTTAATTCGTTAGCGTAAATTGTAAATGAACAATTTGTTAAGTTAAGTTGAATATGACACTATAATATGATAAAACTGACATTTCAGAGGGAAAGGTCTTTAGTCAAACTATTAACTTTTTTTATTACTTTCTTGTATGGAAAGTATAGCGATCGCAATTTAAAAAAAATTTTTTTTGCATAGTTTTACGTTTTAAGGTCTCCTGAATCAGAAAAATATATTTTTGACAAAAATTTTTGGGTGCGTCTATGTGTCTGTGTGTCTGTGTGTAACGATGTATCCACGATAACTCTCGAACCAAAAGTACTAGTAACTTAAAATTTGGTGTGTAGCTGGCTTTTCATATTATCTCGGTTCTATCAGAAGATGGTTCTGATAAAAAAAAAACGGAAGTGGGTGTTTCCGTCATTTTTAACAGTTTTTCTTATATAATTTTGTAAGTATGTAAATTATTCAAATTATTTTTACAGTTTCTTATAGAGATAATTCTTGCTAACAATTTATTCAAATAAAAAAAATTAACATTAACAATTTATTAGATATTTGATTTATAATTTAAAATGAATTCCATATATAATCTAGGTTCGAATCCTGCCTGCGACAATTTTTTTTTAATTCCATATCTTGAAGAGAGAACAAAATACGTTCAAAATAACATTTTTTTCTATATTCTTGTAACTTGTTTATACACGGAGTGCTGCATCTTGCTTACATTATTTTTGGATGTGCCTTCGATAACTCTCGAGCCAAAAATCCTAGTAAATTAAAATTTGCTATGAAGCTGATTTTTTATATTCTCTCGGTTCTATTAAAAGATGGGTGTGATAAAGAAACCGGAAGCGAGTATATCCGCCATTTTAAACAGTTTTTCTAATATAATTTTGTACGCATGTAAATTAGTCAAATTATTTTAACAGTTTCTTATAGAGATAAATCTTCCTAACAATGTATACAAATAAAAAAAATTTCTAACATTAACAGTTAGATATTTTGTTTATAATTTAAAATGAATTCACAAATATAATCTAGATTCGAATCCTATCTGCGACGATTTGTTTTAGAAAAAAATTCTATATCTTGAAGGGAAAACAAGATACGTTAAAAAAATCTTTTTTACTGATTTACTAAAAGGAAAAGCAATATCGAGGCGCACAAATATAGGGGTTAGTCAATATGACTACATAAGGTTAATCTGCCATATTTCGGTTATATATTTAATGAAATCGAGGAGAAAAAATTCAAAAAAATTATAGCATGCTAGGAAGTCAATACAAACGTGTACATATTACTTTAAAGTAGTTTTATGACAACATAACTTTAAAAAAATATGTAGACATTCCTTTATCATTTCTTATAGGAAAGTCGTGTAGTGACCACACCAGTTTTTTTTCTTTGTTTCGATACTATTCTCGACATAGGCTTCTGCAACGATGTTACTACGCCAGCCAACCGCGTCTCATTAAAACTTGGATTTCAGTTCTACTGTTGGTCAAAAACGTCGATGATGTCCTTCAGCAACAATGACCTGTGAAGCTGTTTGGCTCCGGTAGCTTTAAGTACACAACAATTTTCTTTGGTAAATTGTAGGTGTTTATACCAATTGGTTACTTTGTGCAACTGCTGTCTGCGATGTTCACATTTTTTCTCTCAACTAAAGCTCAATTCAGTTTACTTGTTTTTGTGTCATGTAATGTTATGTTATGACCGAAATATGCCCGCATCTTTTACACCCACTTGTAGTAAATAATATAATGCAACGCAAGTACCAACGCTATCTTCATAAGCAGAAAACTAGCATCAGGAGCCTTTTCTAGAAACTCCTTCACATTATCTATCTATTATTTGTCACATAACCGTCATTTTAACTTTTTATATGCAAAAATATCCACATTTTTATTTATTTGTAAAATACTTTTCGACATTGAGTACACTTACCATAGTGTTGCAGCTTACAAGTTTTTACCTAAGAATGTTTAAAAATCAATGCTTATACATCTTATCAATAAATCAACCTTTTTTAACAAAGTACGCAAAAGATTATTTCAAATGAGTAAAACAAAAATATTTAAGTATTTAACAGAACTATGAAAGTAAAGTAAAACAGTACAGAAACCATAAAAATGATAACAACTTTTTATACCTATTTCAACATTAAATCGATTTATTAATGCTATTATTGAGAGTTGTATGAATAAATACGTATGTTATTAACTAGTTTATGAAAATTTGTATTTACGTTAATCATTATTAATGAATGGATATTCACAATTATAATTTTTAGTTTAGTAAATCCTATAACAACATTTTTCTGGGTATAGACATTTAAAAAATAATAATTCTATCCCACCTTACTCTGTAGTAAAGGCTCTCATAACTGTACCACAAAGACACATCATATTATAATAAATTAATTCTAATTCTATAAAATAATTTAACATTAAAAATACACAACACAAAATATATACACGTCATAGCCATATACCTAAATAGTTATGTTATCTTTACTATATAAACTAACCTTTTAATATCAATATGAAGTTTTTTTGACTTGGCATTCATTCATAAACTCATTATATATTTTAATTTATATTATACCTGCACATTATGGTTTTATGAAAACTGGAATAAGATAAATCTTAAAATGCAAACAAATTAAATTAAAATCAACTTTTTTGTGTCTACGCTTATTAACTACAGAAGCTACTTTTTTAAATTTAATAAAAAACTGTTTACAGACAACTGTACCCGTAATATAAGATTGTCTATCATTTTATATCCACAAAGTACTAAACGAAAATGTAATGTTTGTTGGTGAATAAATCTGGTATGTTTATGTTGTTTACAATTTAGTTGTTTTTTATACTACATTGTAATCAAAATAGTGTTACAGAAGAAAATTTCGATGATCAAGACGTTCCATTTTCAGTCACAATTCATCAAAAGTAAATTAGTGTAAGTAATTTCATAATAAAACGTACAGTTAACCGACGTTTTTATGCGTTTTTACTTCACATTAACACTACTTTATGCGTAGATAATTTATAACGCTGCATTCACTTAAAGCTTGTACTTTCGTTATCTGATTTTTTATAATTTTATTTTACTTCTAATTTGTGTGACCTAAAATTTGTGCTGTAGATGGCGTTTTTCTACTCGTAAAGATTGTCACGAGTATAATTATCACATTTTAGATACATTTGAAAGTTATTAAGTGGAATGTTGTGTGCAAACAATTATTAGTTTATGTGTACAGTTGTTAGTAGCAAGAACGAGTGGCCAAGTGAATGTAATCGTTACAGTGGCCATAGATTTGTATGTTTTGTTAAGTGGTACATCATAAGCACCGCCGTTTAAACAAACCTAACATCAAATATTTCTTTAACACGTTTTTTCCCATAATAAATTTTTTGAAACGATTACTAAATTCTTAAAATATTTACGTTTATTATTTCTGGTTTTGTTACGATACTTTATAATTGTAAACTCGTGTTCTGTCTCGCTTAGATAAATTAAAGTTAAAAGTCGCAGTGTCAGTTTTTGAAATGATGTGGGTATGATTCTTACCACCTGGAGTTTCTGTGGGCTTTTGTTTTAAAAGAATAATACACCGCTCTTCCCTTATGCTTTGTGGGAGATCGTATATCATTTTTAATATCGGACAAACTTCCTCATTGGTAATTTTTTAAATAAGATGTAAATGGTGGAGTTGACAATGGGTCGCAGTTTACAGGTAAATTTCTTTGAGTGGTATGCAGAGAATTAGTGCATTACCTGCAATAAACTTAAGTGCAAAATCATGCTCGAGTCTACTAAGAAATGACTTTACCGTAGAGCTTCCGGTCGGTGTTCATTCATAGAAATGTCCGTGGTGAGATCTTCTTCAGCGATAACAGTCTCCAATTATCGCTGCTGACAATTCTAATACGTCTAATACATTCCTGTGTAAAAATGTGTAAAAATTCTTGCTCGACTTCAAAGGAATTCCAATTTTTTTGTTGTACGCGTTTAGGGTCTATCTTCTTTGGAATGTGTTTAATTGCGCTTTAAAGAACTATAGAATTTTGCTTTGAAGCATTTCTAACTAAATGATAAGAAATTTTGTTTTGGTGTTACTTCATAATCTAACCGCACTTTTCTCTAACAAGACCGAAACATTTTCAGTTTTAGCATTATCCTCGATGACCGTGCAAGGCCATTACGTTTAAATTCGGTTACAAATTTGAACGAACTAAACAAAGAATTAAACAAAAGAATTTCTTTGGATTGGTAGTTAGTCTTTGGTTAGTAAGTAATTTATAGGAATTAAAGAAATGATTCGAGGTTGTTAGCGAAAGGTTTCCTTTAGATGAAAATAATAGGGTTGTCGAAAAGAATCGCTAAAAGCGGAGGTCGTGGTGGTAGACACCGGGTCTGAGAGTCTGCATTCCATCGGCGAGCATCATATTTAAATCGCGGTGTTTTATTTGTTGTATTAGGAACCGTTGAAGAAGGCGGGAGAGGGAGCAAACCACCCAGGTGTGCCATGACTCGAGTTTGTTTTTCCTCTGTTTGTTAATGATGCTGTGATGAGTGTGTTGGGCCGGCTCTTTGTTCTGGGATGATGAGTGAGGGGAGCGCACATTCCTTGCTGGTTATCGGACTTCGGGGTGGCCGCGGTCGCTTTGGCACTCCACCGTGGGCGGCCCGCTCTAATGGGCTCTCTACAAATCAATCAGTACGAGTTAAGACAATCGGCTAGTTCTGAATTGGTAATCTGTACTAAACTTAAGATGTTTATATATTAGAACAGTTCTTTGAAGACGCATTCGGTCGAAGGCAAAACATCTTTTGTGCTTAAAAAACGAAGGTGCGGCATTTTTAAATATTAATTGTAAACTTCTTTAAGAGCTTGCCTAATACAACCTCTCGAAACGTCAATCTAGTTAGCGCATTCACATAGTAAAGCTTATTGAAAAATTGTTACCTTCGTAACGATGCATCTAGTGTCACGCAAGTTTTAATTTTAATTACGTTACACAATCTAATAAGCTAAAAACGCATAATTTATACACGACAACATATACAAAAACTGATGAAATTTGTATTAGTATTTTTTTTCTTGATACGTTTAATTACTGCTTTAACGTAATTTTTTTAAGATATTTTTAAGTTTTTTACTAATAAAAATTGTTGCAACCTAATTAGCGTAAGTGCCTAAATAAAAACTTTATAATACTTTCTTTTATATTAATTTTCAAGTTTAACATTTGGCTACATATTTAAACATTTTAACAGTTTAAGGTCATTGTAAGTCGATACAATCGCTTCAAATGAGTGTCTAGTATATTTAAAAATGAAAATATTAATTACAAGTACAGAAGATTCATACTATAACCAAATTACCGTATTTTGCGTATAAGTAGGTACAATTATTAGATAAATTGAGTTTACTTCTATAACAAAGTCGTTCTTGTATAGAAAAGTTGTAATCCTAATAATTGTGAATGAAACAAAAAGTAAAAATCCTTAGAAAGTACATCATTGTTATGATGACTCTAACTAGATATGCTTTTCGATGAAAAGTATTAGTTTAAGTGTCTTTCTAATTTTTAAGCAAAACAAGTTTTAATTTAGATTAGAAAATAGTAGATTAAAAATTACCAAAGAAGACAAATGTTGAGGGAGATTAAGTGATCGTGTACCACATTTAACAAATACAATTACAGTCGGACCTCCATTCAATGAACTCCTATTTAATGATTTTTTCTATTTAGTGATGTTTTCTTTAGGATATTGACCTTCGGGTTAAAATGCGTGTAAAAACACCTCTAAAATATGATGTTCAAATTCTATATTATGATCTTTTTCAAAGAAAATGTTACCAAACTACTTAAAGTTTTCTTGGAATCACGTACAATTTACTTTACCTTTACAATACCGCATTGTTAAACGGATAAGCGGATTATAAGACTTCTTAATTTACAATACAGAAAGGCTATTACTAATGGTCCTAAAAATTCTGTACATTTGTAAATGACATAAATGCATGAATTGTTTAAAGGATTCATTTGCAATTTTTTCGTTTCAAGTTGTTTAAGTGTAAAGTTGGTTAAAAATGACAAAACGAAAGTGTTTATAATTAATATGTATTTCTTATGTACGTTTAAATTTATAGTTTATTTTTTAAGTATAAATTCTATACAATGAAGTTTCTATATAATGATGTTTTTGAAGGGAATTTTGAACATCACTATATAGGAGTTCGACTTACTTCATGGTGGTACTATATATGTTAGTGGTATCTACAAAAAGTAGTTAAATCAAAATTATTTTGCTACTAGGTAACTTTTTGACTTTAACATCCTCATTTTTATTTATTAACTTGTACACGTGCTTAAAGAACTTTTAGAACAAACAATTTTCTTCTCATAATACAATTTTAACTCATTTTTTTTTAACTTGGTTTTATTTAAAATGTTTAGTGCATACAATGTCTGCAAATACTTGTGTCTATTTATAACACCAAATTGAACAAAGTTTATAACTAATTTTTGCAAAACGCTTTTTTATAAATGTGTCTATTCTTTTAACATACTCTATGATAAGTACATATGTTGTTTTTGTGTTAAAAAAAAAGTGTTTGTTGTTTTAGTTTTAGTTAAATAATAAAAGGTAGCTATTTTGGTTTTAGTAAAAAGTTTTAATACATACCTACATGCTAACTATGATAATTACTATAGTCACTCAATTTTTATTAATAACTAGCTGTACCCTGCCACGCCTCGCAGTGGCACATTGTGATTGAATGGTTGACATTTAATGTAATTATATTTATATACATTAAAAGTGAGGTTAATCCAAAATAAATAATATAATTACGTCCACGTGTGAGATGTAATAAAAAAGATATAACCACTCACTTCTGTTAGAAATTCACTTGAATTATAATAAGTCCTTTTATTTTGCCTGTCAGTTAATAATATTTTTACTGTCCATCTTTGATATAAAATATAACCTCTACTTACGATTTGGTGAAAGGCGCAGTTCGATAACAACACTATTACACATTTAAGTGAATATTTAATTCAGATTGTATAATAATCAGAATCAGATGCAATTTTTTTTGTAAATAAACAATGTAATTGGGAACGAAATTGTTTCTCATGTGACTGCGTCATTATTATTTCGGTTGTCAGCTAGTGTTTTCCTAGCTTATGGCAGATGGCGCGGTCACTGGTAAACAGCTGATCGTTAAAAAAATTATTTTCTCGCGGTCGCAGATATGTGACTGATGCAAAAAATATATAAAAACAATCCTTGATGCGGATTTTATATCATGATAAAATTTCAACTCAATCGGTGCAGAACTTTTTGAGTTTTTGAAGCGTACACAAACCAACATAACATTTTTATATATATAGATTATAATCCGACAATCTAAAACAAGAAGGTAGGTTTTTTAGCAGATTTCATTTTATATCTTTATTTTCTACAAGAACAATATTTAGAAGTGGATTTCTAAAACACTCATTTGTGTAGTATTATGTAGTATTAGGTATATACTTATGTAAATATTAATTGTCACTATGTTATTGATAGAAGTTTTTACTTTGAATACAAAATATTTCTAGTAGTCGTTATGCAGTTCACGTCAAATGGCTGCAGCATAACAATAAGCACACAATAAATGAAAACTATTTTGTGCCATATTGATTACTCTAAAGCTTTTTTTGTGTGTAAAAATTATGGCATTTTAATACAAAAGGGTTTCTATCGGTCTTAAATATTTAATAAAATGTGCAAAAAGAGTTAATACTAAAGTTTTCAGTGTTAGATTTTTGCAGGGAAAATATATATGTTTTAACTGTAATAATAACCAAATAAAAAGAGGATCGACGCAAGAACGCATTTATGTAAAATCCCGCCCCTTGGGCCGCGATTAGACTACAGTAGTGTCTTATGATACGTTTTAGTTTCTTAACGCTACTTTTTTAATGTGCGATTGTTTATTTAAAAAAATAAGTAAGTACTATTGAAAAATAATTCATTTGCGGTGAAACTACATTTTTAGATAATTTGTAAACAGATTTGTTCAAAAAATCTTTTCCCCTAAATTGCGATTTGTATCTTAATCAAACATGTGTATTTTACAAAAAAAAACTTGCTATTAAAAATCATAATCGAATTATTTATATCTATGTATTTAGGTTGTAAATGTCTTGGAATTATAATACACACCGCTAGATTTTAAGTTGCAACTTATTCATAAGTAATTTCCTTCGGAGATAAAAGTTGATCATTTAACACTTCTTTTACAATGCGGTTTACTATGACTATTAAACGTGTATTTTTCAATACATATTATTTCTATAAGTATGTTACATCCCTAATAAAAATGTTGATACATTAGCTGCTCGAAAAATGATTGGCGTTCCCAATTTTACGTAAGACGAGTTCTATTGTACAATGTGTGTTGCCAATGTTAGATAAATTATAACACTCATAATTTAAGTTTTTAATTTTTATTAAAATGTCAAAAACGTTTACTAGATACTTGGAATTACTCCGTTTGTATAGTAGTAGTTAATTGAAACGTTGATATCTATTCCGCAAAATATACATTTTATCTATCTAATTAACATTTACAAAATTTTTTACAGTGTTATACTTATTTAAGTTTGCTTTCAAAAAGACGCATTTTATAGTCTTGTTTTTCTAATATGGGATATTTAAAATTCGACATTTCTAATAGTGTGCAGCTTTGAATCTCTAATTTGGAAAAAAACTTTACTTTAACTTTGTGTTGTGTCATCATTGTCGAGTATTAACGCAAACCCTTTAGCAGTACAATTATATAAGTGTTGTCAAATGCACTGTATCAAAAAAACATTAGAAAGCGTATCATTTGTTACTTTTCGGAAATAATTTGATTTAAATTCTAATTAATTTATGTGTTAGTGAAAATCTGACTAGATATGACACTACCAGAACAAAAACCTCACTAAAAATAATTTTTTACTGGAAAAATCACAAGGATTTTACTCGCTTTAAATACTGACAAGAAACAGTGATTCTTTACTTACTTACTTATGAAACTTACTTGCATATGAAAACTACTTTTTATTAGAAAATTTACTTTAATTATTGCCGAAACTCGGTAACTAAACCGATAGTACTTGTAATGTACGGTATTTGAACAGTAATATATATGAATTCAAAACAAAGCATTAATTATTCGCAAAAGTTCGAAATAGGGACTAAAGTTAATTTAACCGTAAAAATGTTGAATAGTGTGGAACAGATTAAGTCAATAAAAGTCACATTAAATTTTTAGAAAAGAAGCGTAAAATAAGAGATTTTCTGCTTGTCAACGCATAGATCATAATTTAAAATAGTTTTATTAAGCACACGAACGTATTGTTTTTATATGGTTTGAAAAAGCGGCTAAATTTCATAATTAAATATTTTTTTAAAATACGAGCTAACCATAATCTGCGGGTGGCAAATAGCCGTGACAGCGGTGATTTTAAACTTGGAAGGCAGCATCCGGTGCGGCGTCGGGCCGTGTCATTACTTCAACTCGTTAAAAAGAACACTATTCTCCCTAATTGGACCTTAGCAGTAAACCTTACCTACCTACATTTGTTTTAGCTGTAAAAGTGAAAAGCGAAAGAAACATAAAAGTTAGGAATAAAATATTTAATATTTACAGTCTGTACAAAATCTTAACAAAAACTTACAAATGGACCAATCTTAATTATTTATACAAATTTTTGAATTCTGTACATTATACACAAAACATAACATATTAAAATAAATACTCCTTAGCCAGGTACTAATATATTACACTTGACTCGGTTTCATAATTTAAACAGGTATTGCGAGTTAATTAAGGATGTACACAATTCTCTAAGAGATGCCCGCTAGTGTATTTTAAACAAAAATGGTTAAGCAATCGTAATACCTCGAGTTAAAATTAAAATTAACAATCACAGATGAGAATAACAACAACACTCGGCACGTAAATGCCAGAAGCACGAAAAAGTTGAGTAGCGGTTACAGTTTTAAATTTTGCGCCAAGGCACAGTTAGTTCATCGAGCCGCCACACTTCTTATTCACTAAAAACTATGGTAGCCTCCAATGTGTTGGGATCACAGTATAATCAATAAAACACGAAACAAAACACTACCGGCACCCGCAACCTACTACTGCCATTTCTTTATAATTTTTTAACACCACTTTGTTTTCTTCGTCTAAATATAACATAGAGATTGCATTTAACTGAGTTGGTACACAACACGCTTTTGGTACTTTACTAGGACTTACAGAGTTTGCTAAAGTTTGTACAATCGCGTGATTTGTGGTATTTAAATGTTCCGCTAACGGGAAATTACAGTCACCGTGACAATAAAAAGCGTCATAACCAGGTGGTGCTACAATCCAATCACTCCAACCTACCTCGTTAAAGTCAACGTACATGTTATGTCTTTTGCATAGTTCTCGCGTATCTTTTCTTCTGTGTTTTTTATTCATCGCTCGTCTTGAACGTTTTTGGGCTAATGCGTCACCAGTTATCTGTTTGTTCTTACCGTCGTCCGTATACGTAAACAACAAGGGTTGCTTAGCGGACCAGTTAGAATCACTTTCGCCTACATCCCTTCGTATTCGTAAATGTCGAGCTGGCGTAGTTTTGTTTTTACCAAAACCGGCAATATACACCACTAACCCGTGATTAGAAAACGATGTTTCTAACCACCTTTCGACAGCAGGCAATACATCTAAACTAACAAAACCACCATTACGCGTATCCACAGTCTTTGAATCAACCAACCGCATAATAGGTCCACTTTTACCTTTAACACCGGGTTTAATAATTTCATTAACTAAAATTTGTTGATAATATTCTTGCACAGAATTCCCATCTTTAGAAATCCAATTAATCACGTCTCTGTTGATAGTTAACTCGGCAGCTTTAACTTTTTCGCCACTTGGTATGCTCGTAATGTCGAATTTCAAACGAAATTTATGATGGCCGGGAAATCTAGTATCAACTGGACTTTCTGTAAAGAAAAAATTAATTAAAACCGATATACTCATATTTTGAAGTGTACCCGCCCTACTTTATTCCGAAGCGAAAGTGGGACGGTCACATTATACAACTTATTACGATTCACAAAATTAAACACCCACGTCAGTTAAAATCGGTTAATTTTTTTACTTAAACTCGTGTATTATGAAAATTTTATTAACGAAATGTTTTGTTTAATATTCAAATGTGGTCCTTCCAACCGGATCTATAAGACACTTACCAATATGTGTAAAACTTCTAACAGTATTTGCACTTTTTGTATGTAATCCAGGTCGGTGAATAGAAGCTGTATCTAATTTGTGTCCAGTTTGTTTCCTATACATATCGAGCATAACTTGAGGTATAACAACTTTCGATCGATCAATACGTGGTCGTTTTCGAAAACCGAATAAAGACAGTAAATTTGCTTCTACTTCAGCTAATGCTTCTTGTGGTACGGATGATGAATATGTCCACCAGGTGCTGTCCAACAGGACCATCGCCAGCAGCCACGATAGGCTTGCCAGTCGCATGGTCAAAATCGCCCCTGTAAATAAAAAACAAATATTAATTTATAAAGATAATTGTTGGTAATTACTTTTTATACATTTGAATATTAAAATACTTCTTTAAAAAACAAGTGCGTAACGAGTGACTCGTAACAGTACTACGTTTAATAATGTTTCTTAATTTTTAACACTTGACTCTAAGGTCAAGATGCACGTTCTACAACATAATACAAAACACAAATTGAGTAAATTAACCTATAATGAGTATGGCATGTGTCTTAGCTAGCACAGCATGGCAGTGGAGAGGTCAAGCAAGCCGGGGACCGGTTCACCTTTCGTGGCCAGCGGAGAAAGCTGACACGCGGTCTCTGCAAGCCCAAAACATTAAGCATATGTATACAATAAAACTCTTAGGTGTAACCAATGAGGCACTTTAGGTGCATGAAATTTTATTGTATTTATTTTTATTATTTAAGGCATATTCAATTATACACTCTTGTAAATATACAAGCCTCCCCAATCGCCCCTCGTAACAAGAATGAAAAAATAAAGTTCAACAAAATAAATCCTCATGCAGCAGTAGTTTTAAAGCACCTAAAACTGATGTTTCGCAAATTTAAATCAGAATTTATACGTTTTAAAGAATTAACTAATTGAAACTAATTAATTTGAAAGTAGGTACCACTAACTGTAAATACTTTTTCACTTTTAATCTAATATTTAAATTTAATTCGAACACAAAATATTAGAAACTTAAATAATTGTCAAAAAACAGCTCTTGCTATAAAAAACTGAATGCATTTTTAACATGGTAAAAATCATCAAAAAAACATAATTAAAATTAAAAAATTTGAAGAGTTATTAAGAAAAAAGTACTGTTTAAAAATTACCTTAAAGAAATTGCTGCTTACGTAACTTACTACAAAAAGCGAAACAAAAATATATTACGCGGCTTAGAATATTAATAAAACATTATTTAAATAAAAATCGTTAAAAGCTGTGATAAATCTTGCAATCGAACAGTAAAACTAGAAAGAAATTAAAATTTTATATATGAAGTTATTACAAGCATTTAATTAAAATACATTTTAAATGTGATTAGAACTTAAAATTTCACTAAAGAAAACAATAAATAATTAATCATGGAATACATTAAGTATTTTTGTCTATTCATTTAAATTTTTTACACAACGAATTGTAAATTATTTAAAATACTACAAAAGTTTTTTTTGCTTTAAACGTTATAAACCAATACGGCAAAAACTTTTACTAAGAATTTTTACTTCTTTTATTGAAAACAAAAAACCTTTTTTTATATTTCAGTCTTTTTAAGTAATTTTGAGTTGTTTTTATGTAATAATAATTTACAGATACTAATAAAACATTTGTTTTGTACACAGAAAATCCTTAATAAAGATATAAAAATAACAATTTAGAAATTTCATCTACCTGAACAAAAAAATAACTGATCAACACTAAAGAAGTTCGAATAACTGTTTTTGTGAGTATTACGCATTTAAATATTTTACATAATCGGAACAAACCCACAATGAGAGGAAAAAAGGATTTTATCGCGCATTAATTCCGTCGCCTATCCTTATTTAATTTTACCGTAAAACTCGATAAAAAAAAATTAAATCGAAGCTTATTTAACGATGACTCATGAAAAGGAATCTTTTTTTCTATAAAGAAAAAAGTATAAGTGAGGTAAAAACAATCGCAACTGTTTATGGCAACTTGATTTCCAATTAAGGAAGCCGCGCCGCGCTGTCTGTTAAGCATCGATGTGACCTATTGCATACTTAAGTTACCAATGTCGAATAATTTTCTGGTATTACGAAATAGTTTTTTGAGAAAAACACTTTAAGGAGGCTTTTGTAAGCAATTAACACAGAGACCTTGACGGATTGTACTTACAATAAGTGTAAACGCGCACTAAAAGATCTAAATGCGAACACTAATTAAAGATGAACAAACGTAATCCTAGGTAACTTAAGCCAAACACTTTTTCATAAACATATTTGAACATAATCGGAAAAGTTCTTGCAGGAAAGGAGTCGTACGATAGACTGAAAAGGATGACCACCCTCTACCTGTATATTATCTTACCTTGCGGGTACCCGTGAACCAATGGCATCTCAGAATGGGACAAGACACGTGCGATATTCGGTGGTTACTTCTAACGACCAGAACCAACAATACTTCTTTTGTGTATTAAAAACGCCTATTGTGTTTTGCAAGTGGTTTTTTAAGAGCTCGCCACAATTGGACACTTCAGGGGATCTTGATGACTTGTTAATAGCAGATTAAGCCACATAAAAAAGAATAAATGTGACATACACCTTGACTTTTAACGCGGTAATAGTCATCCGCGCACTTACTTAATATTTTTCACATTCCATCTTCTTGGAATTAATTAATTGCAAGCTATTGACATACATTTTGCAACCGTTTTAACGTAAATGTGGAATTTTCCTAGCTGTTTTATTTATTTTTTTTTATATAATCAGAGAAAAATCTTCGAAAACATTTACTAAATGACAAAACTCCACTGAACCACACTAAATATAAATTAAAGTGACATCGGTTTTTATTCTTTGTGTGCAACGTTTCGTCAAGTGTGCTTGGAAGCTTAAAAATTACGACAAATTGATACTTTTACGTTCAGGTAAAACTAACCTTAAAATGTTTTTGTACTATCTGATCATTTAAAAAACAACCGACATATTGAAGCTTTAACCTGTTTAACGCCTTTAGAATATCTATTATTGGTAAATACACAAAAAATATAAATAGTTTCTGTTAAAATAAACCCTTATTAATGTGTCACAAATAGATTCGTTATTGTTCTTAATAACACGTTGAATCGTTTTTAAGGTGTACTAATTTAGACAATCCTTACTAACCGCAAAAATCAAAGTAAATTTCGACTTTTAGTCATATGCAATACAATTGGAGACAATGTCAAAAGAAAGAAAACAATCCAAAATTCTTAATAATCCAGTTAAGGTTCAAGATAAAGAAACAAGTGCAAAAAGTCAAAGTTTTTTGAAGAAATCAAAGAAAAAGCATTGATTCGTTAATTCATGTTTAATTCAGGATGACAATAATGAATTCTTTTAGAAACGTAGTTCAAGCTATTTAATACTTGTGTCTTGAGCAACTACCAACTTATAATTTAAATAACATAAAATAATACAATACAAGTATAAGTCAAAGTCGGTTTTAAAAAACTTAGAAATCGATAGTTGAGAATAGTTTATTTTTAACACTGCTATTCTAGAACTTTCCTATGAGGAGAAAACTAGTAAACACTTAAGTGTGTGTGATATAGGCAACGTTTCGTGCGACTGAGTTTTAACTTCTTTAGGTCTCTTATTTTATTAAAACATCACAATTATTACGTGGCACACAATAAAGTAATTAATCAATAAATAATTATGTTACATAAGAACCACAATTTATACATTGATAGTTACCATTTTTACAAAGTGGTCTGTCCAAGACTACATTTCAAGACAAATTTACTGTTTGAAAAATTATGACGTATCTTGTTTTAAAAAGATAAATGCGAGATTGACAAGTCACAACACATTTTATTTATGACAAACAAAAATGTGCTTAGTTTGAATTTCGTTGTAAAAAAGTGACTATACTGGCTCCCGCAACAGTCGTGCTGCAACAGTGCGTCGGGCTTTCCTAGCGCCTTTGCCGTGAGAGACAGAAAAAAAATTATTCGTACCAAAAGTTATTGGTTTAAAAATCTTTATATCGTAAAATTATTTTCAAACATACAGGGTGTCCCAATTTTGCGGTATAACGATTTTTTTTTAATGGGACAACGTGTGTATTTTTTGATGTTTAAATGTAATTCCTAATAAAATGTCTATACCATTCCTTATACCTAAACTTAATAGTTTTCGAATTATTAATTTCTTTCGTAAACATTTGACAATTGTGCCTTTAACAAAAATAACCTATAGCATCTTTGTTTTTAGCTCTATTAGTATGCGGTTTGGATTTTTGGAATCTTTATACATTGTTTTAATGATAACTTTCTTATTTTCAATGGAACACTATGTAAGTTTTTGCGTAAATAAATTTGTTTTTAAATTACCTTTTGATTAGTATAACCATTTCCTCTACCTAAAGTTAATAATTTCAGAGATATATAACACATTTACATAATTACACAAAATTTTATACAAAAGTAAACATTTCAGTACATTTCTATGCACCGAACTGTCAAAATGCAAGAGTCAATGTGAGATAAACAAAGCAGCTAATAATACGATTAATTCTTTTATTCCAACACGATGAAAAATAACAACATTATTAAAACAAACGAAAAACGTTACTAAAGTAAATGTTCAAAATGTTTTCCGTTTTCTCTTCTTAACATTTCAAGTGAAATAATTTTGAACCAAAATTGCGTTAAATAATATTGTTTTTGTATGTTTAAAGAAATTATTTAAATCATTTGGTCATTTACCATTTTATTTGTAACTAGCTTTTTTCTACATGATGTAGAATACGCGTCCATCACTGCAGACAAAATCAAAATATTATGGATTAAATTTTCATCGATGTAAATCAAAATACGTATATTATAAACCAAAATAGAGAAAAATGATCGGACGTATACTAAGCATTCAAAACGTTTAAGACCGATTGTACATCAGAATTTACAGTTTGGTTAAACTAAATTTTGTCTAATTTTAAATACTGTCATATTAGTTATTGGTTTTGTGCTAACTCAGAATCTAGTACATATTTTGTTTTCAAAACAGGTTTCATTTGTACAACTGTATAAAAAAGAAACCAAAAGTCACAGTTTTTCATTACGTAATTACCTGTATCCAGACGAACAAACAGAAGAGAAAATTGTACCAATGGAAATTGTTTTCTATACGCATCACAATTAGTGTGTTAATCTAAAGAAAAGTTAGTTTGGCTTAGATCGCAAAAAATAATATAAACATTCTAGGTGACTCTTTAGAGTTCTACATAGAACAATTTATAAGAATGATTTTACGAATGGTTCGTATAGCTATAGAATTAAACTACATTAGTTCGGATTTTAGTTAACTAACAAGAAAGCCAAAGATGACTAAACAATCGTTTAGTAGTTATTTATTTAACGAGTTCCTGCGTAAATTGGGCTTTTTTCCACGAGGAAAAAAACGCTGAACTTAGACAAGACCGAGTTGAATAAAACGTTTTATTGCTCAAACGGGGACTATGAATCTCTTAAAAATTGTTTAATGTTTATGTTGATAAGTGCTCAAAAACTATCAAAAACGGTTTACAATAGAAAAAAATTAAAACTTATGCACAGTTGAGAGCAATAAAACAAATACTATAATGCAGCACTATCTGAACACAGTAGAAAAACTTCTTTTAATTGGGATTGCCGCAATTAATCTATAATTAAAAATACGTATCACGAACAGAAAATAACTTACTTTTATATATAAGACTAAGAACTTAACCTTCCTTATATAAAGTGTTATATTTTTTTTAAATTAACATAAAATAAAAACAGTTAAAAAAATATAAAAATCTGATTCACTTCAGAATAAGTATAATCCAAACATTCGCCAACTATCTATATGTGACCCCCAAGCCATGCTGACCATCGGCCTGACTACTTTGATAAGACAGTTTTGCTTAGTGATAACAAGAAACTACATTAATAACACATAAAAATGTAATACACTAGAAAAATATTGAGCAAAAACGTTTAATTAATTTTATTTCTAGAAGCAACAGTACATAATTGCTAAGTGAGTAATCACGAGTTTTGACTTTGACTATTCGGAAAAATAATACAAAAAATGGTAAATTACTTAAGCTGTTTAGAGAAAAACTTATATACCGCTTGTTTAACCAGCAACTTAAGAGAAATCTGAGATGTCAAATATACGAACGAGTTCAGAAAAGTACGAACTTTATCTAAGACTTCAGTATTCTAAGACAACTTTCTTATTTAACCTTACATACTGGGTGTTTATTAACAATTGGAATATATAATAATATTAGAAAATTCAATTGTACCTAGTTTTGTATATTTTTTGAAAAAAATTTACACTTTCGCAATGATAGAAGTAGGCTAAAATTATGCAATACAAATCAAATGATTTATAACCATAATTTCATTAGACGATGAGAGCATTTGTAATGTAAATAACATTCCAGAATAAAAATATCGTTGGTGAAAACTGGTTTTCCTTTCTGAGAATTTCTTTTACGTATTGCTACTTGCATTATTATATGATTTGCATTTATTTACTTGGTCAACTGGCATTTCTTCAAGAAAGGAATGTTTTTATTAGCATATTAGGAAATTTAATTTGCTTAATTAGCGTACATAACCTATAATTTTACTTGTATTTTTTACAACTTACACACAGATGCTGCATTAAAAACAGTCAGTCAACGATATTCCTAGATACAAGTTAAAACTGGTTGAACAGTGAATGATCTTCTTGAAATCAATTTAAAAAAGACATTGATTAGATTAAGAAGTAATTTATGAGAACCAAAGGAATTTTTGGCTGAAAAGTATACCACTCTCGTTTGGAATCTACGAAGGTCAAATAAATAGTTTGCATTTTGAGCATGTTTTATTACCTGTAAGATACAGTTATTAACCGTGTCGAAAATTTATTGCTTTAATTATCTTAAAAACAATAAATAAAAATCAACGACAAAAAAAAATAAAAAAAAATAAGTTGAAGTACACAAGACACCTGTTACGTGTTACAGACGTACGGGCACCTAGATTTCTAAGCAAGGCTTTTTTTCTTGATTATCTTTAGTCTGGTAAAATACGAAAGAAAGAAAGAAAAAGAAAATGAAGAAACGAGAGAGGACTTTATGAAAATGAACCGAGGGCATATCTACCATTATATTCAACTCAGGGCGATAAATCAAAACCTGTTATTTTAAAATTAATTGAAATATCAGGTTACCCAAGCTTATCGAATGGTTACTCTATTGTTTTAATCAGATCTAATCTTATTCCTACTATACCACATATATGAATCAATCAATAATACAAAAAAAACTCGGAATTTTTATGAATTCGAACAAACCTACCTTTTAACCAACACATTTTCTTATTGGTCAATAACATCAAAACTCCCTCTTTTCTCTTTTACGAACAAAAAAAAGATAAATACCAACACGTTATCTTCAAGTCTTAAGATGCAATTAAATTCGAGTAGTAAAAAAATGAATGTTTCAAACCATTAATTAGTAAAAATAAAAATAAACAACGTCAGCGTAAAAGAATGAGCGAGCAAGAAATAAAATACAGGAAAAAAAGAAGTTAAACAAACAAGACATCGTAAGATGCTATCTGAAAGTTAATACTCCGCCACTGGCCTATTCTCGAACTCCTGGTTGCAGGTGAGTAGATCGACACAGGTATATTAGGTCACGTGTGGCCTCATAATCGTGAGACTTTACGGCGCAGACCTACGTCAAGGGTTCTCGAAAAATTTTAAAAGAACGTGATGAATGTCATTTCACAATTTTGTTTTGTTTCTTTGTGGGGAAATGCTCAAGTTTTTAATTGTACTTCGCTTACACGGTTATAATAATCAGAAAAAATACAGCCGAACATGTAAATCGATTCATTAAAATTTACTTTTTTATTTATTTTTTTTACAATGAAAAATGTTTACATTATTTGTGTTTTAGGTACATTTTTTTTAAATAACGTTACTAACAAAAGATTTATACTTATGACTGTACAGAGGGGATGTGTGTAATACGTGGGTGGTTACACTAAATCATTTCGTGTCACTGATGGTTAGAGAGTTTGTAGGAGTATTTAATTGTACATGAATTAAATTTGCAACAGTTACTACAAAACACGAAAAAAAACATTCAATACAATAATCGTTTTCTAATAAAAAAATAATGTTTCGAACTAAGTTTAATTTTTAAAATTTCTACAAAAAAAACACCGGACACAATACTGGCGTGACAAGTTTCCACTACAAAAAGTAAGAAAGGAATTGGTACGTAATATGTATGATTTTTTCAAGAAAGTGCAAGTTCAGTTTTACATAAGAAACATTACTTTTTACCGCTGCTGGCAACAATTTTTAACATTACTTATAAAAGTTTTTGTTACCCAAAAATTTCATGTAGGTATGTATTTAATTGTTTTAGTTGTAATTTTCCTTAGAAAACAACGTTCTCTGACACCAAAAGGCGTATATAAGTAAAGTTATTTCTCACAATAAAAATGTAAAGTGATAAACAAGTAAGTTTCCCAAACATGTTTCAAAAAACGAAAACAGACTTCTTGATAAAGTTTATTTCTAACAAAATAGCTACGTTAGATAATCAAAATAGACAAAACAAATATTAAAAAAAAATACTGCACAAAGGCTTAAAAGGACGCCGTCAGTCGTCTTAGATTCTACGCAGGTATTATTTAGATTTGCCACCTAATTACATCTTGCTTAAACTTTTTTTTTTGATCCAGATAAATCAAACCTACTTTTTATTACAAATAGAAAAGTCAAGTAATTATCAGGACTAGCTTATAGTTGTAAAATATTGCCAAATGAATAACAATAAACTCACGCAAACAGATTTACGGTTAACTCGTGAAATGTACTTAATACATTCTTTGTCTACATTTGCTACATTCTGTTGAATTTACTAAATACGCGAATAAGAAAAGTAACGTTACTAAAGTGTATAAACACAGTAGTAATTTATACATTTCGCAAAAATTTAAAAACGTTTTCCGAGAATTAAGAATATATTGAATTAATTTAAACATGCCGTGTTGAGAACAATCACCGAGTACAGGTTCATTTGTTTTGTTACGTCAGAAAGTGAGGTTGAAATCCTTAATTTGTTCATAAAGTACATTAAAATGTCTCACCTTTCCTTTAAAAGCAAACTAGATACACAAACACCGCAAGCTAAAACCAGAATGGTAATAAAAAAAAACATTAACAAATTTTAATAATTTACATGATTATGAATCATCTCTCAATAATGAGTTCACGACATACTCATCTAGAATTTAAAATTCACAATTTCTCGTTAAAAATAATTTAGCAAAAAATACAGAAAATGTAATAGAATTTTTGTCAAAACCATAAAAAAAACGCGAAACAAAAATGATTCAGAACAATTATTGAAAACGTCATTCTTTGAAACACTTTGTCATAGTTAATTTTTTGACCTTGTGTTTATATATGGAAAATTCTCCGAAAGGTATTTAAAGAATAATAAAAAAAGGGTTTAGAAAAATCTCTTAAATCTGCTTAAAAGTATTTGAAAGCGTCGAGCTGTCTGGCAGAAATAATCCTTTGAAAGCGACGGGGAGTCATTTCCTACTCATTATATAATTCGCACGAAAATTGCTTATTTTAAGTTTAGTAATTTAAGGTCATTGCCTAAACGAGTTAAATGACAAGTTGTAGTTTCTCGTTAACGCGCGAGCGCTATATCAAACAAAATGGAGTATTTTGACCTGTCGTCTCTTATTAATTTCGCGCTAAAAAATTAACAATATTTTTAGAACCAGTACTAAAATTTACACGCATGGTTGCATTTTTAAAGTGGAAAAGATTTAACCGAGAGATTACCATTTGACACTTCGTAAAATTGTTAAAAGGTGATTACATAATTTGTTTAAAATACGAACGTGAAGATCTTTGTTGGTACGGTATTAATGTCACTAAGCGGTATTTTCTTTACCTAAAGGTGATGGAATTATACGATTTACTATTTTTATATTTTTTCCCATTCATAAATTACTCTTTGGCAGGTATGTAAAGGCTTACAATATTCTTTTAACACAACACCTGTAAGGATTTAAGTTTTGTTGTTTCTTGAAGAAAAATCTCATCCGTAAACAAACAGATTCGGCATTAACACAACATTCATAAGTTTTGACTTAAAACATTAATGTGCAACAATTAATTAAATAGTTTCTATATTACAATTTATTCGCAGCAAATTTTCTTGAGTGGATAACGGATGTCACATCCAGGATATTCCGCCAATTACATCATACGGTGTAAGAACAGTGAAAGTTGATGAAGCGTTTCCTGACTGCATTCGAAGTTTTTGTAAAGTCATCGTTCTTGCAAGCCCAACTTTGTAAATCAAACTTTTGTTTTTTCACTTTGTATATTAATTTAGTGATTTAAGCTAAAGCAAACATTTTTTGCGTTTTATACCTAAAATGGAAGTTCGTATTATTTGGGAAACTTACAATTAATAACCTACGTTGTACAATATTTAATTGTTTAGAAGTATCGAGTACTGTTTAAATGATGCGCTTTTTACACAACTGAAAAACCAATTGCAATAATTATATTGTTCTTCATTATGCATCAGGTACATCAACTTATTTTTTTTCTGACAAACATTTTATTTTTTTTAAATTTAGAGGTAAGTAGACAGTATTCTTATTTTTAATAAATATTTTGTTGTTTAGTTTAATTGCTCAACCTTATTCGCTTTAACTATTCATAAAATCAGGTTAAGTAATTAGATAAACATTAACATATTTTTTCATGTATTCTATTTTTATAACTTAATAAGTTAAATATTAGCTAATTTGAGCAAGACTATTAAAGACATGTTATTTTCAAAATCGTTTCCTTTAATATAAGCTAACGTAGCAGAAACATTAAGAAAATAGTTCATAGCGACTTTAACTCAAAAGAAAATACTTCAGAATGACATGTTTGATAGAAATAACGTACAAGAGACAAAAAACTGTGAACAGATGCTCTTTATTTTAATTTTAAAGTATCGTTTACTCTCTATGCTTTGCTCTGTTCACTCGTTTTGTTTGCATAATGCTTATTTACAGCGTACTGGTTTGTTTCTTGCATGCATTTGATCTCATTCAAAATCCTTCTCTATATCTTGTCTATTTGTATTTTTTGTTTAGGTAGTCGTTAGCGTTCAGTTCTTTAAAATCTAAGTAATAGTAGACTTATTAAAAAAACGATAATAATTTTAAGTTAAATTGGTTTTAAAGTTGTAATGCTTCTACTTGTTAGGTAATCTGTTCTGCTAATTTCGTAATATACCAAGCAAATTAAATCACAAAAATCTTAACTTCTTGCAGTATCAAACACATCTGTCACTTAAAAATCATATCAATACGTATGGATTAGAGCAAATTAAAAAAATTATAATGATAAATATATACAGAGAATGCTTAAATTACGTGATCGTCTTTGCATAACGAGTAGGTAAAACCCTTCGATTTTATCTCTAAAAAATAGTAATTTGATTTTACAAAATCTTGCTTAGGTTTGTTTACAACACAACAAAAAAAAAGTTATTATTAGTAATTGACCATTACCATTATTTTGTCATCAACTCAAAATATCAGTTAATTATTTAATAAGAAAAGCGTTTTATACCTCCTAATGCATGATTCAACTAAGATTGCTCATATTTTATATCACACGACCACAAAATTGTTTCTTAGTGATTTAGTTTGTAGTGGTTTTCGTGTATTTGTGCATTAATTGTTTTTTGTTATTTATTAATTTTATATTAATGACGTTGTTTGCGGACCATTCTACTGTGTATTTGTTTTCCGTAAGTAATCATCTATAATTATCAAACGGCATTTATAATAAGTAGAAGATAAATTTGTAGCTCTCACCGAATTGTAACTGCTTTTTTACTTATGTTGTTTTCTTTTTAATAAATTCAGTTGGCCTGAAGAAGTGGACACAACCGTTCCACGAAACGTCGCCCTAAGAAAACTTATAAAGTAGTTTTTATAGCCACTCCTATAAAATAAAGGGTTTACCAACCTTAGTTAATTCTTTAACTATAGTTTAGTCCTATATTTGCATCCATTAAACAATTTTTTTAAGTCAAAAAATAAATAGTAAACGTATTATATTATTAACTTGTCTAACGATTAATATTAAATATTTCACCTGAACTTGCTAAGGAATTACTTATGCGATTAGATCGTGAAGACCTTTGATCCAAGTGTGCTTTTGATTTATTCTTAATTATTTTTATAATGTAAGAATAATTGAAAAAAAATTTGTTACATAACATCTGGTTTGTGTTAAATTACCAATTTGATTGCATAATGCGTTAATTAGTATTTTATCAGATGACAACAGTAAAAGAAAAATTCAAAGTGAAAATAAAGCCATTCTGTGTTTAAACGAAAAATGTTATTTGTCTTTCTCTCTCGAAGTATTTGAAATAAAAGTTAAAAGAAATATTGATTAGTCGATGAAGTAAGCACTAATAACAAAGATAATCTACGATCAGAAGGAGCAGCCAGAGTATGGCATCCAAGCCCCGAAGCATTTAGCAACCAGTTTGGTAGGATTGTGGACATCTGTCCTCCTCATATTAATGTCACTGCTGTGAACTGTTCGACGCGCAAAGTTTTCCAATAAATGTTTATCAACTTGCATATGCATGAGTGTATTTGTAAGATGCTTACCGAGTTGCTACGAGGAAGGAGATTTTTTTATTACACTTTTTTAAAAATTTTATCCGACTCTCTATTAGCTTCTTACTTTCCAGTATTCTTCCACTAGTCCGAAAGTTTCTTCATATAAAGAGAATTTTGCAATTATATTTCGCAATTAAAATTTGCATATTTAAAGATAATGTTATTGCTTTTTACTATAGGTACACCTGCAGTATAAATTAATTCGCAGCAAAGCGGTAATTCGACTTCATTGCCACCGGAATTTCAAATTCATACACTTTTCAAATCGTGCGTAAACAAATTGATTAATTATCATTTTAAAAAATAAACTTGTAAGAATTTGCACAGAATAAAGCATAAACCACTTTCACATTTCCTAAATCCTGCATACTTTCCTCGTCGCTATTTAACAACGTATACATAACTCGCACTCCTACTTTCATACGTTTACTTAATACGTACTCTATTTTTCTCGAACTAATTTAGGGGTTATTTACATTTTCCTAGTAAATACATTGCCCTCGATTCTTTCAAAGCAGGTGTCTCTAATGGGACTTTTACTACGACATAGTTTATTCTGAGAAATTTAATGCGACAAAATTACGATTTGAACATTCTATTATTTTATCAAAACTTTAAATTAAAGAATAGTGTTTTAATTGTTATTTCTGATGTATATGTGTGTACCTACTTATACTTTTTGAGTGTTGGTATAAGCAAACGTAAAACACAGATTGTTGGTAAGTGCCTACTATATAGTGACGAAAACAAATTCCGTAAAATGCATTTAAAATTTTGTTAGAATATTTGTACAGCAGAGATGATTTATATACTTATCAAAAGCATTGAACCTATGATTTTTTATAAAACATTTTTATAATTTAGTTAGTAACAATAAATAAATAAAATAAAAGGAATAATTACACGCTTTTATATGTACCTAATTAGCCTTAAGATGTATTAAACCTTATTCTAAAAAATATCAACAAACGCTTTTAGTTCTGAAATTTTTGTCAAAATTATAAAGGTTTTATTTCAAAAATAGTTCTTTATTTTATTTTAGTTTGTTTTGTACATATTTTTTACGTACATCAAAAAATCTCAAATAAAGAAGCATTCACGTTTCTAACTTGGATGTTTTGTGTTCGTCATGGATATCTATCTAAAACCATAGAAAGTTCATTAAAAAAATTCAGTTGGCAAAGTAATTAAAGAAATTAATGTAAAACGTGTATAAAACGCTATTTATATGCAAAAAGTAACTTTTTATACTATGCTTAAAAAATTTAAAACAAATAATATGCTATGTTGTAAAATAAGTGAAATGTACAGAGAAGCTGTAAAAAATATATAGTACATATTGCAGCATTTTTTTAAAGTCTTTTGGCGATTTCAATAACCAAGTAGATGCAAACTAGAACTATACAACACAAAAACTTTAAGCTACTGTTCATATATCTAATAAACATTTTTTTACCTTTTTTTAAGAGTTTACCTTTTATACTTTTATCTTATCTTTGACTAGAATATTCTGTTGCTTTTTTAAATGTTTTTAAAGATTCTCGAAAGTCGAGAATGTGTTATTCTTTTCTCGATCCAGTTCATCTTATTCCATTTCTAATGTGAAAAGTTTTGACAAGAGTATGTCTCACTCCTCTTTTGACTCAAATAGATTTTGTTGAATGAACAAAAAAAATCAAACTATTTAAAGCTGTCTGAAATGACATTTTTGGTGTTGTTAAGTTTGAATAGCCAACTGATAAATGTTTTACTAACAAGTAATGTCAAACTGCGCGAATAATTTTTACCTTTTTAAACACAGAAAAAGTACGCTATAGTGTTGTTTTCCACATATAACGAGATCCTACATAAGATTTTAAGTAGTTTGTAAACATTAAAAAATACAATCCGATCTGAAAATTCTAAAGCTGCCAATGTTTGATTCTTAATCTTGTTTTTACATAATGTAAATGTAAATGTTTAGCAAAGTTTTAATTTAGTAATTAACGCTTCGTTGCTTTTGTACTTGTCACAAAAAAACCTTTGAGCACATTTTTGTAGTACGCCAAAGGTAACAAAAAACCAACCTACGTCATGCTAGGTTTTTGTAATGACCAAATCGCGCAAGCTTTAAACTTACAGTTTACTCTAATACTTATTTTATTATAATGTTATTGGAATATTCTTGGTTCGATAGTTATCGATAGTGCTATAGATTTTTCTCCCCTATTAGTTATCCCGTTCATTTCAACCCCCACACTCGTAGGTAAATATAAATTAAATTATATGTATGTAAAGTTATAGCAACTGAGTTAATAAGCTTTATGTTTCGATAAGTAAGCTCGTAAATAGAATTAGCGATTCTAGAAAATCTAACAAAGTTTAAATAGTGTATCAAATGTGTTGTGTATTATAAACTTCAATGGTTGTGTTACGGGTTTGCCTTAGTCTGAAACAACCACTAGACCAATTTAATGCTGTACTATTGTAAATTAACCAACAAAACAATCAAAGAAACACAACTAGAGTTGTCCAATAGAAAAGGTATTGTCTTCTATCATGATATACCACAAGTTTAGTGACTCGCTGGACGATGTTATCGTTTGTATGAGATAAGCTTTCGTACACGCACCGTTTTCTTCAGGTTAAGCTTTATCCGACTATCATTTATTCAAATTAAATTTTTTAGAAATTTTTAAATACTGAAAAATACTTCAAACGAAGAGCATTTACTAACACAGGCTTAATGGAATGAGTAGAAATATGACAAAAAGTGTTGGAACAAAATGATAAATACTCTTCTCAATAAAATGTTAATTTTTAAAGAAAAGTTATTTTTTAATTATCATTAAAAAACCGCATGCGTTCTCCGAATGAACACGGAGAGAAATATTATGCTGAATTTAATCATTACAATTTCATATTTAAAGCATTTGCTTTTTTTCTAAAATTGATTCACATTCAAATAAAATTAAACCTACATGTTCTAAAACTTAAATTAAATTTCTTATTGCAATCCAAACATGTTTTTATTAAATCATTCATAATGATAATGATACAAGTAAAAAGTTTTTGTTAAAATTAAGACTACAAATTGATCAAATTCAACTAATTATTATAACAAATCATATCAGCGATTAAAGTACGTAATAAATTACTGCGAAACCACAAGTAGGCATTTCAAGTAAGCATTTATGTTATCACTATTTGTTCCACGCTGGTCTAAAATAAGGTATCAGCAATTTAATTTACGTTAAGGTTTTCAATATGTGCTCAACTTTTTGCTAAAGCTGTGGCAAAGATAAATTAACGTGTACCGTGACTCCGACAGTTTTTTGTTTGAAACTATACGACATGGATCCATCATTTTATAACAAGTTGCTTGCAGCATATAATCTATAACTCACTACATCAATTAGTGAATGCTTGGAAACTATTAGAAACTTACAAGTAAGTATTGACTCTGATTTTGAATATTGTGCACTCTCGTTATATGTTAGAACTATGCCGCAAAGCTTGCACATTTTTTGGCATGTATGACTTAGTTTTTTGCAATGAAATGAAATTATCGTGCATTTGCTTTTCTTTTAGAACAAGAAATTGATGTTACATCCCTTGTGTGCCTAACGGAAAATGATTTGGACATATTTAAGGAAGGTGAATTTGGGTTGATTGTAAAGTTTAGTAGTTGGAGAACCCTTTGACAGAAAAAAATAACTTTCCAAAAGTTACAAGTTATTTAACTCGGATGGTGTAGATTCGACTAATATTCTAAGTGTAACATACTATTAATGCTGATGCGTGTACATATTGGTGTCAAGAACAGTATTATTTGGATCGGTAATATTATCAATAATTATAAATTTTAATGTAATCAAGGATTAAACCATAAACTGTAGTGATGATAAAACATAACACATTTATTTTGAATTTAGCAAATAAATACGTTTAAACTATGTGTATATTTGCTGAAATCATTCATACCCTGAAGCTGCACAAAAGCAAACATTATGACACTGCGTGCTTAAATTAATACGAAGTGTTATTACTATTAAACCTATTTATGATAAAACGCAACAATCAACAGAGATAAGAAAATGCAGTACTTGTCATAACTATTGTTCTTCTCTACGATCACATTAAGCAACTTTTGAATGATAAAAGAAAACCATGTTTTCTTAAATTGATATATTATAAAACCTATACAATTCTTTTTCAAAATATTTGTTGTAATAAAATGAAAGCTTTATTTAAGCGTACATCGGCTTGACTCAAAACCAACAGCCTATTTGCATGAAATATAGCTGTTTTTGCTTTATTACAGTAAACTTTTCTCTCCGTGAACTAATATACTAAAAAGGTACACCACGAACAATCAAAACAAATTGTTTTTGCAAATTTTGTGATAGTATTAATAAACTTTTGAAACACATCTTTACAATTCTTAGAATGAATTTGTCTCATCAGATGACAAATCAAAAAAAAACAAAATTTCTTCAATTTTTTTAACACAGTGAAATTCATTTCTAGAACGCAATTTTCACTTATGAGGATATAATGAGAATAGTTGTACGTTAATTCTCAAAATATTACGTCTACTAATTAATTATAAATCACAACTGATATAGTAGTTCATAAATTACTAGAACAAAACTATGTCTGTAAGTACACAAAAATAAATTATAAAATTATCTAAAATCTTCATCTAATGAGTTTTTTATTGCAATGTATAATTGATTAATTAAAAAAAAGTTTAAATGATTTAATTAATTTAAAAAAAGATTATATATGCTTAATGTTTAAAAATGTAATTTTAAATAATTTTATCATTAGTTAATTTGTATTCTAGGTAGGTATATGTAAAAAATAGGTGATAACTGAGATCGCGGTATTGATTTCATAATGCCATTTTAATAATTGTCAAATAGGTTTAATTTGTGATGACCAAAATAATATGACGTTTAAGAAACTATACCGTATGAGAAAGTCGAGCGATGACCACATTTTTCCATTAGATTAAGTAATATTTGCTTAAAATATAACATTTGGAGCACTAATAATTATAATATAAATTAATAACAACTTGTGAATGTACATCAACAAATAAGTAACAATTAGTAGAAATTTTTGAAAAATCAATTTTTTTGGTTTAGCGTTGTATCTTAAAAGGGGTACTGATTCGACTACAAAGAATCACAGTTAACTAATTACAATATATGTATTCAAAAATTGTTTGATGAAATATTGTTAAATAAGTGCTTGATCAACACATTTGCCTCATCAGTCTAAAGACAATTAATTTCGAAAAAAAATTATTAGACGACATTCATTACGCCTGAATGAAATGATTTTAAGTTAAACATAAATTTACCTGAATGTTCTGAAACCAAAATTATTTATAGCAAAATTATTTTTAAGTGTTACTCGAATGTTTAGATATTCTGTAAACAATTAAAATTCACTTTTTTGTTGTTTATCAACATATCAATTAAAATATTTCTTTGTATACATCACATTTTTTTAGAAAAATTCCTTTCACATTTGCTTTTTTTTCGGTGTGCTCTAATAACGATTGAAGGGAGTTTCTTCGTTAATAATATCTACGTAGTTTTATAATTTTAGTTGGATATTTGTAATTGTGACTTTTTAACGAAATGGTTACTTGTTTAATCACATTTAATAGTTAAGTGCGTCATTTAAAATTTTTTAAAAGTTTGCATACGTAATATTAAAAAGGCAACTGAGCTAGTTTTCATGGTAGTAACAGAAAACCGGTCGATATTGAGAAAGTAAAAAATCTAAATTATAATTTCAAGATCATTCTGTTATAAATCAATGACCTTTTTTTTACTAAACCCTAAACTAAAACGGGAAAATTTATTAAAAAACTAAGTTTGTTGGCCATGATTTTGTTCGGAAGACATTTTAGAGATAAGGTCAATTTGAAAAGCGCGTATAAAATGTCTTGCACATGATTGTGGTTCTATCCGTAATTTTATATCTGCTTCATTTTTTTAAATAGTTGTATCGAATTTCTACGACCACGTGACGCGAATGTGTTTGGTAAACAGTAAATACGATTTACTGCACACGCAAAAAATTTGCGAAGGAAACAGTGGTCTCGTATAGTGTGGTTAATTTGCAAGTTTAGAAATGTAAATAGCCAAGGCTAAGTCTTTACCTTCAACTGATGATAGGAAGAAAAAGCAAAGTCAATCTTGATTCGAGATGTTCAACTGTTTTTATCGCAGGAATAAAGCAGGAGCGCTACATGGTCCTGCAAGAAGGAACAGCAGCAATCCTGCGGGAACGACTGAAGACAGGTAGAAAAAAACAGGAGTAAACGACATTCACAAGCACTCACTCCTGTCATAGCACGGCACTCGAAATTCCCAGTAGCCGCGAGTTTGACTGCCTTTAGTAAAGAGTTGGCTGAAGTAAATGAGGAAACAGCGCCTACGCAATCGTCACATTTATTATTAAAGTCGCACTTTGCACAGCTTACTCTTAATTATTATCAGACAGATTGTGCGTGTGTTGATGCCGAAGCCGTAAAAGAGACTGGTAGTCTTCGTAGTCTTCGACGATGTTGAAGCAGACTTATTGTCGGGCCTGGACAGACCGCAAGTCTACAATCCTGCACCGCTGGATGACGCGAAGGTTATTTGATATTTCACGTTTTAACAACGCTAATCACACAAATTCTATTCAATTTACTTACTAAATTTAACGTAATTTATAAAACGCGAACACACGACTTTACGTCTACATTAGTCTGCACACGAGACATAGTGATATCTTAAAGTAGTTTAACTTTTTAACATCAATCATTACTCATACTCCGCATTCACATTTGCATACGTAATTTGTCTGATAAATCATGATCCTATTGGTAAAGAAATCTCAGCAAGGCCTGATTGGCTGCCTACAAAATGCTTCAATAAACACGAAATGGCAGACAACGACGCCATTAAAGATTATCATTTTAACACCGTCGGTCGCAAATTCGCGATTATTTTAATTTCGACAAAATTACAAAGTTAAATGTCAAAAGTCGACACTCCTTTTTTTACTTTGTATCTTTTAGACAAGCTGACGCCATTTTTCCATTAACATTAAAAAAGCAGTTATGTAAATTTGAAAGAATATTAATAAACGCATTTCAATTTAAACTTAAAACACGCTAAAAATCGTCTAATTCCTAAAACAAAATCATCTTCATAAAGCCCAACCTACAACAGAAATTCCTGTATAATCTCGAACAGGACAGCTAGTTATTTATTTCAAACCCCTACATATAAATATACTAACAGAAAAGTGGACACAATGACCTCGACAGAAACATGTTTAAGAACTTTAGATTTTAGCAAGTGGCGCAAACGAATCTTTTTTAATTAATTAGAAAAATTTTGACATAAAATTGTTGGAAATTTTTTTAAGCTGGCTTAACACAGATAAGTACAAATACAAATAAGAAAAAAGGCTTAACATCTATTTTAACACGACTTAGGGAGTTTCACCCTAAAGGATTTTCCTGGAATTTTTAAATTTCTCCAAACACATTTTGCGGCGAATTCTTGCTATGTCAACAATCATTTACTTGTAAATTGCTATTGACAATTAACAAGTGTAGGTACGTTTATAGCATCCAATAAACACTAACCTGAGTCAATTGCCTTTTACGAAAGCAAATAAATAGTAAAATACGTATGCAGGATGTAACTGTGATTTTGACTGCAGTCAACACTAACACCACGAATACAATTACTTGTAGTATTGTAAAGCTGTCACTTTATTTATTTACTTTAAGATAGTTACATTGTTAACGGGTATTTTTAAAGACGCTTTTAAACTTGATCGTCTTTGAACAAAGCCTCTAATTTACGCTTTTTTTACTTCCTATCTGTCAACAGACATTTGCAGTGTTCGAGTGTTTATTAGTACGTTCAAATTATAGGTGTTTTGTAAACATCAATTTAAAATAAAACTAGAGATCAGTGAATAAAACCAAATACTTTACTACTATAGTAATAAAGTATTTGATAAAACCTACTTAATTATAATTATCTCCATCTGTCGGATTAAAAAAATATATTAATTATAGAAATCTGCAAAAAAAACGATGCGAAAATCTTAAAATATTTCAAAAAAATATATATAGTTTCGTAAATATTTATAAAAAACAAAAGTTATTGAGTTTATAAATAGAAGAATGAAATTTTTTTACTTATAAAACCAGATTTAACACTTAAAAAGATTGAATGAGACGGCATAAACAAATTTCTAAGAAAGTAAAACCAGTTGTCTACAACATAATTATAAAAGTATTGAAACGTCCGAGAAATTACTTGCAAATGCAAGAGCCTTCTAGAACTGTTATCTAGTTTCTAGAAGATATAGCGAAAAGTGAGGAACGATCGAGAAGAATTCGCCGATGTCTATAAAAGCCGAAGATGGAAATCGTAGGTCAGTTATTGCTGGAATGTGAATGCATGCAGTATTAAATAAATAAGCAAGTGAAGATAAATAAGTGATTAGCACGTGCGGAGTTTTAAATAAATCGAGTGAACGTGACTATCAGCGGTGAAATCCGAGGACGTTATCTTATCTCGTGTTAGTTATCTTAAGTGTTATACAACGGTTATACATAAATTATAGTGTAAGTGTTTTTATTATTAGATTTTATTAGTTCGGTTAATTTAAAAGTGTACATATTTCTATAATAAGTAAACGTAGTTTTAGTCGTTTATAAATAAATTAGTTTTTTAATAAATAGATACGTAACAGTGGTGTCAGGTGTGGGGTATCAAACCGTTCGCGATTTTTAGTGTGAATACCATTAAGTTATTTGATATCGCACCCGTAATAAAAACATTGATTACGTAAATAACTTTTAACTTTGCGATACGCGTGTTTATTTATAAAGTATAAATAGTGTTTATTAAACTTTTTCTTTTAACAAGTGCGTCATCGCGATATTAATTACATTCGTTTCCGTACACTAGTGGTTTAATATTAATAAGTGGATAGTTATTAAATTTTGTGTTATACAAAAACTGCATTTTAAAAAAGTAGTGTATTTAAAAACTTTATATTCGTGTTATATTTAAATTTATGCCGGTGACGCGTTTGCAAGCAGTTAAAATGGATTCAAAAATACTTGAAATTCTCGAATCGATGAATAAAAATATCCAAGAAAAACTGTCCGAAAATTCACATAAGATGGAAGAAAATTCACAGAAAATTGAAGAAAAACTGTCGGAAAATTCAAGAAAAATGGAAGATAAACTCTCCGAACATTCTCACAAAATGGAGGAAAGTTCTAGAAGTTTAAAAGAAGAAATACGAACAAGCATAGAAAATCAAATCAAAATGGTTCAAGAGGAAACTCAAGCAGACATGTTAAATTTAAGAGAAGAAATATGCGAAGTTCTAGAAAACGGAAAACAATCTATGAATGAGAAAATAGAAGCAATAGAGGACAAACTAGAAGACAGAATGAAACTGCTTGAAGAAAGAATAAACCAAATGAATTACCATGGCGGAGGAAGTGTCACGAGTGAAGATTTAATAATGGACCGCCGGGATGAAAGCACTCACAAGTTTAAGGTTATACCGCCAAATTTTGATGGTAAAGTTCCATGGTCAACCTACTACAAGCAGTTTGAAGCCGCAGCTACTGCTAATGGTTGGAGCAACAAGCAGAAAGCGACGTCTTTAATAGTGTCCTTACGTGGAGAAGCGCTGGGAATTTTACAAACTGTTCCGGACCATCTGCAAGAAAATTACGAACTCTTAATATCACGATTAGAAATGAGATATGGGGATGCTCATCTTCAACAAGTATACCAAGCTCAAATTAAAAGTCGGGTTCAGAAAGCTGCCGAAAGTCTTCAAGAGTTTGAGGCTGACATCGCTAGATTAACACGGCTTGCGTATCCTACAGCGCCAGATACCTTCTTGGAGCAATTGGCTATTCAAACCTTTGTAGACGGCCTCCGAGACAGCGAAACACAGCAGACTCTCCGGTTAGCTCGACCCAAGACATTGGATGACGCTTTGGTGCATGCTTTGGAGTTTGAAGCAGCAAAACAAGCATCGCAACGAGATGGTCATAGACTCTGCTGTGCTACAGAAGTACCCGCGCAGACACTGGAAAGCATCGAGGAGATAGCGCGACGAATACTTCGGGAAAGAGGAGTGACAGCTTTGAACTGCGATGAAATAGGCCATGTACGACGGCATCGTACCAAACCTAAGAAGAGGACTAGAAGAGCCCTCGAAAATTTGGAACGAGGCGAGCGAAAGAAACAAAAAGTAATCTCATCTAGTCAAACTCCGGAAGTTACAATCCAAATGGCATCGCCTAGAGAGCAATTGCATAGCATTTATCTCGATGGAAAGATCAATGGAAGAAGCGTCCAGTTACTGGTTGACACGGGAGCGACGAAGACCATCATTCGTCCTGACATCTTATTGGAAAACGAGAAGACATCACCAGTAACAGTACGACTTCGAACAGCGACGGGCGACGAAATACCTACTCACAGACAAGTCAAAGTAACCATTGGTTTGGGAAATGAAGTACTCGACCATCAAGTACTGGTAGCCGACATCACGGAAGAAGTTATCCTGGGAATGGACGTGATAAAGAAGTATGGGTTCCATTTGGATATGAAGAACGATGTCCTGAAGATCGACAATGAAGAAATTCCTTTTCATTCGTCAGAGAAGGCAGCCGTGCGAGTCTTATTGAGTGAAGACGTGACTCTGCCTGCAAGGACTGAAAGTGTGGTGATGGCACGCCTGGATGGAAGTCTCCGGGAAGGCTACATACGCGCGATTGAACCAATGGAGGGCGGCTTAGTTGAAAAGGGACTACTCGTTGGCAGAACTTTAGTACGAGTAAAGAAGACGATGCCAGTAAGGATCTTAAACATCAACTCAGATCCTGTAACGTTGAAAAAGAAGACCGTGGTAGGCCAATGCACGCCAGTATCACAAATTGTGAAATGCGTGAAGACGAACGAAGATACGCCGCCGAAGAAGTGTCCACAACATCTATTGGACATTCTTACCACCAAATGCCAAAACCTCAGCCAAGACCAGCTGGCTAAAGTTAAAGTGTTGATCCAAGAGTACCAAGATGTGTTCGCGCTGGAGGGTGGTTCCAAAGGAAGAACTAACGTGGTGAAACACAAAATTAATACCGGAGACGCTCGACCGATACGACAACATCCACGCAGACTTCCTTTGGCGAAAAGAGAAGAAGCCGAACAAATAATTACGGATATGGAGAGAGAAGGCGTGATTGAACCTTCAAGTAGTCCATGGGCATCCCCAGTGGTACTCGTGAAGAAGAAGGATGGATCAACGAGGTTTTGCGTAGACTACAGGCAGCTAAACGACGTGACCAAAAAGGACAGCTACCCTTTACCCAGAATTGACGATACGCTAGACACCCTGTCAGGATCCCAGTGGGTTTCTACGTTAGATTTAAAGAGTGGATACTGGCAGGTAGAATTAGAACCCAAGGATCGTGAAAAAACAGCTTTTACGATCGGAACTGGTTTGTGGCAGTTCACTGTAATGCCCTTCGGCCTGTGTAACGCTCCTGCAACGTTCGAGCGTTTGATGGAGACCATCTTGCGCGGATTGTCTTGGAAGACGTGTTTGGTTTACCTGGACGACGTGATCGTGGTTGGAAGGTCCTTTGAAGAACACTTGAGCAACTTGAAGGAAGTGTTCCAGCGATTACGTGGGGCTAACCTCAAACTGAGCCCAAAGAAGTGCCACGTATTTAAGAAGGAAGTCCAATACCTTGGCCACGTCGTATCTAGAGATGGAGTGAGGCTGACCCAGACAAAATCCGAGCCGTGCAAGCATGGTCAAGACCAATCGACAAACATCAGGTCCGAAGTTTCCTTGGGTTGTGCACTTATTATAGAAGATTTGTACCCGGATTTGCCAATATTGCCAAACCATTAACAAAATTAACTGAAGAAAAAGCAGAATTTAGATGGAATGAAGACTGCGAAAGTTCTTTAATCAACTAAAACAAGCCCTAGTCACTTCGCCGATTTTGAGTTATCCAAGAGAAGATGGAAAGTTTGTTTTGGATACCGACGCAAGCAATCTGGCCATAGGCGCGGTCCTTTCGCAGATTCAGGATGGACAAGAAAAGGTTATCGCGTATTTTAGCAAGGTTTTGTCCAGGCCAGAAAGGAATTATTGCGTCACTAGGAGGGAGCTGTTAGCAGTCGTTAAGTCCATCGAACATTTCTACAAGTATTTGTATGGACGAAAGTTTTTACTGAGAACAGACCACGCCGCTTTAAAATGGCTTCTGCAGTTCCGTAACCCAGAAGGACAAGTGGCAAGATGGATCGAGAGACTGCAAGAGTATGACTATGACACAGAACACCGTGCCGGAAGCAGTCATCGAAACGCTGATGCCTTGTCCAGAAGACCATGTCCAGCGGACTGCAGCCATTGTTCGCGACTGGAAGAAAAAGTCGAATGTCTTTGGAGAACTGCTATGGTTGATGATGAGTGGGAACCTGAGCAGTTATGTCGCGAACAAGAAGACGATCCTGAAATAAGACTACTCCTGGACTGGAAAGAAAGCGGCCGACGACCAACCTGGGAAGAAGTGAGTGCTTTGGGCAAAAATATCAAAGCGTACTGGGCGCAGTGGGACTCCTTGATAGTAGAAGACGGTCTTCTTAAGCGATCCCTAGAAAGTGCCGAGGGCACGGGAAACAGACTACAGCTGGTAGTGCCGAAGAGCAGGGTGACCGAAGTGTTGAAGCATCTCCACGATGGGACATCAGGAGGACACTTTGGCATTAAGAAGACGTTAGGTAAAGTGCGAGAACGATTCTACTGGATGAACTGCAAAGAGGACGTCATGAAATGGTGCCGTAAATGCATAGTCTGCGCTTCAGGAAATGGTCCAGCGAGAAAGCGCAAAGCACCTATGAAACAATACAACGTAGGAAGCCCTTTGGAAAGAGTAGCGATTGACATCGCAGGGCCGTTCCCAGAATCCGATTCGGGAAATAAATACATCTTGGTGGCGATGGATTATTTCACGAAATGGACGGAGGCTTACGCCATACCCAATCAGGAAGCAGCTACAGTCGCAGACGTATTAGTAAAGGAGTTTTTCTGCCGGTTTGGAGTTCCGTTGGAATTACACTCCGATCAAGGCCGCAATTTTGAGTCTGGGCTGTTTCAAGAAGTTTGCCGACTGTTAGGAATTAAAAAGACTAGGACAACGCCTCTCCATCCTCAGTCTGATGGCATGGTTGAACGGATGAATCGAACAATGGGCAAGTACTTAGCCAAGGTAGTGTCCGAACATCAAAGAGACTGGGATCAGTACTTGCACCTCTTCTTAATGGCGTACCGATCATCCGTTCACGAAAGCACAGGCCAAACACCATCCTGTGTCATGCTCGGTCGTGAGATAAGATTACCATGCGATCTTCAATTTGGACGAAGACCGGAAGAAGAAGTCGCTGGAGAAGATTACGTCAGCAAGCTGGCAAAGAGGCTAGACGAAGTACATGAAGAGGTTCGTAAAAACACACAAATTGCCAGCGACAGGATGAAAACAAGATATGACGTCAAGGCGCAAAATGGTGGGTTTCAACCTGGCGATATGGTTTGGTTGTATAACCCTCAAAGGAGACGTGGTTTGTCGCCGAAGCTGCAAAGGCAATGGGAGGGCCCTATGAAGTTGTGCGGCGTATTAACGACGTTATATACCGCATCCGAAAACCGCCCAGAGGCAAGCCAAAAGTGGTCCACGTCGATCGTCTAGCCCCGTTTGCTGGCGATAACCACAATCCGCAAGTTCAGGTCCGAACCAGAGTAATAAGTAGCAGAACCAGGAATCCAATCGAAGAAATGGAGTTCGAAAAGTTTATGAACTTATACGGAGGTTCTGGAAAAGCTAGGTTCAGAGTTACCACCGAGGAACAACAAGACCTGTTCCAGACACAAAAAGATTACGCCATCGCACATTGCGTGAGCGAGGAGCTTGACATGTCCAAAGGGGTTGCAGTCGTGTTTAAAAAGAAGTTTGGACAGCTAGATGAATTACGAAGACAGCAACCGGCAGTCGGAAAGGTTTTAGGACTACGTGGTGACGGACGCTTCGTTTTCTATCTGGTCACCAAGAAATACGCACGTGTCAAGCCGTTATACAAAGATCTGTGGCGAACATTATGGAGTCTCAAGAGACAAATGGAGTTCCATCATGTTAAGAAATTGGCAGTACCCAAGCTTGGTTGTGGCTTAGACCAATTGAATTGGAGGACAGTTCGAAACATGTTGGAGGTCGTCTTCCGAGGAACAGGCGTTCAAGTGTTGGTCTGTAGTTACCAACCGAGGAGAGTATTGGGTCAGGAAAAGTCCATTGACTGTTACTTTTATGGTCAAGGAAGTTGCCGAAATGGAGGAAGCTGCCGCTATCGCCACGATCCCTTTTACCGGTGTCGCATCCCGTCTCCTGTTCTGGGACAGAACAGGCCTAAGAAGGGGGCAGTGAAACGTCCGAGAAATTACTTGCAAATGCAAGAGCCTTCTAGAACTGTTATCTAGTTTCTAGAAGATATAGCGAAAAGTGAGGAACGATCGAGAAGAATTCGCCGATGTCTATAAAAGCCGAAGATGGAAATCGTAGGTCAGTTATTGCTGGAATGTGAATGCATGCAGTATTAAATAAATAAGCAAGTGAAGATAAATAAGTGATTAGCACGTGCGGAGTTTTAAATAAATCGAGTGAACGTGACTATCAGCGGTGAAACCCGAGGACGTTATCTTATCTCGTGTTAGTTATCTTAAGTGTTATACAACGGTTATACATAAATTATAGTGTAAGTGTTTTTATTATTAGATTTTATTAGTTCGGTTAATTTACCTTTACATATTTTTATAATAAGTAAACGTAGTTTTAGTCGTTTATAAATAAATTAGTTTTTTAATAAATAGATACGTAACAGTATATTACTACCGGAAGCCTGAAAAATGAAAAAAAGCTATTGAAATAGGTTTTTAATAGCCCCAAGACGAGCATCTTATGAAAATCTTTGCAGAAGAAAAAACTAAGAAACATTTGAATTATTGAACTTATGGAAGTATTTACCATAACCGATGGTATAAAAAATAGTAATGAACTAGTAGATATAAAACCGTGGCGGCTGGTCCATAAGAACTCTAGAGCGCGAACCCCCCAGACTTTTATTAAAATTAAAAAAAGGTACAGATAATTATGAATTAAAATATTTAAACATATTTATAAGATAATAGGTACTTATCAACTACTTTTTATTACTCTAAAACATTAATTTAATATGGTCGTCATTCAAAGCCTCGTATATTAGATAGGTAATTTCTTTATGTTACACACAATTACACACAGTTACAATTATTTGAGTCCATGGATGTGTATGTAGCATAGCATCCTAACCTGACGTCACGGCCCCCATTACGAGAATTCATATGAAGTTTTAACATGGGAAAAGGCTCCCGGGTTTGTAGCCCGCGATTATTTCAATTCAGTAATCATGAAGCCGTAGGAGTACACGACGTATTGTAAGTGAAACGGTATATTTGTCGTACGTAATTTTCGAAAAATGCAAAAAAATTATGTACATTTTTTTTTTTAATTAATTTGTAAGGATATCGTTTAGGGTTAAAATAATATCTCTCAGAAGTCTTTAAAAATACCGCATTACAGTTTTATCGAAAAGAAAACAATAAAATGAAGTTGACGGTAACATATCCGTTGAATCATATTAGATGATGCTAGTATTTTTGAACGTCTACACATATTCAATTTTACATTTTAAAATGCAAAATTTTTCAATTATTATATAACAAATAAGTTTCAAATCCGACATTTTCAAACTACAAGTCCCGATTATTTTTAAATTATTATAATGTAAATTCAATCACGGCAAATTTAAATTATTTAGTACAATGTAGGGTAAGGTTGCTATAATCGTACCACCGCCTAAATCGTACCACTACTGTTTTCTACAAAATTAAAATATCAATTCGCCACCTGTTGTAAGTTTTTACAACTAATTTTAGCTACAAACTCAGTACTTTTGTTTTGGATTGTGCAGCATTTGTCGAAAACACGTGCCGAGCGTTTGAGAAATTATGTGGTTTATGACGTAAATTCAGCTTAAAATTCATAAGATTTTAATTTGATTTTACGTAAAATTAAAAATCATCTCCAGTTATAATTCAAAGTAACGTTTAATACAGTGTATTATTCAAAAGTTTTGGTAAGTACAATAATAAAATTAGAAGTTGTCAAAATCGTACCAGAACGAGTTTCTAAAATCGGACCAGTACGATTTACGCAACTTAGAAAATTTCGTTAGGTAATATTATTTGAATTGTAATTTCAGATAAAATGTCCAAACAAGTTTATGGGAAATGGTCCGCACAGGATATGAAAAATGCACCACCAAATTAGCCCATTACCCAAACCAACTAAAAAATACAACGAACGCTTGCGAAAAGGAACTCAAAAAGCTATAATATTAACATCTAGCCCGTATAACTATTGAAAATAAGAACACCAAGAAAACAAATGCAAGACGAAAGCTAGATTCAGAAGCTTCCAGTAGTAAGCTAGATATTGTGATTGAAATGAACTTGGAAGACTGGTTCTGTTTTCTTTGTGGAAAAACGTTATTAAAGGTATGATACAGTGCCAGAATTGCAATAAATGGGCTCATGAAACGTGTGCGGGAGTCTCATCTCGAGAAATCACTTTCATTTGTGCTATTTGTAAGTAAATAGTTTTATTTTGTATTAGTCGTCGTTTTTGTATACCTACCAACTTATTATTGTTATGTAGCAGATAGGAACATGTTTATTTCCTGTTTTAATAACTTTATCTAAATATCACCTATTTAATTATTTTTTGTAGTATTAGGTACAAAGCGTTATTTATTTGTTATCATTTTTATATAGGTATTGACTGTTTATTTTATATATCATTATGTTAAAAATGTTTATTTGTTATTTCAATATCTGAGATTAATATTATATGGATTATTTTTTGTGAATTTTTTAATAATTGTTTGTTGACTACATAATAAACCAAAAGGTACAATTTAGAAAACCACTGGTACGATTTAAGAAACTAGTATCCTAAATCGTACTGTTTGCAGTGGCGAAAAGAAAGGCAGAAATAAAAAAGATGGATTTATATCACAAAGTCAAAAAAAGTATATATTGTACATAAATGTCCATAGTTGAAGATGGTGCATTGGTGAATTCATTTTTCAAAAAACTCGTCGTATAAATGCTTGAAAAATTTAGAATCGAAAAGTGGTACGATTTACGCGACTTTACCCTACTACATACATATATTCTAAATAACTTAAAAATAGTTTTCAAGTAAGAAATTTAATCCATGAAAAACAAAGATTAACTTCTAAACCAGAAACTTTTCTAGAAACGATTTTTGTATTAAATGTAAAAAACACACATTATTATGATTCTTTAATACAACAAAGTTATCTTATTATTTTTGAAACATCTTTTCTGCCAAGAAAAAATCTGTAAAAATCGACACGACTAAACTCCTTGTATTAAACACAATAACTAGCATTAGTATTCTCTCGACAAATCATTAAAGACTAAGCCAAGAAACGTTTGAAATTAAATTTCTGAGTCCATTCACGACTGATCAACACAATAGATTCGACAATCTGGGATTTGATCGACAAACTATCGACGGAAAAAGCCGAAGAGATTGCCAAAAAGGTAAAGAAAATACAAATGGCGAAGTTCCAGAAGTTACAGGAAGTACAACATCCTTCACCGTCGCAATTAGAGACAGACATGATCATCATCAATATGTCTTCCACCACACTCAGTGGACCAGCAACGGCTATTTTATCAAAAGGATTAAATTTTGTTATCACATCAATATTTATACCAAAGGAAGAAATAGTGAGTTCATTGGAGAGCACACTCAGAACTCTACCACAACATATTCAAGAACAGGCGAAGGTCAAAACAGCCGATATTCTGAAGAAATCTACAGCACCGAAATCCAACATCAATCGAGAGGAAAGAAATGATCTAAGGGAACTTAAGGCCAACAAAGAAATCACTGTATTACCAGCTGATAAAAGAAATGCTTCTGTAATCATGAACACTAACGACTACATGGAAAAAATCGATACTTTGCTACAAGATTTGGCGTACAAACCATTGAAGAGGGATCCAATAAAACCTCTAGAGAGAAATATCAGAACATCAAAAGAGACGACTAATTCTTACAGACACCAGGATGCCGCACCTTTACGGCCTTCCAAAAATCCACAAACCAGGGGTACCGCTTCGCCCAATTGTGAGTGCTACAGGTTCAGCCACTCATCCTCTGGCTAGATACTTATGTACCATATTACAACCGCTTACGGGAAAAAGTATCCACCACGTAAAGAATACCCAGCACTTCGTCTCAAGAATTAAAGAAATTAAATTGGAACCAGAAGGCATTTTAGTCAGTTTTGATGTGACATCTCTCTTCACAAAAGTGCCACTACAAACAGCACTGGAGATCATCAAGACCAAATTACGAAAAGTGGATTTGGATGAGGAGCTTAACGGACTAATTGAGCTATGCTTAAAGTCTACGTACTTCTCATTCAACAATATTGTATACGAACAAATTGAAGGGGCAGCCATGGGATCACCACTTTCTCCAGTCATCGCCAATATATTTATGGAGGATTTTGAAGAAAGAGCATTAGAAACCGCTACCCCCAAACCAAAATGCTGGCTACGTTATGTGGACGATACATTTGTAATTTGGTCTTATGGAACAGAAACACTACACAACTTTCTGGATTACATTAACCAGTTAGATTTCAACATCAAATTCACCATTGAAAAAGGAAACAAATAGAAGCATTCCGTTCTTGGACGTACTGGTCACTCGAAATATGGACAACAAATTGAGGCATCAAGTATATAGAAAACCGACACACACTGACAGATACCTCAACGCCGAATCACATCATCATCCAGCTCAGAAGTTTGCAGTTCTAAAAACTTTAGTACATAGGGCCATGGCAATCAGTAAACCGAACATGTTAAAGACCGAGCTAGGTCACCTAACAAACACCTTAATAAAAAACGATTTCAGAAAAGCAAAATCGAGCAATTAACAAACACAGTATGAAAAAGCCAAAGAAGGAGGAACCCTCCCAACTAGCATTTTTGGTGATTGCGACGTGGCAGCCACAGTCGTGGGAACTGTAGAGTGGCGTGCCACTAGTCACTACCACGTTACAGGAACAGTTCTATACCGTGGCTACCACCAAAATGGGGAACAAATATTGGGTGGTCGTTACGTGATTACAACCATTTTATCACTTATAAAATAACATTACAGCCAGGTAAAATCCACGTCGTTGCCAAGTGACGGCATGGTGACCATTAGTGGCCCTGAGCATTTTAGTAACTGCTTTAATGTATTTATATCTCTGTCCCATTTTTAAATGTTGTTTACTTTCTCATCTACATCCCTTCTTTTTTTTACAAATGGACAACAAGGTGTATACTTCGATCAAACTGTTTTAAGTTTCTATGAACTACATGTTTATTATTGAATTTGTACAACATTTGCTAACAGCAAAATTGCAACAAATGCAAGTTCACTGTTAAATGTAGAGGTTACAGTTTGAAATATAACCATGCGCCAACAAAATTTTCATTTTTTTAGAAAAACAAAATTAAAAAGTCTTAAATATAAAATAAAAATTAAATAACTATACAATCTAAAACACATTTTATTAGTATTTACATTATAAATTTAATTATAATTCATTAATTTCTTACATTCAATGTGTTGTTACTTATAAATTTCATATATTTAGAATAATTGGCAAATTTTTGTTAATGGCGACATAGAGATTGTTCATAAATATGGCTACTTAGAAATAAAGTAACTGTTAAGTGGCAAAAACTAAGGATAGCCACTTTGGAGTTACTTCTACTCAATAAGTGGCCAAGAGAACTAAGAAACATCCAATCAAATTTCAGAACACTTAAAAGTGATTTTTAAAAGTGGCAGCATTGGTGGCGACCACGTGAATTTTGTTGAACGGCCACTCTATAAAATTTACATGCTTTCACGTTCATCTTCATAATGAAGTTGGATACATAACCTTACTAATTTATATTTTATTATCAACTTCATTTCATAACGTATAATTACAATCAATTATTTTGAACACTCTTAATAATATTGTTATCTAGCTTATACATTTGTAATTGTTCTAAATCATTTTCATATTATGGATTATATGTGTTATTAAATGTCTAATTCCTAATAACTAACTTTACTTTACGGATTAAACTTTTGATGTCTTCCTGGAAAGCAATTTTAGGTTAGACAGATTTAAATACTAGCAGTGTATTTTTATTTATACCGAGCCGATTCGCATTGTAGAAAATAGGCCACTATTTAGTTACAGTAACTTAAAAGTGGATTTCAGAAGTAAATGTCACTATGTAGTGGCTTTAATCTAAAATGTCTCGTGAAAATCACTTATGGAAGTGGCTAAAACGTTACAACAACGACAACATACCACTCTAGAGTGCACCTACATTTTAGGTATATTTTAAGTTTCCAAAACGTGGTCAAAAGTGGTCGCCACTTTAATTTGCCACTATAAAATTAAAAAAACTTATAAGTGATTTTACTTAGTGAAAATAACGTTGGAAAAACTTTACTTTTCACCACAAAGCTACAGAACTACAAAGTGATTAAGAAAGGATGTATCCACGTAATTTCCACTATAAATCAATAGAATAGAGTTATAATTACTATGAAGTTGCATATAAAGTGTTAAATACGTAATAATCACTAAACTGAAGTGGCAGTATAAGTTATTCTGACTTTGATGCTACTTGGGCGTGGATACTTATCAAAGTGATCTTCACTGCAAAAAATAAAATAGCCGCCAATTTCTCAAAATCAAAAGAAACAAAAGCACCACTCGAGGAATCAGGGGTCTACCACATCCCTTGTTCGTGTGGGCTGGCTTACATAGGACAAACAGGACACAACATAGCTACCAGATTAAAAGAACATAAGGCGGATACAAAGAAACATAATACAAGATCTGCTGTTGCGGAACACTTTTTAGACACCGGTCACACGATAAAATTTGAAGAGGCAATAATGTTGGCTAAATCCCAAAACTTCTGGCCTAGACTATACAAAGAAGCCATTGAAATTCAGAAGTACGACAATTTTAATAGGGAAAACAAACATTTAGTGCTATTTCTTACTTTCGACTTTTGTTACGTAATAGTAGTTTACGTAACAAGAGTCGAAAGTAAGAAATAGCATAACGAACGTTAATGCGACGCGAGGTCGCACGGCCGAGCGTTGCATGTGAGTGAGTTATGCTATGATTCTTTCGACGAGAGTAATGTACATTATTTTTTGTGTTGCCTTTTATAAAATAACATTTTTTTTTAAATCAACAGAAATATAATGTTGGTACTACATTAATTACTAAATCTGTCAAATTTGACATTAACTTTAACATCGTTCTTCTTCAATTTTAACTGAATTTCATGATTTTTAAAATGATTTTTCTACCGGTCGCATACTAGTTCTAATATATTAATTGACTTTGAACACGTACTTTTATGTGGATTCCTAGTTTTCATTTTGCCACCCTAGAGCTTTTTTCGTTTATTACGTAACTACACTAACGAACGAATATTGACGTTTGCGATGTTGGCAACACAAAATAGTAGTTTACGTAACAAGAGTCGAAAGTAAGAAATAGCATAACGAACGTTAATGCCACGCGAGGCCGCACGGCCGAGCGTTGCATGTGAGTGAGTTATGCTATGATTCTTTCGACGAGAGTAATGTACATTATTTTTTGTGTTGCCTTTTATAAAATTACATTTTTTCTTTTAAACCAACAGAAATATAATGTTGGTACTACATTAATTACTAAATCTGTCAAATTTGACATTAACTTTAACATCGTTCTTCTTTAATTTTAACTGAATTTCATGATTTTTAAAATGATTTTTCTACCGGTCGCATACTAGTTCTAATATATTAATTGACTTTGAACACGTACTTTTATGTGGATTCCTAGTTTTCATTTTGCCACCCTAGAGCTTTTTTCGTTCATTACGTAACTACACTAACGAACGAATATTGACGTTTGCGATGTTGGCAACACAAAATAGTAGTTTACGTAACAAGAGTCGAAAGTAAGAAATAGCATAACGAACGTTAATGCGACGCGAGGCCGCACGGCCGAGCGTTGCATGTGAGTGAGTTATGCTATGATTTTTTCGACGAGAGTAATGTACATTATTTTTTGTGTTGCCTTTTATAAAATTACATTCTTTTTTGAAAAAATAAAAAAAATCAACAAAAATATAATGTTTGTACTACATTTATTACTAAATCTGTCAAATTTGACATTAACGTTAACATCGTTTTTCTTCAATTTTAACTGAATTTCTAGATTTTTAAAATGATTTTTTCACCTGTCGCATACTCGTTCTAATATATTAATTGACTTTGAACACTTACTTTTATGTAGATTCCTAGTTTTCATTTTGCCACCCTAGAGCTTTTTTCGTTTATTACGTAACTACACTAACGAACGAATATTGACGTTTGCGATGTTGGCAACACAAAATAGTAGTTTACGTAACAAGAGTCGAAAGTAAGAAATAGCATAACGAACGTTAATGCCACGCGAGGCCGCACGGCCGAGCGTTGCATGTGAGTGAGTTATGCTATGATTCTTTCGACGAGAGTAATGTACATTATTTTTTGTGTTGCCTTTTATAAAATTATATTTTTTTTTAAATCAACAGAAATATAATGTTGGTACTACATTAATTACTAAATCTGTCAAATTTGACATTAACTTTAACATCGTTCTTCTTCAATTTTAACTGAATTTCATGATTTTTAAAATGATTTTTCTACCGGTCGCATACTAGTTCTAATATATTAATTGACTTTGAACACGTACTTTTATGTGGATTCCTAGTTTTCATTTTGCCACCCTAGAGCTTTTTTCGTTTATTACGTAACTACACTAACGAACGAATATTGACGTTTGCGATGTTGGCAACACAAAATAGTAGTTTACGTAACAAGAGTCGAAAGTAAGAAATAGCATAACGAACGTTAATGCCACGCGAGGCCGCACGGCCGAGCGTTGCATGTGAGTGAGTTATGCTATGATTCTTTCGACGAGAGTAATGTACATTATTTTTTGTGTTGCCTTTTATAAAATTACATTTTTTCTTTTAAACCAACAGAAATATAATGTTGGTACTACATTAATTACTAAATCTGTCAAATTTGACATTAACTTTAACATCGTTCTTCTTCAATTTTAACTGAATTTCATGATTTTTAAAATGATTTTTCTACCGGTCGCATACTAGTTCTAATATATTAATTGACTTTGAACACGTACTTTTATGTGGATTCCTAGTTTTCATTTTGCCACCCTAGAGCTTTTTTCGTTCATTACGTAACTACACTAACGAACGAATATTGACGTTTGCGATGTTGGCAACACAAAATAGTAGTTTACGTAACAAGAGTCGAAAGTAAGAAATAGCATAACGAACGTTAATGCGACGCGAGGCCGCACGGCCGAGCGTTGCATGTGAGTGAGTTATGCTATGATTTTTTCGACGAGAGTAATGTACATTATTTTTTGTGTTGCCTTTTATAAAATTACATTCTTTTTTGAAAAAATAAAAAAAATCAACAAAAATATAATGTTTGTACTACATTTATTACTAAATCTGTCAAATTTGACATTAACGTTAGAGGTGTTTCATTATGTCGTGAACTGTGACCTTGAGTCGAAAATCGGAATTAATAAACTAAAAGTCAAAAATTTGACATGTCTATCTGAATTTCAAAAACGTTAGTCTATTTAAAAGGCACTTATGTCAATAAAAATTAAAAATAATCAGATATTTATTTATTAATTAAAATTTAATTTACTTATAATAATACCTAAAGACCTATTAACAAGAAATACAACGACAAAAGCAAAGATAGGTTAGAAAAAATGTACCGGCGAATGTTTGTAAGACGGATAATAACAATATTTTGACATATACAGACTACAGCGCCACAGTTCACGAGATCCTGAAAGACGTCTAACATCGTTTTTCTTCAATTTTAACTGAATTTCTAGATTTTTAAAATGATTTTTTCACCTGTCGCATACTCGTTCTAATATATTAATTGACTTTGAACACTTACTTTTATGTGGATTTCTAGTTTTCATTTTGTCACCCTAGAGCTTTTTTCGTTCATTACATAACTACATTAACGAACGAATATTGACTTTTGCGATGTTGGCAACACAAAAACTGCTATTATTGTTTGATTGATACAGTAAAAAATTATCATATGTAATATCATAAGTGTTTGTAAAATTATCGATAATGAGACACCTTATATATATAACACATTTTGAGTTCTGTCCAGGTGTCGAAACTTAGGTAATTTTACAAAGACGAATGAAATTCGAATGATTATTACTCGAAAAAAGCAAAAAAAATATTTATTGTCATAATAATTATTAGTGACGTTACAATTATAATACACATTTGAGGGTGCTTAAATTGATGAAGTTGACATAGTTGACGTTTAGGAATTATTGAATTTAGAGCGTTTTCATGATTACTTATCAACAGGCATACTTATCGCTGTAATTATTACTCTTCCGGTTGTGTTATCGCTTATTAATGCTCGTTTAATTGAAAAACGTGATTGAAATGGTGTAATATGATTGGTTAATTTTAAATTAGGGTAATAATCGTGATAAGAAAATTAACAAAATCCTTTTGGAAGATACGCCATAAAACACAATTAAGTTGTATTAATTGATTAAAAAACTTAGTAAATAAAAAAGTAGTAAATAATTATCTTACAGAATACACCTCACTCAAGAAAACACGCTTTCAACAGTCTCTCGGTATTATCAATGCTCTAGGGGTATTATAGCTGAGAATTTTAACTTTTCCATGTAGTTTTAGTAATTGTTTAAACTATGTGTAATGAAACTACAATAAGTTAGACTTACAAAGAAATTAACAATATAATTTTTTGCGAAATTTGCTCAAGTTAATAAATAAATGAAGAGTAACAAAATCAAGTTCAGCGAGGTAAGTTCGGGATATTCCATCTAATACGTAATAATCCTTTTAATGAAGAGTAAATAATTTTTATTGAATAAAGGATTGATTCTAAACAACTTGCAAAAATAAAACTGGAATTCTACATAATAAAAAAACAGTCATATATTAAATAAAGATCAGCAATCAGCTCTTTAGCCGTCCCACAAAAAAATCTTATTCAGCATCAGAAAACTGGCACCTCACCTGGTATGGTACTAGGCAATAAAAGCATTGAACCTATTTGGCACTATTTTTAATTTTGGCATCGAAATAATAACTCACTCCGCACATTCCACATTCCTAGTCATCATCTTTGACAGTTTCCTTTGTTTTCTTATTCGTGTTCTGCTTTACCGATGAGGTGCGAAGACAAAATCATAAAGATGGATTGTTCTGAGATCTCCATCTTCGGTTTAAACATTTAGGCACTTTGTTTTTGAATCTCGTTTCTTCCGATTTGAATTTGCAGTATAAGGCTTTGTTGGGAAGGGCAATATTTTGTTACTTTAAGAATTTGATTGGGTAGCACACCTCCATTGTCTTGTAAATTAGCTGTCAGTAAAGATGAAGCAAGAGCTTCTATGGATATTGCATTTTTATGAAAAGTGCATGTTCCACATTTTATGAATGCATTCTCGATATTTGATGCGAAAAAACTATATAAAAATTCTGGGTTAAGTATAGAATGGAAGTTAGTTCTATTAGGTTTTTCATTTAAAATCTTCGACGAGTGAGCTTTCAGCGATTTAGATGCTTTAGTAAAAGCTCGTGTGAGCTGGAAAGGTAAATAAATAGATATTGTTTTCTGATGCAAGTGATATTGCTGCCGGATTAACGCGTGACGCGTAAAAATCCATAAACAATATCACAAGTCAAACCAGTGGAATTGATTCAATAAAGAACCAAATCCAGTTCAAAAAGATCTCATTGTTAATTCACCATTGGTACACATACATCCTATAATAAGATGAGAACGTCTTTCGGGTTTGGACCGTGTCATAGTTGTAACCGAAGTTGCCAAGGCTTCGCCCACTTTTGAAAGGGGCTTCATCAGGGTGTGAGAGAAATCGAAGAACTCAAACAAGCAACCGAAATCTAACTAAAAACTTCTCAAAACTTATGTAATCAACTTGTGAACCAAGCCAGATTCTAAACTCCATAGAAGTGACTTAAGCAGAAATAGTCTCCGCATATAAAGAAGAAGTATCGTGACAACTGGTTAAGCTCGACTCTAATTGGGTTACGGTTGAAAGGGAGAGTGTTTTCGATAAAGGAGTAATGATTGGGAACCAAAGAGGGGATAACTCGAAACCATGATTACGATTGAAGTTATTGGGGTGTTTGATGATTTCTATGCTCTCTCGGAGTTTGGCAATCACAGAAACGTTATTAAAATCTATCTTGTGGCTTGTAATAAAATGATGTTCAACAACAGTAGACTTAGAAATATGGCTTTTCCTTATACAACAATCATGTTTTGAAACGCGAGTAATGACGGAACAACCGGTTTCACCAATGTAGACTAAACCACCTGAACAAGAAATTTGGTATAGGTACACCTTGAGATGAAAGTGTAGAAAATTTGACCAGACTCGGAAGACGTTCTCATCTTAGTATAGACTCCGGCCGTGAAAGCTTTTGCTATTACATCTTATGAGCGTAGGATTCTCATCTATCTGCATATGCCTTCTTGTATACAAACCGCTTTCCAATCAACGTTACTACCCTATTTAGTTTAAAGACGCAGGAAAGACCAGTTTCGTCACAATTTCATGACCGATCTGGAATATTTTTAATTCCAATCTTGTCCATTAATGCTTCTAGTTTAGTGAAAAAGTTTTGTATTATTTCTAGATTTGACACAGAGGTCCTGTATGCAGCTAGGTTTTCCGGAACACAGAGTGCAAGATTAAATCTTCTTTTTATACTGTGCTCACCACTATTTACTAGCAGAGGATTTGCCTGTATTGAAGAATTTTTTTCGTCCAGCATATGTTTACTCAGTTGATAAGCTATTTTTCTAATCATCTGCACTTTTGGTCCAAATCCAAGTTCTTGCATTCTTATTAGGTAGTCAAACAGTTGTGTTTCCAGTTCTGCTGTAACTGTATATAGTCTTTTCAATTTGGAAACTTGATGATTGTTGCAATCATCACTAGTTTTAAGTAAAAAAAAATTTATAGTGCTCCACCTAATTTCGCTTTACTTGCTAACCGAAAGTTGCTTATAATCATAAACATTACAACCGCGAAAGCTTAAGATTTTATACTAAAATACTTGTCTAAATTTTTTTTTTGAAAATAGATTGAGCTTTTTGCCGTCTTTAAAATTTGGGAAATTCACTATTTGGTTTAGCAGAAAACAAACACAAATTTACATGTTTTATTCCTCGTAAACGATTAGATTGAGCAAAATGTGTCTTATAATTTATTTAATACATAAAGATAATTGCTGTACTTGGTATATAACAATGAAACATTCGCAAAATTTTTGTAAATTTTGAGAGCGATCACATTCTTTTTATCCACGTCTAGAACGTTCACGAAAGAATGTAAAAATTGTCGAAGGATAGCCAAAATATATAAAAAAGCTATACAAATGAATCATAGGTCAGTTATTTCAGTAATTCGAAGTCGGCAGTGTTAAGAAGATTGTTCAAGTTTAAATAAATAAGTGATTAACGCGCGTCGAGGTAAATACAACGAATTAAAACCGTGCGTGACATTAATGTAAACAAGCGTCAGTGTTTAAATAAATAGAAGTTATACGCGGACATTATCTTTCGAGTGATAGTGCTATATAAATTACTGTAAGTGTTTTTATTAAATATCCTTAGATTTAATTCGTTCGGTTAGTTATAAACGTGTACCTACATATTTTTAGTATAAAGAAATTAGTTTTAATAATCGTTACAATAATAATAATAATAAACACTATTAATATTTAAGTTTTTAAGTGTTAAGCATTACGAGAAGCTTAAAGTTAAAAAACATTCTATTTTTTGAAACGAGACTCTGAAATTCGTGTTTTCTTCAATTACAAATTCTGTAAAATTACTACAGTTTGTCGAGATGATTTTTGTTAATTTTATTTAATAAAATTAACACTATTATCGTCTTCAAATCTTATAGAACAGGCTTTTGTTTTTATATTTGTTTTTGTTTCTCTTTACAATTAGTTTTGCATAAATTAAGTCATATTTGTTTTATCTCTATGTAAAACAATAAAGTCAATTGAGCGATTTATTCGTGTTTCTCTTTCTCTTTTTATTCGAATAATCGAACGTGTTTTCTAAATTCGCACGGTGATAAGGCAGGGATCATCTTTCGTGGCAATTTGTTTATAGTAGGTATTGTTTTTTTTAACTTTTTGTAGTGTTTGTTTATTTTAAGTATAACAATAAATATTTTCAATCTAAAGTGCAATACCTGCTAATATTCTCTGAGTTTAATGTTTGATTTTGTTCTGATTATTTCTGTATTTCTACTAAATAATGTTTTTGAATTTTGAAGATTACTGTTCTTATTTTTTTCAAGTTTAGTTTTATCAAGCAAAAAAACAATGTTTTCAACTCTAATGTCAATCAGAAATTACTACTTTAGTTTAAGTTATTGCTTATAAAACCATATTTTACCTAAGTTTATGTCTAAATAAGGGTTCAAGTTTGGAACATATAATGTTAGTTTGTCTACAACATAAGGTATCTTTTTGAATATTGATAAAAATGCACTTAAATGGTTCTTTACTTTTTTTTAATTGAAAAATACTTTCTAAATCTCATTAGTAGCCAGTAGGTTACTTTATGGTAGTCACATCATAGTGAAGATATTGAAATCAAAGATGTTAAAAATCGTCTTAAATTTAATTCTATTTACGATCGATAGAAAGCGCATGCGTTTTGAGAATATGTATTAGCGACGTTTCTTTGGAGATTTGATTATCACGTTGTATTCGTGATTTTAGATTAGACACCTTACAGTGTCAAATTGTCATAACCACGTAGATAACGGCGTTGTTATCTCATTTGTAGTTTGATTTTTACTATTGAAACGTTCGAGAAATTATTGTCAAGTTCGAGAACGTTCACGAACTTGTTATCAACTTCCAGAAGGATGTAGCAAATTCTCTGGACAGATAACGGAAATTTATAAAAACGGCGCAAAGAGCATAGGTCAGTTATTTAAAATCGGAAGTGTTAAGAAGATGTTTAAATAAATAAGTGATTAACGCGTGGTTAAGATAAATATAACGAAGTATAAACTTACATGACTTTAATGTAAACAAAAGTCAGTTTTTAGATAAATAGAAGTTATCCGCGGACATTATTTCTCGAGTGATTGTAATATAAATTAGTGTAAGTGTTTTTCTTAAATACCGTTAAATATAATTAGTTCGTGTAGTTTTAAGCGTGTAAATATTTTGTGTATAAATACATTAGTTATAAAATTCGTTACACTCTTTTAGTCATTTTACAAATAAATTTACATTATCTTTAAGCATGCTGTTGACTATACTCTATAATATTTGTAAAAGATGTGATTATTAAAATGTTCTTCATTTTGTTAAGATTTTATGTGAAAGCGATGCTTTATTTTCATTAATTTCGAACTGAGAAGGCCTTGTTTTAAAAACTAAAGTTTTGTTGTTAATGGCGTAAGTAAGAAAGAAAATAACTAACTAAAAACAAGAACGCATGAGATAAAACAATGTGCAAGTGTTACAGAAAAAGTAAAACATAAATGATTTACAATAAAAATAAAGCACCAAAAAAAGACAGAAACCGAGACTATTTTTTTAGAATATAAATTTAAAAAAACATTTAATAACTGAATGGCCTTGATTATTCTATCATTATTTGCATTAAGATTTTCACACTGAAAATAAGTAAACGTGTCATGCACGTCAAGATGCTCTTTCAACAGAATACAGAATAATAATGGTGTATTAAAAAAACACGTTTGTATCGACAATCAAACATACGTCAGTAATGGTGAGCAACTCGAAATTCTTAATAACGTTCAATAAATGTAAAAGTAACTAACTTATACGACTATTTTTTCGATAGTTATTTGACAATACAAAATTACAGATTTACAATGTATACATTAACTATCAGTATTTCTCGTTTAAATTTGAGAAGCAGCAAAATAGGTGAAAGGCAATAGAGCTTTAGCTTAATTTCTATGTTATCAGTATTTCATGATTTCAAGAAGGTACATTATACCAATATTATACAAATCATTGTTTTCCGTGTGTGATTTTTTTAAATAAATCGATTTTCTTCTCTGAAAACAATTCTATCGTACTAAAACTTAATTAATCAAATACGTTTATACATTAAAATGAAGGATTAAGGGCACACAGATCATATAAATAAATACTTTTAAAAGCAAAAAGACCAACACAACTAAGTAGTCTAAGGTTTTCCCCAATTATTATCAATGTCAACTTTTACATCAATCTATTTCCTTAGCTTTTCGTATTTTTTCCAACAGAAAAATAGTTAAAACAACCGCCATCTTCTTTTAAAACGACTCATTTGAGAAAAAATGAAAAATAGCAAACCTTTCTTCGTTACATTAAAAACATATCTTGTAAATATTAACTTCTTTTTAATAAAACTTGTAGCTGTTGGATTCTTGTATGCACCAATATTTTAGGAATTAGCGAGAACAGCCATAAAAAACATATTCAATTTATTTTAATATCGCAGTGGTTACATTACGTTTTGCCAATTTTTATAAAGGCATCTTCAGATTTTAATTATAATTATTATATAACATCCATCTTAAATTCAATATTATATTTACATTATTTCCAATATTAGATATAATTTTTTAATTAAATATTTTTTCATAATTAATAAACTTCAATTTATGAAATTTTAAATCAAAACTAACTTATTAGTAAACTGCTTTCAAATTATTATAATGTAATTGGATCGGAATTTAACACACAAATGTGTGTGTATTAATTATGAAAAAATATTTGTTCTAAAGATTTTGTGTATGAATAATGTAAATATAATATTGAATTTAAGAAGGATGTTATATAATAATTATAATTAAAATCTGAAGAAGCCTTTATAAAAATTGACGAAACGTAATGTAACCACTGCGATATTTAAAATAAATTGAATATGTTTTTTATGGCTGTTCTCGCTAATTCCTAAAATATTGGTGCATTAACTTCTTTTACAAATTACAGTAGACGCTTGGCAAGGAAAACAACTGATAATGGAAACATCGCGCTAATGTAAACGTAAATTTTATACAGGCTTAGTCAAATGTACCTAAATATTTCTCTAAACGTAAAAAAATTTAAAAATGTTAAACTAAAATGTTTTGGATTTAAACAAGCTTTTGATTAAATATATTTTTAACGTACACGGTGTTAATTTTATTATGAAAATTTAGTAACTTTGTCTTTTTCAAATGAAACGCCCTATATATTTTTACATTTTTTTTTAATTTTAAAAGTTTTGTTCTAAAGATTTTGTGTATGAATAATTTTTTTTATAAAATGCATCATTTTTGAGTTATAAGAATTTAATTCAAACTCTTAGTTCCATTTCATGGAGATGAAAGAAAATTTAAAAAATTAAGTTATCAAAATCTCCATCAATACGTTTTGAAATAGGGATCTCACCGCATTTACCGCATAGTTATAATCTATCTTTGGTTAAATTCAACAGTCAATCTTCAATTATTTAAAAAGTCAGGACCGACTGAGCAAATAATATATAAAAAAGACTAAGGCCTACAAACAAAAAGTGAAAATTTTCTATTTGACACACTTGATGTAGAACGTGTAGATTATGTAGAAAATGCAAAAAATATCTACAAGAATTAAAAAAGTAATTTACGAAATGCAAGAAAAAGTTATGATAGTCGGCTATAAAAAAACATTTTTTACAGCGAAACGTTAAGTTATAAATAAATGATGTATAATTATATAACCCTATTTTACAAAGTTATGTTTTGATAAAATAAACAAACAAATATACGAGAACAGGCAGACAGAAAGATTAATATTTATAATAAAGTGATCAAACCAATACATTAACATATAAACAAAAGGACCACAGCAAAAACAAAGAAAGAGACTTGAAAACGAAAACAGCAAAAACAAACGTGCTAAGATGCATCATAAATGTGACTATCTGACACTGAAAATGCGATAAATGATCTCAACTAAGAAAAAAAAGAGGATAAGAACCTAGGAAAAAAATCGATAAAACACCACTAGTTCATATTTGTATGAATGAACAACCGAGTTGAGAAAACAAAACGTGAACGACCATTCGCGAGAAGAGCAAAAACCTGGTTTTCTTCATCTACCGAATGAAATAGAAGACAAACAGAAACTTGTTTCTAGTCGAGAGTAGAGAAAAAAGATAGAATAAATTAGAAGTCTCGTATTTTATACCAAGATGTTAACGAAAAGTCATAAGATCAACTATATACAGACTTGAAACAATTTCGTCAAGTATGTCTAGAGTTTATGATAACAAATATCATTGCTTTGCCGTTTTTAGTAATGACTATAATAAATTATTTTCTAATAATGGCAAAACTAATTTATAGTTTCTAGTAGTGTGTTATATTATGAAAGGTTAAGTTTACTTAAAGAAAAGCATTAAACACACAGTGGATATTTATCAACTGAGCCTTTCCCATCTATGCATTTCCATACTGCAGTTTCACTTTCCGTTCTCGTTTCGTTTCAGTTTGGAGGAAGGTTTGTTTTTACACGATCTGTTCAGTTCCTACTGTTCTCAGTCGTTTCAGTTGTTTATAGCCTTGAACAGAGTGTACACATGTTTTGCTTTAAAACTGGTCAACACATACTGTTCATACTCATTCATGCCCATGGATAAAAAAACGCCAACGGATTAAAGCTTGACTTCTTAAAACAAATTTATTGTCGGTTGTAAATTTAATGAGGGAACTTTGTTTTGAATCACGTGATTTGTTAAATTATTTACGGAATAAATAACGATGCGTATCTCTTGTTATTACGTCTTGTGACGCTTATTATCAAAAACAGGTTATCAGTATGAGAGAGGGTATTACTTCTCATGAAAGGCTAAGTGCAACAATGAGATTTATTAAGTAGTGATATCAACACCAAGTCTAAAAAATAATACCTGAAACTTCTAATGCCATTATTGCAGTACTCAAGGATTACTTAAAAGTAAGTAATGCGTTTAAAGTTTTATTATTATATGAATATATTATTATTTTTTATTAAATGAGGTATTTGTAAAAGTAAGCACATTATTTGTCAGCAAATTGTCTGCAACAGAAGCTTGGTTTCCTTGTAACTTAGAAAGTGATGTATTTGTGGAAAATTGGCATTGCATTGGTTGCAGACTGGTTAAAGGAGCTTGGGATAGCTGCAAAGTTGAAATATGCTCCGGTGTCGAGAGTGGCGCCAAAAAATAATTTTGTGCTGGCTGCGTGGTTCTATGGTTGATCCGCCTCTTGCTACGTTACTATTGATGACAATACATTTAAAATTTTTATATGCCCCTCTAATATGGCAAGGTTTATAATTTTCTTGGAATGAAGTAGCATTTCTGGAAGCATATTTAAGTAATCGACAACATACTGTAACGTTAATTTATTTATAACGCGATGGTGTAATCTTTTCGTGTTTGGAACAGGTTTTGTTGTTCCTCGGTTATAACTCCGAACTTAGCTTTTTTAGACAATCGATAAAGTCCACTTTTGGCTTGCTTCTGAGTGGTCTTTGGATGCGATACATGACGTCATTAATACGCTGCACAATGCTCGGATTTTGTTTGGGTCAACCTTTACTCCATTTCTAAATACGACGTAACCAAAGTAATGCACTTTCTTCTTGAATACGTGGCACTTCTTTGAGTTCAGTTTTATATTTGCTTCACGTAGTCATTGGAACATTTCTTTCAAGTTGTTCAAGTGTTCTTTAAACAACCTGTCAACCACGATCACGTCGTCTAGGTAAACTAATCACGTATTTCAACACAGCTCGCGCATGATGGTCTCCATCAAAAGCTTCAACGTTGCAGTAGCGTTACACAGATTGAAGGGCATCACAGTGAACTGTCACAAACCAGTTTCAATCGTAAAAGCTGTTTTTTACAATTTTTGGGTTTTAATTCTACCTGCCAGTAACCACTCTTTAAATCTAACGCGTAAAACCACTAGGATCCAGACAGGGCGTCTAACGTATTGTCAATTCTCAGTAAAGGGCAACTGCCCAGTAAACACGGATTGAAACTGTTACAGTCACAAAATTAAAACAATTGTTTCAATACGTTGTTTCGTGTTAGTTCCATTTTTATATCATTTACATGTAACTGACAGTGAATAAATTGAAAGAGTTCCGATTTTTCACAATCAGTTTTGAACCGTTTCAGTACTTGCAATTTTTTCCCATAATCAGCAACCGGTTAAAAACTGATTTGTTAAATCCGAATATTTTTTGAATAACTAGAATTGCTTGAAGATCGATTAAATAAGATTGAATTATTTTCAAAACAGTAGAATCGTTCTAGGAAAAACGAATACTTTGTAATTAGTCAGCATTAGTCGTTGCTATACTTTTGATTACTGTCGTCAACGCTTGCGCTGCAAATTGATATCTTTTCACTTGTTCGGTTGTAGTTTGATAAGTGATGCTGTGTGTACAATTACGAAATGGAACAATAAACGGTAAGTCGAAACATTTTATTATAATCCATAAATGTAATCAATATTATTATCGTTTCTGTTCTTTATGTATCATGTTTTAATGGGTATGAAAAAAATATAAATTAACACACATGGTTGCGTTAAGGTAAATTATTGCGTAAATCTGATGATACTTTAGGATTTATAATTACAGTTCAATTCTTCAAATTTTCACACAGCTAAAGGTATTCACAGTGTTTTTATAACTTTCTTATAATTGCTAAAGTGGTATTTATATTAAGTTTGTGTTGTTTTTTATTTAAAAAATGTAATTAATTTTGTGTAACTCTATGATTATGTATGTATATAAATGAAATATTTATTTCTATGTTACAGATGCGGTTAAAAGTTGCTACCCAACAGTAACTGATGCAGTTTTCGAGGCTTCCGTAAAAAGACCACATCAAAGAAATTTGCAATATGTAAAAAACTCAATGTGATAATGTATTTAAAAATATTTATTGTGCAATAAAATTTGAAACGTGCATTCGAAAATGTATTATTATATTATTGAAAGAATTGTTTTAGTTGATTATTGAAACAAAAAAATCATACATGTATCGATCATTTAGTATCAGTTCAAGAACGAAGCTTTTAAAACGTAAACCGAATGCAACATTTAGTTTGCAACAGATTTGAATTTAAAATACCGAAACTATACTGATTCAAATAAGTGAAACAGCGATGAACTTATAGCTATTTTATTGCAGTTAGGTTTCTTTTATGTTTGAAACAAGAGTGAATCATAAATTTTTTGTTTTGAAACTGTTACTAAATATTATCAATTTTGTGTTTACTGGGTGTCCTCGTTGATCACGTCGTTAAGCTGTTTGTAGTCGACGCAAAACCTCGTTTATTTATCTTTCTTCTTTACGAGTACTACTGGAGACGACCATGGGGTGTTCTTTTATATAAATAATAATTTTTTTAGCTTCTTCTTTTTTTACCAATGGAAGTCGGCGTGATTGTTGTCGTATCGGCCGAGCATCTCCGGTATTAATTTTATGCTTCACCACGTTAGTTCTTCCTTTGGAACCACTCTTCAGCGCAAACAAGTAGTCCTTTTTCAACTAAGTTGCCTTCCATTGATTCAATCGCGCAAAAGTAGCTTTTCCGTAGATTTTTATCCAGGCGTGCCATCACCACACTTTTAGTCCTTGCTGGCAGAGTCGCATCTTCACTCAATACATCGTTCTCCATATCCAAATGGAACCCATACTTCTTTATAACGTCCATTCCCAGGATAACTTCTTCTGTGATATCGGTTACCAGTACTTGATGGCCGAGTACTCCATTTTACAAACCAATGGGTACTTTGACTTGTCCGTGAGTGGGTATTTCTTTGCCATACGCCGTTCGAAGTCGTACTGTTACTGGTGATGCCTTTTCATTTCTCCGTAATATGTTCGGACAAATGATAGTCTTCGTTGCTCTTGTGTCATCCAGTAACGCTTCTTCCACTGATCTGGTCTTGTCATCGAGATAAATGTTATGCAATTGCTCCATAGGAGATGCCATTTGAGTGGTAATCTCCGAGGCATGGTTCGTTGAGGTCGACTTTGGCTATATTCGGTCGATCTGTTCTAGTTTTCCGGACGCTCTTCTGCAGCACGTCACTTCTCTTCCTCGAGCTACATGTTCCCGAAATACACGTCGCACTATTTCTTCAATGCTTTCTTGTGTCTGCGCGGGTATTTCTGCAGTTCAGCGGAGTTTATGATTGCCTCGGTGCGACGCCTGTTTTGCTGCTTCAAACTCCTAAGCATGGATTAAGGCACCATTCAAGATTTTTGGTCGAGCTAACAGGAGAGTCTGCTGCGTTTTGCTGTCTCGGAGGCCATCTACAAAGGTTTGAATAACCAACTGCTCCAATATGGTATCTAGTGCTATAAGATACGCAAACCGTGTTAATCTGGTGATGTCGGTCTCAAACTCTTGAAGACTTTCGGCAGCTTTTTGAACCCGACTTTTTAACTTGCTGGAGATGAGCATCTCCATATCTCATTTCTAAATGTGAAATTAAAAGTTCTTAATTTTTTTGTAGGTGGCCAGGAACAGTTTGCAAGATTCCAAGGGTTTCTCCACGTAAGGACACTATTAAAAACGTCGCTTTCTGCTTGTTGCTGTCGCTGCGGTTTTAAACTGTTTGTAGTAGATAACAAATGGTAACAACTTTAAACTTGTGAGTGGTTTCTTCTCGATGACCGATTATTAAATCTTCGCTCGTGACGCCTCCTTCGCCGTGGCAATTGATTCGATTTATTCTTTCTTCAAGCAGTTTCATTCTATCTTCTAACTTGTTATTGCTTCTATTTTCTCATTCAGAGTTTCACAAATGTCTTCTTTTAAATTTAACATATCTGCTTGGGTTTCCTCTTAAACAATTTTAATTTGGTTTTTTTTGCTGGTTCATATTTCGACTTTTAAATTTCTAGAATTTTCCAAAAATTTTTCTTCTATTTACTGAGAATTTTCATAAAACTTTTCTTCTATTTTTCTAGAATTTTTTTCGGTTTTCTTAGAATATTTCTAAAATTTTTTTTCCATTTTTCTGGATTTTTGTGCATTTTCTGAGAATTTTTAGACAGTTATTCTGGCATATTTTTAGTCATCAATTCTTGACCATTTTTTCTTGACTCGAGAAATTCAAATAGTTTTGCATGCATTTTGGTTTGATAACGAGTTACCGGTATAAGTTATAACACGAATAAAAAGTTTAAATACACTACTTTAACGAACTGAAAAATTATAATTATCCTGTATAAAAAAATACGCAAAGCGCGAACTAAACTGTTGGTTATTTACACGATTTCAATGGGTTTCAATACTGCACACCTGTCACGTCACAATGTAACAAATTTTAAAACTAATTTATTTATAACGAAATATTTACACGTCTATAATAATAAAGACACGTACGCATAAACGCCGTTATATTTATCTTAACCACGTGTTAATCATAAACATCTTCTTAATGCTTTCGACTTGGAACAACTGCCTTATGATTCGTTTGAACCGGTTTCATATATTTCCGCTATCTGTTCGAGAATTTTCTACATCCTTAGGTAAACGTTTTGAAAGTTGACAATACTTTTCAAAGCTGTTATGTTTTTCTATAAGTATATGGTCAGTTTTTTTCAACCTCTCAAACACGAAATGTAGCACTTTCTTGTTTGAAAGAACTTTATTATTGTTACTACAAGTTTTTTTAATGATGGTGATGAATTGGGTCTTGTAAGTTTTCGTCAAAAAAGAATTAAAAAAATGTCGTTACGAATTAATAAGTAAGTTTGCATAATATTGTGTAACTAATATTAGTTTTTTTTATTTTTGTTTCCACAAAACGAACGGTTTTTCAAGATGTTTATGATAGATGGCAGTGTTCAAACTGTCTGGACAAAAACGTATAATTCCGCTAATAAAAAGTGGATCACTGTACTGGAGTTACAAAAAGTTTCATAGTACTGTTATAATGGCTATTGTGGATTCGAATTACAAATTTATAATGTGTGATGTAGTAACAAATAATAGTGTATCAAATAAAGACCTAATTAATAATATTAAATTTTACGAACAATGAACTACCAACAGCTTGCACTACCTCCTGATAAAAATTCAAAAGAATCCAAATAAATGAGATTATTGAAGTGGAAGAGCTAGTGGATCAACAGAATGACACCAGCAGCGGGAATGTTAGTAATCATGTAGGTACTGTAGTTACGTCCTCCTTTAATATTGAATTAATGACTAGATTGTAGAAAGTTCTTCACTAGGAGGTCCAAATTAAACCACTTTAGATTTTATTATTGCGACGTTTCGTGTAATCATGCGTGCACTTCTTCAAGCCACTCAAATATATTGTAAGTAAGCTACACATTTCTTTTTACATAACAAATAATACATTTTAGGTACAAACAACGTAGAAACTTACACTAAAAAGTTAGAGTGGAAAAGTCCTTAACTCCAAACAACATGAAACTATTACACAATATAAATTACAGTTAACATGAAAAAAATTGTTAAAATATTTCTAAAAAGTCAAATAAATTAAAATAGTTGTAAATGAACAATTACTGTGAATGACAATGTCGTGTCAATTGTTTGTCATTCACAATAATGATTCTGGTTCTGTGTCTGCCAAACAATATTTTTTTTACGTCGCAAAACAAATAACAATTGAAAAATTTGTAATATATTATTAAACATTGTTGAAAGAAACTCAGCTAAAAAAATATTGGGACAGTTGTAAAAAAAACTTAAGAAAAGACAACAAAAACAACACGTTTGGGGTCAAAAAAGACCCCAATGGTAATCGGAAGGTTAATATGAAAGTGTAGATAACTTCTCTAATGTTTGCATTGTGATAGCGTGCGTCTGTTTCGTTTCACAAACTCCGTGAAGTTATATTTCAATGAACTTGACAACAAAATTCTTGGACATAGGGACAGTTGGACATGTGCACGGTGCCAGATTTTTAAGAGAACTGACGTGAGCTACGGACTGAGACATGGCGCAGTTGTAAACACTTAGGAATTAAGAACCGAAATGAAACAAATAGGTCTATCCAACGCGTCAGTTCTGTCTCCGCTTCTCTTCTCTTTAATTTTTATACGTAGGAAAACAGTTTGACTGAAACTGAACTGAACTGACGACTGATATGTCCGTTCAAAAGAGTATCATACAATTTTCAAGGGCATCTTTTAATGCAGCATCAAAATGCAAGCATTAGATAATGGTCATTTATTGCATGTTTAAACCATTTGGCAGCCTAGAGTTATTCTTAATGCAGAACAAGCGGCTACTTGGGGACCCGCGGACTAGAAGGCCTGGTCGAGAAATTCTTTGTTAGTCAATAAATACACATGGCGGTGAACGTAATGACTCGAATTCCGACACGTGCAACGCAATAAGCAACATTAAACATATTATTATTTTGTTATAGTGCAAATCTAGAAATTTTGAACTGCGATACAATAATTGAAGAGATTGCAAAAGATAAGTCTAGAAAAATATATATATGATCGTAGTTACACACCTACCCTATCATGTTTTAGTGTTAGTTATCTTTGTTTTTGTTAAGTTTTAAAGTTTCATTTATGTTTACTTTACATTATATAATAACCTTCGATTTTTAAAATGTTATAAAACAATATTAAAATATGTACAAATCTGTTTGTGCATTTTATGATAATTTAGGAAACCGTGTAATATTAATCGTGGGCTAAACGAAGAAAAAAAATGCCTGAAAACAATCCACTTGAAGCCCTATGATATCTAAAACCGGCGCATTTCTAATGATTTTTATAGAGATATTTGCTACACCACGCTTTTAACCTGTTTAACAGTTTAGATACCTAATGCAGAAAGTATTATAAGATATATTAACACATGGCGATTCGTAGAACGTTTAAACGGACAGTTGACTAAATGTGCATAAAAATCCATTCATATGAATACAGCTTTGATGCGCATTAAAAAATGTATACGTTTAAGTCTATGGGTTTAAGTATTTTTCAATGCAGCATGGAAATAGCATAAACGCGAACTCTGCTGAACTAAACCTAACTTTTTTAATGAAGTTACGTATGAGTTAAATATGTTATGGCACAACAAGCTAAAAATGTCATTAAGTCACAAAAATTATTAGGTATACATTTGACTTAAAAATACATTATGAGAAGTACAAGAATTAAAAATTTTGTTTGAAAAAAAACCAATGAAATATATACGTATATTTTTTTTATTTTACGATAAATACTTTACAATTTTTTTTTGTTTTCTGATTCTAAAAATGTTTTGAATTTTAAATTTGTTAAAAACTTTTAACTCCTACATGAGTAATACGGAATACCTTGCGTAATACCATGTAATACCATTGGTAATTATTAGTGTTAGTGCCATCTATTACCATTAGTGTTTACCATATTACAGAAAATTATTTACTAGATGACAATGGCTGACAATGGCGTGTTGACGTTTACTGGCAAAGGCAAAGTTTACTGGCACTGAGCTGTGTTATGCAGATCATGCAGATAAAGAATTTCAAATGACATATAAATAAGATATCCCGTACAGTCCCTCAGTTTGCAGATTAGGAAAAATTAGTTGTAGTCATGTGAATTTTGTCGTATTAATTATTAACAATAGAATGAGGTTAACTAAATCGATGATCATACTTTTAATTTCGATTATTTTTCTTTCTATGCTGTTGGCCAATGTAACAAATTTATTAAACACTAAACAACAAAGATATCAACAAAAAGGCTTTGAGAAAAAATATCTGCAAGATTCTGTATTCATGACTGACAAAAATTACGATTTACTATGGTTTTTACAGGTAATACTGTCAACAGTGTTTATATTGCATAATGTACCTAAATTTTAGATATCTGACATACATATTAGTATATTTAGAGATCCATTACGGATAGCACAGTTTAAAGAATTTTGTGATGACACAATTAATGTGTTTAAACCACCTGTTGTTCTCGCATCTGGGGATTTAACAGATGCGAAAACACCAGATAACATTGGCTCTCAGCAAATACAAGAAGAATGGATTGAGTATCAGAAAATTTTGACTAAACTAAATGTTATTAAAAGGACAACGTGGCTGGATATAAGAGGAAACCATGGTATATTGAACATTGTATAAAATTACCTTTAAACATTTTTACTTTTAGATAACTTCAATGTGCTTAATTTACAGTCAACGCAAAATTACTTTGCAAATTATTCGATACAAGGAAGGAAGCATGCACGTTCATATTATTATCAATTGCACAAAGATGGAAAAATTTATTCTTTTATTGCTATCGATGCATGTTTGCAACCTGGTCCTCGTCGTCCTTTCAATTTTGTAGGCTTATTAGATGTAGATGAAATTTCTGTCATTAAAAATATTGTGAACCAAATTGAATTAAGCAATAATGACTATACTATTTGGTTTGGGCATTTTCCGACTTCTTGTATTCTAAGTAAAGAACTTGGTATTAGATCACTTATGGGTAGACATCAACAAGGACTTGCATATTTATGTGGTCATTTACATACGTTAGGTGGAATTGTACCTAATATGTATACTTTGCAACAAGATGGATTTTTAGAATTAGAATTGGGAGACTGGAAAGATAATCGAATGTAAGTTTTACGTTGTGGCTTGGACATTTTTTATGTATTAATTTTAGGTATCGGTTACTAGCGATTGATCATGGATTGTTTTCTTTCGTAGACATTAAACATGGAAGTTGGCCTGTTGTACTAATTACAAATCCTAAAGACGCTTTATTTGTGATACCTTATAAGGAAAACTTGGATACTATAAAACAATCAACTCATATAAGGTGATTATTTCTCATTTATTTTTTTTAACTAAAAAATATAAAATAAATTCTTAAGTTTAGCTTTATTTGTAAGTTGACATTATGATACATTTTTAGATGTCTAAAAAGAGCTTTTACTGTAATTATAATTTATGCAATGAATCCTTTTAATTTATGATATAAAAACAATATTGAAATTACATATCATTTATAAATTTACTTGATAGAACCACAACCAATAATATAATAAAAACATTTTACAAACACCTTATTGATTACAACAAATAATTATGTTTTTCTATATTTTTGTCTAAAAATGTTTGTCGACTGTCTTGCAATATAATTTTGTAGAGAGAAGAAATTCATATAGCACATGTTCCTTATGCTACAGATAAGTAGCCAAAACTGTGTTGTTTTTGTTTATTAAGATGTTAGTGTTTAATTTGTTTTTTAACATTACTGTGGTTTTAAAAGACACAATTACTCAGAGAACTTGGTTACGTAAGAAATTTAAAATCTTTAGACTTTGTTACATAGGCATGGCCAAATGGAATAAACCTTGTAGACTACACGGTAAAAACGTCTGATTATAATTTCTACACAGATACTTTTTACAGTAAATAAGTAGAGTGGTCAGATATTGTTCAGGAGTGCATTCGATGTACGACGCAAAAGAAACGATGGGACACTATAGAAGTCTTAAGTTTGTAAACCAATTCTGATAAACAGCAATTTTCAAGTTTACTATAAATTTGCAAGAGAATGAGAATACATTAAATTTGTATTTAACCAACTTTGTTGTAAAATTAAATTAGCTCCATTTTTTATAGTTTAATCTTAAGAGGGGACATCCATACAGAGGGCGCCACATGTAGAAATATGGACCTCTAGAAAAATGTAAAACACATTTCTTACAACTAATATATCACCTATAACAGTGTATCATAGTAAAGTTGAAACTTCAATCTAGGTCAAGATGGAATTTACATTCTAATTTATTGCGTGTTTTGTGGTTTATTTCTTGTTTTAAAGTAGCCAAAAAAGGATTTTTGATTGTCTTAAATTCAAATAAAATTGGTATTACGATATAAAAGAACAAAAACTGAAATGAGTTTGTTAATAATATAATGTTGAATTCCCAATATTTTAGATTTTAATTACATTTTTCCGTCTCAGAAAAGACGCATTAGTTGAGAAACATACCTTTTGCATAGGCTAAGATAAAAGTTAGTTTGGTTATTGTCACGCAGAGGGTGCTTTTTGTTTTTTTTAAATCTGAGCAACCGTTTAATCTTCATAAAACTTCAACAAACTTCACTCTTGGATAGTCGCGACACTGTTGTTTTCAACGCAAACTAAAAAGATAACACTGGAATGCTTGGAAAGTAATATGATAACTCTTCAAAATTATCGTTTGTTGTATTTACTAGATACCTGATATAAAATGTTTTGAGTAAACGGTATGTAATTTGACAAGTTGAATTTTTTCAAGTTTGGTTTTGTGTTTTTTCTCTGCTGTTTTAATTTACTTTACAATGTTTTATACTTTTTTTTCAAAAAAGCTTTCGTAGGAGATTCCATTTATAAAATTCGATAACTTAGTTCTATATTATAAATAGTGGTGGGCGATACGATACATCGAATCGAATATCGATACGTATCGATATATCGATAGACGACCTAGGCCTAATATAAAGTAGGAATGGTGATTTAAATCATTAAAAATCGATTTTTGTACTCTAATAATGCGATTTTTACAATCGATTTTTCTAGCCAATTTTTTTTAATTGATTCAAAAATGGAATCGATCGAACATCGCTTTATGGAACTATAATTATTCTGCAATCAACTAGAATGTAAAAACAAAAAACTCATAAGTAAATAATCAAATCGCCAAGTGAACAATAATTTAAAATAGCAGATTACAAATTTAAAACAGCCGGTGGTAATTTGATACTTGCACAAGAAGCAAAACAGAATTTTTGTTATGTTTATAAATGTATATATAACTGTTTTATCGTGTTTTGCAGTTGATAAGGTGACTAGAAAAAGGATTACCAAATCGGTTTTCCGTTCAATTAAATTATTCATTTAACCTGATTTACTAATAAAGATTACACCAATTTTCAATAAAATTGTGAATTTGAAACGGCGTTTTAGTTTTTTTTATTAGGTGTAGCACACCGATACATCGCAAGTTGGTCCCCTAATTCATAAAAAATAAACTAGAATTCCCATCATTAATGGTATCTCTTGGTAGATGTTTGGGTAAACCCGATTTGTTTAAATTGTTTGTTAAATCATCGTCCTTTGAACTGCAAAGAGAGCGGTATGACTAAGCGTAGCCACTGCTCGATGCGTATACATACGATGCAAACACTACAACTGCTAGCAATGAACTGAAATCTCGGATCCTAAATATACGATGGCGCCCCCTATATCTCGGATCCTGCGGTGACTACGATTTTTACCATAAGGCTGCGAGTCTTTATACATTTCTTCAGTCAACGGTTCATTCATATAGCCTTCGCCACCTATTATACAAAACAGTAACTATGCTTTCTTAGCATGGAAACTCATACCCACTTTGGCAAACTTTAAAATCCCCACCATTTACTGGCCGCTCTTAAATTATGATATGAAATCGGCTTATTGTGCGACTGCTATTACTGCTATTAATTTGATTTTATTTTACGGAGTTCTATTACGTATCTTCTAAGAAATATCAGTAAGTAATACAAATTTAAAAAAGAGGTATAACCATCTAGGTAGTGACCTCACTAAACGCTGGAAATAATTTACTTCAATCGTTCGTGTATTTATTTTTAAATACATTTTTGATATGAAATTTTACTCATTGTTGATTTTCAATATTATTGGGGACTACAAGTAAAAATGAAGAATTAAAATACTCTTTTTGTCAATCGATTTGAAGATCTACATACAAAAACTGGAAGAAAACTTGATGCATTGAATAAATGCTACGTTAAGGTAACAAGTGAAAAAAATTTTTAAAAGAAAAAACTGTAAAGAAAGAAGTTGATATTTTTTTTTGTTATTTAGTATGAGCAAAAAAAATTCACGTGGTGGCCGCCCCTCTAGCGATAGGTCCTCCTAATGCACATCCGTGAGCCAATGTTTCCTGAGTCTTGATGTTTGGTTGTTCTGTTTTCTATGATTTTAGATAAGAACATGATCCTAAGGTCTTCGTGTAACATTTGATTGGTTATGTACCACAGCGCATTTATGATTGCTTGTAGGGTTTTGAACTGGCATGGTTACGTGGTAGCGATTTTGGAGTAGTCATATGGGTTGGAGGATGGTTTCATATGCTTATGCGAAGTTATTATTTAAGAATAAGGGCGATGTTCTACCAGTTAGTCTACAGAGATTTTTAAGTCGCACTTGTATATGTTTCTTTCTTTTTGTTCGTGTGCTCTTAATAAGTTAAGTTCTTGTCGAGGTGTAATCCCGAGTATTTTATCGAAGTAGACTAAGGTGTCTCAGTATTTTTTAGTTGAATTGGCGGTCATTGATCTTTACACAGGGCGAACGTCACATCGTTTGATTTTGTATCGTTAACTTTTGTCTTCCATCTCTTGAGCTAAACTTTAAGTTGGTTAAGCTGCCTTTGAACATAATCATGGTGTCGTCAGTGTTAAAGTACTTATTCTTATAGTAGGAGTGGCTAAGAGTCTGGGGTTAATAGTAGATATAGGAAGGGTTATAAGACGCTTCCCTAAAGTACATCTGAATTTTATGGACATAGTTCGGAAGTTTCGTTTTTGACTCTTGATTTTGTGGATGAGCTTTTTGCGCTAAACCTTATCGAAATACTTGACTAACGTTCAAAAAAATGGCTATGCAGTAAGATTTTTCTTTGGAGGTAGTATTAATTGTGATCCGACGATCATTGCTGGATGGTTGAGTGCAATTTACGAAAAACAAAGTAGTAGTTTGGTAAACAGTTTAGTTTGTTTGTTGTTGAGAATTTATGATCACGGGTTTGTAACACACGCTTGTCAAGAAATTTGGAGGTTACAATCTTGTTAGCTGTTAACCTCCTTATTGACCGATATGACGTTGCCTGACTGGGATCTTTACCTGGGTTAGGAATGAGTATTAATTCTATTTTTTTTTAATTCTGTAGGCCAGTACTGACGTCTCAGGATAGCATTGAAGATGTAGGTTAGAAGTAGAATTCTGGACGTTACATTCTGGGTGTGATTTGATCTAAATCTGGAGTTTACTTCAAATTTAGGTTTTATATCTTGGATTTCATGTTCTTTAGTGTAACTGATGGATTGGGGATGGAACGAATTTTCCGTGGAGTAACTTTTTTTGTGAGGTGAGTCCTCGTGTTGTTAAAAGGTACGAAAGAGGTGGCGTTTTCCTTTTCAGTTTTTACGTTTTTACTCACCCTAGTACTTCGGTGATAGTTTTCATGTAGGTGAAAAGTTAATTGATTTCCAGATTTTAAACGAGTATTTTCTTAGATTTTTAAGTTTTGCCTTTAGTTGCTTAGCTTATTAAGACCGGGTTGCATAAAGCATTATTAACTTTGGCGATTTAGTTAACTACGTGATCATGTCATTAAGTGTCGTCATTGGTCTTTAAGTACAAAATCAATTGTTTTGCTGAGGACATTGTCAAATTAATAGCTACGATTTAGTTCAAAACGACGTTAACTAATAACACAGTTTGTAAGTGTACTGTATTTGTTGGAGAGCAGTATTTTACTGGAGCGTTTTCTTGCGCATTTTTTCTACGTTTTGTGGACTTAAAAATTTACCAGGTGTTTGCTTCAGATTCATTGAATCCATTCTATTAAATAGAAGGGGGTAATGGGATAGGTACGCCACTGGATGCTTCGGTGATACGCTTTGTTACTTATTAAGAGGGAAGTAGTTACTGAGTCTTGGGGTATATTGATTTATTCATGTGTTGTAAGGTACTGCTATTTAGCGGATTGTAAAGAACGTATGATATATGGGGTTTAGAGTTGGTAGAGTTTGTGCACTATTGTCCAAATGTCCATGTTAGTTTTGAGGTAATGGCTGCCTAGACATATAAGCCTGTCTCATTTTCTGTTGGTAAGATTGTAATAATTAAATTGAAAAATTAAGTGTTATTTTGATTTTTTAGGGAATGCTATTAGGGATTAGAATAATCTTGACAATTCTGTTAAGAAGATAACCTACAAAATGTATTGCAATGAATTGTATTGCAAACTATAATAAAGCTATAACTACGCTAACTAACTAACAAAAACACTTCATGCGTCACACGACTAAAAACCTGATCTAACTTAACTACGAGTCGCTGGTTTTTTTACACACTAGTGACGCTTGACAATGCATCTGGTTTAGTTACATTTTATTCAGCACTACCCCCTAAACTAAACCTTCGAAAACAAAATTTCGGTTGTACGCCGAGTTCAATGTTGGAACACATTGTTTATTTGGTATCGTTAATTTTGTGGACTGTATACTTTTAGGTGGTTGAAGTAATTGAAATACGTTTCTTTCACAACTTAACTTTATTACTGTTACCGACGACAGTCTTCAACCGACTACCTCTTAAAGGTTTACAATTATTCAGTGGCGCGTTTAGCTGCCGCATGTGCTACTTATTTAAAGCAGACCCGCTCTAGGATAATTTATGGCCGTAGCATGCCGGCCGCCTTGAACAATGTAAATGCATTTTCAATAAATTACAAAAAAATCTATACCTATCGGAAACCCATAAAACTACAAAGTGGACTATAAAGCCATTATATAAATCCCATTACAATAATCATAGAATATAATAATAATAACATAAAAATTGAACGATTGACATAATTATTTATCTAAATACTTGAATTGTTTTCACTCGGAAAAATACATAGTTTTGATACCGGTCGTTTTACTACTCTTTTATTCACTAGCACCGACACAACGCGCACAATTGTATCACTTCCTGGATGCAGCTCTGTGATGTGTCCCATGTGCCATTGTAATGGTAGGGTATTCTCTTCCTTGATAAGAACGATGGTCCCGACCTTTAAGTCTTGTTGGGCACGTTGTTTCCATTTGCTTCGAGTTTGAAGTTCCCCTAGGTATTCTCGATGCCATCGTGCCCAGAAGTGCTGAACGATTTTTTGCAGCCGTTCATACCTTTTCAATCGGTTTGCTTTTGTATCTATGTAACACCTTTCCGGTAAGGCAGTTAACGGGCGTCCCAACAGGAAATGTGCGGGTGTTAGTGGAGTTAATTCATCGGGTGTGGAGGAGAGGGAACATAGAGGTCTGGAGTTAAGAACCGCTTCAATTTGAATTAATATGGTTGCAAACTCTTCAAAATTTAGATGAGATTCTCCCATGACCCGTTTTAAATGGTACTTCGTTCGTTTTACATTGGCTTCCCAGATACCCCCAAAATGAGGTGCTCTGGCAGGAATAAAATGCTTTCATGTTTTCCGTTGACAAATAATTTTGAATTAAATCGTTTCGTAAAGATTGTTCAACCCTTTTTAATTCGGCCTTTGCGCCAACAAAATTCGTGCCATTATCACAGAATATATTTGCCGGTTTACCCCTTCTACCAATAAATCTTTTTAGCGTGGCAATAAAACAATCTGTGGTTAGATCTGAAACTGCTTCAAGGTGTATCGCCTTTGTCGAAAGACATATAAATAGGCACACATACCCTTTTATTAATTTGGCACCCCTTGAAACTCTAGTATTTCTGTCCCTCAATTGAAATGGTCCTATATAATCGCACCCGGTATTGAAAAATGGGAAATGTTGACTTACTCTATAGGCGGGCAAATTACCCATAAGATTGTTTGCTAAGCTAGGTGGGTTTACTCTAAAACAAGTTACGCATTTTTGCACTACAGCGCGGCATGCATTTTGCCCGTTTAACGGTCAAAATTTTTCACGAATTGAAGCGAGCAGCATTGTTGGACCGCAATGCAATAATCTGATGTGTTCCTGTTGCAATGCTAAAATGGTTAAGTGATGCTTTCTAGGCAGAATCATAGGATGCCTTTTTTCGTCTTTACAATTTGCCAATTGTATCCTACCCCCTACCCGAATTAATTCATTTTCATCTATAAATGGATTTAAGTTTAATAATTGACTATTTTTGTGCAATCGCCTTTCAATTTGTAATTGCTCATAATCTTTTGGAAAGGCTTCTCTTTGGCATAATTTAACGAAACCCTTTAAGGAGTTTTGTAGTTCATCACCCGTCAACATTTCCGTTCTCTTTCCTAATTGTTTAACCTTTGATCGTAAGTTGAAAATAAACCGTAGAACATACGCAAATGTTCTTTGAAGTTTTGTCATTGACGAAAAACGCTCAAAGTCAACAACATTACTGTAAATTGCTAGATTTGTTACGACACGTTGCTCTGAAACATCTTGCGGGTTTACGCTTTTTTTGGTTAATGGCAAATCTATATGGTTTTGTAGCCATATTGGTCCTGACCACCAAAGAGTACAATTTTCCAGCTCATCAACATCTATGCCACGTGAAATTAGATCGGCTGGATTGTTTTTTAAACTGACATGGCGCCACTCACTTCTGTCGGTTAAACTCTGAATTTCCCTAACTCTGTTGGCTACAAAAGTTTTCCATTTGTTTGCGGGTCCTTGTATGCAACAGAGCGTTACCTCCGAGTCCGTTCAGAAATATGCCTTATCAAATTTCAAATACATAGCGGATCTTACCTTTTCGCTTAATTGTGCCGCTAATAGTGCTGCGCATAGTTCTAATCTTGGAAGTGTTAATTGCTAAACTGGTGCTACGCGTGATTTTGCTGTCAACAATCTACACTGATTTTGACCTAAACTATATTTACTACGTAAATATACGCAAGCTCCAAAGGCTGTCTCACTGGCATCGCTAAATACGTGCAGCTGGACATATTTATAATTTGAAGTTAGAGCGCATCGTGGAATTTTTATTGAATGTAATTTATGTAATTTGCTCTTAAACCTTTCCCACATTGTGTACAAATTTTGAGGGATTGCCTCATCCCACGAAAGATTTGCCTGCCATAGTTTCTGTATTAATATTTTAGCTATTATTATTATTGGTCCCAAAAGGCCAAGTGGATCATAAATTTGCGAAACTATTGATAGTATGGTACGTTTTGTAATGATATTATTGTTAACATTCTTGTAAATACTGTACTGAATTAAATCTTGTTTTGGATTCCAAAATATGCCCAATGTCTTGTTCATATCATTGTCACCTATTGGGAGCATGTTTGCATCCACGTTGTTATTAACGCGAAATTGTCTACTTAATTGTGGATTATTTGATTGCCATTTTCGTAACTCAAAACCCCCGGAGGATAGTATTTTTGTTATATCGTTCTGCAACTGTAGCATTTTGTATCCCGAATCGCTTCCAGTTATTAGGTCGTCCATATAGAAATCCTTCTTTATTACGCTACTTGCTACGGGAAATTTGTTCTGATTTTCGATTGCTAACTTATGTAAACACCGCACCGCAAGATATGGTGCTGAGGCTGTACCGCAAGTAACGGTATTTAATTGATAGTATTTAAGTTCTTCCTCGGGGTCTGAACGCCAAAAAACTTTTTGCAAAGAGATTTATCTACAAGGATCATCCGGTACATTTTGAAAATATCAGCTGTCATTACATACTTATATTTTCTGAATCGTAGCACTATTGAAAAAAGATCATTTTGTATTGTCGGCCCTACATATTGAACATCATTTAAGCTTAATAGTTTTCATGATAGCATCGAATACTACACGAAGCTTAGTGGTAAGGCTAGACGCGCGACTAATTGCATGATGTGATAACCAGTACCTAATTTTATTGTCATCATTATCTGCAATCTCTGTCATGTGACCTAATACCAAATATTCGTGCATGAATTTGGAATAATCTGTTCGTAATTCTTTATTTTTTATTAATCTACGTTCTAAAGAGTAAAATCTATTTAATGCGAGCTCTTTAGAATTACTTAAATCGTTAAAATTATCTCTTAATGGGATTTTTACGATAAATCTGTTATCGCTACTACGTTTTAAATTATTTATAAAATGGTTTTCGCAAAACTGTTCTGCAACGGATAAATTTGGATGGGTATCGATTTCTTCAATTTTCCAAAAATTAGTTAGTGTTTTATCAAGAGTTTCATTGTCATAACCCCCGGTTGGATAACAACTGATTGATTTTATTGATTCCTCTGCATTTCTCAATTTTCCACCTATCACCCATCCTAATCGCGTCTTTTGCATCGTTAATTCGCCTAATTGTACTTGTCCAACGCACATTAACTGCAAGAGTAAATCGATAGGTCCGGCCTTATGAAAATTAGGATCCGCTAAGTTTAGATTGTTTGGAATCCTTATATTATTTTTATTAAAGCTAATTATGGGCAAATCGTCAGTAATTTTCGATAAAATCAAACATGAGATCGTGTTCTTGTAGGTTTTGTTAAGAGACAGTAATTTTAAATTAACGTATGATTGAACAGCAGTTTTTGAGTGACCTACCCCGGAAATTGCAAAATGGGTTTTATTAGGTGTTAGACCTAATTTTTCGGATAATACTTTCGTAATAAAATTACTCATTGAACCGTTGTCCAGAAGCGCGCGGCATTGATGTAGATTACCACACGAGTCTTGTACGTTAACTAATGCCGTTGATAATAGAATTTGTGATTTAAACGAATTATCAGTGGTATGCAAAAAGTTCAATTGATTTGATTGTGCTATGTCTACAGTATTTATTGCGACTTCAGCATTGTTACTAAAAGGATCGCTATTATTTAAAACGTTTTAATTCTGAATGTGACGAGGAGAACTATTTGAATTATTGGAATTGTCTAAGTGTAATAAGGTATTATGGCGTCGACTGCATTTACGACAACCGGACGTGGTGCAACTTTGTATCCCGTAATTAGGTCGCAACAGTGGCGTACCCAGACTGATGTGTTGGGGGGGGATTACCGGTAATCAAAGTATAACTAAAATAAGAGGGGGGGGAGTTAGCCATTCACATGGAAGGTACTGTTTTTTCTCTTAAAAAATTGTTTAAACTTAAATACTTTAAAAGTCATTTTGATGTGTCCTGACACCTAAAACAAAATTTACAAAATTGAAAACTCGTATTTGGGTAGACAAAAATATCATTTGGTATTTTAATAATATTTATAAGACAAGTTTATACGTAAGTAAAGTAATTAAATTTGTGTCTTAATTAGATAACAAAATCGAGCCGCCTTGACAGTTTAGCCAACTCTTCAAAAACTTCATCAGTCGACAGCATTAGTTCCTTATGAATGGACAAAAGCGCCAAACCATTAAACCTTGTCTAAAATAAAATTTTTCGTTAACAAGTGTGAATGTTTTACTAACCTGTGATATTGAGTTTCGCAAATAGGTTTTAACCATTTTAAGCGTCGAAAAAGTACGGTCTAGTGTGGCAGCCGATACGGGAAGCGTACATAATATTTCAATTAATTTGTAAATGTTGGAAAATGGTCTCATCGCAACATTCTAAAGCTTCCAAAGCTTGAGTTTTAATCTTGTTGTTATGTAATGCAGACAAATAATTTGTTTGCCAAAGTTTTATTTCTGTAATTACAGCTTGTTTTGGCACTTTAGACAAGAAAAGATTTAATGATGTTTTTAACGATTCAATCTCTTTTTTCTTATCTGCTCCTTCAGACGAAAAAAAACACATAAATCCTTCAAAAACAGCATTGTGGCCGGTAAACGTTTCTTTTAACTGGCAATACATATCTCACACACAACGTTATTTGCTCTATGATCGATGTGTCTGTTGTCTTATCTGCTAAAACTGAAAATGCTCCTGCTTTATTTACTTTATCAGACACTATTCAATTATTTGATTCTGTACCTTTGGGCTGATATATGTTTCTCGAATGGAAGCTGTTTCGAAAAACTTACATAAATTAGCATCTCCTTCAGCTCTATACTTTAAAATAGTTCTAAAATTTCCTTCATTTTTATCACAATAAATATCTTTAATTGGTCCGCTATCTCTATGACCTCTTAAAGCAATTTCTTGCCGCCCACATAATATGACGGCTTCAATTATGGGTTTCAATTTATTTCTGTTTTCTATTGCTTTTCTTTGTCGGTCACTATCAAGTAAATTAATAAGAGACTCTTATTTCTTCTCTTTCATTTTCTTTGAATTTTGATAATCAGTTACAGAACGAATGTGGTATTTGGATGTTTAGTGATAATTAAATACCTACATATATAAAAAAATTAGATATCTACTTCTCTCTAGCAAAGCAATGCAAAGCGCATCCAGTTGTTGAGAACCAATTCTCCCAGTTTTTGCAAAAAACATACAAAATTTGCAAAATGCACCTGTTTCTTTTTCAAAGTAATATAAGCAATTATACTCCGAAGATCATTTGTACTGAGATTTCAATCCTCGTTTATTAAATTTTTTAAGTACTGGAAACGTATAGGACGGCGGAGGCACCCATAATGACCTCAATTTTTTTGAACATTTTTGTTTATAAAATTTCCAATAACGTTTAAATTTAAAAAAAATGTTTCTTAATTGTTTTTATTACTGCTTTTTTCAATGTCCTGATTCTTATTCTCTTGATCATGTACACCTTCACTCTGAAAAACATTTTGAGAAGTTGAAGTCATTGGTAATTCAAATCCGTATGTATCCACTTCCCAACCTCGGTCTTTTCTTTTAAAAAAGTTAGTCATTTTGCACTGCTTACTCATATTTTGTAAACGCATTAAATATAACAATAGAAACACAACCACAATGCACAACACTTTTTTCGTATGCATCCCAAAAAACGCACAACTACTAGCTGGCTATACTTCAGTACAATAAAGTACTCAAATACCATAAAAATACAACAACAAAACGTGCAGTATTTTGGAAAAAATCGTCGCGCAGTTTGACAACGTGGGTACGAGTTTATAATTAAACAGTGCCTAAATAAATATAAAGGAGAAATATTGCAATACTCTTAGTCGGCGTTTTTTAGTCAAAGTTGCATATGGTTTCGATAATAATAATCGGTGTCGCTGTAATGCCGATTTGCAGTTTTTATTCTAAATAAAAATTTTGATTCCTTCTTAACCCAAAACTTGTTTTTATTTTTGACACGTACACCATATTATATTTTTCTCTGATTTATTTATTTACTGTGTATTTTATTAATAATAATAATACTCTAATTTATTACACTTGTTATGTCATAAGTATTATTAAAATTTAAATGCATATTTAAAACATTGTCAATTTTAGTTTCTTTTACTTCAATTTGTATGTATATTTTAATTGAAGTATAGCAGTAAAAACATTAAAAACAATTTTAAATAATCATTTTAGTTTTAAATTAATTGAAATAATGTATATAAGTACTATATACATTTTATGTACTAATAATTTGGTATATCTATCTAGATAATTACTTTTTTAAAATAAATTTACGTGCATTTAAATACTAAAGTAATAAAACCTACTTATTACATTATGAGAATACAGTCGACCGACGCATAAGAAGTTACAAAGAAGTAGATTAATATTTTAATAGATATTTTCCCAATTTTTATGACTGTCTTGGGGGGGGATCTATCCCCTTCATCCCCCCCGTGGGTACGCCGCTGGGTCGCAAACAGATATAACAAAGCCGGTTTGCCTTTACCAAGTTAATTCTTTCCTTTGGGGATCTTCTTAGAAATGCGTTACATTGAAATATCGTGTGTTCCTTTTTACAAAGATAACAAGTTGCCGAAGTTGAGGGACTGGAATTGGATGCTTCATTGTTTGCCGCAGCGTTCGCTACATAACTGTACCTGTCTTTCCCTTACCCTTCCTTTCCAGGTTTGTTGGCTCTGTTAGATTTAAGCAAATTTTTTTTAGTACCTCACCTCTGTTTTAAAAATCTATTAATATCGTTCATGCACGCAATCTCACCGTCTTTCTCAAGCAACTCCCACTCACGCCGCGTAGATTAATCTAGTTTCGATGTCAACACATAAATAATTAAAGTGTCCCAAGTTTCTACCGGTTGCCCTAAAGTTTTTAAACAACGCAAATACTTTGTGAACGTATCGAACATATTTCTTAAATCGACATGAGATTCCTTCGTTAAGGATGAATATTCAAAAATTGATCGAACATGGCTATGAATTATCAATGATTTTTGCTCGTACGTTTCACTAAGCATTTTCCATGCGATTTCATAGTTTTCCGCAGATATTTGCATTGATTCAATGATATGTAATGCATCTTTTTGTAAGTATGACCTTAAGTAATAGAATTTTTGTATGGATGAAATACCCTCATTATCATTTATTAACGCCTTGAAGCAGTCTCTAAATTCCACCTATTCTTCATATTTTCCTGTAAACTTTGGGAGATTTATGATAGGAAGTTTAATTTGCTGTAATATTTGATTTAAACCGATAGAGGAGGACGCAGTAAGGGTATCTGAACGCCTAGAATCTCTTATACCTTCGTTTTGTTGACGCAATGACTCATTGTAAGAAGAAATTAAATGTTTAATGTCCCTCATTAGCGAATAATAATTTTTTTCAAATTGATCGCGTTCAATTTTATCAGTAACGCCTGGTGGATCACTCAAACTTTCAATTTCCTCTTGAATTGTTTCAAATTTATCAAAAGTAGCTTCAATTTTTTCTTTTCTAATATTAAGTTCGGCAACTACCTTTGAATCAACAACTCCTTGACATATTTTATTGAAATATTGTGAAATACCAACGAAAAACGAATGCCAATGAATCAAACAAATTGTATCTTTTTGTTAAATAAGATTATCAAATTGAAGCATGCAAAGAAATTGGAAAAAAATGGAAATGACTCACGCTTTTATTATTGGATTTCGTTGTTCTGCCTTATTATTTCAGAACCTCTGACTCCAGCTCATTTTTTAATTGGGAAAAGTCTAGTTTCCCTACCCGAACCAAGTTTAATAAATATTCAAGAAAATCGATTAAAAATGTATCAACGATTACAACAAATTGTTCAGCATTTTTGGAGAAGATGGCAAGCGGAATACATATCAGAGTTACAAAGTCGAAGCAAATAGAAACAAAATACGTCCAATCTAGTTAAAATAGGCGGTCTAGTGATAGTCAAAGAAGATAATATTTCACCATATAGATGGAGCCTTGGTAGAATAACAGAAGTATTTCCAGGCAAGGACAATGTCATACGTGTCGTGAAAGTTAAAGTAAAAAATAGTATAGTGTCACGTGCAGTTTCCAGAATTTGTGTTTTACCTAACCAAGATAGTTAAAGTAATACAACAGACTTGTATTAAAATAGTATATAAATGTTAATTCAGTTTAAAATAGAATAAGTATGTAACTATTGTATAACATTTTAGTACAAAAAAAATTATACTAATTATGTTGAAATTAAGTATTTCAAGGTGGCCGGCATGTTTGCGCCGTGCGCATTAAAACTTAGATTTAGTGGGGTTAAAAAGGGTTACTTTGTTTAGTGTTCTTAAGTCAGTCGAGTTGAGTTGTTATAAGTATTTTGTCAAGACAAGATTTAATAAATATATTTTTTACCGTTCAAGTAGAAGTTTATTAAAAAAATTATACAGTCCACACGATACTAGCAAATCCAACAATAGAATGTCAGTGCCCCGTTGGATGATGATTATCATGGGCATAGCAATATCATATTATATATATAGGATGATAGGTTGCATTATACAAAACACTTCTCGCCTCTAATTAAAAAAAAGCATTGAAATAAATATGTTGGTCTTAAAGTAACTTATGCTACTTTACATAATCGTTTAAATATTTTGGTTTTTGCATTGGAACTTGTTTTTATAACCATAGACCAGGAATGACTGTGCTGCGTCGGACTGCACTGTTAACTCTATAATAATCTGTTGCGGTACAGGATGGGTATAGGAAGTCTGTAATCCCTAACTAGTACGGGTCCTATATCTATTTTTGTTTTAATTTTATTTGCAGTTAATGTGTTTTGTTTTTGCGGTTTCTTTACCAACAGATCTAATTTTATTTTTAACTTGCGATTGAACATTGCATGTGCAGGCGAAATTTTAGTAGCTAAGAGTATTGAAATCGATAATCCGTCATTCTTAGGGTCAACGAAAGATGGACCGTTATCTGAAACTGCTACTGATAGAGTGCCAAATCTAGAAAAACAATCCCTAAACTTTCGTTACTCTCTGGCCACTACATATAGCATTAGTGGGTTTTGATCGCACCGCTAAACAACTATGACATGATTTACATATATGTTCATTGTTTTTATTTAATTGTGAGTACCATAAGTGTGATTGCGCTAGACACTTTAAAGTTTCTTTTGCAGAGTTTTTGGTATTACAATACGCTGATCGCAATATAAATTGTTACAGAAATACAACTCAGTTTAAAAACACAATTAAGGTCTTTAATGTAAACAAAAAAGGACGATTAAAGAAATTAAAAGATACGTGCAACTCGACCGAACCCTTCGGAAGTTATTTTCTTGAACTAAAACTTGAAAAATCAACTTCCGGTAACTTGACAGAACACTCAGCTTCGGTTGTGGTTTACCCATATTGCCTCTTTCTTCACCTCTTCGCTTGCCGCTAAAAACACAGCGTGTGGACAGGACAACACAGTTCTGCTTTAAGATAACAGTAGGTTCTTTGGATTCATTTTTAGGTATGCATATTGAACGAGAATCCGGACTGTTCGTTTCACAGAAAACTTACATTAAGAAATTACGTTTTAACATGATCGAAGCCAAACCAACAAAGACATCGTCTGTTAATGGAAAACCAGACAGTACATCCAACGGTACTTTCGATAGTTCCGTTCCGTTTTAGTCCGCGGTAAGATCACTGATGTTCTTGGCTGGTGCTACTCGCCACGATATTGTCTACGCAGTTTCGAAAGTAGCGCGATCAATGGCTGCGCCCACATCTTTCGATTGGATTTGTGATAAAGCGCATTTTCAGGTACTTTCGTGGTACTCCAGAACTTGGATTAAACTATAGTTCGTTAGAGGGTCCATTATGTGCGTACTCAAGTGCCGATTTTGCTGGAGACATCAAAACTAGACGGTCAACAAAAGGGTTTTGTGTCATTAATTGGCGGTACAACTGTGACATGAACTTTTCGGTTACACAAGTCAATCGCATTTTCCACTACCGAAGCAGAATTCGTCGCTGCTAGTAAAGGTGCGAAAGAATTAGTGTTGTTGAAACGATTGTTATTCGAGATTTGTGAAACCAAAAATGTACCTGTATTGTTTCGTATTATTGATCGCGTTCAATTTTATCAGTAACGCCTGGTGGATCACTCAAACTTTCAATTTCCTCTTGAATTGTTTCAAATTTATCAAAAGTAGCTTCAATTTTTTCTTTTCTAATATTAAGTTCGGCAACTACCTTTGAATCAACAACTCCTTGACATATTTTATTAAAATATTGTGTGGCTCTAGTAATTGAAGATTTTACATTACTGCGTTGAGATTTTAATTTAGCTAGATCCGCCATTGTAATTGTATTAATTGTAAATAATTATGTAGATCGAACAAAGCACCAACGAAAAACGAATGCCAATGAATCAAACAAATTGTATCTTTTTGTTAAATAAGATTATCAAATTGAAGCATGCAAAGAAATTGGAAAAAAATGGAAATGACTCACGCTTTTATTATTGGATTTCGTTGTTCTGCCTTATTATTTCAGGCTTCTTTCTTCGTATTATTGTTTTAATATCCGACTCGAAGTTACCATGTTTATTTGGTATCGTTAATTTTGTGGCCTGTATACTTTTAGGTGGTTGAAGTAATTGAAATATGTTTCTTTCACAACTTAACTTTATTACTGTTACCGACGACAGTCTTCAATCGACTACCTCTTAAAGGTTTACAATTATTCAGTGGCGCGTTTAGCTGCCGCATGTGCTACTTATTTAAAGCAGACCCGCTCTAGGATAATTTATGGCTGTAACACACATATTCTTAAAAATGTTCTGGTTTTTGGGTTTTGTCTCGAAGCTGATCTTCTGGATAAACATATTCTACTTCTAAAGTACCATTTTGGTAAAGTTCACGCACCAAATAGTAACGCACTTCAATGTGCTTGGAACGTTTGTGAAACTCAGGATTCTTTACTTGTTTAATAGCACTCGCGTTATCAACAAACAATACAGGCACATTTTTGGTTTCACAAATCTCGAATAACAATCGTTTCAACAACACTAATTCTTTCGCACCTTTACTAGCAGCGACGAATTCTGCTTCGGTAGTGGAAAATGCGATTGACTTGTGTAACCGAAAAGTTCATGTCACAGTTGTACCGCCAATTAATGACACAAAACCCTTTTGTTGACCGTCTAGTTTTGATGTCTCCAGCAAAATTGGCACTTGAGTACGCACATAATGGACCTTCTAACGAACTATAGTTTAATCCAAGTTCTGGAGTACCACGAAAGTACCTGAAAATGCGCTTTATCACAAATCCAATCGAAAGATGTGGGCGCAGCCATTGATCGCGCTACTTTCGAAACTGCGTAGACAATATCGTGGCGAGTAGCACCAGCCAAGAACATCAGTGATCTTACCGCGGACTAAAACGGAACGGAACTATCGAAAGTACCGTTGGATGTACTGTCTGGTTTTCCATTAACAGACGATGTCTTTGTTGGTTTGGCTTCGATCATGTTAAAACGTAATTTCTTAATGTAAGTTTTCTGTGAAACGAACAGTCCGGATTCTCGTTCAATATGCATACCTAAAAATGAATCCAAAGAACCTACTGTTATCTTAAAGCAGAACTGTGTTGTCCTGTCCACACGCTGTGTTTTTAGCGGCAATCGAAGAGGTGAAGAAAGAGGCAATATGGGTAAACCACAACCGAAGCTGAGTGTTCTGTCAAGTTACCGGAAGTTGATTTTTCAAGTTTTAGTTCAAGAAAATAACTTCCGAAGGGTTCGGTCGAGTTGCACGTATCTTTTAATTTCTTTAATCATCCTTTTTTGTAATTTTATTGTTTATATTAAAGACCTTAATTGTGTTTTTAAACTGAGTTGTATTTCTGTAACAATTTATATTGCGATCAGCGTATTGTAATACCAAAAACTCTGCAAAAGAAACTTTAAAGTGTCTAGCGCAATCACACTTATGGTACTCACAATTAAATAAAAACAATGAACATATATGTAAATCATGTCATAGTTGTTTAGCGGTGCGATCAAAACCCACTAATGTTATATGTAGTGGCCAGAGAGTAACGAAAGTTTAGGGATTGTTTTTCTAGATTTGGCACTCTATCAGTAGCAGTTTCAGATAACGGTCCATCTTTCGTTGACCCTAAGAATGACGGATTATCGATTTCAATACTCTTAGCCTGCACATACAATGTTCAATCGCAAGTTAAAAATAAAATTAGATCTGTTGGTAAAGAAACCGCAAAAACAAAACACATTAACTGCAAATAAAATTAAAACAAAAATAGATATAGGACCCGTACTAGTTAGGGATTACAGACTTCCTATACCCATCCTGTACCGCAACAGATTATTATAGAGTTAACAGTGCAGTCCGACGCAGCACAGTCATTCCTGGTCTATGGTTATAAAAACAAGTTCCAATGCAAAAACCAAAATATTTAAACGATTATGTAAAGTAGCATAAGTTACTTTAAGACCAACATATTTATTTCAATGCTTTTTTTTAATTAGAGGCGAGAAGTGTTTTGTATAATGCAACTTATCATCCTATATATATATATAATATGATATTGCTATGCCCATGATAATCATCATCCAACGGGGCACTGACATTCTATTGTTGGATTTGCTAGTATCGTGTGGACTGTATAATTTTTTTAATAAACTTCTACTTGAACGGTAAAAAATATATTTATTAAATCTTGTCTTGACAAAATACTTATAAAAACTCAACTCGACTGACTTAAGAACACTAAACAAAGTAACCCTTTTTCAACCCCACTAAATCTAAGTTTTAATGCGCACGGCGCAAACATGCCGGCCACCTTGAAATACTTAATTTCAACATAATTAGTATAATTTTTTTTGTACTAAAATGTTATACAATAGTTACATACTTATTCTATTTTAAACTGAATTAACATTTATATACTATTTTAATACAAGTCTGTTGTATTACTTTAACTATCTTGGTTAGGTAAAACACAAATTCTGGAAACTGCACGTGACACTATACTATTTTTTACTTTAACTTTCACGACACGTATGACATTGTCCTTGCCTGGAAATACTTCTGTTATTCTACCAAGGCTCCATCTATATGGTGAAATATTATCTTCTTTGACTATCACTAGACCGCCTATTTTAACTAGATTGGACGTATTTTGTTTCTATTTGCTTCGACTTTGTAACTCTGATATGTATTCCGCTTGCCATCTTCTCCAAAAATGCTGAAAAATTTGTTGTAATCGTTGATACATTTTTAATCGATTTTCTTGAATATTTATTAAACTTGGTTCGGGTAGGGAAACTAGACTTTTCCCAATTAAAAAATGAGCTGGAGTCAGAGGTTCTAGGATCAGATGTTAATGGACATAACGGTCTAGAATTTATAATGGCTTGGATTTGACATAAAACAGTGGCAAACTGTTCATAATTTAAATGTGCATTAGAGACAATTCTATTTAAATGAAATTTCATAAGTTTAATTCCCGCTTCCCAAATTCCTCTAAAGTGAGGCGACCTAGCGGGGATAAAATGCCAGGTAATATTTTCACTGGCCATCAACTCTGTTATTTCATTTGATTGAGATTTTAAAAACATTGATAATTCTTGAATTCTTTTATTGGCACTGACAAACGTTGTGCCATTATCGCTATACATATTTGTGGGTTTTCTTTTTCTCGAAATAAATCTGCGCATACAAGCTAAGAAACAATCGGTAGTAAGATCAAAAAGAACCTCTAAATGTATTGCTTTGACTGACCTACACACAAACAAACATACGTATACTTTAATCAGTTTAGCGCCTCTTGTATTTCGATCGATCGAATTAATATCGGACCTGCAAAATCACAACCGGTGTTGCAGAATGGATTAAATCGATTAACTCTAGTTCTAGTTAAATTACCCATAAGATAACTCGACGTACGTGGTTTGACTCGAACTAGTCGCGCTAATTTGTTTAAACTTTCTTTTAATTCTGTTTTAAATTTTGTATAAACCTATTTACATAAGCGTAGACTCTAATTAACTTTTTTACGTTTGAATATTTTTCAAAAATGTCATTGTAATCAATGTTTACAGCAATATTTTAAGATATTTTTGTTCCGGAATGTCTTGATCATTAATTTGAGGTTTAATACTATTTAACTCACAATCAATTGTACTTAGGAAATGTGGTCCGTACCACCATAACGTACACTGTAAAAGAGTCTGAGTGGAAATGCCCCGCGACAACAAATCGGCTGGATTATCATTTGATTTGACATGATACCAACAGAAAGTACTCGTAATTCTTTGGACCTCACTAACACGATTGGCTACGAAGGTCTTCCAACGTGCAGCGTGTCCGCTTATCCAAGCAAGCGTAATTGTAGAATCCGAATATAAATAAACTCTATCAAATTTTATAGTAATTGATTCTAAAAGCTTGTTTACTAACTGCGACAATAAAACAGCTGCACACAACTCTAGTCTAGCCTAAAGAAATCTTTTTACATGCTGCAACTCTTGATTTCGCACAAACTAATTTTGAAGAATAACCGTTAACAATAGTATCAAGGCACCTGACATAAACACACGCGCCATAAGTAGATTCGCTAGCATCTGCAAAACCATGCAACTCGGCATTTAAATAATTCTTTGTTAGAACGTATCTAGGTGTTTTTATTTTATTTATTTCTTGTAGACTTGATTTAAATTTAAGCCATTCCGTTGCAAGATGCTGAGGAATATATTCATCCCAACCGACTTTGCTAACCCATAATTTTTGAATGAATATTTTTGCGGTTATCATAACTGGACCTAAACAACCTAACGGATCTAAAACTTGTGCGGTAACACTATATGTCTTTTTGTAATTATAGTAGTAGTCGTTAAAGCATCAATAGAATATTCAATCGAATCCGTTGACGAATTCCACGTTACATCTAAAGTTTTTGTTTCTTGTTTGTCAAACTTAAAAAGATTTTTCTGATTATTTACTACATTTGAATCATGGTTTAAATTTACATTTGTTTAACTGAAAACCGCCAGAAGCTAAGATGCTTGTTACTTCATTTTTAAACGCAATAGGTCTTCTAAAGAATTGGTACCAAACAAACAATTGTCAACATAAAAATTGTCGCAAGCTTCTGGATACTCTGCTTCATGATCTAACCCTAACTGATACAGTGCTCTTATGGCTAAAAATGGCGCAGCTGCGGTACCGTATGTTACCGCATTTAGTTCGTAACATTTAACTTGATCTTGTGGCTCAGGACGCCAAAATATTCGTTGTAAACATCGTTGTTCAGGATTTATTAACGCGAAACTTTAATAAAGTTGTAAATAAATCATTCTGAATAGTAGGCCCGACGTACTGAATATCGTTACATGACAACCCGGTGCTCGTTTTCATGGAGGCATCAAAAACTACCCTGACTCGTGTAGTACTGCTGGATTTTTTAATTACCGAATGGTGCGGCATAAAATACTGAATTTGACTACTAGTCGTATTGTGGATATTAATTTCAGACATGTGTCCTAACGTAATGTATTCAGATAGAAACCTATTGTAGTCTACTTGCAAATCGTTATTTTTTATTAATCTTTTTTCTTGAATGAAGAATCGCCTTAGTGCAGGTTCTTGTGATTCGCCTAGTTGCGTAATATTACGTTTTAGCGGGATACTGACTGTAAATCGACCGCTCTTATCGCGCGTAGTATTTGCTATAAAATGCTTTTCACAAAATTCATCTGATGCAGATAAAATCTTTTTATTCTCAAACTCGTCAATTTTCCAAAATCTACTTAAACTTTTATTTAACTCGGCATTATTTAAGTCTTGTACACTTAGGAAACTATTAACTACGTTATTCTCGACACTTGTATTTAAGTTTCCTGCTAAAATCCAACCTAACAAAGAATTTTGCAATAGAGGACCTTTACTTAATTTTTCTTGACCTGTTATCAATATTTCATAAAATACTTCTACTCCTAATAATGAATCTATAGAGCTACTAGTGTTATAAGCTGGATCAGCCAACACGAAAGGTATTACTAAGCTGCCTTTATTAAACGAATGAACTAGAAGGTCATTTGTAATTTTGTCTAAAATTAAACATGATACTTCTGTTTTAAATGAGCTATTCAAAGAAGAAATTTCTAAGTTTACTTTTTCCTTTGATTTAGATATAGCTTGACCAATCCCAATAATTTGACAATTATTAAGAAAATAAATTTCGAGATACATAACTCGATTATTTCAATTTTTTTATCAAATAACATACAACTATAATTCAATTGTTTTTTCAAGGAGGCAGTTGATTGCTGTAATTTTTGTTGCACTTTATAATAGCCAAAGTATTTAATAAAAGACTCTGTAAAGTGTTTTGACCGGCAATACCGCAAAAGTCACTAAATGTCCAATATAATGCAGATTTACAAGTATTTTATTAGATATTGGTTATGTACTTAATAAATACATAAAAGCTGCTGATACATTTAAAATTTGCGCAGCAAAGTATAGTATTATGTTGTACATACTTCCTGGCTGCAAATCCACATTCCAGTTCTGTACCGAACAATACTCAACTTGATAGACTATTAGGTATAAAGGTAGCAATACCATCTGACCTAAACGATCGGTTTATTAACCGCAAATACCTTGTCTTTATGATGTTTAGATTATAAAATGTAAAAAACAATTTTTAAAATTTAGGATTTTGGCCAGTTTTTTACGAATTTGCGCCACTGTGTTGCGGACTTCACCTTGAGGTTTCAAATTACTTTCATCTGATTCCGGATTCTACTCAAGGGTAACTGATTTGTTGACTCATGTTCTTTTTTCTATTTCTTCATCGATGCGATTGCATTAAAATTCATTCAAATGAGTGTGCATAATTTTTCCTTACGAAACATAGACATAGATTATGTTGCGCGATTTAATTATACGATGTTGATTTTCTAACCATCCTTGTTGTTTACATAACCGATGAAGTTTCCAATGACTGCTTTATTATCGAATTTTGATTGAAACTACTTTGGTATGTTTACGTAACATTCTGAACCAAAAATGCGCAAATAATATAAACTGTTAAATACTCTGCCGTTCCATAACTCGAACGGAGTTTTACCTTGAATAGCTGACTTCCCGGTTCGGTTTACTGATCAAAATACGAACGCGCTAGTTCAACTACGTGTCGGTTTGATTGTCTCGCGACGCCGTTTGACGAACCGATAAAAGGTGGTGAAGCGGGCGACCATTTGTTTAGATTTTGAATAAAAAGCGCTGATTGCCTACGAGTTTCTCTATGTTGTACCATCAACAATCGAAAATAGGCACTGTCCTTTCAAACAAAGTTTAATCTGTCACTTACACGTTTTCCACTGTTCTTCGTTTACTAATTTTCTAATGCTTACCGTACTACCAAGACTATCGTCAGTTTGTTGCGTTGTCGCGAATATGTTACTCAATTCTTTCCCAACGAGTACACTTAATTGCCAGCTCAAAGCGCACCTAGGTTCATAACATGTTTTATTAAAAGGTGTATACAAAGAAACAATAGTTTGTACAAAGCTATAACTACATTAACTAACTAACAAAAACACTTCTAAAACCTGAACTAACTTAACCAAAAGTCGCTGATTTTTTTGCACACTAGATGGCACTTTACAATGCATCCGGTTTAGTTTAATTTTATTTAGCAGGTTTTAATCTAATTCTAATTGGAACCGCTCGACTCTTATGGTCTTGATCAATACTGGCTACATTTAAAAATGATAGATTACAGTTGTCTAAATTTTCAATAAATTACTCAGTTTTAAATTTTTTTTTACGCATTTTACTTTTATTTATAATTATTGTACTTTGAAAGTGTTTAAAACAATATAAAGAGTTTGCTATAACTAAATTTTATTGGTTTAAACTATAAACGTTCTTGGGGGATTACTAACATTAAAATAAAATGTGCATTAACAAGAATAGCGAATAATTAAAATATTGCACTGAACTCTACGTAGTACAAGTAAAGAAAACAAAACGACGACAGTAAGCTAACGAAAAACAACCTGAAAAATTAGAGCCGTTTAGGGAAGGAATTGTCTTGCAAAAAAAGAAAAAGTAAAGGAGAAATACAAATACAAATCAGAGGTAAACAAACAAAATAACGGGAATACGAAATGGTTTCTTAAGAAAAAATTAACAAAACCGAAAGCTGAAAGATAAACTGAAAATGATTAACTTTAACAATAACTTTAAAGTAATGAATGAAATTATGGTAACAAGAAAAATTTGGTAAGAGGAGAGATAAAAAGACTACACCACAAAGTGAATTCTTTAAGGAATGGATCAAAGAATTATTATTAGGTTTTCAATTCAACAGTGAATCTTAAACAGATAGTTGTTGTATATATATAAAATCCAAAATACTAGTTTTATTTCACGTAGCTTAATGAATCTATTTCTTTTTTAGAATTCTTGCCTTTTCTCTAGTGAACATAGATTCTGTGAAAGTACGTGTTAATAATGAAGGATGGATAGTTTGTAAACATGTTAGTGGACCTTTATATGTAGCACCATGGAATCCCCAAATATATGATGTTGGTGTGCACACCATTCAAGTAATGATTTGCAATATAAAATTAAAATAATTGTTTATTGAGTTTTATTAGGTATTTGTAAAAGATATTCAAGGTCGAACAAAACACCACAGCCAACCTTTTTCTTTAGATGGAACAAAATTATCTTTTGGATTATTACCAAGGTTAGCGTTAATGACGAACGCGAGCACTGGAGTAAGTCGCTTATTGATATATTTGTTTTAAATCTTAGTAATTATTTCTTTTTAGTTTAAAGTACTGTTTGGGATATTTAATATTATTTCTATTGTTCCTTTGTTGGTTTTTAAGACGTTGCATTATTTTACCAAGGGTAAGTACTTTAAAGTTACTAAATTAATAATATAATAATACTCCGTACAAACCAATAGGACGTATTAAACATAAATTATATCAAATGTTGCGTTCTAAAATAGTTTTTTTCTTTAAGACAGATACTGCAGGTTTTTTATAATAGAGTTTAGTTTTGCACTTTATGTATTTGTTTGTTTTTGTTAGAAGTTATTATATTTTCTTTTGCTTGATTTTTTTTAATTGTTTAGTATGTAGTCCATGTCTTTTATATAACTTTTTAATGTTTGCTTACATTTTTGTTTTTAAATGTTTTTTTTAACAATGTGATTCTAAACCATTAATTCTTCTTCCGTACTATTTTTTTGTTCTAATACTCTTTATTATTTTTGCAAAATTTTCTATTCTACTTTTCTTTCTTTTTTAGCGTTTTGTAAACTGTTCTTTCTTCGAACTGAACTCGAACTGATCATTGTTTGAGAATATTAATACGAACTCGAACTATTATTTCCTCAAATTGAACCTATTGTTTGACAGTATTTTACATAATTCAAACTATAGTTTACAAGAAATTTTAGACTGAACAAATTAAATAATGAAAGACTAATGGTTTAACTTGAATTTATAATAAAAAAAACCTCAATACTTGCTATATGTTTCTCTTTAAAATACTATCCCATTGTAAGCGATTGAACGTTGACGACTTTTAGTTAAAACATTGACGATAACGAAAATGCACGACAAAAGAGATGATATAATAAATTTGTAATTGTAAACCAGTCTTTCTCAATGCGTTTCAAAATAGAGGCTAGTCAGTAATAAAGCGTTTTTGTACTGATTTTGCTTTGTTTTAGCTCCGTTACTTTGTGAATTATGGTATAGTAAATTTGGCGTAAAGTTCGTAAGGTCGAAAATAATTTTTGAACTGGAACTATTGGTTTCTTAGTTTTTTTCTGTAGATTTAGTTTTGTTTCGGTTTCTTATAACGGAAATCTTTAAAGTCGCTAAAACTTTATCAACACGACTTTGTAGTTGTTCCCAGTTAAGGAACTGTTTAGTGTTGCTAGCCATTTCATATTTGACACTATTTTTAAGTTCTTTAAAATTTATTTCTTACTTTACGTCCAAAAATGAATCAGGGAACTTATATTAGTCAGTTGTTTAGTGTCGCAAATATATCTCTCTTTATTTAATTATGCAATGTAATTGGCCATCAACATTCAAGATCAATTTAAACTTGAAATGTTATGTTTTTAGGATCATTTGTAAATACTGCGTTTTTTTAAAATTTGTTCCTAATTTCTAACTCAATCGGATCTAAAGCGTCAAAGTTACCGTTACGTAACTATGTAAATTAATAGATAGATAAAGTGCAGGTTTCAAATAAAAATTGAAGTTACACAGAACCAAAAAGAGTTTAAGTGAAAAAGATATTGTGAGATATCTTGGTAGAGGTTTAAAAGCGACCAGTGTACACTGTATTACTGTAAGTAACCTAGTATGAAATAGTAAGTAAGTAAGTTGCAGAACAAATAGAAATAAAACTTTCGTAATTACATATTTTTTAAAATAACATCGTGGTACAGTATGTTGCCTAGACTGCATACTTTTGCGATAGTATTTTCTTAAATTCAGTTGTGATAACTTATTGCCGTGTATAAAACATTATTAAACTATAGTAGAATTCAGGTTTCCACTGGTTGCATTGCTAATACAATTTTCCATTCTGGATAATACCCGTGTTGCCGTTATCACACAAGCTGAGCTTTTGTCACACGTCGCAGTGAACATCTTCAGAGCCCGAAACAAACTGATTGATTGCGCCGTAAAGTTTCGCTTTTATATACCGGCCTTCGATCGATAAAGCTGGTTTCCAAATCTCCGGCAACGGAAAACTAGAATCTCGGTTAACCTTAAAAGGATTTTTAATTATTTCAAATGATTTCCTAATTTTTCGCTGATAATAGTAAAGTGTTTTCAAACATAATTTGATGACCCGCCACCGATGACTTCGAAGGTTGTTTAAGGCGATTACACTTTTGATACTTCTTAATACGAATTCCCACGCTTCTACCCGTTTCTCCTATGTATCCACAACTACAATAACAAGGAATGCTATAAACGCCGTCAGATTGAAATGGAATAACATCTTTCACCGGATTTAAGAGTTGACCCAGTTTAGGTAGAGTAAAAAACCGAGTAACAATGTTGTGTTCAGACAACATTTTTCTCATGCGGTCTATGGTACCTTTGACATATGGTAGATAAGCGAAAGACACTGGTTGACACCTAGATTCCTCTGTTATTCTTGATTTGGCAGACGTAAATTTTGTAATAGACCGCTTAATATTTTTTCTATTGTAATTGTTTGCGACTAACACCTTGGTAAGATAATTCAACTCTTTTTGAAGATGTTGGGGTTGACTTAAGGAAACAGGTCTGCATACTAAAGAATTCACTACTGATAATTTCTGAGAAGTGTGACCATGAGACAATCCATTCAAATATCTATCCGTATGGTTAGGTTTTCGATAAACTGAATGCGATAATGAACCATCTTCATTTCGAATAACTAAAACGTTTAAAAATGGTAAAGAAGAATTCTTTTTTAATTCCATAGTAAAACGAATACTTTGATTAATTGAGTTATATGACATAGAAACTCGTTGAACATAGGAAGGACCATGTTACCAAATGACAAAGGTGTCATCAACGTATTTGTACCAGCACTTGGGTTTTAGATAAATTGTGGATAAAGCTTTTTTCTCAAAATCCTCCATAAATATATTAGCAACAACCGGTGTAAGAGGAGGACCTACGGCGGCTCCTGATGTTTGTCAGTAAAACTTTTCTCGAAAAGTAAAATATCTAGAGGTCAAACATTTTTCGATAATAGGTACTATGTCGCTTGAAATATTGTTCTCGCTGAATAAAGTTGTAATATTAATGGAATCAGGTACGTTAGTAAACAAAGACTCGACATCAAAATTAACCGGAATGTCAGTCGGTTGCAAACGAATCTCGCGAATTGAGTAGTCTTCTCTGCTAAATGTTTTAATAAACTTGCAAGCTATTTAGAGATTTTATAAGTAGGTGAGTTTATAGCGCTGACAATAGGTCGAAGAGAAACATTAGACTTATGAATTTTAGGTAATCCGTAAAATCGGGAACTTTTAGAATCTTTGGCTATTAAGTTTTTTATCGGTTTCATTAATTGACGACTCTTTAATAAGGTTTGAAAGTGCTCTTTCAATAGATGAAGAAGAATCTTTGGAAATTACTTTATACGATCCGTCTGAGAGAAGATTGTAGATTTTGTTATCATAATGTGAACGATTCGTAATAACAGTGGCGTTTTTTTATTATTTTTAAGAATTACTATAGATTTATCTTGTTTAAGAGATTTTAATGCAAAAAAATCCGATTTTGGAATGTTACTTTGGGGATTTCTTGACTTTATAAGAATTTTTGTAGTTTCCAAGCGGATTTCACGGCGCAATCAATCAGTTTGTTCTGGACTCCGAAGATCTTCACTGCGACGTGTGACGAAAGCTCAGCTTGTGTGATAACGACAACTCGGGAATTATCCAGAATGGAAAATTGTATTATATTACTAAAGTATTTTCTTCTCTCTTGTTATATGGCTGACTTTGATTTGTACTTGTGGATCTTTTTATATTGCGGGTTAGAATCGCTATCTGGTTTATCCGGCAAGGCTTCTTTATTAGCGTTTTAAGTCTTATAAACTAACTATTTTACTTATATTTACCCATGACCAACTTTACGACGGAGTGAGCTAGATACAGCGTAACCGGTAACAAAATTCGAACGCCTACATAGAAAACTATAAAATTTGGAAGTATTATATTAAATAAATAAGATGCATAAAAATAGACACTACAGTTTCTTCGTATAAATAAAAATATTCTAAAAACCTATTTTTAGATATATTTACATTTTTTTCTGTAAGACATTTATCTTCTTTTGCAGATGGAAAAATTGGCAAACCTAGAACAAAAAGAGGTATATTAAGATTAATAGTACGAAAATTGTGGATATTGTCATCGATTGATCGAATATTCTGGCCTTTAATTATCTACCCTATATATTTAACTGTGGGACCATGGTCAATTGGTTACATCGTCGAAAACCACATAGGTGCAATATTTGCTTGGGGAATATACGTAGATGGAAAATTTTTACCCGGTTCCTTTACATACGCTTACGGTTTTATACAACTTCTTACGTTCCAAATTCCTTTAACTTTTATTTTAGCACATGGCGTGGATTATCGGTTTGTTTTTAAAAGCTCTAGTCTTCAATGTATTTGTTTTAGATTTCAGAATTTAGTGAAAAAACCTGGCATTCTTTCGTGGTGTTCTAAGATAAGCCTCCATTTGCCTTTTATGTTTCTTTTAAGTATACAAATATTAATGGCGTATTTTTTTTGGCTAGCGTATGGAACTTTAGCCTTTCTAATCGGTCCATTACGCACATGGTCCGTATTTATAGCAATTATACTATGGTATTTGACATTATCGTTACCAGAGAAATGCGCACGGTAATTAAACAATTGTGTAACTGTATATTATTCAAAAGTTATTTGTAGGGATGCTGCAACGATCTGGATTCAAAATGTAGAACCTCAAATGCATTGTTCAGTTACAGAAGTAAATCATGAACTTGATTTCAAATAATTTCTAATATGATAGTTTTTTTTATGTGATACGATATTTTTGTAGTAAAATTTATTTTTGTCAGTATTTTATATAGTAGAGTATAATTACTTACTGATGATGAATTGTCGTCAACTTTTTATATTATGTATATTGAAAGTGATATATCTTCCAATTATATATTGATGTAATTACTTACGTATTTGTATTTGTTGAGTTTAATAAAATATTTATTTGACGTACATGTACCACTTTTACCAACCCCAACTTTCTTACCAGAGTTTCTGTTTCCGTTTCCTACTACTATTACTACTAGTGTTTCAGAGCATTCCAATTGCAATTTTTACTGTTCCATGTGATGTGTGTGTATATCAATTGTGCTGTACAAGGAAGTTTCTTAAATTAAAGGAGGGTGAATGTCGTTTAGAAAAGTTAAAATTATACTATTACATCATACTGTAGAGAAGATGAATAAAGTAAGATAACAAGGAGTTTTATACAAATTACATTATTTTCAACGAGAGAGCATCCCACTTGAAATCACGTCGCGAACAATTTACTGTAAGAAAAAAAAATACCGACCAAAAATCACTCTTTACAGCAACAGTTTCCAGTGATGTACGTTAAGTTGTAGCAGATTTGTGATTGCGGGTTCGTAAAAGAGTAAACTATTTAATCTGAAATGACTAATGGAAAAAATATTCTCTAACACAAAGAGACATGTAAGCCTCTGATGCTATTGTATGCTTATCGACACAGGTGCATTTCTAGGAGAGCACTTTATTAGCTTATTTCAATACAGTAAATCAAGAATAACTAACCAAAAAAGCGCTAAATATTTTTTGTCATACGTTCAAGACTTTCTAGGACCACCTCTGACTATACTCGTATAGATGAAAAATTAGATTTGGGATTCGAGGAATTCAAACTTTTTAGCATTGGAAAAGATTTATAGCTTTTTTCAGATTTACGGACAAGTATTTATTTAGAAGGTACTAAATAAAGTGAAGAACATTAGTAAAACAAATTAAAGTTAATGTTCGCTTAAAACTATAATTATTATCTGATTCTTGATTTAAGTTTGATTTAAGGTGTCTAGTAGACTGAGAACAGAATTATTATCAACGTAAATGATTCATTCGTTATAAAGAAACAGATTCGTTCAAATGGAACGTTGTGCAAGTTGGGAAAGAATTCACCAAACGAAATCCGAAATTAAATCTTAAGTAATTAACCGGAATGTCAGTCGGTTGCAAACGAATCTTGCGAATTGAGTAGTTTTCTCTGCTAAATGTTTTAATAAACTTGCAATATATTTAGAGATTTTATAAGTAGGTGAGATTATAGCGCTGACAATAGGTCGAAGAGAAATATTAGACTTATGAATTTTAGGTAATCCGTAAAATCGAGAAGTTTTAGAATCTTTGGGTATTACGTTTTTTATCGGTTTCATTAATTGACGACTCTTTAATAAGATTTGAAAGACTCTTTCAGTAAATGAAGAAGGATCTTTGGAATTTACTTTACACGATCCGCCTGAGAGAAGATTGATCATAATGTGAACGATTCGTAATAAATTGAAGTTAATTTTGGCTTAAAACTATCATTCTTATCTGATTCGTGATTTAAGGTGCCTAGTAGACTGAGAACAGAACTATTATCAACGTAAATGATTAATTCGTTATAAAGAAGCAGATTCGTTCAAATAGAACCTTGTGCAAGTTTAGAAAGAATCAACCAAACGAAATTCTTGTTCAAAATCTCTTTTAATTTTTTTATGAATTGTTTGCTTGTCAATGATTCAATCTTAAGTAATTTTTGACGTTAGTTTAATCCAGGATTTTAACGATCACACTAGAAACAATGAAGACTTACGCTGGAGGAAAAGTTTGTCAAACCGAAAGATGAATACAAAGTTGAACAACTATTTGAAAACGAGCTGTTTTGGGTAGTAGTAAAAATATCACTATCACTACTAATATCACGACATACAGGGTTATTAAAAAGTATGCAGACGGCGATTTATTGTCGTTAATAGTCATTTTAGGAAAAATTGTTCAATATAAAAGGTACTTATGTAGTTTTTATCTACACTTGGGAATTTTGGTTATCTGCAATTGTTTCTGAGGTACGCCGTTCCGCGTAATTTTTTTAAATGGGAACATATTACTTTTACCTTACCATTCGATAGAGCATTTTTTCTAGTACTATTGCCGAGTGTAGATAAAAATTACATAAACAACTTTTGTATTGAACAATTTTTCTAAAAATGAATATTAACGACAATAAATCGCCGTTACAATACTTTTTAATAACACTGTAGACGGTGAACGAAAACATTTACCAATAAAACCCTAAGCGTAAATTTAATTATTGAGCTTTTGGTATTTTCTAGTTTAAGTAGAATGGCTCGGGATTATTTGTTAGAAAAAGATGCAATGTTATAAGAACGATATCATGATGTTTTTTCTGCAAAATAACGAAAAATAGAAAAACAAAGTTCTTATTTTTGATAAAAATGTTATTATGTTACTAAACTAGTACAAAAGTAACTTTGTAAGTCAAATAAGTTGTTAATATTATCTAAATAAAACCAATTTTTAAAGTTATGCTATACATAAAAAAAATTCTCACTTTATTAAAAACTTTTTCCTTATAACAAATCATTTTTTTTGGTTTTATCAATAATAAAATATCAAAACCAAAATTTTAATTGCACAGTGTGTTGTCTATATACAGAAAGCAATAATTAAATGATTGATTATTTTATTAAATACTTATAACGTGCTATTTATATAAATAAATTTATAAAAATAAAAATTACACTTAAACAATTATTGCACTAATTTGTACTTGTTACGTGAATTCAGAATTTTTTAGTTACGTAAACTATAAAAAGCTTGTATGGTACCTGGATGCGTTCTTGATTATTGTTTTGGCAATTTTCTACTAAATTCATTCGTTTTATTTCTTTAATATAATCGGTCAAGTAATCTTCTTTCATTTTTTCGGGTATTTTATTGTAGAAAGGACTTACGGCTGTTACGGATTCTGCCAATTAATTTTTTAGCGCAAATCAAAATTTATGTGAAACTTACTTTTTAAAACAGCCACATTCGGATAGATATAAATTCGTTCATCTACTTTACAGAGGTTTATTTCAAAACCGACTTCTTTTAAGATATCCTCAAGTTCTTTTCCGGGATCTTCTGAATATTGATAAGGGGAAACGTAGTTTTTAAAATTTTCCATATACGATTCCCAGCGCCCTTTTTTTGAAAGAGACTCGTAAATTTCAAAAATTGGATTACTGGCTAAAAACGTTAAAAGAACATCTCCTCCAGGTTTTAGCATTTTGAAGATATTAGACATTGCTTTTCTAAAATAAATTAATTTAAGTTAAAGTTTACAATTATTTATAAAATACCTTTGGTCTTGGACCCAATGCAGACAATAAAATGAAAATATGTGGTCAAAGTTTTCTTCAAAATCGACGGGTACGTCTTCAGCGGCAATGTTCATCTGTTCAAAAGACACTTTAGGATTTGAGCAGCGCGTCTTAGCAAAATCTACCATGTCTTCGGATAAATCGACACCTAAAAGTTTTTCAAAATTTTTTGGAATACGCGGAAGGAGAAGATCGTTAATTACGTCGCCGGCGCCGCAACCTATATCTAAAATAGAATCGCCGCCGCTTTTTTTCCATTGGATTAATTTTAAGTAATTGGTCAGTACGAAAGTGGCGTCGTTCTTTTGTAAACCGTTGTATTTTGAATACAAAAACGCCTGATTCATTTTTTGTTACTTTTGTAACCCCGCAATGACAACTAGACATTTCTTTTGGTGCATCTTCTTTTATACTAAGAGGGGGCATTTGGAAGCTGGACCAGAATATAATTTTTTCAGGTACAGTAGTAGTCAAAATGTCGTTTTTAAATTGTTTTTCCGCATTTTTGTAAACGATTTTGTAATCAGTTTTTTAATAAAAGTGTAATGGCTTATGTAAACGTAAATTCGTAAATTTGATATAATTATTTTAAGTTAATTATTAAGAAACACCTTGTTAGTAATCACCTTCATAAACATAATTCATTCAGAAAAAAACATTACGTTCATTCAAATCTATTTTTATGTCACCCATGACCTGTCGTTTACAATTGTTTACGCAACATTTTCATTGTTGCATCTTTCTATTTAAAATTTGAATAATTATGCGGAAAGGAAGATTGTCAGATAAGAATTGGTCGCGTGTGAGTACGTTTTTTAATTTTGGATCATTGTAAACAAGACTTGAACTGACCACTACAACATTTAAGAGTTTAGGAACCACGAATTTCGAGCTGGACCGGTCATGGAACCCTAAAAAAACGAATAAAAAGAACGATTTATAAAAAAAGTATAATTGTGTCTGGTCAGGGCTGTTTTTAAAACTTGTACTTGTAATAATTTTTTTATAAAAATACACGCATCCATTTGATGATGCCGGAGCGATGAGTTACGCGTCTTTTTTTATTTTATTATATTGAAACGAAAAAGGCATTTTTAATTGGTAGATTTAAACTTTCTTTTTTAGTTTAATCAAAATTATTTTTAACGGGGTACTTAAAATCGGATTATATTAGAAATTTTATCAGTAATAGAGGTCAGGGACCATTTTAATATAAATACCATCGTAGATTACGTTGGATGGTTCTTCATCTTCGACGAGAGAAATTTTTTAATGATTTGTGTTCTATCTTCTACTTTTCGGATTATTGATATAAATGTCAATTCTCTGCTTGCTTAGAATTAAGCACTAAATTTATATGTAATAAAAAATATAGAAAGCGTTTTTTCGTAGATAAGTCGCTACTATTTTAGAATTTTTTACGAAATATTTTGTTGTGAAATTCTTTATTTAGTAATCTTCACCTTGATGTAACCTTTTTTATTGAAACGGAAATTGTTTGAGTCGAATATTGCGTTTTGGTATATATGAACATGTTTATCCGACACCAAAATAAAAGACTGGACTTGGAGGACAAAAAGTTAACACGTTGTAGATTAAATATTAGTTTCATTAAGTTTATTTTATTTACTATTAAGTTGATATTTATTAGAAATTAACTTAAAAATTTGCGTACAAAGATAAAATGTTTGCTGAATTTTTTCTTTTACTATTGCTATTTATTTGTGTAAAACCTTTATTTTGTTTTACGCATTTTGTACAAACAAAATTCTTATTTTATTTAGTTTTTTTTCGAATTTACTTGTTTTATTTGAATAATCTGTTAACTGCTTTATTGGTCGTTACCGTTGTGTGATGAACAACATAAATATTAACACAAATGCCTTTTTTTAGTTTTAATGTGCACATTTTTCATTTCCTTTTCGACGTTAAAAAGTGTATTTGATACGCATTAATAATTAACTATTCAATATTTCTTAAACTTTTTATAGTAACAGATGTTTTTCGTTCATTTGTGGAGATACTAGTTGTAAGTACAAGTTTAAAATGCTTTTTTTCTATTTTACGGAGTATACACTCTAATACTTTAGTTATTCAGTTAGAAGAAAACTGATTGTTTTCTTTTTTGTTTCAAGTTTTTTTTGGAAACCTAGTTGCATTTGTACTACAGAGTACGCCGCTTATTGAAATCACGGATAATGTTATCACTTGGGTTATGTTATCACGATTAATGAACGAATGCTACTTCATAAATAAAACATCGTATATAGTAATCACAATTTCCATTTATGTTATCAATTATCTTCTCAGGTTTCCTTCTGTACATGAACAATAACCTATTTTGCATAAATTTTTTAAACGGTGAATGTGAATTCAACTAAAAAGAACATTGTTTGTGTATTTGCAAGTTCAAGTGATATCAGATCTCTTTTTCTTTGTAAATTAATATGGACTGAAGTCTGATTATCAATTATTATGTCCGGTTAAAAGTTAGCATGGCCGAACGTCAAGCCACTCACTAACTTATTTTAGTTGATTGAATAGGTTTTCTTTTAAGACTTTGAAATACTTGACGCAATAATATGATAAGTTGCCAAAAATAAGTTTGTGGAATCAGGCTGTTCAATTAAAAATTAACTATATAATAATAATTAGAATAATTAAAAACCGTTTTACATATTTTACTTTATTTTTTGTAGTATATTTATTTATTCGAGTACGTATTTTGACTGATCTACGTAACATTACTTCATTTAAAACATCTGTAAACACGTTATATTTGAGTTACTTTGTATTGCTAGTGTACTTGGAAAGAATGTGTAGTACTTAGAAATAACAATTTAACTACTTATGTGAAAACATTGTTTTTTGTGCTGCTAAAACTGCAAACGTCAACATTCGTTCGTTAGTGTAGTTACGTAATGGGCAAAATAAGCTCTAGAGTGACAAAATGAAAACTAGAAATCCACATAAAACTAAGTGTTCAAAGTCAATTATTATATTAGAACAGGTGGAAAAGTCATTAAAAAAATCTTGAAGTTTAGTTAAAATTGTAGAAAAAGACGTTAAAGCTAATTTGACAAATTTAGTAATAAATTCAGCAGCAACATTATATTTTCGGCGATTTTTTTTAAATTTATTTTTACAAAAGGCAACACAAAAAATAATGTACGCTTCTCTCGTCGAAAGTTTTATAGCATAGTCCACTCAAATTCACGTTTATTATGCTATGCTTTACTTCCGACGCTTGTTACATAAATTACTATCGTATTTAGTTTTATTTTTGGAATCAATAAAGTACCGGGAAGAAATTTTTAATTCTTAGAACTAAACTGAACATCATAACATTATTTTTGATTTCCTTTTAAGCGCGGGGTTAATAAACTTAGAAGACTATTTAATGAAACAGTAATTTTCAATTTTTTGGCTTAAAATTTAGATTTTTTTTTAAAAATACTCAAAGTCTCAATGTAATGAGTAAAACTCGCATTTATATGCAAGATTATTTTAAATAATTTTATTTGTCTCGTTTGAGCTAAAAGGCTGTGAAACCCGAAATTTTATGAAACCAACATTTTCTTGAGGCTTATGCTTAAAAAGTTCATTTTGTCTTAATGTAATTTTTTTTTCAAATAACCGAAATTGCTTTATCATATTATTAACGGTGGTTTGTTCCAGAGAATTTCGCACTTAATAGCTTACCAAACCATCGGTTTTGCATTTTTTGCAAAAAAAAGTGTTAGTATCACTCTCAAAGTTTAAACCGAAAATTAGTTGCTTACAACAGTCTACAAAAATCCATCAAAAATCTACAAACCGATTAAAAAAAAAGTTGTCGATTATATAATTTCCAAAACTGAATGTTAGTAATAAGGTGATTCATTGGAATATCAGGTCATTTTTGTCATGCAATTGGATTTGACAGTGAACTTTATGACATAACTGACAGTAGACTAGATTACGTTATTACTAAATTTCAGTGTAGTAAAAGAAGTGATATATGTAGAGCATCTTGACAGCATTCTGGACAGGTTTAGTGCAGCTAAGACGGTCTAATCTATGTATTTTTTTCAAAGTAACAATTCAATTAAAGCTTCTGGACGTTTTTATAATTAACGCAACAAAAATATTGTCGTTAGTTTTAAGAGCATGACGTAATTGTATTGGGGTACTGGGAATTGAATCGAGCGGAGAGGTTTAGTATAAGAAATAATATAAGAGAGTATGGGTGTGAACTGACATGTATATTTTCGTTAAATAAATATGTAGAAATATTGAGTTTAGTTTCACAAAAAGATAAAAGATTTTGGGGATGTTGGTTACATTGGTAACAACAGCTTCTATAGTCTTGGGCTTTTTATAGAGCAGACGATATATGTAAATTTTTTTGCTAATATGCAGCAAGATATGCAATTATAACTATAATTCCGTAATATTTACAATCTATTACAACCTGTTACTAACAAAAACATTTTTATTTGAACTACAAATGTTGTTCTAAACTACCAAGACTAACTGACTTGTGACAACACTCAGAACATGTTTGTATATAATGTTTACAACTGAAGGATATCTTCTAAAGTTTTTAAAAAGTGAGAAATCCTTATTGAAATATTTTTAAAGTATAACAACCAACAACATCTCTATGTATCACTAACATTTTAAATATTTTCTCAATTCTACTGATTTAGATAATGATACTTGTATTTCTAATTTATAATTGTCTTAATGATAAATTTCTTACTATTATTAATAAAACACAATTATTGTTAATGAACAAATAAATAAATAAGATTAATTTTAAACAGGAATTTTTTAAAAGCCGTTGATAAACTTAAATACATTAAAAAAAATCTAAACAAAATAAAGCTGATGTGGTTGTATCTTAACCTTTGGATTACCAAGCAATTTTTGAGGCGCCGATTACGAAGTGTGGTCAGATTTGACCCCAAGTTTTTTTTTCTTATTTTGTAAAGAAAAACCGATTAATTTGTAATGGTAACCTTTATTAATATTTTAAATTAACATTAGATTTCATATAAACTAATAAAAATATAAAAATAAAATGTAAACATAAATTAGTGAGGGCTATAATAATAACTATTACATATTATTGTAGTTCTTTTTTTCTGGCAATGTTGTTTACATACAAAGAGTTTTGCATTTTTCACATGTTTCCGAACATTTTTTGTCATTTGCTCTTGGACATATCTTACAACGACCTCTTTTTGTGTTGTTCTGTGTCTGCCAAACAATATTTTTTTTACGTCGTAAAACAAATAACAATTGAAAAATTTGTTATATATTATTAAACATTCTTGAAAGAAACTCAGCTAAAAAAATATTGGGACAGTTGTAAAAAAAACTTAAGAAAAGACAACAAAAACAACACGTCTGGGGTCAAAAAAGACCCCAATGGTAATCGGAAGGTTAAAATGGAAAAAGCAGTCTGTAAAGTTTAACGAATATGCAAAATATGCGTAAATACAAACATATGCATTTTGCATAAACTATTTTCTTGAAATATATAAATAATATGTTTGGTATTGATATAATTTCTTACCAAAGAAATTTTTTACTTACCGGCAGTGGCAGCTTGTACCTTTACAAATAAGTGAAACAGATTTTGGTATTTAAAAGATTTTGTGTACTTTTTATTTGTTGCGAAATAAACATATTAATGTCGAGTAACTTCTTTTGTAGAACAACAAACAATACATTTGTAAGTTCAAAAACATTCGATAGTGCAAATTCAAAGTTATCAAATGCTCTTAAAACTGGTTTTAGAACTTGGTTTAACCGATGTACAAAGACTGCTTGTGGTGATACTCATTTGATTTTTTCCCGCAGACTGTTTAATTACCCAATAAGTTTTTATACATAATCAAATTTTTCAATACACTGTGATTAACGTTATGAAATCCAAAAATCTTTGTACAAAATTTCCACCGAGAATAACGTATGGTTTTTAGACTGTGTCGGAGGAGTGATATAAGCGAATCGAAAAATATAGTATATGTCTTTTATTTCGTTTTTGATGTATGCACTGGCGTAGTGGCGTAGCTACATATTCAGCCTCTGGAGCAAGTAACATTTTTGCACCCCTTTTTTTCTCGCAAGAGTTCCAGCAAAATATTAATATTTATCTTTTTAATTCAATTTTAAACATTACTTAAGACAATTCAAACAGTAACACTAAATTAATCAACATGATATGTTATAAACTAACTACATTAAAAAAATTATAAAATTATACTCTGTGACATATAGAGATTGCAACACCAAGAAGGGATAAAAATTTTGTGAGCAAACTTGGCAGGGAGGCTTAGCTACTCAGATGTAATAAATGATTAAAATTTCAAAGAAAACGAACAAAGATGAACAAAAATTTTATTTCATAATGTGTTGACCGCACTTCCCCAATTTTCTTTACATTCCCTCACTATTCGTGGCATAGATTCCAGCAGGTGGTCGATTTTTTCTTGAGTTCTTGTATCCCAAATAATTTGCAATTTATGCCGGAGAGCATTCTCTGTCTGTGGAGGATGCGCTAAGTTCCTCAGTTTTCTACCAATGTCACACATGTATTCAATAGGCGAAAGGTCGGTTGATCTGTGTGGTCATGGTAAGAATTTAACATTGACGCATAGAGTGTCTTGCTCTTGTGGGGACGGGCATTATCCTGCTGGAAATGGGTCTTCCAACTGCTGAAGGAATGGAAGAATATGGAATTCTACCAGTTCGTTAATATATCGCCTGGCGTAAATATTGCTTTGGATGACATTTATTACTTAATCATTGATTGACAATTGATCTGGTACTTGAAAATCGGTCTCTTATTGACATAAGTAGATAATGGCGGCCCTGCATTTCATTTGTTTGCCTCCGTCTCTCAATTTTTTGTCTATGGAAATTCTGACCCTTCCTAGTTCATACTTGATAACAGCGCATGATTGTGGATAGGTTCCGGTTAAGACGATTTGCAATTTCCCTGTACGAAAAATCACCTTCACGTAAGCCATCAACTCTAAGCGTAATCACACTCTCCAAACATGTTAAGCAGATGAACCACAAAAGATAACAATAAAATTAACCAAGACTCGCACAAAATACTCACTTTAATAATGTTGTAGAAACAAAAGAGTCAGCCATTACCACTTGATCCATTTGAATTAAATTTTAATCATCTACTTCCTCTAAGTAACTAAACCTTCCCGCCAAATTTGGTCACAAATTTCCCACCCTTTCTTGTTGTTGCAACTTTATTGTAACAGAGTATATTATATAATAGTCGTATTTCTTCATTAAGTATTGTCAAATTGTGTGCACGTATATTGACAATTAATTAATCATCTTTTAACATTTGATAAAACTTTGCACACTTTAGTTTTTGATAATGGAGACACAATTCATAAATGTACCTAATGTTTTTGATGGCCGCCACGTTTTATGTTTAGTTACAATTAAATCTTTTGTTTTTACATTTAATTGCGTTATTATTAAACGTGCTAATGACCGAAAATTATTTAAATAATAGCAGTTTTAAATAGTCTTTAAATTAGCTGAAAACAATTTTTTATAGTATTTTGATTATTATGGGAAAAAATTTACCCAAATTTGTTCGACTACACAAAGAACATACAAAAATTTATGGATACTAGGTACTTGTTAAGAAACTCGAAAAAGATTATAATTAGCAGTGTAGGACACTAATCTAATCGATACAAAATACGCAGTGTGATCAATACTTACATTATGTTAACACGAAGTACAAAGACTGCTTGTGGTGACTCTTTAAATTGTTCAATAGGTTTTGATTTATAATCAGTTTTTTCAAGACACACACAAGATTAACGTCGTGAATTCGAAAAATCTTTCTACTAATTTTCCACCGGGAATAACATATCTAGTTGTGATGATACACTGTGATTTTTAGATGTCGAAGGCGTCATTTATCTGAATTTCCTTTTCGACATATTTGTTAATGTATTGCGAAATTGATTGAATTGTTCTATTTATAGTACTTTTTGTTATAGTACTCTTGTTATAAAACTTATTGATAACGGGACTCAAAAACTAATCCATGTTTACCTAAATGAAGCGCGTGATTCAGGGCCGGAGGGGCCTGAACAAATCAACTAATAATTCGGCATACTACGAATTACGGAACCTTTCGCCGTTTTTGTTTTTTTAGGTGTTTCAATTTCCTTCTTAACTTTTAGTACGTGTAAGCTGACATGTAAATAATAAATAATGCGCTCGATCTTGAAAATTGAATAAAAAATAAGTTTTTTTTTTAAGTTTTAAGAAATAAAGCGTTTCAGGCTCGCTAGGGTCTTAATCCGGCACTGCACTGTACGAATAGGCAGTTGAATAAAGCTTAATTTCGCAAAACTTCATACACATCGTAAGCTTGTAGAGGACACGAATTACGATGCTTAAATTATTAAACCCGTGCGCACATTTCCTTCCTCTAGATTCTTATCTGCGAGTATATTGTTATTGACGTTGGCTTTAAGGTTTGTTTTCACTGACGCAAATTCGCAATTTTTCCGTATTCAAGCAGTTTACAGGAGCACGTTTAGTACAATTTAGCACAATCAAGGAAAATGGCCGGTAACAGTATACAGCACACTACCAAGATTGGTCTTGCCCAAGAAACCCAGGCAGATGAAGAGGCAGATTTATAAACATTCTATTAATTTAGGATCTTGATGTCGATGCAGGATGTTCAAAGAGATGTCTCTTTTCAACGAACGTCTGCGCAAGCAGGACGAAGTCACCATAACCACCAAGAAATACGTCTCAACGTTTTAGCTATTTACCTATGCTGTCATCGTTTTGCTTCTTTTGCCTAAGATGAAGAAAAACCGAATTTAGATAGATATTTTTACCGGGCTTACGATTTAAACGTCTTAGGTCTCTGAAGAAGAACCTGACTCGATTCTTTTTATTTCCACTACTATGCATGTCACCGAGGCGCTCATGAACATAAAAGCAACAACCTTAAGCCAGTACGTAAAAGACAACGCTGGTTTTACTGCAGTGATTTACCGCGAGCGGCCGGCTAAGGTAAAAATTTTGCTTATAATCTTGTACAAGTAACAAAACTACAGGTTCACTATAAGGATACTAAGGGTTGATATGCAGACAAGAGGATGACCGTTAATCCGACCTTTCACTCGTCACAGGAACGTCAGCTTGCTTCATCGAGTCAGAATGTTGCAGCCAGTGCATCCACTACCAACACACAAGACGAAGAACTACATCCAGAAGATCCAACGAAGTTTTTAGAACAGGTCACTACGTCTTATCGCCAACGTATTGAGAGTGGTTTGCGAGAAACAGCTGCAGAAGAAATACCAATACACCTCAACGATAAAGTAAGAAAACATCGTGTGTAGGTATATGAAACCAAAAAACGTTTTTTTTAATAGAATAATCAGTTTTTTCGGTAGTCGGAAACAGTTATGTAAATTAAAGTTTAGGTCAAGTTCGAGACAGTAAAAACATAATTGTTAGAATACTAGTTGAGTATTTGTAACATATCTTTTGTAAAAAACAAAAAATAAAGAGCAAGCGAAGTTTTATTCTTATTTTATTCTGAGGGCTGCCAAAACATTTTAAATGTGTTTGTATTGTAAATACGTTTGCAAGTATGAATAGATAAAAAATGTTATAATGAGAGAAATAATGTTAAAGACGATTTTTTTAAAATTTGCCAAATTACTTAACTGAGAGTAAAAAGTGTATTAATAATACATCTATTTAATAATCTGCTATTGAAAATATTGAAACGTCCGAGAAATTATTCTCAAGTTTGAGAGCGTTCACGAGGTTTTTATTCATTTCCAGAACGTTCACTGAAAGATATAGAAAATTCTCGAAAGACAGCGTTAATGTATAAAAGCGGTAGAAACAAATTATAGGGCAGTTATTTCAGTAATTCGAAGTCGGCAGTGTTAAGAGGATTATTCAAATAACCCAACTAGCATTTTTGGTGATTGCCACGTGGCAGCCACAGTCGTAGGAACTGTAGAGTGGCGTGCCACTAGTCACTACCACGTTACAGGAACAGTTCTATACCGTGGCTACCACCAAAATGGGGAACAAATATTGGGTGGTCGTTACGTGATTACAACCATTTTATCACTCATAAAATAACATTACAGCCAGGTAAAATCCACGTCGTTGCCAAGTGACGGCATGGTGACCATTAGTGGCCCTGAGCATTTTAGTAACTGCTTTAATGTATTTATATCTCTGTCCCATTTTTAAATGTTGTTTACTTTCTCATCTACATCAATGGACAACAAGGTGTATACTTCGATCAAACTGTTTTAAGGTTCTATGAACTACATGTTTATTATTGAATTTGTACAACATTTGCTAACAGCAAAATTGCAACAAATGCAAGTTTACTGTTAAATGTAGAGGTTACAGTTTGAAATATAACCATGCGCCAACAAAATTTTCATTTTTTTAGAAAAACAAAATTAAAAAGTCCTAAATATAAAATAAAAATTAAATAACTATACAATCTAAAACACATTTTATTAGTATTTACATTATAAATTTAATTATAATTCATTAATTTCTTACATTAAATGTGTTGTTACTTATAAATTTCATATATTTAGAATAATTGGCAAATTTTTGTTAATGGCGGCATAGAGATTGTTCATAAATATGGCTACTTAGAAATAAAGTAACTGTTAAGTGGCAAAAACTAAGGATAGCCACTTTGGAGTTACTTCTACTCAATAAGTGGCCAAGAGAACTAAGAAACATCCAATCAAATTTCAGTTTTTAAAAGTGGCAGCATTGGTGGCGACCACGTGAATTTTGTTGAACGGCCACTCAATAAAATTTACATGCTTTCACGTTCATCTTCATAATGAAGTTGGATACATAACCTAACTAATTTATATTTTATTATCAACTTCATTTCATAACGTACATATAATTACAATCAATTATTTTGAACACTCTTAATAATATTGTTATCCAGCTTATACATTTGTAATTGTTCTAAATCATTTTCACATTATGGATTATATGTGTTATTAAATGTCAGGTTCCTAATAACTAACTTCACTTTACGGGTTAAACTTTTGATGTCTTCCTGGAAAGCAATTTTAGGTTAGACAGATTTAAATACTAGCAGTGTATTTTTATTTATACCGAGCCGATTTGCATTGTAGAAAATAGGCCACTATTTAGTCACAGTAACTTAAAAGTGGATTTCAGAAGTAAATGTCACTATGTAGTGGCTTTAATCTAAAATGTCTTGTGAAAATCACGTATGGAAGTGGCTAAAACGTTACAACAACGACAACATACCACTCTAGAGTGCATCTACATTTTAGGTATACTTTAAGTTTCCAAAACGTGGCAAAAACTTTAATAGCCACTTTAAAGTGGTTATTACTTTAAAGTAAGATTTTAGTGATTCGATTTAGTGGTCGCCACTTACCCAGTAAACACACGACGTCCCAGGGACGTTCGTTTTATGTCCAAATGATGTCTTTACATCCCGGGCTTTAAAACGGACCTGTATAGGATGTCTTTAATAGGACGTCCTCAGGATGTCAATGAAGAACGTACGATGGGATGTCCTATGCGGGAAAAAACAAATGCAATCTGAGTGCGCGTGCCCACTTTCCTTCTTGTTCTCTGGTGCCTACTCAACACCCGTACGCTCCTTTGGTATATCAAAGTGGTACACTCTGTTTGCACCGTTTGCACTCTGTATTTGTTTTTAGTTGTGTTCTGACTACTTTATTTATCCGTTCTTTATTTTATTATCTGACGTTTTTTGGGTGTTTTAGTGCATAAACAAATTTATTTGGTAAGTTTTTGGTACCTTGTATTTATTTATAATGTATAAAAATCATCATTTATAATTATTATTTTGAATTACTAAAAATTAATCAAAGTTTATTGAAATTAAAAGATCATAATTATTAACAATGGTGATTTAAAACCCCATCTCGCGCGCATACCTATGCGGTGAATTGAAAATATTTGTTATGTAAAAAAAAATTTTTTTACTCAAAAAATTATTTAAGGTTTAAAAGTGTGACGTTATCTCACGACTTTTATCGTCGCGATTCGCAATAAGTCATCCAAAAATGTCAACATGACCGATAAGGCACAAAATCGCTAATCTAACTAAGAAACTATAATGTTATCGCGTTCTTGGTATTCATAGTTATGATGAGTGTGCGTATTCTTGTACTTAAAAATACGTCTAGAAATAATTTTGTTTTTATCACATTCCTCTGATGAAATGTAAATGCGAAACGTATAAAAATTCTTAATGAATTTGCAAAACTGACGCGTTTACAAAATCTTTTTTAAAAAACGATTTAAATAATTTTTAACTGGTTATAATCGATCATCTCTTATATGATTTAATCAATAATAGAATCGTCAAAAAGATCAATCAATAATTCTTCAAAAGAAGTATCACTTTATCAATTCTTTAATTTAGTAAAATGTAAATTCTGATTACATAACCAAAATAAGCTTTTCGTATTAACTTTTTTATCGACTCTGCATGACGATTACCATCTCTTATGTAGTTGCATTGTTTCAGGCGCCACTTAAAAAAATCGAGAAGAAAGTATAAAAAACTCGCTAAGGAGGGCCAAAGAACGCCGGGATCGAGAAGATAAAAAAATGAAATAATCTAAATTTATTTTAATGGAATATAATTTGAATTATTATTTAAAAATGTAGTTTTATGTAATAAAAATTTGTATTTTATTTGATAAAGTTATTTTTTATTAAAAATATAATATACCTAGTACATATCCTACAGTCATCTAATAGGGACGTCCCGTTGCGGATACGCAAGGATGTCCTATAAGGACATCGTAGGGATGCACACACTTGTGACAAAAGAACGTCCCATGAATGTCCCTAGGACGTACACAGAACCAAAATGGGATGACTTTGGGACATTCAGTGATCCGCAAAATCATGTCCCCGGGACATCCTTGGGACATCCTTGTGTTTGTTGGGTAGTTTGCCACTACAAAGTTAAAAAAACTTATAAGTGATTTTACTTAGTGAAAAGAACGTTGGAAAAACTTTACTTTTCACCACAAAGCTACAGAACTACAAAGTGGTTAAGAAAGGATGTATCCACGTAATTTCCACTATAAATCAATAGAATAAAGTTATAATTACTATGAAGTTGCATATAAAGTGTTAAATACGTAATAATCACTAAACTGAAGTGGCAGTATAAGTTATTCTCACTTTGATGCTACTTGGGAAGTGATTAACGCGTGTCGAGATAAATATACGGAGTAAAACCTTGTACGTGACTTTAATGTAAATCAGTGTGTGAAGTTATCCGCGGACATTATCTTTCGAGTGATAGTGCTATATAAGTTAATGTAAGTGTTTTTATTAAATATTCTTAGATTTAATTAGTTCGGTTAGTTATAAACGTGTACATATTTTTAGTATAAATAAATTAGTTTTAATAATCGTTACAATATAAAACAAATTTTAACGCTTTATGCAAATGTTCATTGAGGTAAAAATTAGGATATTCGTACTAAAAAGTCTTGCACTGAAGATAGTAGTATAGTTAATGTGTTGTGTTTAATAAATAACTTTTTCTCAAATGATAAATTTTTAGTAAACTGAATTAGTTTTGCTTTTTATGACCTAGGAAAAATATGACTTTGATATTGACGCCAGTTTGAACCTCTCATGCTAGGAAACGCTAAAATAACTGCTCATATCTGTCGGTCAAACTCTGTGAATCATAACTTCTGGCATTGAAATTTTAATGGATCACTTTATAGTATATAGTAGTAGTATAGTATTTTTTGCAAAAAGACAAGCAAAATACAAAAGGGCGGATAAGATTTAGCTCTTTTAAACGAGGAATATCAAAAAACCTTTTTTACGTGGTTTTTAACAGGCTTCGATGTTTTAAATATATTATGCTCAGTAATTTTTCTAGTATTATTATAACTTATTGTAATTGCAGCATTGTTTAGATTTGTTGAGTTTATTTGGCAAGGTGGCAGTAGTTAAAACAGTAATAACATATTTTACAAAATTGATTTTAACTAATATAATAGCTTCTCTATTCAATCCCATAGTACGATACGCCGTATTTTAAAAAATTCTTTTGTGTATCGTTACCATGTTCAACGAGCTTAACAATTAAGCGATCGACATTGATTTTGAACCGCGACGTGAATTTTGTAAGTAGTAGGTTTTTATTAATTTAAGCTTCAACTTAATTGACAATTCTAATAATCGCCTTCTGCTTTTTTACTTATACAATACGTAATTAATCGTTTGAGATTACTCTACTAATGCTGTTCTCTAGCGTGTGCTGGTAGAGAATGTCTCCTTTTGTAAAATACTTTTTGTACTCTTTTTATTTTAAAATTTTAAAACTTTTGACTAGTGAGTCGCTGTTTTAGGCCGTCTTTACTTTTAGCGAAACGTTCTTGTCTTCTGAAATTGTCATGACTTAAGTGTATCTGTATATGCCATCTTGTTTCCTGATCGATGTTGTACTTCGTAGTCTTGCGTAGTCATAGTTACTGGCATAATAAACTTGATGTAGTTGATTATCTTCCCTTGATTTTTGTAAAAGCACAGCTCCAAAGCTATCTTGACTAGCATCGGTTTGTAACTCAGTCTCAGCGCCTTGCTTAAAAATTTTCAGAACTGGTGCTTCTAACAATTTATTCGTTAACATGAACCATGCCGGATTTGGACATACTTTACCTTCTGCAATCACATGTCCCGGAAATCCTATTTGTTTCATCAGAAATTTGCTTTTCTTCATATTTATATCCAATCCGTAATTTTTGCTGTCTGTAGGACTGTATCTAATCTTTATATTGCTTCTTGCTCGTCTTTGGCCGGTATTACCAAATCATTCATATATGGTAGTGCTACTTCTTCTTTAGCCCAGTCACCACATATTGCATTTATAAATCTTTGGAAAACTGAGGGACTGTTGCATAATCCGAACGATACTTTCAAAAAAAGATATTAGCCATTATGCGTCACAAATGAAGTGTATTTTCTGTTTTCTTCTTCTATGTCTACATGGAAAATCCATTGCTTAGTTCGATCGTGTTAAACACTTGAGCGTCTTGCAGTCTATCTAGTACATCTTCAATTAGTGGTAGTGGATAACAGTCTTTTAAAATCACTCTGTTTACGTTTCTGTAATCAATGCAAACTTGTGGACTGCCATTTTTTTTCTAACTACAACTACTGGACTTGTGTAGTCGGACACGCACGGTTCGACTATACCTTCTTTTATGCACTGTCCTACTTGGTCATCCACAACTTCTATTTCTGCAAAAGGTAATCTTTTAGGCCTGCAGTATATGGGTTGTTCATGTTGAACGATAATCTTAAAAGTTACGTCTGTAGTTTTTATCTTTTTCGGTTTGTAACTAGTTACAAGAGTCTTCACTTCTTTTCTTATTAAGTCCTCCGTAATAATCCCAAACTTCAAAGTCTGCGTTGATATTCATAATTTCCCTAACTGGGTCCGTTGTTTATGTCACTCTAATACCATCATTATTTATTACCACTTAAGTTTGGGCTAGTAGTTCTTTTCTGATGATCGCGTTAGTCACCATACCTTTTGGAACTATATACACTTTGGTGTTCAATTTAACGTCATCTATTTTTACAGTCGCTTTAATGTATCCTAAAGGTTGTACTGATCTTCTACCAAACACAAATAGATTAACGTCGGTTGCTTTTATTTCCAGTGATCTAATCCTCTGGTATAAATAGCATCCAATTAAGTTTACCACGCTTCCCGTACCTATTAATGCGTTGATTGACTTGTTGTTTATTTTAATATGTTTATAGTACGAAGATACTTTATTGTTGCCTAGACATCGAATAGATGTACATTCTGTCGCCTTATGTTCAAATCTGTTGCAGTTGAAACATTTAAATTCTTTGTTTCTGTGTTCACGGTCTCTTGATCGGTGTCCTGCTACTCCGCAATTGTAACATCTTTACGCCTTCCATCTTCACGTTTTTCGTCTTTACGTCTTCTATCTTTACGTCTTTCGTTCACAAAGCGATCAGACCTTGTTATATTCTTCCTCATTTACTCATAATTTATTCAATCCACTTTTCTATCGTGTGGTTTTCGTTGTTCCAAATGTACGTATCGAATCTTCGACATCCCTAAAACTTATCGAAAATCTTGGTAAAGAGTTACTCCTGGTTTGTTACACTCTAAAACGATGGTTTAGAGAAAGTAACAATGGGATGGTGGTTTGCCAGCTAACTTAGTCGAAGAAGGGGCGGGTCGAATTATTTGTCTCTCACTTACCTTTTTGCCGAGTTTACTTAAATCAGGAAGATTTGTTAAGGGCGCCACCGAATTTTTAGTCACTGTGAAATGTTCGCCAAATCCGGAAATTCGAACACTCCTTAGATGAAAACAGGCGATTCAGAGAAAGTCAAATATGAGATCATAATTCGTATATTAAAATTTAAAGCAAGTAAGATGGTTAATAAAATCATTCAAATCAATCTTAAATTTAAAAGTCGCACCGGGAATCAACCGCAGAGCGCTTGGTCAAACGTACGACTCGCCGCAAGCGATAAATGCCGCTACTCGAGAACTACCTTAACTTAATTCACAATTAAAGCATGCATACAACAAAACATCAAACAAAATAATAAATCAAGACTGCGAACCGAGTCAGAGGGGTCTAAAGTTTGATAATCAAGACATAATTGAATTCTAAGACTCTATTCTGATCAATTCGCCCGTCTTGACTTTAACCAACAATTTAAATCAACCAAAAACCAAGTCAAATAGAGGTACGCGTCGAAAATAACTGGTGTCCGTGATGTTCCTCTAACGATCGAATTGGAGGCGATTTCTTCGGGTGAAGAGGTGATAAGTTGTTAAAGGTACTTACAGGTATGCCTGCAGTTTGACAGCTACTAATCCTTAGTTTAAAACAAAAACTCAACACTTATTGTCAGATTCGATTCACTTAACTCCGTCAAAGACGTTACACGCGTTCAGCATCGGTAAAACGCGTCGATGCAGTACCATTAGCCGGGAAAACTTTATAAAGTCCGCAGTAGCGACTATTTTCTCAAATGAGAGAACAACCGGCAACTTTCCCGGAACTAATTATTACAATCTTCGATTCTTTAGATGTTCAGGCTGCTCAACTACCCACACTTTAACATTCTTCGTTTACCAAACTTTTCACCTCAAGGTCTTATTCTCGCCTCAATCGTTTGATTTTAACCAATTTTCGTAGTTCACCTTCTTTATTTAATTAAACACACAAAAGTGCGGTTCTAATTTGCCACTTGAATTAGAATGTTTAAGTAACGTAATGTTCATCACCTGTATTTAATATGCGTCGCCGAAAACTCGGTGTTAAATACCCGCATAAAACACTTGATTTCTTGAACCGAACTTCAATCAACTCTTTGTTTTACAAATTTTAGCTATACAAAATTTCTGATTGGAGTAGAAATTATATTAATTGACCTTTTTTACGAGGGCCTAAAAGGAACTTAACTTTCCTCTGGAAAGAATGAAGCTTGAAGAGCCCCTTCTCAAAAACAAAATCTCCAATCAAAAACCTTACATTAATTACATCTTACTTTAAGACAAAGAACTTAACATAATTTAGGTACGTGACAATTCTTATCCGAATCTTTCTACGCAACAGCTAAATCAGCACTTACTTCTGATCATGAAATATAACAAGAATGATAGCTCAGCAAGTCCATGCGAACAGAGTAATAAACGAGTTCAGAAACATAAATCTTACTCTAATCTAAACTTAATATATACAACGAGACATCTCAACAAAGAATAATTCTAAGTAAAATAATTTTTAACATGAACCAAATCTCAAGTTTCAAAAATATAATGGGTTTAAGGCACGTACACAGACATCCGTCGCCAAAAGATATTCAATTACCAGATAATAAATAATTTTAAATGAATGTAAGTAAATACAATGGAAACTTTTAAAATGTTAGCAAGAAATACGCAATTCGAAAATACAAAGAAGTTTAATGAACGATGGAAATGCTAAACACACCCGTAATTACAACATAATAATAAAAAAAATATATGGATAAAAACTCTCAGCCCCAAAAACCACCGGGACGGTGACAGGTTGTAGGCACGTTTGTACAACTGCGTTTTTCGTCTTCATCGTCGTTGCTGTTTTGACTTCGACTAGAGTACCCGTCCCCTTGTTCGTTTTCTATTCCATTTTTATGAACGTAGTCTTTATCGTCAAATTCTTCTGCGTTGATGATCTTGAATATTACATAAACCTTTACAAATCCGCTTTCCAACATCTTCAATATCTTCTTCGTAATCTAACCCTAGTATGTCGCATTCAATAGCTAATTCTACTAACTTAAAGTTTTTCGTAATTTCTGCTAATTTATTTTTATACCCTTCGGAATCTGCTGAGAATGAAAATCCGGAGAATTCTTGTAATCTTCGTCTATTATTCCGGTTTCCGTCTTTTGCAAATATCAAACAATGTAAAATTAATATGCTATTTACCGAAGCGATGTTAATTTTGTTTAAAATAGTTGCATTTTGTGCCAATTGTTCCATTTTTTATACAAAAAATGCAAAGAATTATGGTAAAATTGTTTAAATCGTCGTCGTATTAAGCGTCTTAGTTGTAAGTTTTTATTAATTTAAACTTCAACTTAATTGACAATTCTAATAATCGCCTTCTGTTTTTTTTTGCTGCTGTCCTCTCTTACTTCTGCTAAAACTTGCTGCGGTGACTCTAGTCGGACCTAATTCCAGATAAGTGTTGTTATACACGAAATGTGGTTTTGAATTTTCACAATACGCATGTTTGTAGTGAAAAAAAACCTTACGAAATACAAAAAAGTAGCTTTTAGTGGGGGTTTTTGTTTAATGTTTGTGATGGTATTACGATGAAGTTCCTCCGAATGTTAGTTGCCTTGTTTGCGATTTTTGAAATATAATTTTTACCGGTCGTTAAATTGGAAGAAACGTCTTTTAGACTTTTTACTAAGACTATATGATGGGGGAAGTAATACAAAACATCTGTAAATACTAGCTGCAAAATCGAATTATTGCGGTAGTAAATGCTATTAGACACGGTGTGCAATTATTTATACAAGTAATGAATTTTCGGGGATGTATAGAGGTTTGTGTTTTAACCAATAAGGGATTTTTGCACATTTATTAAAATTTTAAAATAACAAAATCTTATTGTAGTTATTTTTTTGTATTTATTTAGTAGCAGCCGGAAAATTACTACATCTGTAAAGTTTGTGTCTTATTTTTGATGTATTTCTGACCTAAGTAACATTATCTCATTTAAACATCTTTAAATGCGTTATCTTTGTCATAACATTATTTTTGATTTCTTTTTATTTACGGTGTCAACAAACTTAGCAACAGGTAAAACATTATCATTTTCTACGTGACACTTTTAATGTAGAAAATATAGAAAATTCAAAAAGAATAGAAATGGAAAATTATATATGCACAAGAAAAATAAGTTTTGTAGCAATAGCAATAAATAGAAAGAAATCAGAAGATACATCGTTAAGTAGTTATTACGATAGGTAACGTTAACATATGACCACATCATAAAATGAAAACTGTAAATTTAAATGTTATGACAGTGATTATGGTTATGCTAAATTCCAGGTCGATTCTGGTCTTATTTTGCCATTTTTTCGTTTTTTCGGGTCCCAGAAAATTCACTATTTCAATAGAAAACTTTTCTTTACGCAACGTATTAAGAAAAGGTTAGTTTAATCTACTACAGTGCACTCCGTTTAATAGAATTACATTGGGACTTGGGGGTTTCGATGATAACAATAACCGAATGATAACAATATCCGATATTCAACAAAGAAAAACAAGCAAATAAATGTTTATTGGTTAGAAAGCAGTACATACATACAGCGTATACCGGGTTAGGCAAATGTATGGAAACATCTTCATATCTTTTGAACCAAGCATGTTACGAAAATAATAAAATGTGTGTTTTAAATGGGATTATTTAAGAAACTTGAAAATGTAATTTTGGAGGGGGTCTAAATATCAGTTATTGCGTAACAGACAATTACTTTTGATTTTTAAATAGGAACGTATTGAAACATTTGCGAATAACGTCGAATCTACGATTCGATAAAGTCAAATTCCAGGTAGCGAACGATAAATGCAGAAAGGTTGCGAATGTTCTAGACCGAGATAACACGAATGTATAAGAAGTGTTCGATCATGCGGAAGGTCAGTTTCTTGTATCTGCAGTTACTGAATTAAATTCAAGTGTTATTACTGTGAAGATAAATAAGTGATTAGCACGTGCGAAGTTTTAAATAAATAAAAGTCTACATCGAGTGAAAGTGAACGTGACTTTTAAAGTAAACAACTGTGTAGTGATAGCGTATTATTGTTCTATATAAATTACCCTAAGTTTTTATTCTTAGATAGTTTGATTTAATTAGTTCGGTTAGTTTAAACGTGTACATATTTTTAGTATAAATAGTAGTTTTAATAACAAAATTCGTTATAGTATTGTCTTTATCCTAAAATATGATTTATTGATGTAATTTGTCTATAAATCCAATAAAATATTATATGTATTCAGAAGAAATTTAATTAAAAACGCAATTTCAATAGTGCATACAATATTTGAACGCTGATGTCTAGTTGGTCATTTATCATTTAACTACGTCCGTATGTTATCAGCAAAACCCGTCTCTTACATACCTGCATTTCTATTTGTGCATTATTATAATAAATAACCAAAAAGGACATATGCGCTTAAATACACGCTTTTAATTAAATCTCGTCCGAATACATCTAATATTTTATTAGATTGATATAAAAATTACATCGATGAATCATATTTTGGGATGAAAACAATAAGTTCCTATTTAAAAAACGCAAATATTTGTTTGTTACGCAATAATTCATAATCAGGTTACGGTCAAAATTAACTCTTCAAATTCTTTAAATAATTCCATTTACAACGCACATTTCATTATTTCCGTAACATGCTTGGTTCAAAAGATATGACAATGTTTCCATACATTTGCCTAACCCGGTATATGATTAATAGGTTAACGATGTAGAAGGTGAAATTATAGTATCAAAACAAGCAAAAAATATCAAAATAAAATTTCTAATAAAACATTTAAAAAAATCAAAATTTTGAGCTAAATAAATCAAAAATTACGGACTTGTTGCATTAAATAGTATGTTGATACCGTTAATATAAGACATAGTTAGATGTGGTTCCATAAATTGTTATTCTAAGAATTCCACATTCTTTCCAAGTACGCTGAAAATACAAAGTATCTCCAAGAACGTATTTATAGATGTTTAAATGAGGTAATGTTACGTAGGACAGTCAAAACACTTGGATATTTAAATAACACTACAAAATTAAAGCTAAATATGCAAAACAAGTATTTAACAAAACAACAAATTTTTTACCCACTTTACAAGCAAACCGTAAAAACTCAGCTAAAAAATTCATACAGAATAGGTTATTGTTCCTGTATAGATGAGAAGAAAATTGATAACATAAACCGAAATTACGATTACTATAAACGATGTTTTTTCTATGTAGTAGCATGTTACCAGCATACGTTCGGTCCGTTCTTTAATAAAATGATATCATTACCCGATTGATAGCATTATCCGTAATTCCAATGAGCGGCGTGCACTGCATTAAAAGAATATATGGTAATTATTTTTATAAGAAAATATTTTGACAAGATTTTGCAAACAGTACCAATTCTTGAATACGCCCAAGTTTATTTAATGTGAGGGCTACACAGCGATTATTTTAGTCATCCGCATCTGATCTTTACAGTGTGGTATTACCAACTATGTTATCTTAGCATATATCAAAATTAGAAAGATAGTAAATGTCAACTGAAAAATATTAGATTAGTTTAAAAAAAACATTTAAAACATTTCACGATAGATAACAGTAAAATCATCTAAAATCATCTATTTGATTATATTCAATATTTTTATGTAGATAAGATACGCAAACTTAGTATTTCTAAAATTAAATCTGACCGTAATGCCCATAATCAAATAACGTTACAACCTTTTTCAAAACATCACTCATAGGCAGCAACCAAAATCTGAATGCTACATTTGAATGAGGATTCTTGATTACTCAATATATTATATTGATAGTAAATCTAAAAGTATTGAGCAAGTTCTTTTAATAGAGCGGTAAAGTTTTTTCATAGGTTTTACTTAATTTTGCGTACTTTATTTTTAATTATTTAGTTAATTATTATTAATTCACATGGTGTATGTATGAATATGTTATTAATTTGTTAAATTAATTAATTAGTTTTTGTTTTATTTTTGTATCGTTGGTTACATTCAACAGTTTTAAATATTCTGTCAAAATTTCAATTTCTTCATTAATAACGGATAAAATACCTAAAATTACCATGCGCTAAGATTCCATTCCTTTTGTTTAAAAATGTTTAGCGTTTTTAAATTTTGAATGTCACTTTTTTATAGAAGCCGGTTACTTTTATGCCAAACTTATAATTATGGAAAAAGCATTTACCCAAATGTTTTCGACTACACCAAAAGCGAAACTACAAGAACAAACAAAAATTTATGGATACTACTTGTTAAAAAAATGGAAAAAGAATTTTTAAACAAACGGGTAAGCAAAATAACATTGTGTGACACTAATCTAATCGATATAAAACACGCAGTCCGATCAATACTTACATTATGTTGAGACGCAATTACTTAAAGGAAAAACAATTAAGGACATAATGAGCGAAGTAAAATCGTTGGAACATAAACTTCCCATTAAATTAAGTCATATTAATGATCGTGTAAAACTAGAGGATTACTATCTAGATAGGAATAAGGAGCTTCTTATTTATATAGACAATGAAATCGATAAAGGAAGAAATTTAGATGACATATTGGCTGAAATCAGAAGGACCGTAGCTTTATCAATGCACAAAAATACAGAGAAACATTTATAATCGTTTGGAAATAAAACTTTAAACATATTTCTGTTGTTATAATTAACCAAGTAACTAAAATGAATTGTAGTTTTAATAATTTTAAGGTAATTAAAATTTATTTTTTGATACGATAATTATTGACTCATTTTTGAATTTGTATTTACGTTAAAATTTTAGCACGGGTTTGTCAGCATAAATTAAAGTTAATCGTAGATTAAGTTTATAATAATATTAAAATTGACTATTAGAGGCATTTCATTATGTCGTGAACTGTGACCTTGAGTCGAAAATCGGAATTAATATACTAAAAATCAAAAATTTGACAAGTCTATCTGAATTCCAAAAACGTTAGTCTACTTAAAAGGCACTCACGCCAATAAAAATTAAAAATAATCGGATATTTATTTATTAAATTAAAATTAGTTTACTCATAATAATACCTAAAAACTTATTAACAACAAACACAACGATAAAAACAAAGATAGGTTAGAAAAAATGTACCGGCGAATGTTTGTAAGACGGATAATAACAATATTTTGACATATGCAGACTACAGCGCCACAGTTCACGAGATCTTGAAAGACGTCTAACATTATATTCAATGCTATTAATCAATTATTGGGAAACATGTTTTTTTTAAATAATCAATAATTTACCAACCAACCAACTTTGTTAGGTCGATCTGCATTTTTTTAGCATTTGAATTGAAATATACATGTCTTACATTGGATGTATCAGTGTTTGGCTAAAGTGCGTAATCCAAAGCTTTTATTTGAGTATAAAAAATTATAAGAAAATCATTTTGTCAAAAATCTTTCAAAAATTATAGCTGCAATTTAGACTAAAAACGTTATTTAAAGAATTCAAAGACGATCATTTTTTTGTGCAAATAGTCTATTAAGAGAAAAAGTTCAGTGAAACAGTTTTTCGATAGAAAAGTATGTTGCAATAGATTTTAACTTGATTATATGTAGCCCTATTACTTTTTGTTTTGAAGATAACGAAGTAAACAACATTTTAAAAATTGAAAAGGGTTTTGTTTAACTAAGGAATTAGCGAAAAAGTGGCTATGGCCAAAAAAAAAATTAATTTGAATTTGCAAAATAAGAATGGCACAGTACCAGTTATATTAAGTATTACTAAAAATGTATTTTAAAACAATAATTGTTTTAATCAAAATATAGCAACTCATATGTATTTTTTAGGTTACAAGTATGAGATTTGACCCAATGAAAGACCATTGCTATTCAATTGATGATCTGAAATTAATGTACTGTGGTATCCTATCTTGTGTACTTTTTAAGTCTAAAGCTAGGATTGAAATGTAGATAATTATACTAGATACTATTTTTATTACAAAATAAAATTAAAAAATAATTTAATATTTAACATCCACTTATGGCTATAAACAATTATAAACATAATATTACGATTCTTTGACTTAAAAACAATTTATGTTTGATTAACAGTTAATTTAATTCAAGGTAAATACAACTGACACATAAACTGACACAAGTTATCAGCGTACGCTGGCCTTATAAATAACCTTCGTTATAGAGATTAGCATTACAGACTTTCTAACGATTAGCTATCTTTCCTTAACGTTATATTTCTATTCGGTCAAGTATGAGTCCTAAGACACCTCACGTAATTACGACTATAATATGTGATTAATCAACATGTATTTTAATTATAAAATAAACGAAATAAAATATACCCACATTTACCCGCATGTATTCTTTTACACTCAAATTACCCATAGAGCTGATAATTACCCGTACATTGGCAGACCTGTTTGTAAATTCCCGACGTTGTCACATTTCTATTTTCCTACAATTACATACAAAAAAAAATGTCTTAGCTACTTGTGCACTTTTTTTTAAATAAGTGCCACCATGCAAAATAGATAAATATTATGTCTTTTTTTGGCACAATTGTGTCCCTAAGAACAGCACTGTGCCCAACTACATGCTAATAAGTGTGAAACATGACTTTCTTTACCGCGCATCCCTTTCTATAAATTATCTGCACCGACATCGCTACAGACGGTCAGCACAATATCTTACAAATATTTTTATTCACACTCAGTAACTTACAGTTTTCCGAACCTCTTAAAGGTTGGTAAGTGAGCGGTTTCCATGGTTGAAAAAAACTAGTATGTAAGGAAACCTCACGGTCAGTAATGTACACTTTCCGAACCTGTAATTCGTGTGTGTTATGTTTTAACTAATTTGATAAAATGACAATCATAAATTAAATACGTATATGTCAATTGTGAAGTGTGCCTACTACGTTTTAATATTTTACCGAAATAAACGATAATATTTTGGAAGTAGGTTTTCATTCATTTTTTAGTAGTTTTATGTTATTTATTTATTTAATGGCTGATTTTGAATAAAATTATATACAAACCTTGGCAAAAGTGTTCCATTTGTCTCGAAAACTAGTTCACCTCGAGGCTATGTCTCTCGGTAAACTATAGTTCTCTCGACAGAAATGGAATACTTTCCGCCTCGGTATGTAATCTACTATATCATGTACTGGCTCATTTTACAAGCGAGTTTGCATGATATATCGGGTCTGGATTAAATTTATTCTAATTCTTAATCTAATCATGTTACTATTCACTTATTTTGTGCGAGTTACAAAATTATCTCAATCGTAATTTGATATTGTGTTTCTTTGTCTTTGTTACCTTTTTAAATAAAATAAAACTTGATACTGAGGTTTGTTCTTTAGTAGTACGAACGTTTTCATATTTGTGCATCTCTATGACCGTTAGAGATGATATAGACTTTTATCATTATAAACCAAAATTGCCGATGATGAGTAGGAGTATGGTAGCCAAGATTTGCTGAGTCTTAAACCGTCTTATCGGTTTATATTACATGGATGTTTTTCTATTTCCACAGTTTCGCGGATTAGTCTGGGAAAGTAGAAAGGAGTTCTAGTCAACACTTTAGTTTGGTCAAAGTTCAGCGTGTGTCCATAGAACAGCAAATCTTGGCTACCAGTATTATATCATTTAAGACAAAGATCAACCTACTTGGAAAGGACACAAACATTTACTCCGAGTAATAACGAAGTCAGTCAAGTGGTAACGGAAAGATGAGGTTCGTTAATTACGCTAATCGCTATTGGTATAAATATCGTCATTTACACTTTTTCCTTCAGTGACATTTACCACTTTGAAGATGCAAGCTGCAATGTCTTGCAAAACGTCAGTTTGTTTGGGTTCACGAACGACAATAGCCAAGTTCTACTTCTTGTTTTGGCTCTCAAGAAGAGACTAGGACCAAGCCTAAGTCTGGGTGTTTAGCTACGACGCGGTCTAAGCCGAAAGTCGCTTATAATCATAAACATAACAACCGCGAAAGCTTAAGATTTTATATTATAAACCTCTACGGCGAGAAAGTGTTTTTACAAACTAGATCTTTGGATCATTTGCGCCAAAAGAAAGAAAAGCTACTTACAGACTTAGCATTTCTAAAACGTTGCCGAGACCACAACGTATTGCCATCGTGTATGAGAATTAAACATCATTCTAAATTCTCATACTGAGCGAATGTTCTGCAAAGCTGGCTTCGAACTATTACTTTCGGAAATTCACAATAAACGCAAAGTACTGGATTCTGTCAGCAAACAGTTATACAAGCTACATTTAACTTTGTCTAACAAATTAGAACACTCGATATGGGTAAAAATAGATGCTATCACTACGATACAAGCAATCAAGGTTTACGAACAATCAAAAATACTACTACTACTAGCACCGCTTATTTACCATACTGTATGGGTTCGACAGACAAAATAAGCAGGGTGCTAAAGAAACATAATATTAAAACTGTCTCAGGCGCGGTTTCAAGGGGGGGCCGGGGGGGGTTATGCCCCCCCCGACATTGAAAATAATACTGAAGTTTTTCTCACTTTGTATGTAATACATTGGTTTTTTTTAATAGTTGTATAATTTATGATGCTTTATCGCTTGCAAGTAAAAGCTTGGTGCATAACGAAGTGTTATTCAATTTTATATTAATGCCATATTCAATACATTATTATTTAAAAATGTGATGAGCCCCCCCCCCCCCGCTTTAAACTGATGGAGCCCCCACCGAAATAAACTGCTGGAGCCGCGCCTGAACTGTCTTTACGACTAAGGATACGCTGAACACCTGGTTTACATCTACTAAAGACAAACAAGGGGCTCTAAAACATGCCGTAGTTTACAAAATTCCGTGTTTCTGTGGATCAAGTTATATAGAACAGACAGGACGCTCTATTGAAGTTAGAGTAAAAGAAGATATGGCTGACTGCAGACACCGCAGAGTTACTGAATCAGCAGTGGCAGAACACGTGTGGAACCAAGGACACACGCTGAACTTTGACCAAACTAACGTGTTGGCTAGAACTCCTTTCTACTTTCCCAGACTAATCCGCAAAGCTGTGAAAATAGAAAAACATCCATGTAATATGAACCGAGAATACGGTTTAAGACAGCAAACCTCTGCTACCAGTATTATATCCTCTAAGACAAAGATCAACCTTCTTGGAAAGGACACAAACACTTACTCCAAGTAATAACGAAGTCAGTCAAGCGGTAACGGAAAGATAAAGTCTGTTAATTCCGCTAATCGCTATTGGTATAAATATCGTCATTTTCACTTTTTCCTTCAGTGACCTTTACCACTCTAAAGATGCAAGCTGTAATGTTTTGCGAAACGTCAGTTTGTTTGGGTTCACGAACGACAATACGACAAAGGCTAAGTTGTACTTCTTGTTTTGGCTATCAAGAAGAAACTAGGACCAAGCCTTAGTCTGGGTGTTGACTACGACGCAGTCTAAGCCGAAAGTCGCATATAATTATAAATTTAAAGTTGATTAAACAAACTTAAAATTCATTTTTCAATATTTCATGAAAACGATTTGTGAATAGTAATATCACGAAAAAGCAGAGTAGTTTATTTAAACAGTAATTAATACTAAACAGCTTAAGATTTGTTAGTACAACATAACTACAGTTAGTTTAATATCTTAAAACAATAGAATTCATTATTTCAGTTACATAAATTAGAAAATACATATTCTAAGCAATTACGTAAGTAAGTTTCATTAACACTCAAAATCAGATGTACAATCGAGGTCTTCTTCGGAAGTATCACCAGCTACGTGTACTATAAACTTTTCATATTCAGTATCCACATGTTCCTTCTTTATGTAATCCTCTGCAATTTCTTTTACATGGAAATGCATTGAACCAATACTGTAGTTTGCTTTGTATAATTTTATTAAGTTATATAATTCTAGTTTTGTTAATTTTTCGTAATGTGAGATCTTCCATTAACATGGTACTCATTTCGTCATGTCGAAATTGGATGTTTCTTAGCTGACATGTTATGGTAACTTGCATCTGCCCATTACAATTATAGTATTCTGCGGCAAATTGGGTAGCAATTGGTTCTTAATCGACCTTTTATAATTTTGTCCGATTTAATATCAATAAAGCATTATCGATAAAACATATATCAACTCCTAAAACAAATAATGGTAAATGAGAAATTTAATATGAAAAATTCATGTAAACATACCAGCATGTACTATAATAAGTTTTTCCTTTTGTTACTAGTGATTTAAAACCTCTACGTGATTCATCCGTTCGAGCACATGACATTGTGTGAGAGTGAAGTTCACGATATCAAAGTTGAAATCACAAATGAACTTTTTTCACCGCAATCAATTACACGACCCTGTTTTCAGATATGTACAACGTTACTTTTAGAACTTCAAAAGACTACCTAATAAAAATAAAATCGTCTAAAACAAAATAATTCTTTGTAGGTACTAATAAATTATATTTTACCTTGTGAATTTTAGTTTCCTTTTAAAAACGCTGTTATGTTCCAAATAATTTCTCTAGCATCCTTCGATAACACATGCCGTTTCTTTACAAGAGTAGACGTACTTGCTGAGCACATTATAAGAAACTACAAAAGATTTCCTTAATATAAACTTTAATTATATAATTTAATAAAAAGAACTTACCTTTAAAATAAATGCAAACAGCAAAATCATTTTTTGTAAAATAAGTAGAGTAAAACTGAGGTTATAAACGAACATCAACAACAAACGGCGAAAAACTGACGTAATTTCGAGTAAATGTTTTTAGTATGTACTGTAATGTCTTTATCTTTCTCATATCGTTACTGCATCTTTTTCTAATGTAAAAATGCGTTTCTGCGCTGGTGTCTTCCGATATTAATCCTATTATAATTTTGACTAATTTTAAGATTTCTCAAGTGTGCTTCTAAAACATAGGTAACATCCTACAAAAATTGCCTCCCTCCTAAACAATATAAGTAAAATTATACAAAAAAATCCCCCCCTCCCTCTTCCTTAGACAGTATAGATAACATCACACAAAAATTGCCCTCTTGTTTGGAATACACAAAACAAGTGTTTAGCAATTTTTAAATTTAAAGTTATTGTAATACTGTAACATGCCTTCATCATTATTACTTGTGCTATAAACTTAATGTAATATTAGATGATGTTAAATGGTGATGTGTCACTGATGACGTTTCAAGTGAGTGAACATTTCTTTTTAAATCAATAAAAAAAACTGCAACAATCCTATATTTACGTTTGTTTCAGTTTTTTATTGATTTGAAAAAGTGTTAGCTAACTTGAAACACGTCATCAGGTTTTATCGTAATTTAGTATAAACTAATTATTAAATAAACGTTTTTTTTTATTCTCTAAAAACAAACAGTTTATATAAGAAACTAAGAAAGTACAAATATCTACAACTTAAGCATTTAAATTGTTGCACTTCTTAAAACTTATGTTACGACAGTAAAATATACTGTGATAGCACTGAATTTTATCGGTGTAGATAGATATCATTTGAATCCAAACTTGAATCGAAACGGAAATATGAGTTCAAAAAAAGTAGAGTAAATCTACATTAGCAAATTTTAAAAACGTATAAAAAATCCTCTTTATTTATTTAAAAAATACATACAAATTTATATTTTCTTATTTTTTCTATTATTTTTTAAATATAATCATAAAACAAATCGTCGTCATCGTAATCGTCAGGAGTACAAAAGAAAAATTCGATTAAGTTTAAAATTGGACCTCTAGAAAATGGATTAGCATAGCGTCCTCGTTTATCTCTCAGATATGGATACCTCTTGTAATTAAACATTTCGTTGGTGGTCAAATTCATACACGCGTGGAGTACCTAAAAATCAAATAATAAATACAATAATAAATTATTTTTTTTTTTATTTTTTAAACTTGTTCTGAAAAAAAATAATTAAAAAAATACGTACAGAAGTACATGTTAAAATCCATCCGAGTCCAGAAAATACAAAAGCTTCTAACAATCCTAAAACATACAGAATTCCAAATCCTTCGATTGCTATGCAATAAGTAGCAAAGTAAATAGTATAAGAGCAGTTAATGGCGACGCTCATAACAAACAAAAAAAACCATAAACGATTTTTTAAACCAACGCAGTTGTAGATAAATGGGCAGTGGTGATCGAAGTACGATACACATCTGTTACAAATTCTACAATGTTTTGCACGAAGCGGTCTTAAACATCTACAACTGTGACAAAGTCTGTTTAAAAGAGAATTTCTTTTTTTCCATTTGTCGAAATATGGAATTTGGTTAATAGCCCGATAATAGCAATCAGAATTCATAGCAATGTAACCAGGATCTCTTCTATTTGCTATGATCCAACAAATCCACATTACTAAGTTCCAGTAGATAAAACAATAGTGAGAGCCTCTTAACAAGTTCCACGTAATCGGAATGCACTGTAATAGAATAAGTAAACAATAAGCAAATAGCTGATATTGATATTTACTCGTATAATATACATAGGATAACCCCACATTAAAACTGATACCATAAAAATTAATAAGGGACATTTTGAATTTCCTGCACGTCCATAAAGTAAGCCCCAGATGTCCGATATCGGCGGAAACCAACTAGAACGGCGCTTTTTCTCTGACTGTAAAACTTGCACAATATCCCAATGTCTATGACTTTGAGCTAGCATTAAAGGTGTCTTGTCGTTTTTATCTAAAGGTTCTAACTCTATACTGCTCTGAAATGAAAACTTAATTTATTAAAAAGTATAAAAATATATTTACCTTTTCGCATAAAATTTTAACGCACGGCACGCTACCAGACAAACAAGCTAAGTGTAAGGGAGTCGAACCAAAGTGATCAGGTTTTTGCAAATTAACACCTGAATTCATAAGTAATTTAATCACATCGGCGTGGCCTTTATAAGCGGCCCAATGTAAAGCAGTGTCTCCGTTGATGTCAACTAGGTGGTGTAAAGCGCCCATCCCCAAAAGGTATGTAGCTGTAGCAGTTCTTCCAAACATGCACGCGGTCATTAAAGGAGTTAATCCTTTAAAATCTGCAGAATTTACGGCAACTTTTGCTTGTAATAGTACTTGAACGACAGCCGTGTGTCCTTTTCTACATGCCCAATGAATTGGTTTTGGCCCTTGCGTTCCTAAACAAGGCAAATCGACCGGCGCTCCACGATCTATAAAATAACGCATAATCTCGACGCTTCCATCTAAAGCTGCCCAGTGAGCTGGTGTATAACCCCATTCGTCGCGCGCTCTTAATATTTGGGTTCCACATTTTTCTATCAAGTTTTCGATATCTTGTGTTTCACTACAACATCCAACAAATGAACTTAGTTGGGATAATTAAAAAAAATTAGTAAACAAAATGATATATTTTAAACTCTAGCAATAAATGAAGTTATTTAATTGATTTGAATTTGAAATCTCTGATAAAATTTTTGTCTGTGTCAATCTTGTATTAGGTATTGGTTTTGTTGGATTACCATCGACGTAACTTAGCGTGTAATTAACTATTATTTTACAAAAATAAGTTGGCAAACATGCATACACATTTTTTTCCATAGGAACAGTATTTTGAAATATATGAATTTCAAAAATTTTATGTCATACCAGAAAATTCTATAAACATTATGGAAGTGTATAAAATTTTAAAAAATATTTGTACAAATCTATTTAATCATAGAAAACCTCAAGTTTCTCAAAGCACTTGGCTAACATTATTGGAAAAAGAAGAAAAAGAATATTTTAAGAAAAAAGTAAGTATAGTAATATTTTTGGGTTAAATATTAAGCATTGATTGTTTAGACGGAATTATACCTAAACTACGTCGCTAATGAATTAAATAAAGGGAGAAGTATTGACGATTTGATCACAGAAGTCCAGTTGCAGCAACAGCAGCATTCGGACCACTTAAGCAGTATGCATGATCGAGTTAAAGAGGAAGACCTTTACGTCACAAGAAACAAAGAATTTATTGCTCACGTAGCTAACGAAGTAAAGAATGGTAGAGCATTAGAAGAAATTATTGCGGAATCAAAAAAACTTTTACTAGCAAATAGAAATGCAGCAGACTCCAAACTGTATTAATTTAATTATTCAAATAAAATTAATTCTCTTTGCCAATTTTGTCATGACTAATTTGTTTTTCCGCTGGCAGTTCATTAGATACCATACATAATTAAGATACTTACTAGCAAAGCTTACTAGCCTGCGTGTTTTTAAAAACAAAAAAAATAACAAAATATTCGCATCAACAACATCCGTGAATGCCAGTTTAAAAATGAATAGAAATTTAAATTATTTGTCCAAAAAACTTTTATATCAAACAAAACTATGTCGAAATTATGAATCATCTGCTGTAGTTTGGGACGCATCGACTGAAAATCCCGAAAAGGTAAAAATATTTGTTTTCCGAGCAGTTTACATTTGACATTTTATTAGGACGAACAATTTCTCGCTCGTCTACGAAAATTGATTTTTGGAGAAAAAGGAAACAAAAAGGAAAAATTGGAAAATAAAGAAGAAGAACGTGATGAAGACCAAGAAGATGACGACTAATACATTACGGCATTTAATGTAAATGTTACATAAATAAAATAAAAATTGCGAAAATAGTTGGTTGTTTTTTAAGTATTGTCAACATCGAACAACGAAACGCCAAATTTATTTTGAAATATAATTGGAAACATAAAAAACTTAGAATATGCACAATTTAAATAATATTTTAAAAGCTTGTTCAAACAACCTAGTGAATGTTGTAAAATGTAGCCAAGGTAGTATTAGGAGCGCTGGTGGGAAATGGGCGGAATTACAAAAAGCACGAGAAGGACAATATTTTCAAAAACAGGTAGGTAATGTTAGTTTAAGATAATTTTGTGAGCAAGTAAAATTTTTATAGAATACTCAATATCTACAATTTATCAAAGATAATTTAAAAAAAGGAAAAAAGATTGAGGATATATTAAAGGAAGCTAAAGAAAAAGAACATCAGAATCATGAAAATAGTTCATCTGAAAACCGTTGACAATAACGATGACAATTTTTGTAAATTCGTTTGTTGTGCTCAAATATTATTTTAAAGTTTATAAATAAATTATTTAAAATCTACAACATTTATGTAAGTATAAGTTTTTTAACCATTTGCCTGAAAAACTTAAAAAATTTTCAGATACAAATTTCAAAAAAGAAATAAAAAAAGTATTAATCAAAAATGCGTTTTATAGCATAGACGACTTTTTGCTATACAAATTTAAAAAGTTTTGTTAGATACATATAGGTATAATGTGTAAAACTGTGATAAATGACTTATGTAAACAAAAGTCAACGTTTGTAATGCATAAATAAAGTATTATTATTATTATTATTATGGAGAGGAACAAAAAGCTAAAAAGTCTTGTTCGCTGAATAAGTGTATGCGAAATAGTGATACACAGTAGACTCAAAAGTTATTTAAACTGTTTACAGACCACTGTAACAAATTTAAAATGTGTACACTAGCAAGTTTTAAAGGTATTTCAGGTATTTGATATTGCATTGTTATTTTTAACGTATCTTGCTTTCCCTTCAAGATGTGAAATTTTGTTCTTAAAAAAATCGTCGCAGGCAGGATTTAAACCTAGATTATACTTGGAATTCATTTTAAATTATAAACCAAATATCAGATTTTTTATTTGAATGAACTGTTAGGAATAATTATCGCTATAAGAAACTGTAAAAATAATTCGAATAATTTACATACGTACAAAATTATATAAGAAAAACCCTTAAAAATAGCGGATACACTCACTTTCGGTTTCTTTAGCAGATCCATCTCTGATAGAACCAAGAGAATATGAAAAGCCAATTCCATACCAAATTTCAAGTTCTTAGGACTTTTAGTTCGAGCGTTATCGTGGATATAACGTTACACACACACAGACATACACACACACAAACGCGCGGGCGCACACACGCACGCTTAAGACCCTGAAACGTAAAATTTAGCAAAAACTTGCGATCGATATACTTTCCTTATAGGAAAGTAATAACTAAGAGTAGGTAATTATCATTTGCGTTATGTCGTTTTTCAATAATAAAATATTGTTCTTAACTCTATTATGTGAAAAAAAAACAGAAAAAAAGTAAAATCGATTTATTTAAATCGAATTTACGATTTTAAATAAAGACATATTCAAAGATATTTAAAGTAGTACCTCAGGTTGATAGCGCACTGCTTATACCAACAGTTTCGGTTATGTTCTTATTTTGTTAAAGTTTAAAAAGACCTAAGTTATAAAGTGAGATGAAAAATAAAATAGAATTTAAAGTAATGTTTAATTATAAACTACTACTAAACTATTATGCAAAGTTGGGCATTGAATACATACAGGGTTTTTCACGTAAGCCGTTCGTTAAAAGTTTTTGTACTTCCAATAATAATTGAATTTTGATTTTTTCTAATATTAGGTAAATGGTTATTAGCTTTATAATTAAAATGTATTCAAGAACGTATCACTTTCAGTTATACCGGAAGTGACATCAATTTGCCATGCTTTTTATTAACTTTTTTAATTTTTCGTTTTGCGTTATTTGCGTCAAATTTTTTTTTACTAGTACAGTGCACACCGCTTAATAGAATCAAATTATACTATAAATCTTATCTCAGTAATTTGCTGACATTAAAAATAAAAATTAAACCAAATAATGTTATCACATACTTAATACGTAGTTAAATTAAGTTGTTATTTAAAGAACTAGACAGGCGCAGAAATAAATCCTTTTGTATGAGTGTATTGTATTGTTTAACTTAACAAAAAAATAAAATCTTACACTAATAACAATATCAATAAATTTGCTAAAATCTCATTAACACCAAAATAAAATCAAATTTGGTTGCATCAAGAAATGATAAAATTACTTAAATATGCATATTTTACATTAAAGATTGAATACTTTTATTAATTTCTGTTCTTTTACATACGTTATTCTAAAATTTGAATAGATTTCTTGCATTAAGAAACTATTCTCTTATAATTCTTCTTTTGTTGAAAATGCTTCTTGTATTTGGTACTTAAATATGAGGCAACAAAGTGTTTAAAGAATTTGTTACAAAAAATATTAGTTGTAATGTTTTACCACATCTGATGTGTATCATTCGAAACTCATCAGTTCTAATTGTATCTGATAATGTTACTAGAGTTGCATTTGTCAAGCGCAATCGGTAATGGAAAAACTTTCAAATTCAAATTCACAGATCGAAAAAAGCAGGAACTAAAGAAACGCTAAAAAGATCATAGAAATCTTACCCTGACTTAACAACATCGAAAATAGTCTTTTCATATAATTCTGTTGGTTGTTGTTCAGTTGCATTACGATTTGCATCTCTGTTATAGTTGATGGTGTTGTTGGGATTGTCTGCATCTGCAACCATACTACAAGAAGTTTGCGGCAAGGCCCAAACGTTATGGGCCGTGCCAGGACTTGGGTACACTTTGCTAGGCGTTCTGACGACTATTTTATCCCCCACACGAAATATTAAATTGATTTAATGCGGTTGTTTTACAGCGTACTGCAAAAATTGTATGCGTTTGATATTGATCCATAACGCCTGACGCGTGCGCAACCCAAAATACACAGTAGGTTTTTTAACTTTTAGCTGTCAATTACACGCAACAGATTACTGTAAAAACAAAACTGTTTTAAAAATTGATAACATATGGATATGAAAATAATTTCCAGTGGCGTTGATAACACACGATAATATTATAAACATAAAGTAATCTGTATATATTCGAGTTTTGTTTAATAACTTCTGCACACCAATGAAGTTGATTCACACCGAAGGACAAAGTTTCTTTATAATCAAGAAAATGTTGATACAAACGAAGAATCTCACTTAAGTTTAGTCAGACTTTAAAATGGAAAGAACAAATAACAAACCTTTATTAGATCCTATAAGCTCTGATACTGATGAAGATGAAATACGAATCGACAATGCCATTAATGAAGATCATATTATTGTTGTTAAAGATGAAGAGCCGCTTTTTAAAGCACAAGAACCTAAAGATAAATATTTGGTCGCCTTTTTTATTTTTTATTTCTTAGGAATGACAACGTTAATACCATGGAACTTCTTCATTACTGCACATGATGTAAGTATCGATTATTCAGTAATAATGTATATTGAATTACAATAATTTTAGTATTGGATGTTTAAGTTTCGGGATCCTAATAATCATCTCAACTTTTTTTTGCCACCACCAAAACGAACATCTTTGCAAACTAATTTTACTTCATACATCAGCATCGCTTCTAACGTTCCTGGTACCATATTTTTAATGTTAAATGTGGTACTTAATAAAAGGTATGATATTTAAGTAAATAAATTAATCATATCATTTAAGAAGGGGTATAATATAGCACATCAAATCACATTTTTTTAACTGTATTTAAACAAGACGCTACAATATTGCCAATCATGAGATCATTTTGCACATGCTAAGTTCACGACCACTGATTACAACAATTATACATATACGTATGTTGTTATCACTAATAATGTATTTTGTTTAAAAACAAATTACCACTTCATTAATTACAGAGTTACTTGTCTAACTATCATTTTGATTTATCTTACTATACTTATTATTTTTTTATTTCGTTTTGAATGTCTTAAAAAAACTTTTTAGGGGAGGAGAAAAGCTTTTATAGGCACCTCTCATTCTGAGAGGGTATGAGACACCCTTTTTCTTTCTAGGGAGCTCTTAATCTAAAAACTCCTGTGCTTTGTCGTCCCGTGTCGGAATCGCCGGATCGATATCAATACTGTTTGCATAGCCATTTTTTTTGTCCTTTTAATTCATAATTCCTTCTTCTTTTCCTATCATTATATTTATTATGCGTGAGTGTATTTGTGTTCAGCGTTTAATGTTGTTTATCATTTTATTTATTACACCTTTCATTCTTGCACAGTCTTCAGGCGATTTCTATTATTCCACTTCTATTGTTTTCTCATCTGTGGTATTCAGTTATCATGTTTTCCACAGTGTCTCTGTCTCCGCAGTATATGCATCTTACGTGCTTAGAATTTTTTAATTTTTAAAGTATATACGGGCCACGGGTTTGTCAGATTGAGTTAAATAATAATATAGTTTTTTGTGTCTGCAGTATACCCATGTTAATGTTTTGGCTCATTGCCCACCTTCTGTAGTATAGAGTCCTATCTTTTCTGCCATTTATTTATAAGTTGTTTTCTTGCTAACTGTATAACTGACAAAATCTTTTTTGCATTTTATTTATATTTTCTCTGAGAGTATGAAGTCTGTTGGAGGAAACCCAGCCACTACTTGCAATTCCCTGTGGAAACAGACCTATATGCTGTTGCCACTCATAATAGCCGTCTTCTTTGGCACTTTCTACATGTTTGTGCATTTTTGAATTCTCAAGACTGTTCCCCAGATGGGAGCACCGTATAGTATTGAATGTGTTACCTCTACCAGCACTGTTTTTTTACGTGTTTGTTGAAGTTTAAGTTGTCGCCTACCCAAAATTTTGCATTTCTTCTCTTTTCTCATTATCGTCGCTTCTGTTTTTTTGTAGTTGTTTATTTTGTTCCATCCAGTGCGCGATTACTGCTAGAGTTGTGTTTACTGTTTGCTTTAGGCATTCTATATTTTCCATTTTAGATACAACAATATCTCCTACCGTCATATCGATGATGTTTTTCTATATTTAATGCTTCTCTACTAAAATAGTTTTCCACGGTGTTTATTACGTACTGATTTGAACTTTCGTACAATAATGCCCCACATTGCTGTATTGAATGCGTTCTCAATGGCTAATCATATTACTGCTACTCTGTTACGCTACGTTACTTCGTTACTGCTACGTGCTTTTTCAATTTCGTTTGTCGCATATTCTAGGGCTTGAATTGAAGATCTCCCTTTGTAGAACTTGAATAGATGCTTTTTTCTTCTAGTTCTAGTATTAGTTTTTCTTTTATAATTGATCTTTACTACAATTTTCCTAGTGTGTCTGGCAAGCAGATCGGCTTATATTTGTCTTTTTTTTTATCTTGTGAGAGGCTTCCGTAAGTTCTTTTATCTTGATTTGTGGGCATTCGTTGACTGTCAGTTTTTCTTTCTTTTATGAATCTGGTCGTGTTGGAAACTGTTTTTTTTTATTTCTTTTTTTCATTTTTAAACTTAAAGGCTAGGGTGCAGGTTTTATCTTTAGGTTTTTAGTCATCAATTTATACCCCTCTCTTCATATGTCTTTTTTAGGATCGTCGGACAGTTTCTTCCATTTTCTTCTACTTTGCTAATAATTTGCGTCAATTCCTGAAATCTTATTTCTTTATAGTTCTTTTCGCAGTTGCTTTGAATTCTCTACCTATTTTTTTATCTTGAATAATTGTGTGTTAATATCTTCCTTGTTGTTTGCTGGATATTATGTCATTGTGCTTACCTTTTATTTAAAAAAAATATATATATATATCAGGTTAGGCAAATGTATGGAAACATCTTCATATCTTTTAAACCCAGCATGTTACCGAAATAATGAAATGTGAATTTTAAATTGCGTTACTTAAGGAATTTGAAAAGGCAATTTTGGCCGTGATCTGATTATTAGTTATTATGTAACAGACAATTTCTTTTGTTTTTTAAATGGGAACGTATTGTTTTTATCTTTAAATATGATTGATCTATGTCATTAAATTATGTTGCGTTGGTTATTTATTATTTAAGTAGGTCCTAATGTTCTCAGCAAGATCCATCTCTTACCTGCATTTCTATTTGTGCGTTATTATAATAAATAACGAACCAGACAGGTGCGTTTAAATACTTGTATATTGTATGCACTATTTTAATTTATAGATAAAAACAATACGTTCGCATTTAAAAAACGTAAGCAACTGTTCATTACGCAATAACTAATAATCAGATCACGGTTAAAATTGCTTTTTCAAATTCCTTAAATGCTTGGTTCAAAAGATATGTCGATGTTTCCATACATTTACCTAACCCGGTATATATCTGTGTAAGCTTAACGTTTCTTTCTCGGAGAAGTAAGAAGTCACTTATTTTATACTGTTGAGGAATTGATTTGGATGAATCGCTTCGTTTTTAACTTTTTTGCACTTTATGCACCGCGTGGCACATTAACGAATAATATTTTTTTTGTTGCTGTTGTAGCGTTCTTGAGTGAATAAATGAGAAGTAAACTGGATTCATATGTACACTTAGCGTTTATTTTAGTATTTACGAATTTACACAATTTATACAAGATAAATACCATTAACACAAAACAATAAATTTAATTTTCGCCTAATGAATGCATCGAAGACCGAAAGGGAAGTGGTCGTTTTTTACAACACTGACATCCTTTGCGTTCTAATACGGACAAGCGCAGTTTTTGCCTTAACATATACTAAAGGGTTTTTTCACATGAATTATATACTGTTATGAACTATTGCAGCGTGTACTGCCTTGTCGTTCTTTTAGTAAAGTTAATAACTTGAAGTCACTTTGTATTTTACATTAAGAAATCCTTCTCTCTACATTATGCGGCGTGCGCAAACTCATCAAAAATTATAACTTAAAATATTCGAATTATTTCCCGCCTTAAAATCGTAGATTTTAAATGCATAGATTGTAGAACAAGACATAAACGTTTTAAACAATTGAAGTAATTATAAATAAACTAAAGTGAACAGATATGCAAACAAATCACTTCTTTATTTCTTCTTTTAATTCTTTAATTTTTGTCAACATTTGGCAAAACACAAAGTTTATGAATAGCACGTTTAATTGTATTTTTGTTGGATACTTAATTGTAAAGTTGCTACTCGTACGATGTCATCTGCTGATCGATGAACTTCGACGACGCGATCTATACACCATCGTAACGGTAGCAGGTTGTCTTCTTTAATAATTACCACAACTCCAAATTTTAATAGCTCAGGTAACCGAGAAAACCATTTTATTCTATATTGAAGTTCTGGAACAGCTATTCTGTTAACAACAAAAATTTTATATTTGCTAGTATGAATCCAATGCAACACAATAGTAGACAGTAAAATATAAAACTCGTTTAAAATTACTAGACAATAAATAGATCACTTTTTTCGTAAGTTCAGATTACTTTTTTCATAAGTTCGGCTAAAACTACCGCCTCACATAACTCGAAACATGGGATTGTCACTCTATATAGAGGTGCTACTCTAGACTTAGAACAGACTAGGTGTGTTAAAAATTTGTTTTTCGGCATACATCTGAGATAGAGGCACGCACCGTAAGCCACAGAACTAGCAGCTGAAAAACTTATTAATTCTATAAAAATTTTAATCGCGAAGAATAATACATCGATATATTTTACAAGAATTTAAAATACAAAGTGAAAAAATACATTTTGACCATTCGTCACTGAAACCGAAAGGTATCAAATAGTTCTAACCTAATTAGTGGTTCCAAAAGACCAAGAGCCAAGGTTTTTTTTTCTGTGTATTTTTGTGAACATGTTTTTACTGGTCTGTCATAATGATGTTAATGGTAATAGTAATGTTAGTTGAACATTTTAACAGTCCAGAATGTTTCTGGATTACTTAATATCGCCACTAACAAAATATAAATGTGATTTCTCGCGCATGCGATTCGTGTGACTTAAATTATTTGTGTTGTGGTTGTGAAGGGATGTAGCTCCTTCCATATTACACCGCGAATTGTAAAGTTTGGTTAACATGATTGTGACCAACATTAACATTACTATTAACATCTTAACACTATCATTAATATTAACATTATTGTAACCGGTACGCAGTAAAAAATGAATTCGAATGACTAGAAAATAAAACTAATTCATAATTGTCTGACAAGAATTTCTTAATCGGAAATCCTGCTTTGCCTAAAATGGCAATAAGTTGATAACGAATTTGGAAAACTTCCTGCACGGTATCGTCACCTGTTAGAATGTCATGCATGTAAAGTGACGTCTTTAGTATATTAGGGATTTGTGGAAACTGATAGGAAAGTCAACTAAATATTGTAAACATTTGATGATCAAATAACTACCACTATTTTCTGTTCACAAAACAGAAATAGTTCAGCCCCTTATTACAAAAACTCATTATACTTGATTATAATTTTTGTATTGGTCATGTTTTTAAAACCCGTATTACACGATACTTCAGTTATCTGTATTATTTGAGGTTAAACGTTATTTAGTATCATTATTTTAGCAGTCATAATATAATTTAAAGTCTGAATCAAATTAGTTATACCATTTTTTTAATTTATGCATTATTGCTGTATCTAATAATACAAAAAATTTGCCAATAAATATTAATAAAAACGTAGTTTAAAAATGATTACATTATGTTATACGTTATACTGTTTATCTAATTAGGGTACATGTGTTAGTTAAACAATTATTACTTTTTTTTGAAATTCTTAACAGTAAATATGTAATTAAGCTTATCAGAGTTTATAAATAACGGTGCAATAAGAATTTCCAAGTGTCAATTCTTGTTCATAATTATTTTGAATCCGTGTTTACATTTAAAATTGCTGGATGGTTTTTAAGTATTAATTTATTAGCTATAACTAGGGTTAGGATAAATATGTGCTAAAAAAACTAACTAAATGTTTATGTCTACTTTTGCAATGAAAGTTGTGCAAATTTTTAAGTTGACTACAACCTTATTTGTTCGAATAATTCAATATTATTTCAAAAAACATTAGGTATTTGCATTGAATATTCAATTTTGTTAATAATAGGGATTACGAAAAAGAAATAGCAAGTTATATTGTGGCATGTAGTATACAATAGCGCAGGTAAAATATTATGTACTTATTCTGAGAAAGAATTACCCGTAAAATACTTAACAAATATGTTGCTTAAAGTTAAGAATATGCGTTAACGTGTTGTAAATTTCATATAGAAACCAATAAAAAAAAATTTATTTGCCTCTATATGTTTTGTATCTCGAATTTGAAACAGTTATTGCATATACAGAACATATAATAATCAATTTGGAAATGCAAATAGAACAGATTATGCTTCTATTTGGAAATCCACATACTGTATTTGCAGGCTGTAGAATAGCACATGTAAACCATAAGTTGTTTTATTAGTTTTTATGTGGTAATCAATATACTTACAAGTATGATTCTAAGTGCAATTACAACTTTAACCCGAGACTCCTCAACTGACTTAAAGATTTCTTCTGAGGTATCTAAACTTCAATTACTAATTTATAATCTCAAAAAATTAAGTAACGTTAATTGACTTACTGCTAATTAATAAAACACAAAGTTTATAATAGTTATAATAGTTGAGCTTATTAATATCGTTTATATGATCGACGATAAATTTAGCATACGTATACATTTTGGAGCTTATTCTAGTCTAGAACATCGATTTTAAACACATTTCCAGGAATTTTTTTACTATAATTACAGCGGCTAATTATTATTATCTAAATAATAATAATAAGTAATAATTAGACTATAAAAATAAATACCTAATTACTAAACACAGAACGTTGACACACAAGATAGCTTTTTGATATCAGAACAAGTAGACGCATGCGTGTTTACTTAACTCTGAAGGCATTTGCATATAGAAAATCAATATGTTATTCTTATTTGGAATTTCATATGTTCTATGTAATGGTTTCTGTTGGTTTTGTTCACAACTAAATCATTCCTTAAATTGCTTATAGGTACATACTATATACCAATAGACTAGTTATATGTTTTTATCTTATTGCATATAGGTTTTTTATTGGCTTTAATGTGAATTTTATATGAAATTTTCAATAGGGAATGGGAGCGGAAAAATTATTCCTCCAAAAAATTAAATCAAATTTTCGTAAGAAAGGTTTAATGAGAAATTGTCTATCGGTCTTTTCTATCTCCAATAAGCGCAATTTGATGCTTACGGAAACGTGTACTGTACTACAGGCCTTGTAATTTCGGTATCATTTAATGACGTCTGTATGGTTTTTTGAGCTTGCATCAAATACCACTCTTACCTTGGTTGTTAGTTGTTGTTGAAGTTGTTAGTGAAGAGGTTGATGTGATGACGCTTGGTATGCAACTTCAGCGCGTGGTGAGATTATGTATTGTTTATTCGTATGTTTCTACATTACCACTGATCGCGTTAAAAAATTCAGAAATTACATCTTAGCCTTGATTTTGAGTCAGGTTGGGATTTGTACTCTCTACGTACTTCTTTGAATGATTCTTCAAGAGATTGTGCATGTTCTTAGGTTGTCAAAAGACGTAAGTTTGTCGCAATATTTTTTTGCTGAATTTTTCCATTTAATAATCCATACATTACGTCTAATTTGTGACCGTCATGATGTATAGGCTGTACAGGTTATCGCGAATGTAAAGCCTTAAGGTTGCTACATATATGTCTGTCGGTTTGCAAGAAAATAATTCGCGAAATATTTTGTACGCGGGTATATTGTTATAAAAGGCACGACGTAAAGGTAGCATAGCTTTTTCTTAAGTGGTTAGCGAATCTTTTGCTTCTTGCCACAATGTTGTTGGCATTAATAAATGCTTTTATGTCTTCTTCTTTTTATACCTGAATAACGTGGTTTAGATTGTGCAGAATTGCCTGACTTCCAAAGGAAATGTCACTCCATTTTGATTGGAATTTAATCAAATGCTGCGTAGCAGTTGTTCTAGCCGTTGTTGACTTATTGCCATCTGTTCAGCCAATATTGCTTTTGAAGACTTGTGCGCAAATAATAGTAAACTACTGTAAATTATGAAGGTAGAACGGTTAGTTGTTTTTTTTGAATTTTTCTACATTATCTAACTTTTTTAATACGAAAAAAGTAAAAAACTCCACGTTCTAGATACCATAATAAGCTTTCTCCGAAAAATGTAAAACGGTAAAGGTTGAAAACGCAATGCTTTTATATAGATAAATGTCCGTCTTATATGGGAAACCTTAAAACTGTGTTGCGTAGATTCAATTATTAAAATCATTTTTTCCAGCATGCGTGAAAACTATACAAATGATAATTTGCCTGTGAGTCTAAACTATCATATTTCGTTTTAACAATTTTTTGTGTTTTTAAAATCAACTTAAATAATCTATTTTTTTTCAGAATTTTATTGAATACTCGTATGATTACTTCCTTTCTTTTAATGCTGTTTCTTTTTATCGTGACAACAGCGTTTGTAAAAATTAATACCGATGACTGTAAGTAAAATGTATAATGTAGTATTTTACATAACAGGGCGGTTTTTAGGGCAAGAACAATTTTTTATTATTACAATAACAATCATTGTGCTTCTTAACGGTAAAAAAGGACTATGTGCGACGAATGATTTTTATTGTGAATATTATTTTTAGTTACGAGTGCAATTCTCTCTGGCAGTATATTTGGTATTATTGGAAAATTTTCGCCAAAATACATAACAGCGGTAGTCAGCGGCCAAGCATTAGGTGCAATATTTACAGCTTTAGTACAAATTATTGCATTATCGTTTGAAGTATCGTCTATATTCAGCGCTTTTATTTATTTCTTAGTTGGTGATATAATTATATTGATAGCTATAATTTTATATTTGATATTAATAAAAACTGTATTTTTTAAATATCACATTTCGGATAAAATGGGAGTTGGCTTGAATGATTTTCAAAATGAATTAGTAAGGCCTCAATTGATAAGTTATAAGGCGATCATGAAGAAAATTTGGCCTTACGCATTATCCACCTTTTTCGTCTTTTTTATAACGCTTTCGTTGTTTCCTGGTGTAACGGTATTGGTCGAATCTGAAGGAAAGGGTCACGGCAACAAATGGAATGGTACTATTTTAGCGTTCGTAACTTGTTCTTATTGTATTAAATATACCTTTTATAGATATTTATTTTGTACCTGTAATCTCGTATTTGTTATTTAATTGTGGAGACTACTCTGGCAGAGTATTAGCTGGACTTTTACATTGGGTAAGAATATTGGTAAAACTCTTATGTGTTTATGAAAACGTTTGTTAATTTAGCCACGCAAAGCATCTTTGCAACTGGTGTTTAGCATAATTCGTATAGCGCTTATTCCCTTACTATTATTATGCAACGTACAGCCAAGACAAAATTTTCCTGTAATTTTTAATCATGATTATTATTATATTATAATTGTACTTCTAATATCGTTGTCTAACGGATATATAGCAAATCTAAATATGATGTGCGCACCTAGGTAAGTCAGTCACCATGTTGATAAATTATGATGATGAATTACAATAAATTTTTTAGAGTTGTTAAACAACACGAAAGAGAAATGGCTTCTTCTATTATGGCTGTATTTTTAGGACTGGGATTGACGGCTGGTTCGGGCCTTAGCTTAATTTTTATAAAGTTTGTGTAAATGTAAATAATTATTTATTCTATAAAAATATATTTTTTACTTAAAGAATTCTTTTTTACATGGTAGAAGAAGCACGATCGTCTCGATACGATTTGCTGATTTATTAATATATAGTATATCGCCAAAAGCAGCCGTTCGATATACAGGACAATATAAAATAGAATAACGGTTATTCTCTGGTGGGGTTCTAAAATACCCCAAAAATAAAAACAGCAACATTTACAGATGACATTTTTGAGTACTTTACATTTGAATTTCTATTTCATATCAAAGAAAAATTACATGTAATTTTGACGGATTACAATTCTGTGATTCGGGCAAATATTTTCGTTTTAGTTTTTTTTATTACTGGGACAGTAAAAATATCTTGCTTTCCTAGTTAGTTTGGTTTCTCAACAATGTGTTGGAAGCGGTGTACCGCCAAGTTTGACATCTCTTAATTTTCGCTACGAAGGTCGCATATATCTCGACGTTAAATATACGGCTTTACCAAAGGTCTTCCGAAGGCATCAATTTTGTCTTGTAGTGTACAGTTTCAGCGTTAACTGCTATATTTATATTAGCAAAGTAAATGACTGTTGGCCATCTACGTATGCGACTAGAAACCGATAATAGTTGACAAATAGTTGGTTCAGAGTATCTACTCTTTTCTTGGTACAATTATAGTTATGTTGCGCGGTCTGTTTGTATTGTAACAAATTTTAATACTAATGTATTTATAAACTAAATATTTACACGCAGAACTACACGTAACTAATTAAATCTAACGAAAAGCACTTACATTAATTTATGTATTACTATCACTAGTCCGCACTTTTTACGCGACGTATTTATGTTTCACTAGCACCGGCATTTTATTTATTTATCTTCGCACACACGTTCATCACTTATTTATTTAAATAGTCTTTTTAACTTCATACTTCGAAAAACTGACCTATACTTCTTTTGAATACCTTGTATATATTTCTGTTACCTGTGTCGAGAATTTTCCACATTCTTCGGTTATGGTCTCGAAGTTGACAATTAATAAAGAGTCACACAAATATTGTATTTTCATTCCGTATCTGGCAGATTTTTTTATGTATACATGCGGAAAGCTATATCATCTACCGAAATGGTACTAACATAATTTCATCAATTGTGACATTTTACCCAGGTGTACAGTATTTTCGACAATTACTTATAAAAGATCTCTCGCACAATCTGATTATTACGAGCTTATCTGCGTTTCTCATGTCTCTTGTGCAGTATCATCAACGCCTAAACAGGTTATATTGAATAAGAATCGCTTAATACACAAAAAATATATTTCTTCCCGTGCTATCGTTAGCAATTAACATAAAATTAAAATAGTATAGTATATGTATTTCACTTATTTTTGGTAGTTAAAGAAAGATAGCTAATCTTTATAAAATCGGTTTTGTCAGTTTAATTAACCTTAAATTAAACTAACTTAATCAAACTAAGTCAAATGATCTTAATATGTTTTATAACAAGTATATTTTAAATATTAAATTATTCTTTAATTTTATTTCGTAATTCAAATAGCAGTATAATTATCTAAATTTCAAACCTAGCTTTAGACTTAAAAAATATACAGAATAGCCCCGCAGTACATTAAATTCAGATCATACATTCGTTTATTGGGTCAACTGAGCCATTCCTATGCTACAATGTTAAATCAGTTTCTCTTTTTTGTTGAGTACTGTGCTATTGTCTTGGAGCATCCGATGTGTTCTTTGGAGTACATTAGGTTCAGTTATTCCGGGAGGAGGTCTCTTCCCCATAGTCCTGGTAATTGTCCAAAGAAACCGTGTCGTTACTTAAATTTGGACGATTTCTTACCTCTGAACACAAAAATGCATCATCTCCAAAAATTTAAGGATTAAATGGCTGTATCCCCGCTTTTAAAAACCCACTTTTTATATTATTGGAAGTGAATGCACGATCAAATGCTGTGCCTACAAGTTCCGCTATATTTTTGAGCGTTATCGTTTCACCTGGGTAATTTACCAAGAAATTGTCACATGCCGCATTGAAATATGATTTAAATGGTCGATAAGTAGATATGTCTAGCGGTTGTAACATGTGGCGGGATGGTTAATAAAACTATTCTGTTGTCTTTGCAGAACCTTAATCCTTGTAGAGAGATGTGGCTACTATGATTGTCCAAGAGAAGTAAGACTTTATTTTCTTTTGTGCATCTAACAAATTTCACAAAATGCTCCAAGAACACAATAAAATTTTCAACGCTCGTCCACCCACTAGGATGAGTGACCGCAACTGATCCTACTGGAGCTCCTACAGTCATATAGTTTTGCTCTTTGACACGAGAGAATACAAAAAACGGAGGAATGAATATTCCAATGGAAATCACAGCACAACGGATCGTTACTGTTTGACCACGTTCTGCAGATGCAGCTTTCGAAACTTGCTTTTGGCCTTTCTTGGATACAATACTTCTTGGTTTGTGTGCTGTTTGAACCCCTGTTTCGTCACAATTATATATAGATCTGGGTTCAAATTTTTCGCGTTCTAGTACTTCTCGTAACAGATCAAAAAATAACGATACACAGTCTATTAAAAGCTGTTGCTCTATTTAGACTTGTTGGTTCAGGGCGTCTTATAGATAAGTTGTTATTCGTTTGCATAAATCCTTTAAACCAGACATAAGATGCTTCCTCATTAGTTTTCCAAGGTTGAGAAACGTCTTTCTCATTTTCCATTGCGTAGAGATAGGCAAGCCTTCTACATTCTTTTGGTGCCATACCGTAGTTCATATTCGCTGCAGTTATAAAATACTGAGCTAAATTTTGCTCTTCCAAATTAGTAAATATTTGTGATTGTCTAAAATTTGGAACAAACGAAGCTTGTAAGCCATGCTGCCTGTATTTTGCTGCGTACCTCTTTAAAGTCATCTTATCTATTCCATATTTAACGGCAGTCGTTCTAATCTTGCCGTTAAAAATTTACAACTTCCTGCACAGCCTTTCTCATAACGTCTTCTGGAATTGGTGTCCGATTGGTCTTTTTTAAATAATTAAAAGGCATTTCTCCAAATAAATCTATAAAAGAAATTTAAAATAGATAGGTAGGTACCTACAAGTTTATTAACAGATGTTTAGGGAGAGCTGATACGTATCAAGTGTCTCTGAATAGAAATGTATCATGTGTCGCACAATGTTATGCTGATCATGAACTATTAATTTATTTAGTAATAATGATAATTATTGTAAAATTTTAATATCAAAACATAGCTATATGTGCCAACTGTTAATCAAGTATTTTAGCCAAAATTTATTGTAAATTTCTTTACCTTAAATTTGTTTCCAAATCCCGCATAAAATCTATAAATTTGGAGATGATTCACAACATACGGCGATCACTCATGTACTAATCAAACTAATGGTCAAATTGCATTATCACAGTGGCGGCTTTTTAATGAGAGCAAGTGAGCAATTGCACCCCCTGGA